>OU426900.1:10665000-11915000 GCA_911387775.1 Thymelicus sylvestris | reverse complement strand
ATTGGTAGACTTCACACACCTTCGAGAACTTTATGGAGAACTCTCCGGTGTGCAGGTTTCCTCACGATGTTTTCCTTCACCGAAGCAAGTGATAATTATCCCATCAAAAACATAAATGTAAAGTAAAAGCCAATTAAAAAAAAAAGAATTGAGATCTAAATGGGTGCCAAGTTCTGTGTAGAAAAGCCTAAAATTTTAGTCACAAGAACATGTAATTCAAGCTTTACATTTGAATTGGCTAGTTTTCATTAGTAAGCATGTATGTATTTCGCAAGTCTTAATAAATGAGCCAAATTTGACAGGTTTATGTTGAATAGTTTTTGAGTTATGAGGTGGTCAAAAGTGGCTCCAAATGGTTCGTGTAATATTACACACGGTGCTGCTCGCCAATTCTGTTAGCTAGAAAATTGGCTTACACGCTACCGTGTTTAGAACTTGTAATACTCAGGGGCGGTTTTTCAATATAGGCACATAGGCACTGCCTACCCTGGTCTCAAGGCCCAGGACCCAGTCGGAAATTCTTTATGCTTACAACATTACATTAGAATTAGGTAGTAAAAGTATATAATCCTCTTAATATATCTAATATGTGAATATCATTACGTAATAACAACACACTATTATATTATTATACTCGTACACTACACAAATCGTATGCACTAATTAATAATAAAATTCATTTATAATTGATCATACATACAGCGCCGCCATGCTGCGGTGCGGTGAAAGCAGGAACTAAACGTGGCTATAGGGCCACGGATTGGGGATTTGGTAATAATAAGAATTATCTCTCGACGCAACGGAATTTCATTCAGTGTAACAGGCTGGCTAATCTGGCTATACAGGCATTGCTTAGGGTGGCCAGTTAAATAAAAAAGTTAAAATATTCTTCCAAACTTCTTTAATAAAAGTTTTACAATTTATTATACGAAGACAATTTTAAATTAAGTAATATTGTATGGATTTTCTTTAAAATTGAATTAAATTACTTGATTTACATACTTATTTCAATAATGCGCTCTGGCAATATTAGTCGCCGACGATCTACTCTACTAGCAGTTTGCTCGCTGACTCGCTCACACCTTGCAAAATTTACGTACGTTGGAGGCCGAACAAGTTCGGAACACGAAACTTCACGAAAGTTCACGAAACACGCGATGTTTGTTTTGTTTAGTGAGAATCTTGCACGAGTCTCATCTCATTAAAATTCGTGTTTTATATAAATTAAATAGATTAGTGAGTAATTGTGAGCAATATTGTGATTACGGATTCTTGTGAAGTTTGTAAAGACTCTGTGTGTTTAGTGAATTTACATGATACATTTTCAAAAGCATCTTTTGAATGAATGAAAATTATTAGTAAAGCTCAGATGAAATTCTTTCATCTGAGGAGTAAAGGTGTGTACCAAAATTAGACTTAATTAGACGGAAGGCCACTTTGGATATCCTTTAATTGACTTGTCTTCTATCAATCAATTACTGGATATTTTGACGTGGTCAGACGAAAACAACACGGCGCCGCGGCGCGGCGCGGGCGGCGATCAAGACGGTCAATGCAAGTCAAAGCAATACAGGTGAAATTATAAATTTATATTTTAGTTCCATGGGCTAACTAACCCAACAAATGTTATACAACAATTACAATATTAGGGATGTATAATAGTATTACTATAGCATCAGATTCATATGACGCATTTATTTATTTATTTTATTTAATAGGTTCACCAACAGTTTTCCACATGGTAAAATACACTAAACTTAAGTAAACAGTCATAATGTCTTAAGCTACATAATAAACCAATAACAGGCAAACACAAGATACGTAATTAATTTAGGTAGGTATTGTGAAGGTAACTTAGGTTACTTAAGATTTCTAGTAATAAAGTTAGTAGGTATAAAATCATTCTCATTTTTGTTAGCGTGCTAACATATAATTACATTTCTTTGTATAACTATTATGAATATCAGTATGGTAATTGACTTGTGCAGCCTACTGTCATCAGTCTCCGTCAGGCGTAGTGATGTATTGATCCAACGCCAGTCACTATTGATTACGTTTAGCAAAGAGCACCGAACGCGGAGCATTCGTCTTTCGACATTTGGGCTGAACAGTCGGTTGCAAAAGTTATGTCTCTCTGGAAGTTAGTAACATTAGAACCTAATTTTAGTGTTAAGATTATCTTGCAGAAAAGTATAATAAAATAGCTTTTGGATATCGTCGTTTCATTGGGCCGAGCCCAATATCTCAGAAGTGACATAAACGCCACGCCCCAAGGAAAGTGAGTATATGCATATATTTTTTTCTCTTCTCTGCTTGATGCTACGTGCTAATTGCCACGTGCCAAGACAAGTGCTGAAATACGAAAAAGATTCGATGATTTTTTTTTTCTCTTTCTCTCTTTTCTTTTCTTATTCTGCTTGCGCTTCAACCTCTGTCTACCCGAGAACTGATATTAGGTAGCTACGACATCGTAAAGGGTTTGCTGAGCACAGTTGACCGTATAACCTAGAAGAAATATATTAAAGCATGGGCTTAAGAAAAAAATTCATTTACGCCGCTTCCAGTTTTTCTAACTTGAACTGATCACTAGCAAACATTTTTCACACTTACCCTCCATATCTTACTAATGTTGTTCATTGAATTGGCTTATGAATTATTGTATATTATAACTATAATTTCTCAGTAGGTAAGTGATTTTTTGTAAAATCTTTTAAGAAAATATACGTTTTTAAATCGTAAATGTATGGGTACTAAACTGAAGTTATTATTAGGACATTAGGTATACTTGTATGGTCATCCTTGTCCTAAGGAAAGGAAATTAAGTAAACGAGTATGTTTAAATTTAAGTTGCAAAGATGTGGATATTCATAGGGTTTTTATTTTCATAATGGGTTAGGGTTAAGTTCCTTCAGGGCCAGCAACGAAAACACCAATACCTACTGAAAACGACTACCCGCGAATGCTGTAATGAAATTAATGTACGAGAATTGAAAACTGAAGATTAAATAAAACACCAATTGTTTCACAGGAAATTTATTCATTGTAGGTACCTATATTTATTATTGAAATATTCGAAAATATTGTGTGGTGATTCCGTAGAGTGTTACAACATTGCGTTGGTCCATATAAATTGTCTGTATGTTTGAATAATAATGCTGCAATTTTATTTTAGACCGTTCTATTTAGACTGACACTATAATCGTATTATTCCTTTGATCACATTTAATGTAAGTCTTTTCAGCATGTAGAACTGCAGGTCACCCAACGCAATACAACGGTATGGCAGTTTCGGCTTGATCACGATGGACTGATGACGGGATAAAGAGACAGATCAAGGGACAGAGGAATTATTCTGCTGTTATTACGAGCCTCTTCGAGTGCGAATTTGCTTAGTCTTGGAGAGTTCTCCGATATTTTGGTTTATAAACTTTTTCTGTATGTAAAACAAGAAATATACTGGTGATGTCCTTTTTGGGACTCTGAAACCATCCAACCGATATGCTAGGAACTGAAAGGCAATGATGCGAAGATGATGATGCAGTCCATTCATAAAGTCGATTTTTGACTTTACCGTACAAATTTTTTAGTGTTGTTGCAAACGCCGGGTATCCACAAGTTTTTTATACGTCACACATAATTCGTCACACTAGAATTCATTAAACCTATGCAATAATTTGTTACATTTTATAAGTAAATTCAGTGCAGGTAGTAACATAAAAATATTTTTACGATCGTATCTACCGACATAGCCACTCCATAGTGTCCATTGTATATCTATTGAGCGGTAGACCATGACTTAAAATTAATAGTTCAATTTTATTGTATTGAAAATAATTGAGTCCAAAACGTTAAGTTCCATACATTAAACTTACCTGGTGACGTGAATTGGATATTAGAAGTAGGTAAAAATAATAATTGTGCTAAAAAAAAAAAAAAACACACTTTTATATGTGTATTTAACGTTGTGTAGTTCTACTGTTGAGGCCAACCAGGATGTGCATGTGAAATTTAATGTGATATTACTCATTATGGAGCTCCTCCTGGAGCCAATTGAGAGTGTAGGGCCTAGTCAGGACATCTTTACCATAAAAATACATTGTTGTAATAACCCAAAATGTGCGCCACATTTCAGATCGATTGGATACGGAGAAGAGAGTCAATTGACTAAAATCTAATTACAGACACCGGACAGGTAAAACTAAATAGAAGCTTAAAACTGGTAAGATTTATGATTTTTTTTAGTATGTGAGTTTAGAGGACTACTTGAAATGCTTGAGGTTACAACTGTTTTATTGAATTTGAATTGAGGTTTATGTTGGACAATAACTTATTGCCTATAACGGTATCAGACGGCTACTTCGTAATATTTCTTCTTATTTCCGTTGATGTTGTTACTAGTAATGATAATGAAATTATCAAACTGTATTAGAATTAAGCACATACATATATTAGTACATTGTATATATTATGTATAATTGAAACGGACAGACTAATCGGAACGAACCTAAACCGTTGACTAGTGACAGTGTGTGAGAGGATCATGATGGTGAGCAGATTATTATAAGTAGGTACTACAGATAAGATTTTATTAAGGCATGCGACTCCTGTTCTGCGGTCGGGATTCTGCTGTAATTTATTTCTTCAGGGATTGTTTAACATTGAGGCTGAACGTAAACAATGAACGGCTAATCCGTAAAATAAAGATCCATCTTTTTAGTACGCGATTAATATTACTTTGTTATTTGCTTACGGTAGATGCGACATTCACATCACCTTGGAAAGCGGGCTTATTCCTAACTTATCAGCATTGCACGTTGCAGCGGTGCAATACACAAATACGCGACACGCTATGCGATCGGAATACAAAATATATTATAAAGAGTAAAATTCGTGAGTTTCTTGGGTTCGCGAGTTTGTCGTGGGAAGTAATCTCTGCAACTCCTGAACTTCTTTTGAATATTACTTCCCTTGTAGATTTGGTTAGGTTAGAATATGTAAATTTTTGCTAAGGGAAGAAAAAGAATTTTGTGAGCATGATTACCTACTGATGATTACGACACCTACCTATTTGAGAAATTCTTCCACCATTGTAAGTTATATCATCCGAATTATCTTATAAATTAACTAGATTCGTTAGGAGGTACTATAAGTTCACTTCGGGACAAGTACTAATTGCTCCGAACGGCTGGTTTGCTAGTCTTATATATAAATTTTAGTAATCTTAGAAACTAATGTCTGTTTTTTTATATTTTAAATATTCGTGATAGTTAAAATATGGTGAATTATGTATATTCGCGACGAATTGATAAAAGGGAGAAGCCCTTTTTAGAGTCGGTTCGGTAACCAAACTAGAGTTAAATGTATGGACGGTATTTTTTTTAAAGGTTGACCGGTATATTTTGGAGTGAGTGAACCGATTGTAATAAAACAAACACTAGATGTTAATCCAATCTTTACGTGTATAATAATGGTGACGATATGATGTGATATAATGATGTGGTAGGTATGACATAATATTATGATGATGATATGATAATGAACATAATGCTGAAGCTCGAGTATCTGATTTCAGCTAAACAGTTAGAATCTTTTATCAAGAAGTTGTTCACTGTGAAACATAAATGTACCTAACCTTGTATTAAAAACCCTTAAAACGCGATATATTTGTAATACCTTAGGTTTAGTTAGTTTCATTAGTAAACTAAGGAATTAGGACTAGATCTCTGGAGTAAAGCGATTTTTCAGGATGGTAAATGAAAATAGGCGGCTAAGTAGGTAATATATTGTGTTGCAGTCGATGCAGCTAGTAAAAAAAAAAAAAAATTTGTCGACAAACATACAAGTAAAATTTAGTCACTGTTCTCGCAATACAAATTCATCTGGGCACACACACTTAAACATGATATTAATATTAGTTAAATAAAATTCTGTGAATTTGTGATTAGTTCCAGGTTTTAACTAGAAGAGTTTTGACATGATGAGTGGCGATGTTGCGATTCACTGAGGCATCAGGCAAACTATAGACTGATATAACATAGTGGGCCTGATATATAGCACCAAACTATTACATGATGAAGCGTCATTATTACGAGTTTAACGAATTCCACATAACCCTTCCTGTAGCTATATAAAAATTGGTGATCTGTATGTGTGATATGATGTATGTATGGCATGTGTGTCTATCACGTGTGTAATTTGTATGTGGTGTGAAAACTTCAAAGTATCAAACTGACTTCAGAGCCATTATTGAATGGATGGGAATACCTACATAATGTTCATTAATATTTAGTAAATGTGATTGTTGTCTTCTTGTTGATGAGGGGTTCATCACGGGGCAAGTTTTATTGAATATGCTTTAGCGATTAAAAATAATCTAAAGATGGTTCAGAATAGAGGATGTCATTCAGACATCCTTTCCCTTGCGATGTGGATGTATGTAACACCTTGGTGATATTACTTGGCTGTTTACCGGTCGTAGACTGCTGCCCGGGTGGACGGGCCTCTTTGCAAAGTTTGAGAGTTACTTTCCCATATACTGAAAATTATTTACACGGGTTGGATATGATGATGGCTACCATTTTATTAATATGAACTAGCCTCGTATGAGCATCTTTGAGCGAAATGGAATAAACATTTATTATTACTTACTTACTTTATTTACTTTTATATTAATTGTTGGATACTTACGGACAAGGGATTTTGACAGAATTTGTTAGGAAATTCCTACACGTTTTCATTGGCGTTTATTATAAATTAACCAATCAATCAACCAAATCAAAATAAAAAAAAAACGTTTAGATAGTACTTACGATAAAATCTAGTAAAGATTCCATCGCGTCATAGTTTATGCAAGATTAATGAAAAATGATTTAATAAAGCGATATGACGGCTTGAGGCCGTTCGTGAAGAGATTCATAATCGATACATTACTATAATCGAAATTTGAGAATGAAAATTGATTTAAGTAATTACATTGTTAAGAATGTTTTACTTGCATTTGAATTCAAAATTAGGCGCGCAGGGGTGCCACGACGGGTTGGACGCTTACAAGGGACATTTTCCATTATGTATGGGCACTTCGCCATCCATGAACAGTAACCGCATATAATTATATGTAACTAGCTGCCCGGAAAGACTTCGTTCTGCCAAAGTTTTTTTTATTATTTTGAGATTTTAGCTATCCTATCCTTCAACTTGGATCAAATTGCACACGATGTGCAAATTTATTAAACTCGGTTAAGTTTAGTAGCTTAGGAGTCCATATTGGAGTCGTAGATGCGTATTGGGAATGCGCGGTGCGAGGTAGCTCAAGGGAGCTCAATCGAAGTGGTAGCTCAATAGAAGTGTCCTAATATTGCAGTTTTTGGAGTTACAATTGGATTAGCGAATGGATTGATGGGTCTTACAATTTGATTCTTTCGTGAGCCTTTTTTTGTATATCTCTAGTGTCACTTGTCGCCTTATAGTTCGCGTTAACTATAATAGAATGAAGCGATCGTTCTAAAACGTCAAATGAATACAGAGTACTGAGTCATTAATCATCGAAAACCATCGCACTGGATATGGATTATAAATAAGGTCTCCAGATTATTGGAAATAGTCCCTTTTGAGCACGGTGTTAGTGAAATTTTTAAATGTCGTTTGTTTTATATTTATATTATATTTTACATACAAACAAAACATTCGCTCTATCCGACTGACTGACTCATCATAACATCACAACAATGATAAAAAAAAAATATTTGAGAAAGGTTTATTTTATTATTGATATAACACACTTATTTTGGAGCATATTATGGTAAAAGATAAGATCAAGTATATTATAAAGCCTATGTATGTATGTACATCTATGTCAACTATGACTACGAATTATGACTGTGAATTATGAATGTGAATTATGACTCTGAACTATGACTTTGAACTGTGACTAAACTATCTCTCCTAACTTATAAAAACAAGCAAAGTTATACACGGCTTATAAAGTGTTTTATTTCTTTCACTCTTAGGAAAAACTTTTGAGATGAAAAAAATTTGCAATAGCTAAAGTATGTTATTAAGCGGTTATGAATAAATAAGGTAATGACGATGAATTGACCCATCTGACGACAATGAGAAGAAGTAAGGTACCTATAATTGAATAATTCTTAATCGCTTTTATAATAATGTTTGTAACAACTAATTAAAATTTTATTAAAGGAAGGTGTAGTCGCTCCATGAAATGTCAACCGTCGTTTTATCATCTTTTACCCACTATCCTTATCAATCTTCGCGCCGATTCTGCTTCTGATACATTATTATTGCATTGAAACTGCTTTATTTCAGCGACAAAAATCCATGCGAGCGTAGCCGCATTCAGTCGCTAGTTTAGATAAACAAACTCAAAGAACTTGCAGTCATCGCAGTACATTGTTATGAAAATGTGAAAATAATTCCATTAATTGATCCCTAGCAACATTAGCATCTTAATAATAACGCGACAATATTATCTTCATCATCATTCATGTCATGTAATCTTGGTCTTTTGTCTTGAAGTATGAATCCACACTAATACAGTAATAAGTTTCAGATTCAATGTGGATACATCAGCGCCTGGAGGTAGATACACAAATGCCACTGTTGAGAGAAAACCACGACTGAAAAGGTTGTAAGTTGTAAGTCATAAGAGTGAAGATACACGGTTCGGGCGGTGAGCTTGGATGACGACCGATCCGTGAATCTAAATGGCCCACTAAATTCTTCGGACGGCGACGGCTGAAGGATTGTCAAAAGACGGTCCGAGCGATGAGAATAAGAATGAGCTACGGACCTAGTGGACCAAAAGCTTGGTCGTGATGGACGTGGTGGAGAGCTCGAGCAACACTCTCCGATCACGGCCAAGTATGAGGCAAGAGATGTAACTGATTGGAGAAAAGGACAATGGAAGAAGTAGCAGATGTTCAAGACGCGCCACGCAGCAAGGTAGCTGATGATTTAAACACTACCCGGAACCGTCTGGGTATGATAAATCTGTTTTCGACCTTTATTACTATTGACCTTTTTTTAAAAAGAGTTCTGGGAGTTTTTTTCCTCCGGCTTTTTTCTCCTGGCCTACCCTAACTTACATAGACTAAGTATAATGTATTTTTCTCTTAAAGCCGATGATAAGTTAGGTACTGTCTATCGTGACATTAGGCAATTTATAGATGTAATTACTGATGTAAAAGATGGTTTTGCTGGTTCGGGTAGTCACAATCCAAAGAGTAATACGAGTATATAGCCTTGGTATGGCCATATTTAACATTATACAAATCGTAATTACCTGCTCGCATTGATATGTAAAACGTATGCTTGCCTCATATTGTATCTATTAAAAAAAATTGATATAAATTTAAAACAATTTTTAAACATTTATACTGTTATTAACGCCCATTTGTAGATGAAAAGTTTACGCGGTGGAATTTCCATTTCAATAATTTAACTGATGGGCATTAAACTGACTTGAGGAAAATTTTTGTTATTGAAAATGAATGATATCGAAATAATTGAAATAATTGATTGTGATTACCCTAACTAAGTAACTGGAAGACTATTGTATACACCTGCTTAAAATATTTGGATATATTGTATTGATATTATTGGGATAATGCTGACCTGAAAAAAAATGTAAAATGATTTTTAACACGAGTAATATTTACTTTAAGACATAGAAATTGTCATTGTATTATTATTACTGCAAGTGCATAACTTTAATAATCAAAATTCGTATTCATGCAATTATTTAAGATAGATAGAAAAATATTATAAATAACAGAGGTATCTTAGAACAGAGATGAATGTATTAATGATGTAGATAAAGGAAGTTCATTAACATATCGTAACATCGTAATAATACTACTATGAAGATTTGAGGACTGTAAAATTTTAACACGAGTAATGTTTACTTTAAAGACATAGAAATTGTCATTGTATTATTATTACTGCAAGTGCATAACTTTAATAATCAAAATTTGTATTCATGCAATTATTTAAGATAGATAGAAAAATGTTATAAATGACTGGGGTATCTTAGAACAGAGATGAATGTATTAATGATGTAGATAAAGGAAGTTCATTAACATATCGTAATATCGTAATAATACTACTACGAAGATTTGACGACTGTACAATTTCATCGAATTTTTGAGATCGCGTACGAGGACGTACGCAAAGTCAGATGGCCGAGCTGTTAGCGTGCTAACATATAATTACATTTCTTTGTATAACTATTATGAATATCAGTATGGTAATTGACTTGTGCAGCCTACTGTCATCAGTCTCCGTCAGGCGTAGTGATGTATTGATCCAACGCCAGTCACTATTGATTACGTTTAGCAAAGAGCACCGAACGCGGAGCATTCGTCTTTCGACATTTGGGCTGAACAGTCGGTTGCAAAAGTTATGTCTCTCTGGAAGTTAGTAACATTAGAACCTAATTTTAGTGTTAAGATTATCTTGCAGAAAAGTATAATAAAATAGCTTTTGGATATCGTCGTTTCATTGGGCCGAGCCCAATATTTTCATTTATTCACATACAGATCACACTCTCGAGTAGGTACTCAACCCGTTAGGTGTTCTACGCGAGGTCCAGTCTTGTTCACCGATAAGTCCGTCAGATAAGCTGCGGCGGGTGGTGTTAGGTAACTCACTGATGATGACAACGGCATCCGCGATTGGGCGCGACGCTTGAGACCGTTGGTATTCTTTTGATTTTTTAAATTTTTTTGATTTTTTTGTGCCTACCCTCAAGCCAAGACCTGTGCCCGCCACTGTGTAATACGCACATAATATTTGAAAATTAGAGGTGCGTGCCAGGGTTTGAACTCGGGCCCCTTCGTTCGGGAGACCAACGTTCTACCGCTAGGCTATCACTGCTTTTACAACAAGTGTAACGTAGGCTCTCAACAGCCAACAATCGATAGGTGCAGGCAGAAACTATATAACACCACGTCCCCAAGTGACACAAGAGTTTGGAAAGAGAATTAGCGTGACAAACCCGTGCGCGTTTCGAGGCAGTACTGCCTCCTATTGAACACTGAAATGGAAATACGCGACCCTCCTACAGTAATTCCAGGTTTGTCGCAGATGACCATGGGAAGCGGGGGAAAGGTGGCATTGCAAGCTCGTTTGCTATCCTTAAATCAATTAACTTATCCAATAAAAAAGTAGTTAGTGTTTCCAGATATTTTTAACCGACTTCAAAAAAAAGGAGGAGGTTCTCAATTCGACTGTATTTTTTTATGTTTGTTACCTCAGAAGTTTCGACTGGGTGAACCGATTTTGATTATTCTTTTTTAATCGAAGCGCTCATAGCTCGGCGGCTTGCGTCGATCCTATGCGATCGACAAAGTTAAGCAACAGCGGGCGCGGTCGGTAGCTGGATGGGTGACCGCTAGTGGCAAAAAATTCTTTAGCGTTTCCGTGCTTCAGAGGGCACGTAAAGCCGTCGGTCCCGGTTGGTATCATAAGATAACAGTCGTTAAGCCATGTCGGAGGCCCTCGGGCGGTTTGAAAACTTCCGACACTCGGGTTGGCCACTAACCCCTCCACCAATCCGCACTGGAGCAGCGTGGTGGAGTATGCTCTAGGCCTCCTCAAGAGGAGAGACCCGTGCCCAGTAATGGGCCATAAATGGGTTGAAGCCAATCGAAAGCAGGTGCTTGCCATGTGGTCCCACATTAACTTGAACGAGATCTGACAAGTAGTTTTTGAGTTATTTTTACGTCGGTTATTTTTTGTTAGTAAAATTTACAGAATAAACAGACAGTGACTTCGGATAGACTTTCGCTATTTTGGAAGGTAGAATATCACCCAATTCATCTTACAATGAAAGCACCTAAGTAGTTAGTTGTTACCCAAATTAAAATTTTTAAAACATCAACATTTCACACATCCATAACTCCGCGCCGCTCTGTCCGTGTCTTTCCAAAAACTCTTTTATCTTCAGCACAAAACGATAACATTTCTCGACCATTGTTTCAAGTTTTACCTGTACAAGACACAATGGGTTGAAAACGGAGGTAAGGAACTCTATGGAGACTATGGAAGACCATAGACTATGTGCGTTGCATGCTACATGGATCGCCAATTTAAAACAATAACGCTTTTATCCGCGAGTGGCATGGACTTAAATATATGGACACGCTGTTCAGTACTTACAGTTTGTTCACCTGAGGTTACCCCAATTGGGTTCACCTCAGTTTAGTCTGTTGCGAGCAAGTAGCTGTCACGTTAAACTCCGACGTAAAACTCCGACTGTTCAAGAACAGTTATTATTCTATATTGTGCACAGTTAAAACGTTCTCATTATTTACGTTTGAACTTTATTTCACTTTATTTAATCATAATTGGTAAGTAACTATATTTTTATTTACATTTTTAAAAATTATTTAGTGTCAAATATATGGCGAGTGGCCATTGCTACTATGGGTAGGGATGTCAATCGTATAGTTTTTACCCGACTGACAAGAAGGGTTATGTTTTTCGCGCGTATCTTGTATGTATGTTTGTAAGTATGTATGGGTGTTATTATTTTTATTACCACGTATCTTACAAACCGCTGAACGGATTTATATAATTAAGATAACGTCATTCGTCTTGATAACCCAAGACGTGTTGACTGTTGGGTTATTTAAGTGAAAAAAAAATATGGTGGCTGTGAGATGCCATTGTTTTGAGTAGGTATCAAAATATAAAAATAAATTGAATAACGCAATATACGTATCAAATTTCATGGTCATGATAGCTTTTTTGATAGCAAGTCTGTTTTTTTAAATAATTAAATTTATTCTACTTTATATTTGTACAAGCCTAAACGGCTTCATCGATTTCAGCTTGAGAGGTGCCGTTAGATTTGTCTTAATTGTGAGAGTGACACTGGGTATATCAAAATTGAAAAAAAAATGGCCGATTTTTAGCGCAATATTGTCTTCAAAAAAATTTTTTGTCAAAACCTATCGAGTGTGGTATCGTTGAATAGGTATTCAAAAATGAATTATAGGTTCCTTTCATCATTTTTTATTTTAATTAACAGTTCAGGATATATTATATAAGTAATTGGTAAGTATAGGTAACTTCTTACGTGCGTAGGTACAAAAGTTACACACACGATTTTTTTATGTAATTAGCTGACAAACAGACGAACCACCTGGGGATAAGAGGGCACCATTGCCCAGGACATCTGTAAACACCATAGGCATCCCCGATGTTTTGCCAACCAAGAAAGAAAAAACCAGGCAAGTACTTACGTCTCAGGCCACGCGCAATGTAGGGTTCCGAAGTAGTAAGTTTAACGACTATTACTCATTAACTACTTATGCTAACATAGCCGTGATAGTTTTCCAGGTTTTCCTTGTAAATTCATCATATACCTAACCTATTTTTCAGAATTTTTTCACTTGTCCAACTCCAAGCGTTTAGCCAGCAGGGCGGGGGGCACACTTGACACTAACCAAAATTAGTACTTTAAGCCATAGACTTAAATATATAGACACGCTGTTCCATACAAAATTCGTGTCACATTCGCCAGCCACAGAGTACTCAATCACAGAGTCACTATGCGCCTGCCTATGGTGCCGGCACCCTGTTCCGTAGTGATTTTACTTTACTCTGTGTTCGTTCTGTCAAGTTTGGTTCAAGATAGCGGTATTAGGTAAATATAACCAAATATTTCATAAAAAAAAACAATAGATCAATCCTTTGGACCTTCAAGAGTCTAATGGTGGCCACTCACGGTCAGTCCATCGCGTCAAATGGCGTGATATACAGCCAAAATTTGATCGTGAATGTGAAAAACTGATGGCGTGATTTAAAAAATTTGTATGTCCAATCGCGCCATTTTGACATAATTATGTCGTTTGGCGTGGCTCCAAAAATGACGCGATGGAATGACCGTGAGTGACCACCATAATTCACAATGGCACCTTATGATGCTGGGTATGAGAACACTATAGAATGGGGAATTTTGCAAATAATAAAATTATTGAATGAGTAAGTTAAACAAAATGACAAAACATCAATTTCAACCGTGTGTGATATGAACCCTTTGCTCGAGCAGGGCTATCTTCTATTAATTAAACTAAATGACTGCAGACAGGTACTTTACAGATAGGTACTTTTTCCGGAAAGAATATCACCAAGTCACGCGGCCTTTCGGGAAAATGTTATACTGTATAAGTTACTCGCTAAAACTCCTGCCGAGGAGTTCCAAAGCCTTCCAAATGGGATGGATGAGAGCCGTCTCATCCATCCCATTTGGAAGGCTTCGGAATCTCATGTAAATGTCAGAAATCCAATCGTGAAAGGCATTTCGAAATACTTTCCTTGATTCAATGTTCGTTTCTCCTGATTCCAAAAATCGTGTGCCCAAAATAATTCTACACTTATTTATAGGTTCCTACCCACATTAATTTATTTATAGGTTTTTTATGGATGATGCTTCATTTCAATGACCTTTACCTCGATTAATAAGGAGGTAAGTAACTATGTTTTATATTTTATTATGATTTTAATAATTTCCACCATGATTCCATCACAGTCATAAATCGTTCTCAATTAAAGTAACACGAAGCTACCGCCACGGTAGAAAGTAACGTCCTCTAGTTTCCGCGGCTGTAAACCTCCACGCCACAAACTTTTCCAACCGTCAACTTTTTTGTTCGAAAGAGAGACGGAAACTAGAAAGATAATCTGCTCGGCAAACATAAACATCGCTCATAAAATATTACTAGCGCCGTCTCGACAGGCGAGGAGGTCACTCCGGCATCACAATCGAAATTGCCCGCCGCCAATTTTATAAACAACGCCAGACCGACCGACTCTTGGACTCTGTCCACGGAACACATCCGTCGCCGTACATACCTTCCGAGCGGTGGCCTATCTCGCCGACGGTAGGTATCCGAAAAAAATACATAGTGTGGAGGAGGCGTCGCGTGACGTGTGTAGGTATACATGTGAGGTGAGGCATGTGTGAGGGGGGCGCGGGAGGGGGCGCGCGCGTGTGTGCGCAGGGCGGGGCCGGGGGCGGGGTCTGTGTGGCGCCGCGCCACGCACCGGCACGTCGCAGCGCCTCAGCTCGGCTCACTCCGCGCTCGCGAGCCGCCCGCGTCGCACGTCCGAGAATATTCCGCGCCACCCTCGCGACCGACCGCGTCGAGCCCGCGCTTCCCAAACTTTTCGGTTCGAGCTATGCGAACGCCGCGGTCCGGCCCGGCGATCTGAGCGAAAGGGTCGGAGTGCGGTGCGAAGCGGGCGGAGGGCGGCGCGAGGCCGCGCACGCGCCCGCCGGCGAGCTCGCCGCGGCTCCGCACACGCGTCCGCACCGGCACGCGCGATGGACGACAAGCCGAGCGGAGGCGAGGAGCACTACAGCCTGCGCTGGAACAACCACCAGGCGCACCTGCTCCGCTCCTTCGAGGCGCTGTTGCACGCCGAGACCCTGGTGGACGTGACGCTCGTGTGCGCCGAGCGCCGCGTGCGCGCCCACAAGGTGCTGCTGGGCGCGTGCAGCCCGCTGTTCCGCCGGATCTTCAGCGAGAACCCGTGCAAGCACCCCGTGATCGTGTTGAAGGACTTTCAAGGATGGGAGGTGCAGGCCGTCGTGGACTTCATGTACCGTGGAGAAGTGTCGGTGGCGCAGGAGCAGCTCGGCACGGTGATCCGCGCCGGGGAGTCGCTGCAGGTGCGCGGTCTGGCGGACCAGGAGGCCCCGGAGCCGGTGGAGAGCGAGCGCTCGCCGGCAGCCTCACCCCCGGGCGCGGCGCCCGCGTCACCACCGACCAGCCCGCACAGCCCGCAGCCCCGCCGCAAGCAGGCGCGCCCGCGCCGCCGCTCCGGGGAGTCCGACACGCCGGAGAACCTCTCCATGCGCCGCTCCCCGGGCGGGCTGAAGGCAGTGCGGCTGGCTCGCGGCAGGTCTCCGCAGAAGCAGGAGCCCGAGGAGCCCGAGGCGGAGCCCCCGCCGCCGCCCAGGATGTTCCAGCCGCACCAGGACATGTTCCCGCCGGTGCCGCCGCCCGCGGTCTCCGCGCTATCCCTGACGCCACCTCACAGTGAGTACAGTGTTCCTTATTTTTATAGTGGATTTATTTGTGAATTAACTTTCGGACTTGACAACATTTTAGGGTCTTAAGCGAAACTAAATTAACCAGGGCATAATCATAACAAATTGCAAGTCTACCTTCAACACTTAAAGTAAAATATAGGTAGGTGCGGAGATTACTTTCCTACGAGTGAGTAGATACCAACTGCAAACAGAATTGCAAATCCGGGCGTTTATGGTCATCAACGAATACATCCTCAACAATAAGTTGGAATTCATTCAAATCCACCTAAGGAATCATTTCATGCGTTGTTCCAATAAGCATGACTAGTGATGTATCACGAACGCAAAGTGAACCTGTCGATAAAAACATAAAGGTCGGCGCTTACAATGCCGTCGTGGATGGATAATTACTGTGTAAATAAATAATTACTGGCAAAAACTGACCTCGTTCGCTCATTGTCATATAAAAGTGATTCCAGGTTATTTTTGCTCAATGCTAAACATGAATATTATCTGTAACGTTTGTAACACATTACGTCGATGTAAGTGACAAAGTCTCTCTAATTCAAAGTTCCTTACTGATGTTAAAATAAATCGTTTCAACGTTCACCTATTTGTTTAGCTTGTATTACGTCAGGTTGAACACCACTTTCGATTTATTAATATCAAATAAGGGAAACATTGACTTAAACGCTGCTATTAGCCCTTCGATCACTATTATACATTACTAGTTTGTAATGAGCCTATGCCCAGTTTCCATGGTCCACCCGGGATGTGGAGTTAATAAATTGCTTGTTAGTTTTAATGATTCGATTAGATCGATACGGTGTTAGCCGGAACCTTTCACAGATAAATTAAGATCCCCTATTCATGTGTCGATATGTTATCTATTCCATCGGCCGAAATGGTTTTAAAACCTCATGCGCTCTATTATCTATGAATATCGTGAACGGAACGCACAGGCATGTGAATGTGAACTATGAACACGTGCTTTGTTCTTTCAATCGTGCGTTTTGTAAATGTGAATGTTAAAACTCCTTGTGTTATTCTGGCAATAGCTTGAGTGATTTAAATGCTCGCTCGGAACATTTTTTAATGTTTCTAGTGAGGAGGAAGTTCATTCCGGTTCAAAAAATTCTAAGTTAACCGTTTTCTTTTTTCTTTGCCCATTCCTCCGTTTTTTTACTTGCTCAAAATGGGTAGGTACATACCTGTTGTAAAATGAGTCACAGTTTTCTTATTGTGGGATCAATAAATATTACCTAAATGTCAATTTTGTTTCTCATATATGCTTCTTCTGGATATTACCTAATTTTTTTTTATAAACAAACCTAGTTCCTAAACTAGATTAATATTCTTAATCGTTAACTTTTCCTTGATGACACTTAAGATTCGCAATCTTGTTCTTGTTTATGGACTGTTACGATCTCACTACATATTTAAACGCTAGTAACATTAATCGTAAACTGCGAGCATTTAGTTATTCGTTTGCGATAAATTAAGTTAATTTACTATTTGCATCGGGAAATATAAAACTGCAATCTGGCTTCAGAAGAACCCGTTTTTACTTTCACCTTAGATTTATTAACATAGTTTTCTACTTGTTTATAAAAATTTAATTATAAATTTAACGAAATCAAAATTAAACAAAAACTGTTTTGCAAACCGTATCGTGTGCTATGTCAAATGAAAGGGCTTGTTGTCATCATCATCATCCTGCCTATTTACCAATTTTATTTGAGGTCGGCGCAATATCTTTTCCTCTCCACACTTCCCTATCAGCCGTCATCTTTACACTAACTCTCTTATCTTTCATATCATCTGTAACACAATCCATCTATCTTTTCTTTGGTCGTCCTCGTCCCCTTCGTCTATCCATCACATTCATATCCATCACTCGTCTCGTCACATGCGTTTCCTCTCGCCTCATCACATGCCCATACCACGACATTCGGTTCCCTTTTAACTTTTCTGTCATTTTTGCCACTTTTAAATTTCCTCTAATATACTCCACACATCCACCTCATTATTGTCATCTCTGTGACATGCGATCGTCTGTCATCCGTCTTCTTTGTAGCCCAACATTCTGATCCATACATTACGACAGGTCTTATGACGGATTTATCTCAAATATGTTTTTGTTATAGTTTTACAATAGATAATTTAAAAATTATTCAAGAAAGAACGAAAATTAAAGCCAAAAATTGACCATTCCCCCCTCCCCTTATCTTCGAAACTACTGATGCTAGAATTTTGAAAAAAAATATAGAGAATAGTTCTTTACTTAAATATTACAGGATAACCTATTAAAAAATAGGTTAAATAGGTTATAATAAAAAGTCTGGTTAAAAAAACGGCAAAAGTAAAAAAAATAACGATAAATATAAGTAGGTACATAATTAACTTTATGGAACCCTCTCCAAGCGAGTCTAACTCGCACTTGTCAAGTTTATTTTAGTTTATTGTTGCCTAGCTAAGCTACACAACCACAACGGTTATTTATATTTATTGTACAGATCTCCGTGGTGAGAAAAATATTTACCAGACCTCAATCCGACGGACCTGCAGCGTTGTAAAGTTATAGACGAAGAAAATGGCAAAGTGATAATGGTTTGTTTTAAAACAATTACCGAGTTTAATTTGCTCATAATCACAACTTGGTGTGTGGCTGCAGTCGTAATAAACATGGATGGATGGAGTTACTGACCCTAATGCCTTAGAATTAGCGATGGAGCGATTATTTTTTTGTTTTACAATGCAGATACCTATTGCCTACTCGACCACAATAGAATCTGTCCACCTGATGTTAAATCTTAAGTGATGGCTGCCGATATCTTTTGAACCACTTCCAATAACTTGTAACAATAGATTGTGTCTAACTGTTGTTGAAGTATATTAGGGTTCCCTAATAAATTAACCATTATTTTTCGTTAGTCAGTTTGTTCATTTGTCTATGTTTTAGTGACTAGTAAATAAATAAATACACGCACACATTCGCATTAGAATTTGCAATAGAAACTACTAGCTACCCAATGAAGTACCTAATAAAATTATGAAATAATGATAAAAAAAACCTGTTATGGCATACTACAATGTAAGAGAGGGATGGAAAAAATATAGGCACGATGTAGCCACGTGGTATATTTATGAATACATCATCAAAAATATTGTAGAGGTTTCATACTGGCTGCTTTAAAAGTTAACAGTTTGGGCGATACACTTCCAAGATCGTAAAATTGTGCTCGCCTCGCCATCCCCGTTTTGCTAAGTAATGATAGAAGATTCTGGAAATAGGTTGTAGCTTAAACATTTTATTTTACGAAATTTGCATAAGAAGGACGTGCTATTTTGGAGTAATATTTCCGGTTTTGCGCTGTTTTAAGCTGGTCAATTTTTGATTTTTTTAAGAAATATACCTAGATTTATTTTGCTACGGAACCGATCACATTTCTTGGTCTTACAATCGCTTAACGTTTTGAATTCGAAATAGCAAAATAACCTGACGATACGTATGAATTTATCTATCGACATCCACGAAATCTAGAACATCTACTATAGAAGATGAAAATCCTATTTATAGTATTTTCACCATTCTACGTAAACGAAAAGTTCGAAAAATATATTTTGCGATTCAGAATTATTTAATTATTTTTTCTTGCTTTCATATTGTATCTTCTGCTGACAATCTCAAACATTTAACTTTAACTCACGGTAAACTGTTTAGTTTTTTTAAGAGTGATGTAGATGCACAAACATGTAATCTTGGATATCTATAATCTTAATAAATAAATAAATAAATAAATAGGGGATTCATAATTATTATCGATGACATACAATATACATAAACATACTTTTATCTGTACCATGAATATCTGCCCCAGGAATCGAATCCCATACTCTTCGTTCAGCAGGCTGACCCTAACCATAAGGTCGTTGTAGAATCCAAATGGCTTTAAAATAAATTAAATATTAATAACAGGCTGTACGGGGTGATACTGGTGATATTATAAATAACAAATTCGAAGAAAATTCTTAGTTCTGTTGTATAGAACAACGTCAAACATTGGAATAGATAAAACATACTCTATACCGCAGATAATAAAGTCTAATTCGATTTGACGTGACGGACAGCCACAGAGAACTGAGGTTAGCGCCCTCAAGTTTCGAACTACTTAGCAGCGTTCAAAAATCTTTACAGACTCAACTTTTTGAAGGTTAGGCACCAACGTAATTTACTGATTTATCCTTTGGGGTGAAGGAAAATATATTTTTAAAAGTTTTTGTACATGATAGCAACTTGAATGCGGGTGAAACTGTCAATTTGATATCAAGATTGTCTTTAAGGTTTAATTGAGATTCAGCTTAATAATAATAATAATTTTATTTGCAATAAAATTGGTACAGATATGTTATTTTTATATCATAATCCTCAATTTTAACCACAGTGTGGTATGCGAATGTAATAATTCTTGACAAAAAATAACAGACTTCAAAATTAAGGATAATAAAATTCAAAACCTAATCGTCAGATCTCACTCAAATTTAAGTGGAACCAAATGACAAGCACCAGCTTTCGATTAAAAAAGAATCGTCAAAATCGATTCACCCAGTCGAAAGTTCTGAGGTAACAAACAAAAAAATACAGTCGAATTGAATACCTCCTCCTTTTTTGAAGTCAGTTAAAAAATTAGAAAGTAATCTAATTAGAATAGAATTAAAAAAATAGTCTGTTTGAAAATAAGACTGACAAAAAATTAAAAGAAAGAAAAAAGCTCGCTAATGAAAAAGAAGTTCTCCAATATTTGAAAATACATATTGTGAGGCCAAGCAAGATGGTCAAATCAAATATTCAAAATCGGTCAAGGATTAGAAGGTGAGGGTCACAGTAAACAATTTGTCTCGCATTTTGTCAGGTAATGACAAGAGTGCAAGATAAGGATTGTCATGATAAGCTAGTCCTGCAGACATCTCTGTCATTAATATTCCGTGTATGGTGTAACTTTTGGGAAATTGACATGTTGCATATTCGTATTGTATCAACATTGGCACGTGGTGAACATAATTCATGGGGTGGTGAATACAACCAGTTATTAGGTATTGATTTTATGCTTGCTTGCTGAGCGAAGGATCTCAAGTTCGATTCCAAGTAACCGTTCACCGTTTAATACATTGAGTTACATTGCAGAGTAGAGTAACAAGAGAACCGGTCAGTTTTTCACAATCGATCATATTTTTTGTTACCGGCGTTCAATTTATTTTGGGGTAGAAGTTTTATTTTATTTATTTATTTATTTATTCCTTTTTTTTCACCCTAACATTACAGGCTATAACCCAATGCGTTAGGTAAATACATTTAGCACTTATATCTACAAATAAAATCTAATATTAATACTATTTAACCAGTGGCGTAGCTAGCCCTTCCGGGGCCCCGTATCAAAATTTTGCCGGGGGCCCCGTCTCGACTCGAGGGTAAAGATCCTTTTCAAAAGAAATAAAAAAATATGTGTGAATTAAAAATATAATTAATTAACATCGATTAATAAAGCACATACAATCAATGCTCTAAAATTTTAATCTGGGGGCAGCTCTGTTTCGTTTCGGGAGATCCGAACGCGAGCGCAGACTCAGTAGCCGATGTGATACGACAGGGCATCATGGTCATTGGAGGATTCCGCGCAGCACACGCTCGAGAACTGCCCTGCATGGGAGCCAGAGCGGCGGATCCTCACAGACACAATTGGGCAAGATCTTTCCCCGGCAGCCGTGGTCGCGGCGATGCCCCGAAACGGGGAAGCGTGGTGAAGCGTCACCTCCTTCTGCGACGCATTAATGCTTGCAAAGGAGGACGCCGAGCGAATCCGAGAACGCTCGGATCCCGCTCGGAGGAGGAGCCGCCGCGGCAGACGTCAACAACGTCCCGCGCTGGGGGAGTCTTGACTCCAGTGATGAGCCCGCCCAGGCACCGCGCTGGAGGGCACTGGTGCGTTCTACACAGAGATCCCGGAGCCCGCCATAACGCTGAGGATGGCGCCCGATGGGTTTTAGTGGGTATTCCGGCAGTAGGCCAGCGAGTCCCACACTCCGTGCATAAAGCATTTCCCATCGTTAAAAAAAAAGTGCATCATGGTCATGGTCAACGACATGTTCATCCGTGTGCACGCTTATAGATCTATCCACCTCAGGGCTTAATACAAAGTTTAACGCTGCATCCTGGTCAGCAAAGAAGCAAATGACTAAAACGAAGGCAATTTAAAGTTCATCGGCAGAATTAGCTAGCGAATGGACGATTACCTCTCTGGTAGTAGAGAATTCTGGTCGCTAGCTCAAGCTGCAGGGTAACTTTTGTCAGTCATCTCTTACACAACTGCGTAAATCAGACGACTCCGTGGTCCATACGGCAAAGGGGAAGCCGAACTTAGCATCCTTTTTGCCGCCAAGTCAACTCTTGATCATAGAGGGATCGCCTCCGCCTAAAACCTGTGAGAGCTTGATACCAGGAAGTTGAGAGGACCAGACTGTATTCACACAGTGGTGTTAAAGATGTGTGCTCCCGAGTTGATTCCAACCCCGGATCTAGGGGTGGGGGGGAGGGGTAAACCGGGGCGCCCGCCCCGGGCGGCAATTTAGGGGGCGCCAAAATCATAATATAGTATGATTAAAAATAAAAAACGGAGGCCTGGTTGGGAGAATAAATAAAGGTAAAAAAGAGTTCTTATTGTCCCATTCACGAAAAATGCCAACTATTATTTATTTGTGAGTTTTTTTCTTATCTCTATCACTATATCAAGTTTCTGCCCCGGTTCGAAAAAATCGTAGATCCGGGGCTGGTTGATTCCCCGTCTTAACGTGCTTATTCTCGCTATCTTATGCCACATTATACGTCTTCGTGGAAGGTTACCCTTTTTCATCCGATCTCAGTGACCTGGCTAACTACAGGCCCTGGGATATCTGGAAGATCATCAGCTGATCTGTGATCGACAATACGGGTTTTGCGACGGTCGTTCAGCTGGTGATCATCTAATTTATCTTACGCACCTGTAGGCACCATCAGGCTCTTGATCGCAACTGCAGGCACTGGGGAAGCACTGGCAGTCAGCCTAGTTTTCGCTAAGACCTGTGACCAGGACTGGCACAGGGGGGTCTCACGAAGTTAACATCTTACGGTTGCTGTGAGGTTATGCAGTTGGGTAGTCAGCTTTCTATCTGAGCGACATATTAAGGATGTAGTAGATGTTTGTTGCTCAGATATGAAACCTATAAAATGCTGGTGTTCCCCAAGGGTCTGTGGTATCTCCTACGCTGTTCATCCTGCATATCAATGACATGGCATGAGTGGCAACTGTTGCTATGCAGATGACAGCACAGGGGATGCCTACTACACAGCCCCCCTTAATTCCTCTCAGTTGCAAAACTTGCAAGTGGCGGATAGCAGGCTTAAACTTGTGTCTGAAGTCGAGAACTCTCTGGAGCAAGTCTTGGAATAAGGTTGACTTAATTTAGTCGAGTTCAACCCCACGAAGACACAAGTTGGCGCGTTTACCACTAAGAAAACCCAATTTTTCATAGTGCCTCAATTCCAGGGTACCGTGCTCACCGTCACTAAAAGTGTTGTAAGAGTAAGATTCTGGGAGTTGACATATCGAGTGACGTGTAGTATCAGCGTCATTTGGAAGCCAAGGCTAAGTTGGCTTCCAAAAAGCTTGATGTTCTAAACCGGGCTAAGGAGTACTTCACTGCGAGGGAGGCACCTGCTCATGCTTTACAAAGCCCATGGCCGAATTGAAGTTTCATCCACACCGATGAGACTCGTGGAGAACTTCTACGGTCCGATTCTCCCGATCATTTCAATTCGTTGAATTTCCAGATTTAGAATCATGGCCTCTTAAAGATAAATTGCATGATGCTAAAGTAATTAATGAATTAATACGATGAAAGATGGTCCAGAAATTAATTTTATTGTTGATTTCATTTTTCAATGAAGCATCGATGCTTTCCGGAACATTTTTCGAATCACGAAGTTTTTCTAAGGCGCATCGGGGGCCCCCTCAGCCCCGGGGCCCCGTATAATTGATACGGCTGATACGGCGGTAGCTACGCCCCTGTATTTAACAATAACAAATAATATACATTATAACTATTGCAATTTTATTCCAGTGACTATTAAAAATGTCAATCCCATCATGAACCCTATTCACTACTTTTATTGCCCGTGTTATCGGCGGCTTCGCCAACAAGTTGGTCTTGGCCACCGGCACGACGAGCAATTGCGGTTGCCGCCGTCTCTCCACATAATTGTCAGGCACATATATATTTAAATGACGCAGGACTCCCGGGTTGGACTCCTTCCCACACAGTATTTTAATTAAATACGATACGAGCGCAAACTCCCTTCGCACTCTTAATTCATTATCCGACCATCCCCAATACGAATAATGTCGGATACATCAATGGGTAAAAAGGATAAACCCCATACAATTTCCAGTACAAGTGCCGTGTAAATTTGTTTTGGACTCGTTCTAACATCGTGATGTATTTCGCCTCATATGGAGCCCAAACGACTGCGCTGTACTCCATATGACTCCGCACCAGTGCATCGTACAAGACTTTGACTGCGGTGATGTTAGTAAACCCCTTTTTTGTTTTGATTTCAAGATGTTTGGTTTGAAGGGGTAATTGGACTTTTAGTATTTACTGCCTAGTTCATCCATCAGCCTTTGGAGGTCCACTGCTTCTCACTATCTACTTGGTCCCCCCGAATTCGTCCAAGGAAATATTATTCTTAAACATTCTGTAATAGGTTCAACTTTTTTATTAATCGGGTAAGAAGAATAAATTCCAATTAAATTTGTTTTTCCTACTTATACATATTACATTTACCCCCAATTTTATCCCATTGGGGGAATTTAAAAAAAATGTAGTATTCCCCCACAATGTAAGGGACTAAGGGAGTCTTGTACAATCTTCTAGCTAAAGGTTTACTGGTTCAAGATAAGCTAACTAATAAGATACACTGTCGACGTTAACATTATAAGTAGGTTTTTTTACTTAATTACCTGCTAATTAATGTAGATTTCATTAAACATTTCTTTGGCATCGAAATACCTGTAAAATTTTCCACTTAACAGCTACAATCAATCACGTTTCACAATAAAGAAAACTATTATTACAATTATCCTTTCATGAATCATTTCGGGCTCGAGTACTGAAAAAAAAAACTTGTACTTACCATGAATAATAATAACCATATTCGGTATGACACCAATAGATCATTCTATGCCACAAATCTATGACACGCGAGGCGATCGGGGACACGACCTTCGAGGGTAGCAAAAAATGGATAACACGCAGGCGACGACATTGCTGCGCATGCGCACGCTAGGGTGGGTAGGGTCGCCACGCGCTTGCCGTATTCCGGATAAATGAGTATTGTTTTTGTTTACAAAAATGAGACTAAGCATGATTATGATAATATTATTGCATGATATTTTAAATTGTCACGAATATAAAGTTTTTGAGTAAACTTAATTATTTTTAAATGTATTTTATTTTAACGTTATTAATTAAAATGAATTCAAAAATATGTATTCAGTTCTTCATTAAACATAATGACCAAGTAAACATGCTAATAAGTTCGTGATTCTTAATAAATACCTAACCCTACTGGTTGGCTATTTTAAAATAAAAAATCTGACGTTTATATTCGTATAACATGTAATAATTGTTACGATCTAAATAATAAGATTCTTTCGCACAAGAAATGTCCCCCTATTTGAGCGTATCATGGAGTCAGTACGGAGGATGACAGTGGGAGCGGCCGGCGTGGCGGCTGCGGCGCGCGGCTGCGCATGCGCATTTACATTCAATCGCCGCGCCGGTGACCTACTTTCCGCATCTTCGATAAACGACGCTTTCCAAGGAAACATATGTAGGTACACCGCCACTGAATTAGGTTAGCTAATTAATTACAATACTAATCTCACGTCTAGGTTCATTTTTATGGTCGCTTTTGTAAACATTAAGGACCTAGATATCGCATTAGCTACATTTTATATAAGTAAATTAAAATTTAAGGACTTTAGGTTGATTTAAAAATAATCTAAATTTTACTGACAAAAATAACCGACTTCAAAGTCTCAAAAACTACTTGTCAGATCTCGTTCAAATTTATGTGGGACCACATGACAAGCACCTGCTTTCGATTAAAAAAAGAATCATCGAAATCGGTTGGCGTGATATTGAGTTATTCGTCAATTTGTCGCGCACATCTTAACACAAATTTACAACTCATGGATGCCATTGTCAGATCTCAATAAAATTTATGTGGGACCACATGACAAGCACCTGCTTTCGATTAAAAAAAGAATCATCAAAATCAGTTCGCCCAGTCCAAAGTTCTGACGTAACAAACATAAAAAAAATACAGTCGAATTGAGAACCTCCTCCATTTTTTGAAGTCGGTTAAAAATAGCTATCCTGGTATGTAAAATTCTCTACCACCACAAAGGAGTACCTACCTAGTTAATATTGGGATTAAACTAGATGGTACCTAACGTAACTCGACTCGACTAGGACTCTACTATAAACGAAGCCTCCCTCGTAGATGTGAATATTTGCTTGTTAAAACACAAAAGAGGTATAGCTACTATAGAAATGATATTTTTTGTAGAAATCGGCTGCAATTCAAATATTAACAAACAAAGTGAGTTTCCTTAAAACTCGTGACTTTCATCTAGAACACAGCCACGCTATCGCCTAAAACTGGTGTAGATCAGGGTACCTTTCTAGGTAAAAACCCAATGAATTAGCATTAAAAGACGATAACCTTTAAATACGTAATTATTATATTCAATAATTACCAGGACAGCATAGATAGAGTGGAGGCAAAAAAGCGCGGCTCCGTCACATCTCCATTACAAGCATGAAATGTAATGTGTACTTACTCACATCTGCGTGCTAAATGTTAATTGCTATCCGCTATTGTTAAGTTGCACGTAAGTTTTTTACAACTCAACTGAGTTGGCGGCGCCACAGTCGCGGCAATACCTCACGTGTGTTGTGTTAATTAGGTAAATGTAATTAAAATCAGATAAAATTATTGACGTCAAGGTTGACTTTACATAAAACGTTATGTAAAGGTTGACACACATACCCCTGGAGCCCAATTCTCATTTCGTAGAGATACATGTCTAATAGAGATATGTCGAAAAAACATGGCCGATTGGCCTCGTTTTGTTCGAGGTCGGCCATGTTTTTTCGAGATATCTCTGTTAGACATGTATCTCTACGAAATGAGAATTGCCCCCCTGGTCTATATTTCCCTGTGTCGCGGTTGGCATAGACAGAGGCAGCGATGACCCAAAAGTAATAATTTATCTATCTCAAATTCACAATGTCTGCGCGCGATCGAGCCCATGAACCTATCTCCCATGTAACGCCCATGGCGTTATGCTGACGTCTCTGATGATAAGTACTCATGTCCGTATGCGTCAGTGACCACTGACTATGAAGTGGTTCTTCACTGCCTTCAGGCTCTATAAAAACAAGTGGTAGGTTAGGTTAGGTTAGTCTTGCAGTCACAATCTCATGTACCTACTAAAAGTAGTCAGCGTACAGGTTAGTGCCCAACTACAGTGCCTCTTATGATGAAATAGTGGGGCCAGGGAGTAGGGGCTCAAGCAATAAGGTATATTTCATATCCTCGGCAGCAGCAAGCCTTCCCCCTCCCCCCGCCCAAAACAATAGGTTCAAGTCAAAAATCAACCAAACCCAAACAAAAATCCTGAATCCGCCATTACTAAAAGGACTTTTCTTTTTAACCGACTTCAAAAAATGAGGAGGTATTCAATTCGACTGTATTTTTTTTCTTTTAAGTTTGTTACCTAAGAACTTTCGAGTGAGTGAACCGATTTGAATGATTCTTTTTTTAATCGAAAGTTGGTGCTTATCTTGTGGTCCCACTTAAATTTGAGCTAGATCTGACGAGTAGTTTTTGAGTTATTTTAAAGTTGGTTTTTTTTCCTTGGTTAAATTCAGATTATTGATGGATTACAACAGGTAGCTTTAGCCTGGTATAGTTATGTTTATAACATGTTACAGTCGTCGTATCCTGTCTATAATACTAAGACGCAGTACAAGCTTGTCAGAACCGGCTTGTCGTCAAATGACGAGTATGAAGTACAGTAATCTCGGGTAACAATACTAACAATGAAAACTTTGCGAGTTTTGCGACCATTGCCTGAGTTTTTGTTTAACTTCTGTAATGGACCATATCAGAGTTGCAACGTTCTTCAATTTTTTTTTGGGTATTTAAACATACATATTATTTATTTGCGATGATTCAAAATATTTAGTAATTCAAATTAGATAAATGTTATAATCGTGATAAGGTGGAAGTTACCATTTATTGATGACTGCAAAATATCTTGGAGAAAAATATATGTAGTTAGGTCATACCACCTATTATTTTTTATTTTTGTAAGAATAAAGAAATAAGTAATAAATACGTTTGATTTATATTCAAAGTTAGATGAAATTTAAAGTTACCAGAATTTACCATACCTACTTGTGTAGGAAATTCTGGTAATTACACGGTGAATCAAATGACGCATACCCGCTGTAACAGTATAAAAATGTAACAGAAATAAGCACAAAAGAGCTTTATAGTGCTATAACCTGAAACACTACCTAGAAGTGAGCCTGTGAGACGAGACGTACGCAGCAGGTGCTGCTATTATGATACTACGTTACCATAGAGTAAGAGCTTACAGTAGTTAACATGCAAAATTAAAAAAAAAAACGACAGCAGGACATTGTGTCATATTAGAAGGGTTATTAAATGATACAATCTACCTGTCTTCTATGTCCTCGTCAGTCTTCATGATAAGATCGATGGGATTGAATTGCTGTAAATATACAATAACTACAAGTCAATACAATGTAAATTATTGCACAATTTAAAGAAAAAAATATTTTTGGAAAAATGCAGAGGAATAGATAAAAAGTCGGACTATAAGCTGTCTGATATAAAGCCTGATGAAATCTTCTCAATATCCTCCCAAAACTCTCTTTAAAATTTGGGAAAGCATCTCATCTCACACAACGACTCCGTTGGCCGACTATTACTGCTTAGCATGTAGCACATTAAGTAGTAGGTCGTAGGTACGTCGTTACAATACATATACTCGCATCACAAGTGTTAATTGCCCCACTATTGTTGTGAACATCACGCACGTTGAGACGTTTTTGCGGCGCTAACCACTACCTACTCTTTGTACACGTGTCGTTTAATTGTTATCAACATCGTTGCCACGTTGAAGTTAAAATTATAGTCATAACTGCCCCTGGATAAAGATATATTGGACTATACATTGAAATTGCATACATTAATTTTGAAACAAAAATGAAACATAAACGCATAAGTTATTAATCAAGCCGTCTCGTTAACGATTCAACTAATTATATGCGATAATTAAAAAATAACATGCACATAACATGTTTATTATTTGTTAACAATCCTACATAACCTGTTTTACATAACATGTCATTACGGTAACGTGACTGGACGTGTTTGATTGTTCTTTTTTCTGTCCCATATTCTATCATTGTTTTGTTCCGAGAGCTTTCATTTGTATCATTTAATTACATACCAAGAGCCACTTACGTGCGTAATTACGCTGATCGTTAAAAATATAAAACGTATGTTGCGTTATGTGTTGAGGAAATTGTTGCGTAATAATTCATTTATAACTAAGTCTGTTTTTATTTGATGATTAAAATTTGTCTATATTTTCGTTCTTAGAAAAATGTGTTTTTCTTTTCTTTTTTTTGCTAGTCGGTCACTCCATTTTTTGGTAAACTGTAGACTCTTAATATAAATGAAATCAAATAGATATGTAAAAATAAAACAAATAATTAAACAATATTTTATTGATACTATTTCTTTTTATTTCTGACTGTACTTTTTTTTTAAACTCGACGTAGGGGTAATAGAAGCGAAACAAGATTTTCGGCTCGACGTGGTGGGACTCGACGTAAAGGGAACCAACCAAAATATCCATACAGTGCTAGTTAAGACTATCACATTCAGAAAGACGGACACTATTCCATAAATTGACATTTAATGTGTCAAAATCGCTTATATCGGTTTTAAATGACATTTAAACAAAGAAAAATTCAAAAAGATTAAAAATTATATTTAGCAGAAATTATAGCACACCACTCTACTAGACAATCATTCAATAGAACAAGACACCCAAACATTACGTATCTAAGTAAATTGTTTCAAGTTGTGTAATGTACAGACACCGTAACAATCCTATAACAGTATTGTAGCTGATGGCAATAAAATAATTGCCATTCGATTAAGTGTGATCAATAGGATCTATTTACGGATTGATTGAACTAGTGTGAACCAAAATAAATCAAGCAAACGTGGTTTAGACTTTAGTTAGAGCTTCATAAAACAACTTTCACTTATGTTGTTGTTTACTTTTGGAAGTGATACGATTATTTCCATGTGGAGTACAATTTCCTCGCGGGAGCAATACATCTGTGACTGAATTTTTCCAAGAGATATTTAAGGAAAACTATCATTGGGGATATGTTTTAACACAATAGATCCCATAATAATTATTTTTAAAATTCTTATCTCTTTGACTATTAAATGAACTGAGCTACGCCTACATAGCTGACAACAATGATATTATAATGTAAAAAAAGAGGTAGATATGTCACTAGCGCGCCGACGATGAAGATCGTAAGAACAGGCAATGAGGGTTTTCGATACTTTTTCTGCCACCAGGTGGCGTTACGTTGGCGGCAGGTCTAAACAGCTGTCAGATAGCACAGAGTCGTAGGTACTAAACATAAATTATTGAAATTATATTGTGTTTGGAAGTGTTATTGATTTTATTATGGATTACGGCCAGAAAAAGGTCACTGAACTGAAGATTGAGCTCAATAAAAAGGGGCGCAAAAGTCACTGGTACTAAGGAAAAGCTCATTGAAAGATAGGTACTAGATTTTGTTTACACAATTCGATTTCGTTCTTTAACTACTAAATTGCAGTTATTTATTTATCCGACCACTGGAACAGAAAAAGTCGCTTTCTTCCTTCCCCATACATTGTCTACTTAGTACCGAAAACCACCTTAGGTCTGACGGCACGCAATTTTAAATTAATAGATTTACATTTCGTATTTCCCAATAGTTAACCATACATAGTGGTGTTATATATTAATAGATTCGGCTTGAAGTGCTCTCTTCAACTGTCAAATTAGTTTTTGATATCCGTTAAAATTTTCCAAAATTTTCTTTATACTACTTTTTTCTTATATTATCATACGTTTTTGCAATAGTTTCTTTTAAAATTTCACGTCGACCGACCACTGCATGGTATCTGAAGATTTGAAATTCCTTGGCGCACCAATTTCTATTAGTTCCGTAAAAAATATATCGTAAATTTCAATTTTTTTTGCCAAAAACTGTAAAAACCACTATTTTCAAAATTATTTTCTCATACCACTTTCTACATTAAATTTTATTTAAGTTCTGTGTAGTGCTCACCGAGCCCGATCTTTTGGTACCTCTCGCGCCCCGATCCGACCACTGGAACACAGGCTATTTTTCGTTGGAATTTATTTTTGAATGGCTACAAGCCACTGTTTCAATCGGGTTTTATCTCCAGTAGGAAACTTATGCCCTCCTGTTTTATTTGCACACATAGGCACTGCACAACACTGTGGCATTTTAGAAAACAATATTCTTAAAGTAATGATTTTAAGAATAAATAAACCAAAAAATACATAGAAAATTGAAATTCGCGTATGTATTTTGACAGTTCATTAGACCTGACGCCAAAGTGCTGCCATCTGTCGTAGACCGTTTCAGAAAACCCTCATTGACCGTTCTGCTCGTAGTCACTCTGTCAATACAAGACGAGACGCACGCTTTTGTTGTTGTCAGAAGTGCTTGATATTTGACATACAGCATTAAAATGCCTTCGTGTATTATACCAATGTGATTGGTGTAGTGAAACAAAAGATAACCGTCTGTGTTGTAGCTCTTTTCGGAACAGATTTTTGCTTTGCTTTGCTTTTGACAACGAGTTTTAGGAATTACTTTTTTGTTAATTATTTATAAAATGATAATCCCATATTATCAGCATGTTATTCGTCATTAAGTATTATAATTATGTACCTAATCACTTGTGTAATCATGTAAATTGAATGATGAGTCATTCAGATCACATTCACACGCTATAATATTTATTTTGTCACGACGATGGATCATACATTTGCTTGGATCTGACTGCTAGTCGTCGCTGTAATAAAATTATTAAGAGATCTTACATTAATACAAATGATTCATATTTGAATATATTGCAAAACAGCTGGCAGTCTATAAACGACGACCCATTTATTATATTTAATTTAATACGTTCTATAATCAAACTTTTATTATCTGTGCGTCCCGTCCGCTGGCCGTTCGTTACCGCTCTCACCTTTCACGACTACCGTCACCCGCTGAATAAATTGCGGATAGAAATGTTCACATAAATTATTGTTACACTACCTGCATGTCTTTAACGCCCACGGATTTTCCCTTCGTACAGACTCGCCTCGCCCCTGTCAGGCCATCGCTTACCGGGAAATTGTGTGATTTTACTTCTGTTGTATTAATAAGGTAGCGTATTACGAAACAATGTGGTGGAACTATAATCTAAATTTTACTAACAAAAAATAACCGACTTTGAAGTTACTCAAAAACTACTTGTCAGATCTCGTTCAAATTTATGTGGGACCACATGACAAGCACCTGCTTTCGATTAAAAAAAAACATCAAAATCGGTTTGCCCAGTCCAAAGTTCTGAGGTAACAAACATAAAAAAACAGTCGAATTGAGAACCTCCTCCTTTTTTTGAAGTCGGTTAAAAATACCAGTTAGCGGTCAATGATATTTAAAAAAATAAAGATACGTTATGCCCAAAAAAATCTGTTCCGAAAACAGCTACTACACACACGTTTATCTTTTCTTTTACTACACCAATCACATTGGTATCATACACGAAGGCATTTTAACGCTGTATGTGAAATGTCAAGCACTTCTGACAACAACAAAAGCGTGCGTATCGTCTTGTATTGACAGAGAGACTACGAGCAGAACGGTCAATTGCCTGTTCTTACGCTCTTCATCGTCGGCGTGCTAGTGACATATCTACCTCTTTTTAAATTATAATATCATTGGCTAGAACTATAAAAATGACCTACAGGTCAGGTTCAGTTGCTAAAAGAGTCGTGGTGGTCGTTTATAGTGATTGTTTATGACGTCTAATTTGTATAAAATTATGCAAATCGTTAGCAAATTGAAATTTAACTGCCGGGAAGTCAATGAAATGCTGAATTTCTTGGCTGGCAACGCGTCGGTGATGCCTGAATGCCTGATGCAGACGTAGATGGTGACTTATACATTTACCAATTTAAAAAAGTGTGCTGACAAGCCAGACATGACCTCTTAATCTTAGACATTTTTTGTACTAAGATTAGACTAATTAACTAATACGCTAAAGTAATTATAACATGCCGGTCCATTAGCTTCCCCGAGATGCGTATCGTTACTGAAGCAATAGCAATTTGGGCTTAATCACCGAGGATTGAAAATGCCGAGCCCAGTAGTATGATATCGGCGTCATCATTAATTAGTTTAGGACCGAGCGTACTTGCGCAATGACGCAACGACTAAACCTGGTGAACCTATGTTATTACAGGTCTAATGTAGGGTATAGAATGGATAGAAAGTAGGTACGGTTATCTGCCAAACATTTAAAAAAAACATAAACGTGTACTTATATATGCGCGTGAGAAGTTATACAGATTCCTATATTGTGGTTATACTTCTTCGGCATCAAAAAAACAATATTAAAAAAAAAACAATGTTAAAAAACAATATTAAAAAAATATTACAAAAAACAATATTAAAAAATATATACAGGGTGTCCCGTAAGTAGCGGATCAACCGAAGGTGGCAGATAGCTTGAAGATTGACCTATCATATGTCAAAAAATTACCTTAGTAAAAGTGTCACCGTTTTCGAGATATTGACCATTCTTTAAAATTTAGAAAATTCGGCTCCCTTACCCTACTTTTTCCTGTTGAGTCCACAAATGAGCAGGTATTTTGATAATTTTTTTTTCCTAGAGCTCTCAGATAGTCGCTTTATAATTATCAGTATGTAATATTGTTGAAATTATTAGGGAACGCTGAGAAAATAGCGTCTACTTTGGAGATTTTTGTTTTTGATTTTCTTCGACACAACTTTGATGCGAGGTGGTTGAAAAAAAATGTACTGGGCAAGTATGCCCCGGTACATTAAAAACTTGTCTGTTTAATGCAGATTTTAAAAAGGTACAATACAGGCTACTTTGATTGGGAAAATTTTTAAGTAAAAGCCATTTCAGTGTCAAAGAGGTGAATTTAAATCAAAAGTTATTTTATTTTTTACTGTTATGAGATGAAGTTTTTCAATGGTTTTTGCTTAATATTACGTTACGTTAAATTAATGCTCTAATAAATATTTAAAATAATGATTATTTTGCGATATTTCAACTTTTAAAAGAAATTTCAAATTACCTAAGAATTACTTGAAAAATATTGTTTCTTCAAAAATAATGCTATTATTTACTATTTTTAATACTAAATGATCAGCAAACCTTGTCAATTATTGCTTTAAGATTATTTTTGTATGATAAAATAAACAAAAATAATTATTTTACTTACATTTTTTCTCATTCTTTGTTTTTTGTTGAATATTCGTACAAAAATAATCTTAAAACAATAATTTACAAGGCTTCCTGATCATCTAGTATTGAAAAAACAGTAAATCATAGCATTATTTTTGAAATAAACAATATTTTTCAAGTAATTGGTAATTTCTTTATTAGGTTGGAATATCGGAAAATAATCATTATTTTAAATATTTATTAGAGCAATAATTTAACGTAACGTAATATTAAGCAAAAACCATTGAAAAACTTCATCCCTTAACAGTAAACAATAAAATAACTTTTGATTCAAATTCACCCCTTTAACACTGAAATGGCTTTTACTTGAAAATTTTCCTATCAAAGTAGCCTGTATTGTATGTATCTTTTTAAAATCTGCATTAAACAGACAAGTTTTTAAAATACCGGGGCATACTTGCCCAGTACATTTTTTTTAACCACCTCGCATCAAAGTTGTATCGAAGAAAATCAAAAATAAAAATATCCAAAGTTGACGCTATTTTCTCAGCGTTGCCTAATAATTTCAACAATATTACATACTGATAATTATAAAACGACTATCTGAGAGCTCTAGGAAAAAAAAATTATCAAAATACCTGCTCATTTGTGGACTCAACAGGAAAAAGTAGGGTAAAGGAGCCGAATTTTCTAAATTTTAAAGAATGGTCAATATCTCGAAAACGGTGACACTTTTACTAAGGTAATTTTTTGACATATGATAGGTCAACCTTCAAGCTATCTGCCACCTTCGGTTGATCCGCTACTTACGGGACACCCTAAAAATGCGCGTTAAAAAATCACCTGTGACGTTTTTCAACTTTTGTGTCACAAATCTTAAAATTTCACTCTCATCATTTTTTCCATTTATTTCATAACGCGCCTTCAAAAAATGTTTAATTGATTATTGTGATTCAAAATTGGCAAAAGCATTTGGCCAGTACAGCACTCTTTATGAATTCCGGGATATAACTGCCGAACATGCCAGTAATTACGGTACACTTCGAATTCTGGAGGGAACTCTATCCATCAATGAGCCCAAGCTAATCTTCCCTGGTCTTTGAGCCCCTTGCTGAGTAAAGAAATCTTACAGTGTATTTTATCGTAATTTGTAATTTAATAATCTAAATTTTACTAACAAAAAATAACCAACTTCAAAGTCTCAAAAACTACATAGTTGTCAGATCTCGTTCAAATTTATGTGAGACCACATGACAAGTGCCTGCTTTCGATTAAAAAAAGAATCATCGAAATCGGTTGGCGTGATATTGAGTTATTCGTCAATTTGTCGCGCACATCTTAACACAAATTTACGACTTATGTGGTTTTCTCATGGATGCCATTGTCAGATCTCAATAAAATTTACGTGGGACCACATGACAGCCGCCAGCTTTCGATTAAAAAAAGTATCATCAAAATCGGTTCGCCCAGTCCAAAGTTCTGAGGTAACAAACATAAAAAAAAATACAGTCGAATTGAGAACCTCCTCCTTTTTTGAAGTCGGTTAAAAATAAGGCCCGTACAAAATGAAAAGAATTGAGATGTCACAACTTGCCTCAGTCTCCCCTACTTTGTATATTTCTGATGTGAAAATGTATTGCCGAGACTTGGAGAGTTTAAGTTCATTCATTTTTCGATTTTACTCACGCATTTTGAAAAATATATTTTAGTTCATATAAATGACTGCATCGACTGAGGCGTTACCGTCACAAAATTGGTGTCAAGTCAGAATGAACAACAAACCACAGTTTTTATCAAATATTTACATAGCCTAATGACCCCTATAATTTTATCCTTTGTTCAATTTCCTTTCTAATTTTTATATGTTATCCTGAGTATATAGTCTTTATAAATCAATTAAATAGAATACATTTATAGTGATCATATTTTACAGACTTAATTCCGGACATTGAGGTGTCCACACTACCTGAAAATCATCTCGTACAGTCACCTGCAGAGAAAAGTAACCCATCTGTTTATAAATATACGAACAGCAACGTTTCCGTTGCCTGTTGCGTTGTAAACGGATGGGTTACTTTTCTCTGCAGGTGACTGTACTATGAAATGGAGTAGTTTACGGTAGTAAAGTGCACTAACTTAGCAAAAGCGAATTCACTCTAGACTTGAAGTGACCTATGTTTTAATCACGGATAATGACGTTATTTTCAATTCAATGGACATCAGGACGCTTTTGTATTTACTTAACTACCATCCTACATTCACACCAACTGTATAAATGATAATATCTTCTTCATCTGCGCAAAACTCGTTCTTCTTCTTCGTTCTTCAACTTTTATTTTGAATTGTGTCATTACTTCAATCAATTAAAAAAGTGTTATACCTCCTTTTATGTCGGGCGTAAAACATTAAGATCAACTAAGTTCTCCGTGGCATTGTTAATCACAATGAAATGTGGTCAATTATTTAATTTTCAAATATCAAAGTAGTTAATGAGCTGTAAGCTGTAACACGCAATCCGTTAGTAACGTGTAATAGTTACGGCCACAGTTTATGAAGTAACAGTGGGATTATCGCTTTAAATATCGGGTGAAAAGCTAAAAAAGGGGTAACTTAATCTACCTCTTTCTGTCATGTATTACGAATACACCCCTTTTGCGGTAGTCCAAAACATTGAGAACATTGAGATTAAGTGAAAAGGTATCAGTATCAAAATTTTACGTAATTTTTCAACAATTATCCATCATTATACCCTTATTATGCCAATTTACGTCTCAAAACCTCGTCTCGTCCTCATGCCTCATATTGAACTGTGACGTCAATATTGGCACACGACACGAGAGCACGTTACTCTGTGGTACAGGTAAATGCTTACAGCTTACAAGAATAGACACAAGGTTCGTTTCGTAGCTAACGTGGCTTTGTCACACCGTGACCCCCGACACATTTGAGGTGCCATTACCCGCACTTAGCTTGTATGGCAAAGCTCGGAAATATTCTTACAACGAAATTACGCAAATCACACCATTGTCTTCGAACATTATACATCGCTTACGCATTGGCCCGGACGTGCGAAATGAGATATAAATTAAGTTAAATGATAGCCGCACCGCCCGGCCGTTCGACAGTGCATGGCCATTAGCCAGCACGGAGTCATGTTCGTATGCACGACTATCGATTTATATAATAAATGTACTGGGCAAAGTTTTCTACCAATTAACAGTTTATCTATTTTATTTTGTCACTGTCACAGCTCCAGTTTTATTTCCCATATGCAGCGATAAGGCGCAAATCGTATAGGTAAAATAATGTAGTCATGGTCTATCCAGTATATTATGATTTATAATAATAGAGACTAGAATGCACACGGTAATCAAAGAGGTCCTCGTTACTCAACCACTACTGACAAATACTCCCGGTTAATTGGATGAAAATGTGCGCCTGCGCAGCCAACCTCTTAATGTCCACACTGTAAATTATGCAGTTTACGACGCGGAGAAGTTATCAATAATATCAATACATTGAAGGTTGTTTAATGAGAATATCCGCCTCGGTAATCCGCGATCACCGCTCCATTATTTAGACAAACGCGTGAGATACTTAAGGGGATTGGCTCGCTCAAATCTCAAAAACACTGTAAGTTTGAAGAAGACTGCAGATGAATCCTATTGTGCGATTTCCATATAAAAAATATATGGTATACTGAAGGTCATCACAATGATATTGTATTGTTTAAAATTTTAATAACCTCTCCCAAATATTGGGAAAAAATTTTGTTAAATAGGTCCTTCTTCAACCTAAATTGTAAACCTTCTTTGTAACGGATATATAGTTCGGCATGAATTTTGTACTAAAAAATATGTAATGACGTGTTTCACAATTTGTATTGTTGTTTTTTTCTTAATTCTTTTATTATTTTTAAATAATGAATAAAAACCCAAAACTTCACCAGTACCCCACTGGAGCGCCCCCGCTAAGCCCTGCGTCGCGTGCTCGATCAGTGTCTCGATGACTCTTGTGACGGGTGGGTTGTACGCGCGTTATTTTTTCCTAATAAAAACTAAAACTTCACGTTTTGAAAATTTTTTGAATGAAGTCATATTGTAAATAGTACAAATATAAATATTTCGTAAAAGAACAATAGAAATTAAGTTTGTAAATATATGTAAAGTAGATTATAATTTCGTTTAGTTTATTGACCCTATCATAGAGTAAGACTGACTGTGGCTAAATATTGTATGAAAATGTAAAGTGAAACACGTGACCGAGGTCTCCAAAACTATTGGTAAGTATATTGAGTACATTATTTTTAGTGTGTTTATTTTTTGAACGTTTTAGCTATCTTGAGAATTTCGTTTGACGGCGGATGGAGATCTAAATGATGATGACTCCGAAGGTGGGTATTAGCATCTCATTGACTGCACTACGTATAACCATCGTGTTTGGATTCATTTGAAAGGTCTCATGGAGACCTTGGTGAATTATGATGTCATCTACCTGATGGTGGACTCCGAAGGTGGGTAAAGGATCTCAGTGACGGCACTACGTAGAACCTTCGTGCTTGGACTCATTTAAAAGGTCTCATGGAGACCTTGGTGACTGATGATGTCACCTACTTGATGGTGGACTTTTAATGTGGGTAAAGGATCTCAGTGACGTCACTATGTAGAAGCATCGTGCTTGGACTCCTTTGAAAGGTCTCATTGATACCTTGGTGACTGATGATGTCACCTACCTGATGGTGGACTCCGAAGGTGGGTAAAGGATCTCAGTGACGGCACTACGTAGAACCATTGTGCTTGGACTCATTTAAAAGGTCTCAAGGAGACCTTGATGACTTATGATGTCACCTACCTGATGGTGGACTCCGAAGATGGGTAAAGGATCTCAGTGACGGCACTACGTAGAACCTTCGTGCTTGGACTCATTTTTATTTTTTTTTATTTTTTTTTTTTTTTTTATTTATTTATTTACTCCAAAGATACACTAACATTACAGGGAAATCCTAATGCGTTAGCGTATATAACAAAAATAAATCTAAATGTTAACAATAAAATAATATCATTTTACATACTTATCAATACCTATCAATAAAATTCACTGTCCTATGTCCAATATTATTAAAAGTTACACAAATGTCAATATGTCAAAAAATAATGAATTAATTTAGCACCCATTAATAACTTAAAAATTCTATGTCAAAATATATAATTACTAAAATTATACAAATGTCAAAATATCAGATAATAACGAATTAATTTAATATCAACTTACAATCAATGTCAATGAATTATACCAAATTTAAATAAATAAAATAAAATAATAATAATAATAAATTAAATCAAATTACAGTAGTCCAATTATATCATAATATTTAATATTCAATATTCAATGCGTACTAAATTCGATAACATTCGAGACCGTCTTTGTGAACTCGTTCAGTGTACAACTGAATAAATCAATTCGCTCTGCCACTACGTTGAGCGTGCGCAGCGCCCGGGTGAGCGGCGCGCGGCTCAACAGGTTGGTGCGCGCGCGCGGCAGGGCAAGCAAGGCCGGGAGCCGGCGGCGCTCTATGTAACCGTCCGGTACGCATAGCTGTAGTCGCTCTAGTATGGCTGGATTATCCTTTTTTCCCCGCAATACCATGAGAAGGTACTTGGCGAGCGTCATCTCCCTTCTCATTCCTAGTTTGCTGTATCCCACCATGCCCAGGACGAACAAGGTGGGATACAGTAGCGGATAACCAGGATGCACGCCATATAATTTAAAGTAAAGGTATCTAGCGAATTTATTCTGGATCCGCTCTATCATTTGGTTATACTTGATCTCACTTGGAGACCATATAACCATTTAAAAGGTCTCATGGAGACCTTGGTGACTGATGATGTCACCTACTTGATGGTGGACTTTTAATGTGGGTAAAGGATCTCAGTGACGTCACTATGTAGAAGCATCGTGCTTGGACTCCTTTGAAAGGTCTCATTGATACCTTGGTGACTGATGATGTCACCTACCTGATGGTGGACTCCGATGGTGGGTAAAGGATCTCAGTGATGGCATATCGTAGAACCATCGTGTTTGGACTCATTTGAATTTTTGTGTATGGCTTATTACTGACTGTAGCAGCAAAAACATTACGATCGCTCACTTAAGTTATTATGTTTCAGGCAGTTCAGGAACCAGCAAAACTCAGATTTACAAAATCAGGAACTTCAGTCGTTAACAGAAACATATGATCTGTCTGGGACGAAAGTTGATGAGGGGGCAAAGCAAATTTTGCCGGTAACTTAGTCTGTTTGCTTACACTGTGGTATTTTTTAGATATTAGATAGTTTCCCTAGCTAATTTAATTTGACACTGCATTGTTTGTTTGTTTTAGGTTGAACAAGATGAAGAAGATTTACAAGATTTGATTATTGAAGAAGAATCACAAGCAGAAACAAAAAATATATCTGGAAGACGAGTTATAGATCTAACTTACTTTTTTCCAAAATATAAGAAATAGGCGGCCATGGTGCTTTGAAAGTTTCAATTACATGTCCCTGTGACTAAAATTTTTGTCTTTTTAACCCATTTAGATCTCAATACTTTTTTTTAACTTGGCTCTCATTTCACATTTATGTTTTTGATAAGATATCATTACTTTTTGTCTAGAAATTATTAGTGTTTATAGATAATGAATATACCTATTGTTATTTGTAAAATTACTCTACACAGTGGAATCGCTTATTCACTTGTTTCACTAATTATCATTAACTTTCAGTCTAGCCGTGACCAGCCGTTAATGTATCAAAAACAATTTTAGCCACATTTATGAAATTTTAAATTTTAATTAAGCTAAGGGGTTTTAATAAATGTGTCAAATTTCATGTATTTAGGTGAAATAAGCTACACATTTCTTAGACAAGCACATATTTTTTATATTATAATTAATTATTATAGTGACTAACAATAATTTATGCAACTATAATTTAAAATTTGCCATCTGTATACTAGTATTTTTTATTCATTTGATGAATAGAACAAATAGATAATAATAATAAATTGCTCCTCCACCATTTCAATTAATGAAATGAAATGAAATGAAATGCATTTATTATTTTTAATTACGTGAACTTGTATGATGTAACTTTTCATTTCATATTCACAAAATTTTTGCTACCTTTAATTTGTAACAATGTCTGTATTATTTTTTCAATTAATTTAATATAATTTGCTAATCTTACTTACATACAAAGAAATCATATGTAGATTATTTACTAAGAAAATATAATCACGAAAACTAAGTATCAGTATAAGTAAAGATTGATGTTCAATCCAACCTTATAAAAGGCCACTCATTTAGTCACACGCTGTTCTTCTCGATATCTTCTTGGTAGGATACAGACGTATTACTTGTACTTCCCAATCTATAAAGGATTAATATAACGATGATATTTAAAAATCCTAAACTCTGCAGTTTTCTTTACGCCCCCCCTAACCTTATTTCCTATAGAATTAATTAATTATTGTAATTTAGGAACAGTCACAATGGCAACATTAAAACAGGGTCATCAAACTAGGTCATCCGTTATTTCCGTTACTGAGAACCCATAAGCATATACCTGGTCATCATCAGACCTTCAGAATGTTTCATGTAGTAGCACCCGTGCTCAATTAGATAAATGTTGAAAGCTAGGTCATCCTAACTATTCCCGTTACTGAGAACCGATAAGTATATACCTGGTCATCATCAGACCTTCAGAATGTTTCATGTAGTAGCACCTGTGCTCAATTAGATAAATGTTGAAAGCTAGGTCATCCTAACTATTCCCGTTACTGAGACCCGATAAGTATATACCTGGTCATCATCAGACCTTCAGAATGTTTCATGTAGTAGCACCCGTGCTCAATTAGATAAATGTTGAAAGCTAGGTCATCCTAACTATTCCCGTTACTGAGAACCGATAAGTATATACCTGGTCATCATCAGACCTTCAGAATGTTTCATGTAGTAGCACCTGTGCTCAATTAGATAAATGTTGAAAGCTAGGTCATCCTAACTATTCCCGTTACTGAGAACCGATAAGTATATACCTGGTCATCATCAGACCTTCAGAATGTTTCATGTAGTAGCACCTGTGCTCAATTAGATAAATGTTGAAAGCTAGGTCATCCTAACTATTCCCGTTACTGAAAACCGATAAGTATATACCTGGTCATCATCAGACCTTCAGAATGTTTCATGTAGTAGCACCCGTGCTCAATTAGATAAATGTTGAAAGCTAGGTCATCCTAACTATTCCCGTTACTGAAAACTGATCAGTACTTACCTGGTCATCATCAGTCTTCAGAATGTATCATTTAGTATAATGAAAGCTATTTCAGCAGGCATAGTGCATAGCGTAGTTCAAAATAAATAAATTATTATCATGTAGGCAGATACTCGTACAAGACTACAAAAACTATAGGAACAAAATGTATTCGAAAATCTCTCAGAGAGCGAACAAAAATAGGCAAGAACGATGACAACTCTGTGCCACATGTTTCCTTGCTTTATCTTTAGTTAGTTTTATTGTAGTATAGTCGTTGGTCGGTAGATGGCGCTTAGTTAAAAAATACTAGTAGAGGGACCAAATCTTCAAGGTCATCGGGCAAGGCAATCCCCTTAACCCGAACGGCTTTCGAGTTATGGAAATTGCCATTCAAATCGCCCCCGGGTATTTGTTTGTCCGAATATCTCAAGACGAACAGTTACTCGAGTTTCCCATCACGCAACCGGAACTGGAATCACACATTAGATTTAATTTTATACGAATTTAATAACAAGTGAGATGCTCACTCCATTGTCTGGCGGCGACCATGTGAAAAAGCTCTGCTCGATTTTTTTGTTACCGATAAAGAGGTGCCGACACAATTCGGAGCGAGATTGATGTGCATGCGTGATCGTATCTGCCCGCTGTGAGCGCCGCTCGTAATAATTAATATTCCATAATCCATTCATCCTTAATACGGCCGCGATACGTTCCCTTTCACCGATATTGCGTCCGTACTTCGTACCGGTAGCGATGTGTCGTCTCACATCGCGCCGAATCGATTCCACCCGTTAAATTTGAATGAGTGTTCCGTGAATGAGATTCGAAATAAGAACGCGTGTTGTGCGTTCGGAAACAGCACAATGACCGACGCACGCGGCGAGATCTCTCCTCGATAAACAAAAAACCCACCGAAAAAACTACATGTCATGCATCTACGTGTGCTAGTCAATTTCACAGCGACCGTCATGGGAATCGAGCGACGAATGGATTTTAGAAAGCAATTAAAATCTGTGCTCACGAGTATCGCCACTGAAAACTACGTACACTTGAAATTGTCGAGTCGCGCATTGTAAGCGAATCTTTTAAATTATTCGTGCCGGCCGCTGCACTGTTCGCCGAATAGTTCCCAGAACTGACTAAATGATTTTTACATAAAGCCGTACTGCAGATTGATGACCGGGTGGTATCAAATGATCAATATATTAATAAGAATCATGACATCTATTAGGGTTTTTTATGTAAGCCGACAAAGTAGCTGACTATCCACCTAATGGGAGGTCGCCTATGGATAATAGCAACAAAGACACAATGATATTTAAAATAAATTAAAATGTGTGCAATTCACACGTGTTAGAAGTGAAACCTTCAAAAATTTTGTTTTCAAGATAATGAGACGAATGTAAAATTTCGGGACGATGATAATTGTAGGTTTTACTACTCCACTCCACTCCACTCAACTCAACTGAACTCAAGTCGGTCTCCACTCATTTCTAGTCTCCACTGGACAGTTTCGTTTCATAAAATTTCAAGTCACCCGCGTACTAAAGAAGTTTTCACTTCAAAAATATAAATACGTTATGCCCTTACAAATCAACTTTTGTTTCACTACACCAATCACATTGGTATAATACACGAAGGCATTTTAACGCTGTATTCTATGTCAAATGTCAAGCACTTCTGAGAACAACAAAAGCCTGCGTATCGTCTTGTATTGACAGAGCGACTACGAGCAGAACGGTCAATTGCCTGTTCTTACGCTCTTCATCTTCGACGCGCTAGTGTCATATCTACCTCTTTTTACATTATAATATCATTGCAAAGACATGAAAGACAGAGAAAAATATAAAGAGTTCTTTATTAAAGTTAGGCTCCCAAGCCTGTTTGTTACGATTTTCATTTAAATTAAAAAAAACTATTTGAAAATTATTTTTACACTTATTGTTAGTTTTAATTGACCCTTTGTGTTAAATAATAATTATTACAGTAGGCTACAGTAGTTCAGTAGGACAATAGAGTAGGTATAATAAAATTATCAAACCAAAAGTACAAATGACTTCTGAGCCTTGATGTACCGAAATGTTAGTCTTTTGCTGATTCACTTCATGTAACAAAGGGGTAATCGAGGCCGAAAGTGAACCTTACTTTTTACGACCACAAAAAGCTGAACAAGAAATCAAAATCAGTTTACGAGTAGCCAAGTCCTGCGATCTGGAAGTTTCGGCGGTGGCACAAAGCGCGGGAAACCACATTTTGTTTCGTAAACCTCTAACCACATTCTCCTACATGTATGTCTCGTAAATCTCATAATTATAACAAACGTGATTTCGGAACGAAACCACAGGTAAGCAAGACTTTCTTTTTTTAAAACAATGGCTTGCTTTGATAATCGCGGAGGTGCTTTGTCCGAATTTTTAACTAGATACAACAATAAGCGTTGTTTTGTTACGGTTTAAATAGGCGATACTTGGAATTGTTAAAGTCATTTTGATATTCCTGGTAAATGTATTACAAATTATTGTAGATGATATAAAGTAAGCTAAGCACGTATGAGTCACGGTATGTGAGTCAATAGCGCCGGTGTGTCGGGAGCAAATCAGTTTTGTGGCCAACCACACACGTAAACAGCAATTTGTAGCCAATCTAACTTTTTATGCCTGCTCTAATATCAATAGAGTTTCGATACAGCCTGTAGGTACCTATATCTATATTACACATCGGCGTAGGGTTACCACATTTTTTTAAATTTCTTTACACAATGCTTTGTAACTAAGTATCACCATATTTTCATATTTTTTGCTTGTCCTTTGTAGATTAAGCCATATCGTTTATGAATAAAAAATTTACTAAGTTTTTACGCGGTAAAGCCTAGTATTTAGGGACAGGAAAGTGACCCCGTCAAGTTGAAGGCCGATCTTACGCTCGCGTCCGGGACCGACATCGCGACAGGAAAAATATCTAAATTATTTTTCGAGACTTGCCAAATATGAAACATGGGTTTGGGGAAGAACGCTCACACCACTAGACTATTATTTATATTATAATGAATATTATTTTTATGTTTTCTATTACCGTTGTTATTGTCATCTTTTTACTTTACTAGGTACAGTCACCTGCAGATAAAAGTAACCCATCTGTTTTTATAATTTTATAAATATACGAACAGCAACGTTTCCGTTGCCTGTTGCGTTATAAACAGATGGGTTACTTTTATCTGCAGGTGACTGTACAACTGACCAAAAACTACCCAGTAATTAGTTAAAATTGAGACTTAGATTGTCTAATCTCTTGAATCTCGACGACTTTTTATGGCAAGAGTTACGAGACTCGCCTTGATACGTTACTTTAACGTTATTATTGTCATATTACATAATTTTGACATGTGTAACACTTACATTTTGACATGTGTAACACTTACATTGTGAATTAATTACAAGGTTCAACGCGTGTTCCCCGACGACCCCACTTGTAAATTACACGGTACTCTCGATTTCATTTTGCATAATTCGTCTTATGTTAACAATCACGAGTAATACGACTTGTCGTGTCATGTGCAATAGGTCATCAGATAAAAGTATTGACATGTGTTCGGGCCTGCAATCTTAATTAGAGAGCCATTGTTATTATATGTTGCTTGATTTAATTAATTAACCCGTTAAAGGTTTCTATCTTTCCATCTACTGGCATTAACGATATTTTTATTAATTTTCTTATCCTTACTTATCTTTATGAATGTCTATTAGCTATTCGGAGCTAAATATCTAACTCATGTATAGAAATTTACATAAGCGATACTTTTATAAAACTTCAATCAAACTCATAGACATAATTTATAATAATAATAATTTGACAAAAAAAATATTTATTTTATATTTTTTATAGTTTCACCACAGAAGTTTAACAAACATGATTGCCATACGGTAAAAGCTCAGTCATCAGTGTTATAAATTATGTTTTTTCCCGGATAGTTTATTAGCGTTGAAATCCTACATTTTATATTTTTCACTGGGCCTACTTAATTAGGCTCTATTATCGAAATAAATACCGTTTTATAGTATTTATGGTGGTAGAACAATCAACAGTTATCTACATAAAAAATTTAAAAAAATATGGCCATGAATTGCTACACCTCAGTTGATGCAACTTTCCAGGAAGGAGTAAATATAATATAACGATTTAGAAAAATTAAAAAAAATACTAAATAAAATGAGCACTATTTACACAAACTTCTGTCTTGAATGCTTCGTGCATAATTAAAGTTGTAGAACAGATTTCACCATCGTCAAAATTTAATCATAATTTCAATCAACAAAGCGTTCATGCGACGTAATTCAGATCAGAAGTCGTTGAACTAATCAATTTTATATTCACTTGTGTTGTCGCATGTTAATTTCACACATATTATAAGTTACGCGAGCATTTGTTTACTTACCTATCGTCTAGTTACCTCACGGAGAAAGTGCGGTACAATGGCTGTGTATCGAGTATCGAGTTTTATTTACTCGTATCATTGTAATACAAATCGATTTTCGTGCTGGAATCGTTTTGGACTTGTTGTTCTGATGGACATACGTGGCGGAAGCGGGGAACTGATGGAAACCACAACAGCGTACTGAAAGGTTTAATGGTAAACTGGATTAGGAAATATTTATCTTGCGTTACCACTCTGGTTGGCAGTGCGTGTCAGTAGGGTTGCCAGATTGGCGAGAATTGTTTGGATTCGTTCAAAATTTATGTTATGTCTACAATATAATGTCACTCTGGACAATTTTAAAACTTGTTCAAATATTTTAAACTTTCGTTATAGCAATCTATGTCCAAAACGATACAAAGCTAAAGCCCTCTGTCCTGGAGCACATGCCAGTTCGCAGCATAATGTCAGCTTTGTCCTTGAAGCAGTACTTTGGGCTCCCAAATTCTAGCTGGTCTTTAGCTATTCCATAAGAACTGCGATCTATCGAAGCGTTCATTCAAATTCTATAACTCCCGATTGCGCGATACACAAGATTCAAGTGTAGTGATCGCCTACGACTGACACAGATGACAGTACTCAATCATTTTATAGATACAAACAATGATATTGTGATGTAAAAAAGAAGTAGACATGTCACAAGCGCGCCGACGATGAAGAGTGTAAGAACAGGCAATTGACCGTTCTGCTCGTGCTCGTAGTTGCTCTGTCAGTACAAGACGAGACGCACGCTTTTATTGTTGTCAAAAGTGCTTGACATTTGACATACAGCGTTAAAATGCCTTCGTGTATTATACCAATGTGATTGGTGTAGTGAAACAAAAGATAAACGTGTGTGTGTTGTAGCTCTTTTCGGAGAAGATTTTTTGTTTGATTTGTAAGGGCCTAACGTATCTATATTTTTTAAATATCATTGGATACAAATAATAATTTTCTCTGGTTCAAACATGATCTTGGTTAATTTTAACGTTGATCAATTAACATATAAAAAACCGTAGATTACATACTCATTATCAATATTACTTAATCTTTCTGATCATCTGAAAACAGTTTATTAAAAAGTCCGTAGCGTTAAAAAAAACAATAGGCAATTTGTATGTGAATATCGTGTACCGAATGGGTACAGACAAATCGTCTAAAAAATTACTCAGCCGACATTAAAGGCGAATCCGACGTTTTGTAGGGCATAGACAATGAGCGTTCGTTTTGGACGGCAACAATAGATAGCGAGCGACTTCACACGACGCGGGTAATATGGAAAGTAACGAAAATACATTACGATAGATAGTCCCACTTTACGCTAACAGCATTAGTCTCACTCACTACATAGTTCCACTATTCATAATGTTAACTTATTGGTTACAATGTTACATGTTACAATAACATTTTATTTTAAAGCTTTTCTACATAGAATTACTATTACTATGCTTTTCTATGACCTTTTATTGTTTTTAAATGGGACGGGAAGAAAATCTTTCTTAAGATGTATATTTATATACTATTTATTATACTTAGTAGTTAATAGTCGTAAAATATAAATATACTTATGTAAGTAATATTCATGCCAATTTACAGCTTTCTAGTAGGCACTAAGCACAGACCGTGCGCTATCTGCGGACGGTCAGATGCACGTGACGAAACTTAAGGGTTCCGTTTTGGCTACGAATCCCTATGAATTATAAAGTAACTACATATCTGTTTAAAAATCGATCAATTAGTGATCTTTATGGGTGTATAAATTAATCACATTATACTAAACCATCCAACCAATTACTTTTGAGTATTGCAATCAATGCGCTTCAACCAATGATATTTAAAAATATAGATACTATACGTTATACCCTTACAAATCAACCAAAAAATCTGTTCCGAAGAAGAGCTTCAACACACACACGTTTATCTTTTGTTTCACTACACAAATCACATTGGTATAATACACGAAGGCATTTTAATGCTGTAGGTATGTCAAATGTCAAGCACTTCTGACAATAACAAAGCGTGCGTATCTTCTTGTATTGACAGAGCGACTACGAGCAGGAACGGTCAATTGCCTGTTCTTATGCTCTTCATCGTCGGCGCGTTAGTGGCATATCTACCTCTTTTTTACATTATAATATCAGTGCCTTCAACTTCAAAAGGGTCATATTCTAACTCTGCACTTTCATTCAGAAAAGAGTTTTCATAATTTACTTGTACAGTTTATTGTAACCGTCGCTTTAATCTTCAACAATAACAGCTACAACCAAATTGTTAGCGAGCTTTCGGAATTAACACGTAATTTGTAGGAATGAATTCTCCCAGGGGGCGTTGCGGTGCGTGTGTTATTCCACTAATGCGTTCTTGTTTGTTACTCGTTTTATAACCCATTCTTATCCGAATATTAATCCCACTTCTGATTGTAATCGTTAGGGATGCCATGATTAAATATTGTAAAATTTTGTTTGCGTTAATGGCTTTTGTTTGCCAAAGCCATTCACTTTTTTGTTCTTTTAGATTTTAGATCTTTAAAAGTTCATTCAACTCGTAAAACAAAACAACTATTGTATTGATACGTTATGATCAATTATGTTTTAATATTAAAATTATTATTACAAGTTGTTTTAAGATAATGGTTAGGTAATACGTACCTGCTGTTTTTACATTACTGATTAGGGTTGCGTACAAAATGGTTAAAAAGGAAAATCCTTTTGATATTGTTAGTATCGTTTGTCCTTACGTCACGTCAACGTTGGCACTGCAAAGATAACAATTTAAAGCTTGTATTCTATCAGCCAGGTATATAATGACGATGAATTAAGGATAACAAGTATATAAATATATTATTGATGGGATCATCAAGTTCCGAGTCGCAAAATATTGTTACATAGGCCCGTATTTATAAACCGATCTCGGCTCAAGAGCGCGAATCCAAATCTTACAAATATAACTTTACATATTTGACATGATTATTTCAGCATCAGAAACCTAAGTATATGTACATATATATTTCTGCCATTCATATATACAACAAATTGCCAACTAATTTTATAATTCTATGTAACAATGAGTTTAAAAAAATAAGTACCTACGTTAAAACAATGGCTTATCCCAAAAGTATACCACAACTTCTTCTTACAGTTCATGTTAGAATTCTTTGCTAAAATGGAGTCTTAATTATTGTGATTATTATTATTCCGTTTGACACATAATATTTTTCCTATTTTATTAAATTTCGATTGACTATAATAAACAAATTCTCATAAGCATGTAAAACATTCGATTTAAAATGTCTAAAATCTGACCCTTTACAAATTGTACACCCGATAAGGGTAGGTAGAGGATTTTAACACCAACATGTAAAATATAAAAAGTCTCACAGTAAATGTATTCTATTCTTTTCTCAAACTGAATCTTAAGATCGGCGAGATCTTAAGATTCGGTTTATTCATACGGGCTTAAAGCTCACCTGTTAATACTGGATCTCCTGTTGAATTAAGATAACTGTGGCTGATCTGATGTGCCTAGGCAAATCCTTTTCGGTTTACTGCAGCTGTGATTATTCTTACTTCAAAGGTTTTCTTCTCAAGACAAAAAAAGTCATACGGAAATAAATAAGACGTAACCTCCAAACTGCTTATTGAACAAAGATTTATAATAATAGAATATTTATTACACGCTATATTCACTTCCTGAATAACTGAAAATTGTTTTTGTACGTTTCATAAACTTAAATAATATACATAACTGCAAAAACTAAATTTAAAATCTATTATAAAATACCTAAATCGCTCTTCATAAAGATGTCATTGGCTGAATGGGCCTTGATAATTTCAATGATTTGGACAATGACAGATTAACAATTTGCATAATAGCGCTCAAATACAATATCTATTATCCATTAATTTATTAATAATACAGTTATTGTTAATTTTATAAACTTCCAAGCACCTTTTTTATCTTGCTTAAACATAAACGTCTTAAATTATTTTCTTAATAAATTCTCATGAATACCCAATAATATTTAAAAAATATAGACACGTTATACCCTTACAAATCAACCAAAAAATCTGTTCCGAAAAGAGCTACAAAACACACGTTTATCTTTTGTTTCACTACACCAATCTTATTGGTATAATACACGAAGGCACTTAAACGCTGAATGTCAAATGTCAAGCACTTCTGAAAACAACAAAAGCGTGCGTATCGTCTTGTATTGACAGAGCGACTACGAGCAGAACGGTCAATTGCCTGTTCTTACGCTCTTCATCGTCGCGTCGGCACGCTAGTGACATATCTACTTATTTTTTACATTATAATATCATGTTGATTCATCATATCATTTTTCTTCTTTCTTCCTTGGCCGGCAACGCATCAGTGATGCCTTTGATGTAGTTCATGTCTATGGGTCATGGCCCTCTTTAGAACTGAAAAAGTAATGGGACTTTAACGTTGCGCTTTCAAAAATCATTTGTGCGTGTGTGTGTGTGTGTGTGTGTATGTATATCATCGTATCTCAGAGATTCATTGGATTTCCAACATTTTTTAAGTGATTTATTATTTTGATCTATTTTAAATTTCATTGTGTTAAATATAGTATAAAAATCATGGAACTACTCCATTGATGGAGGATATAGTAGCTATTCTATTCTTAACGAGTCTTTTCATATGTCTAACTGTACACTACAGTAAATTTCGTGGCTACAACCGTGTTCAGTGGCGGCCCTACATGATGCCAATTAAAACCCGTAATTTCAAAACCGTGTATGTATTGTACGAACTTAATGAACAACGGATAATTCTGACAATTATTTTGAGTTCTCGCGAAAGGCGTCGCTGGTTTCTCTTCAAAAATAATACCTTAATAAAAAGGTCGCATTAAAAACAATCACACGAGTTCACGAGACTGATTCAAGATAAGGTAAATATCAGCGGGAGCTTTGTGCAAGTGTATAAATGTAATGTATTAAGTGCATCGTGATAAGGTCTAATTGTTATCACAGAGTAACGAATAAGTTACTAATCTGTCTCGTAAGTAGTTTTTTGCGTCCCAAATTCGAAACTCGGTTGAATTGAATGTTTTGTGCCCCAGTCAGGATTGTTGGAGTGATTAGTAATTCTCCAGTAGTTCTTATACAGTTCAAAGGCTTACGATATTACTTAAAGATCGATATACCTATATGATCACATTGCATGTAACTACAGATTACCAGTGCCGGCGTTAGGGGGGGGTTAGGTTGGGCGACGGCCTAGGGCGCGTTTGGAGGAGCGCCACATTAGGGGTGAGGTGCAAAAAGAAAAGGAAAAATAAAATTCTTAATAAACGTTCCCATCAGTAAAGAATTTTTAGAGCAAAAAAGCTCGATTTTTATTTTCTCATATGGGCGCCACAATATTCTTGCCTAGGGCGTCAGTGGCTCTAACGCCGGCACTGCAGAATACCATGTCTCAACTTCAAGTGGAGCAATGCTAGTTGAAATTCTGCAAAGCAATGAGGTAGTACGAATATTTAACAAAAATTAAAACTTAAATCAGTTCTAAATTTAATTGCTTCGACCAATATTTCGATTGCAACTGATTGGCAATAAAATTATCTCCTCGGTAATGATGATTGTGTAACGCCATAACGCTTTGAAGGCACACTCGTGATCGGTGAGTTTCCTCCGCGAGTATATCTAGTACCACCCTCGTTAATTATGCAATGAGGACTCACACTGGACACGCGATCATCTCGAACAATGCAAGGACCCAACCATCGCGACCTAGACTTCTTTCCACTTTAATTATTCCTCACATCGCGGCATCGCCGACGTATCTCTGAAACAATAGATTAACCCAGTTGCCGCATACTCCACAATGCTCGTGGCATTCCTCGTCCCGCGTCATTATTACTTTCGCGTCCTTGGCGTGAGCCGCTATCTATCATGTGATCTATTGTACGCGGACTCGACATCGGACCTGAGATTAAAGCGATAATTAATGCTGATTCCATACGACCTAGATTTGGCTCCGCTCGATAAAGTTAATTTACAGTTATAGTTGTAAATCTCGTTGCAAAATAAACGGCGAGCACGCGCGGCGCGGCCTGACCATAGACAACACGCGGCGACTCCCACACAACGATACGTCACGGCACTCACCGCTCCCGCCCGCGCGTGTGACACGCTGACGTCGCTGACACGTGAATGAGCCGGGGCCGGGGCCCTTCCCGGACGGCTGAGACTCACGTGGGCCCATGCAAGTATAACCCGACCCCGGCGCGAGACACCCACGCGCGAACACTTTCGCGCATTACCGACGCTTCCTCCTCCGCCGTGTTACACGGAAATACGCATATGACGCCGACACAACAAACAACACATGCGTGACCCTGAGGGGAGGGTGCGTCGGCAACTTTATCTGAATGAACGGGGTGAAGTTCACCCGTGTACTGTAGACACAGTGTGTAGACATGAGGGCGGAAGGGTTGAGCCGAGTTGCGAACTTTGTGTACGCTTTCGATTTCGATGCGTTGCATATGGGGCGATGCGATCGATCGTAAACTTTGTTGTCTGGCAACTTCGTGGTCCAATTTCGTTGAATCCCTCCGATTAATTGTTCGGAGCGTTTAAAATTTAGATGTTTAGATGTGCAACGATTAAATAAAAAGTACCAGGGTGACTTGACTTACAACATTTGTGTGAAAAAGTTGTAATCGAACGCTAACCTATTGCGTTGGCCACCTAGTGGTGTTTCGTAAATCATTGTTTATGGTTGAACAGTTTTCTGAGGGGCTCACAGACTGGAATTAGAAAGCGTCAAGCGAGTACCGGCACGACTAATTGACCACAAGGTTTACGTTATTCTGCTAGAAATTTTGTTAAAAAAAAACAAATGAATTTAACAAGCAACTGTGACATTAGACATGAAGAATTTGAAGTTTCGCTGAAATGTTTCAACATCAAAAAAAGCTAGAGGTATCAGAAGAGCGGAAAATCGGCGATTGTTGTTGGGAATGAGATGTTGTACAAAACACTGAACAACACTTTATTGCCTCTAGCGTGGTTACTACACAGTGGCTAACTCAATGCAGATAATACTAGACTTGTAAGAATCTATGTCACGTCATATCACGTCAACCCTTGAATAGTCCTTAACTGAGCACTGGTAGCTGGAGACACACTATCATGAAGCTCCAACGTCCTTAAGCCGAGATAGCGGCACTAAAGACGTCCGTAACATTGAAGGAATCACTGGCCCGTTGCTGGTCAAAAATAGCACTTTCTTTCTTGGCCGGCAACGCATCTGCAGCTGTTGCCGGCTATTTCCATAAAAAAGCACTATGTTTACTTCGATACTCAAAGATATTTTACTACAAATATGTTCATACATCACGAGGTGAAGTTCTTGATCCGCTACATGTCGGCACTCCCGCCTGCCTTTGACGTGGATGCCTTCAAGAAAAGAGTGAAGAGGCTTTTACTAAGTTAATATTATGCTCACTACCTTGGACCACATCTGCACTTACCAGGTGGGATTGTGGTCAAGCATTTAACTTATTTGTTATAAAAAGTTGCAATTTTCTAACATAACAATAATTTAATTAGTGAATTAATTTAAAACTTTTTTTTAAATAACACTTGAATATTGTACCTACAATTACATTTCTGATTGATTAGTGTATAACGCATTGCATGTGGAATGTCTGAAAGAAATTAAGTCAAGTGGCCGAATTAAAGTGACTCGATTTCTGCACGCCCTTGGCATATCTACCTCTTTTTGTAAATATAATATCTATGCCGATACTGTAATCAAAACACATTGTAATATTTCAATTCTAATTAATTAAGACCGACCAGCTGCGTTCTATAATATTCCTATTCCTACACATTATCTCTGTAATATATTAATTTCAACCCACGACAGGTAGATAGATATTGGTATGTAGCCTCGTATCGCGTTTAACTCTATAAGTTAATATCATGTCATAAATTCGGTTCAGTTCAAACTGAACGGCTCTAAATCGATCCAAAATGATGTCAATTTCGGCTAATAATATGCGTCCTTTCGAGTCCGCTCGACTCAAGTTGCCATAGAATGACTGTTCGTACATAATTATTGTTATAATCCTCGTACCATTCATATTTCATAACATTAATAAGTATAATAACTACGTATTTATTCAATAACATGCGTCTAGTTAAAGCTGAGTGTGTAATTGAGTTGACTTATTCTAAGAAAATTGATACAAAATCTGGTTCTTTTATTAATGAATGGTTTAGTTTTATATTTATTTCACTAGCGATTTGCCCGTGATTTTTCCCGCGTTTTCTGGAAAATGAGTATCCTAAATCTTATTTCAGATCATAGTCTAAATTTGTGCTAAATTTCATGAAAACAGTAGTTTTTGCTTGAAACCGTAACAGATATTCATACAAACTTCCACATTTATAATATTCGTAGGATTTTGAACATACGAGAACAGGGTAGTTTTTACGGTCATGGTTAGTTTGAATAGAAAATTGTTTTTTAGGGTTACGTATCCTATGATTCCGCTGTCCGTCTGTCTATCTGTCACCACGCTGTATCTCATGAACCGAGATAGCTAAGCAGTTGAAATTTTCACAGGTGATGTAGTTCTCATTTCTGTACCGCTGTAACCGCGTTTGCCGTTGTTGAGGCCGGGACAGGTGAAACTAAAAAAAGGTTGTAATATAATAGTCTCTGATGTTGTATAGGTAGATAATGGTACGGAACCCTTCATGAGCGAATCCGGTTCGCATTTGGCCAGGTTTTTTTATTTATGTAAATAGCCGAGAAACAAGCCGACAAGGCACCGGGTAGTTAGTAAATGGTTATCGTCGTCCTTGGACATCAGAAGAAAGAAAAGATAGAAACTACTAAAAGTTTTCTATTATTTTGTTAAACTATCACAATTTGCGAGAAACTACGTTTAGTGTAAGCAAAAACCCTAATGTCGTGTGTTCAATAAAGTTTCCAACATTTACTGCTCTTTTTTAGGGTTCCGTAGCCAAATGGCAAAAAACGGAACCCTTATAGATTCGTCATGTCTGTCTGTCTATCTGTCTGTCTGTCTGTCTGTCCGTCCGTCCGTATGTCACAGCCACTTTTTTCCGAAACTATAGGAACTATACTGTTGAAACTTGGTAAGTAGATGTATTCTGTGAACCGCATTAAGATTTTCACACAAAAATAGAAAAAAAACAATAAATTTTGTGGGTTCCCCATACTTAGAACTGAAACTCAAAAATTTTTTTTTCCTCAAACCCATACGTGTGGGTGGGGGTGTCTATGAATAGGTCTTCAAAAATGATATTGAGGTTTCTAATATCAGTTTTTTCTAAACTGAATAGTTTGCGCGAGAGACACTTCCAAATTGGTAAAATGTGTGTCCCCCCCCCCCCCCGTAACTTCTAAAATAAGACAATGATAAAACTAAAAAAAATATATGATGTACATTACCATGCAAACTTCCAACGAAAATTGGTTTGAACGAGATCTAGTACGTAGTTTTTTTTTAATACGTCATAAATCGTAAACCGCAATTTACCTCGATCAAAGTTACAACGAACTTCAAGAACTTTTATATTATGTTACTTGCTGCTACGGAACCCTTCATGGGCGAGTCCGACTCGCACTTGGCCGCTTTTTGTACATTTCAATTGTTCGGTAATCGATAATTTAAATAATAAAAATACGGGTTTTGTTAATCTTGTTATAAAAATACCTTCCGTCCGTTCAGCTTTATATAGTACACTAGCTGCCCGGACAAACTTCGTTCTGTCAAAAGTTTTTAATTTTTATTTTGAGATGAAAGCTATCCTATCTTTCAAGTAGGATCAAACTGCACACGGTGTGCAAATTTGATTAAAATCGGTTAAGTAGTTTAGGAGTCCATCGCGGACAAACAACGTGACACGTAATTTATATATATTAAGATAGAAATATATATTTGAACATGTTGATATTTAAGAAAGATAACTGTCTTTTTTTAACTTTTTTTTTGTAATTTTCTACATTAACAAATTATACCGCTACAGCAAGCGTTTAGAATTACGTAAAATAAAAATCATTTAAAAATCATCTCTTACAATGAACAAGTCTATAATGCAGTCTGCGTTATTGTCGTCAAAGGAACAAATTTTTTGCGTACAGCGAATTGTTATCGAAGCAACAAATGGTTATGTAACTCGGAGACAAAGGAAATAATCTACTTACAAACAAATGGCGACCGCAAACCGTATGACACAACATGGAGAAAAAGAAGATTGAAAGAAATATCTCCCGCCCGTATTACGTTTTTCTTATTCAAATCAAATCAAAATCTTTATTCATATATGTAGGTGTCACTGGAGACTTATGCACGTCATTTTTTTAATCTACCAGCTTTTTGGAAGGGTGCTTTGTCATGGAGGACAAGAAAAGCCGTAATGAAACTCCTTGGCACATCTTTTAAAATAATGAAAAGTTACATAATATGTTGTTACTGCAGTAATCTATTTAGTTGTCCTAGTTTTTTATTATATTTCATGTAAGATTTTACGACACACCTGGGAACGATCGGTAGTGGACACAGACAGTCATGATGATACCGAAAGAAATCATCAACGAATTTCTGGCCAAGAACTCGGGTGATTTTCTGACAGATATCTAGAAAGAGAGTAACTAGCCAAAAAGTAAAAAAAATAATTGAACAAGTACCGGCCTTACTTGGTTGGTCCAGAAGCTAGTAGCAACTTCTCAACAAGAGGAACCGGGTTCCGTATCCTTGTCTCGATGAAAGACGCACCTAAAGATAATTAAGAATTCGTGGTTCGTGACCTATTTTTATATTTGTACCATCGTAGCGACAGAGTGGTTATACTTTAATTGTAAATAACTCCTGAATTAACACCGCTAAACGTTACATAACTCGTTCGTTTACTATTGACAGAAACCATACCATCAAGCTATGCGCGGTTTATCCCACTAGTCCCGTTGAGTAAAAAGATATTTCATGTTGCTTGTAACTTTAATCGTGGTTTTAAAGCAATAATCATTCATCAATGATGATTTTGAGCATGTAAGTATTTATGAAAAACTTAATAATAATTAGCTTCAATCTTCTCCATCTTCCATACCTTATCTGAGGCAAGTTGCAATCACGCCTTTACAAATATCATCTCGTAATGATTATACAAGAAGTAATTTAAAATTTCACTAAGACACATGTTTACCGAGCCCTATAACATACTTTCCCAAGCCCTATAACAGTCTTAATAATATTCATAAAGAACTTCCTTGAAATCGCAAGATAAATCACCTGTTGCCAGCAAGACTTAATGTATGTATTTGGAAGGAACGCATAAGTTTCACGTGGACGTCATAACCAGACAACTTAGATCGCATATCGTTATTTTTGTCCAATTTCCTATACGAATGTGGTTATTGATTGTGGGTAATTATGCAAATAACGAGTATCGGTAACGAGTGCCTTAACGAGTGACACGAATTAACGGTTCGTTAGATATTCTGGGCAATAAAACTTGTGAGCAGGTCCGGCACTGCAGTGGACAGTGCACCCACATGTTACTCGCCTCTTGGTGCTCTATACTCGACGAGTAACTATTAACGAGTAATGCAGACAACAAAAGAAATAAAATAAATACAATTTATTAATCACACTTTTTAACAACTCGGTAAAAATACGAATAAATTAGTTTTGGAACGAAGTTCCTTATCGCGCGTTGCGAAAGGGGACTAGGCTGAAAATTTGGTAACGACACTTTTTGCCGTAACGAAAAGTGGTAACGACACTTTTTGCCGTCGTAGTTTTTTTTATATAGAAAGCAAGCCAGAGTACTAGGATAGCAAAAACATGCAGCAAGTGTGCCAAAACAAATCTAAGGTATTAAATTTCTCATCGGCTTTGTTCACCTAGTAGCAATTGCAACTAGGAGAACAAAGCCGATGAGAAATATAATACCCCAGATTTGTTGTGGCTCACTCGCTTGCATGTTTTAGATTTGTTTTGGCACACTTGCTGCATGTTTTTGCTATCCTAGTACTGACTGCAAGGAACTTCGTTCCATCCGGGTGTCCCTTGACACCTCTCAAGTTTTTTTAAATAAATATCTGGTAGGTAATAAAAAATATATGATGACCTGCTTCTGGCTATGAGTGTGTAGCACAATTTTTGTATCTGCTGGAATCGTATTCAGGACTAGCTGTTGCCCGCAGCTTCGGACGCGGAAATTACGTTTTACCTTATTTGTACCTCCTGTAGAACAAAATTTAAAAAAGTTGAATTTATATTGAAATAGGTACCTACTTATTTTTAGGAATTTACATACTGGAACCCACGAATACAATCACAAAGGGTTCTTCCGGGAGCGGGTTTTGGAAAATATTAATTCCTTTTTTTTCTATTTCATGCAAAATTTTGAAAAACTTAAAAATATGTATTCTATCAATTTAGACAGGTCGTCATTTTACGATTTTATCTTTCACTCACCACTCAATAATTACTAGCCGACATACCTAATCGCTTATAGCTAGCAATACGACGTCGTCACCCACACAGGACGGGTCTCGAGATCGAATAATATTATTGGCACTCGCTGACTCCGACACGTTTGCGTCTGCAGGTTAACGATTGATTACAAACGGACAGATTGCCAGCCAATGTTTATCTTACAAATGATCTTTAAAAGGACACTTAATAAATCAGTGATAGAAAGTTTAGGAATAGGAAACCCGTGAAAAATGTGTAAAGTCGACTAACAAGTTATGATAATTTTGAGAAGTTTAACTATAAACTTACATTCGCCCGCGAAAGTTTTTTTATTTCTCGAATGGATACTTGCTGTTGGCTCCAGTGGCCTTTACAACTTCACACGGACAGGTGACCGAGCCTGGAGAGGCTCAGCCGAGAAGACATATTTGCGATGTGGGAGTGATACCTCCACACCTCGAGAAGTAGGGGCATGCGACGTCTTAAGGACACCTGTGGGGTTCAGACCTCTGCTTAGGACGTCGCCTGTTGGAGGACATCGGGGCAGGCTGGCCGCTCACGTGGGACAGCCTTGTGGCGGCCGTAAGAACCATAATGTAGCATATTTGGCAACAGTGGGTCATTCACTAAATTTTAGGATAATTACACATTATTATACTGCTTAAGGAAATATGACTTTAATTCAGAAATATAATATAAAACTCATAACAATAATAGTTATGGTTGTTAAGATAACATTTTACATAATAACAATAGAAAATGTGTTGATATAAAGCATGGACAAGTGTTTATTTACTATTTAATATTCGTTGTATTTATAATTATAACCTCTACAGTTTTGACACAATTCTGACTGCTGAGTCTTCAACTGAGAAGGTTAGGCTTTCGGTCAGGGCGATAGTTTAGGTGTAGTAAAAAGAGTTTCATACATTATGACAAGTCGGTAGACGATTAGGTAAGTGGAAACCAATTAGCAAATTACCCAGGCCGATAGCCGGAATTTCCTCCTTAATATGTTACCACACTATTTGTACTACGCCACTGACTAACCTTAACCTTTCGACCCATGGACTCAAGACAATATCACACAGAACCAAATCGCTCCTTAGTAAAGAATCACCATATAAACTCATTATTAAGGAGCGATTTAAGTAACCGTTAATGACTCTGAATTGGGTCGTAGGTGCGGAAAAGTCATGTGCTCATTTTTCCGCACTTAATGTAATTCTCATACATTTTGAAAGTAAGGGATGGCGAGAATGATTAGATATAGATGGTATAGTAGAGATTCCAATCCCGTACCAAAGTTGCTAACTCCGTCCATCCATTGCAATTCGCTTCATTGTTTCATCTTACATAGTGAATAGCTGCTGACTTTCCTGTTACGTCATCTAATGTTTGTTTTCCTACAGAATTCAGTTTAGTCAGCTAAACAGTTTTTTCTTTTTCCAGCAAGACTGGCTTTTTCTAATTCAGTTTTTCTGTTCTCCCTACTACAATAAACATTGGTTCTATCTGTTCTATAATCCTAGCGTAAACGAGGTCAAACTGTACGGTAAAAACACTGCAGCATTACATTTAATAATCTAGAATACTAAACGCCTAAGTTTATTACACAATTCCAATTTTTCTTGCATTACATCGAATGAATGACCTTAGGACACTTATTCATGATTTAATTTAATTTAGGCCGGTTTTGTAATCATTCATGTATCCTTGTTCGACGTTTAATTGACTCATTGTGTTATGACATCATACTTATAGTACTTGTACATACATGTATTTACTAGTAAATGTCATGTCATGTGTTTCCCAAGACTTGGTTTGTGCGATTTGCATTTCCGTTTCAATTCAGTGTTTTTTTTTCTATATGTACATCCTTGTCCTCTTTTATCTTACTTAAAAATAAAGCTGACATAAAATGAAAACAATAAATGAAATAAATTATCTTTTAGTGCCAAACCAACACTAATAGCCGAGTAGTACTCGCATTATTTTTTGAAACTAATTTAAATTAATATTTCAATAAAAAGTTGTTTGACAGACTCATCTAAAAAATGGAGTATAAATATTAGGATGACGGAATTAAGAAACACTATAAAATAAGCGAGAGGCTTCGATGACAGCGGTTAGGTCCTTATTCTGATTTTTTCACGTTAATACTTATGATCTTCTTTATGTGAATTAATATTTTTTTCCATGCCTCATTCTCCTAATTATAAATCAAAGGTTAGGATTACGGAAGTAAGAAACACGATAAAATATGAAACGAGCTTTCGCCAGTCCACTGTACGACTGTAGCTAGTAGCGAGTAGGGCTGGCAACATTTTTTACAAAAAATATATAGTAGCTGCCCGGACAGACTTCGTTCTGCCAAAAGTTTTTATTTTTATTATGAGATGTAAGCTATCCTATCTTTCAAGTTGGATCAAACTGCACACGGTGTGCAAATTATTTAAAATTGGTTAAGTAAGTAATTTAGGAGTCCATCGCGGAGAAACAACGTGACACGTAATTTATATATATATTAAGATTTAGGTTTAAGACGAAAATAGTTTCTACAAAAATTAACATTGTTAAAAAAATGTTTTAAATGCATTTTTATTGCCACTATTGTGGCTGCGCTGCACTGAGTGCTTAACAATAATTAGTGTTAGGCATTTGGATGCTGAAAACAGTTTTATGTATACTTTATTTTATTCAACAGTAAAAAGTATAACGTTTTAAACAGTATAGTTGGGAGCCCTAGTAGCGAGTACTCTACATTGGCGAGTACGGTAGGACGCGGACGGCAGGACGCTCCGTGTCGCGAGTCGTCCGTTGAACCAAATGCGACGAATCGATACCAGTCTTGCTTTATTGCGATTTCTCACTATCCTGTTCTCGTAAAACCTTTCAGATACATGTATAAATAGGAACAGTACACAGTTACGCTTACCTAAGTTACATACAGACGACACGATAATTTACGTTTAGTTTGATACGAAATGAAGTAGTTATGAAAGTGCTATCAAGGGATTAAACGATAAAAGTAATGCACACCTAACTTAAGTAAAAAGTATTTCGAGTTCAGTAACTCTTTGTTTCCTAAAACGAAGGGAGTGCGGATTATTTTAAAGTACCTGTACGTACTACATAACAATAAAAACATACTAACAATAGAATTAAAAATAAACATAACATTATAACACTGTAACGTTTATTACAGATTTGTTTAAACATTTGGCTGAAATATCTTCTAACTCGTCAATATTACAAATAAGATTACAGCTTGTTATCAGAGCATCAAAAGTCATAATTGAGTAACTACAACAATATTATGATTACTATCATTGACAACTAATTTATGAGCCAATGTGTCACTTTCAATATGTCAGTATTTCAATGATATTTCAATTAGTGAACTACCTAACAAAGTAATTACTTTGTTAAAGAGATCGTTATGATGATATGATTTCGACATAATACCGTCTTATTTATTACTCATATTTGGGCCGCAAGTAGAAGATATTCTGTCATTTTAGCTAATCGTATACGTAAATATAGACCTACCTAATATTAATAATATACTTCATAATGTATAAATTGTAAATTTCAATAAATATTTCAACACAAAGTCCCACTTATTTCACTTATATAATACTGATATTATATTATTTACTCTATGATTATTATTACAGATATTATTTCTTAATCCTGTACACTTTACGACTTGAATAAATAATATTGAAGTAGGACTAACCGATTCGCTTCTTATCATCCCGAAAACGCGGGCAAAGGCGAGCACCTAGGTAACCTTACCTATATACGCTTAGCGGGTATGACCCCCCCCCCCCCTCCAAACTAAGGTTTTTGAAGCTTTAAATATACTTACTAAGTAATTTAAAAAATATAACGTTTGTGTATTAGTTATCTTTCCTAGTTATTACCTAATAGAAATAAGAAACAAAGAAAAAGGATAATTAATTCCCTTCTTGCAAGGTTCTTTCTTTTCATTGAAGAAATGGATTATGACAATAATGGTATAATGACCAGTAACTACTAGTAAGTAATCGTCTAAACGGATTTGCAGAGTATTCATATTCACGGTACACAGAAATCATTATCGTATTTTATTATTCGCTCGATTGCACACGGTTCCCGCATTAATATAAGTACTTATGTGTATGAAAAAAAAAACATTTGTCAGCGTTTATTGTACAAAAAAGGGTTTCTTGGAATTGAAATAGACAAAAAACTGTACAAATATGAGTTGTCAGTATTTATGACAATCGTGACGTGTCCATCGCCAATAGCAGGTACCTACATTATATCCTGCAGTACGTCCGTTGGAATAAGAATTAAAATAATAAATAATTGTATTGTCATATACTCAGTGGTTTGAATTATAATATTGTTATATTATAATAATTATAAACGTAAGGTTCAATTCAAGTAAGAAAATTTGTTAGTGCCACGTCTTCACTTTCGAACAACTAGCGCCATCTAGCGTCGAGTAGATGTAACAAAAAGCTCCTTTGAGCTGGCGTATAATACTAATATTATATTTTCTTCATTACAATTCCTTAGTTCCTACCATTTAACAGTTACTATTTTTTAAGTGTGTAACTTATTTTTGTTATTCATAATAAACTTTACAAAAGGAATTTAATATGATCTTTAAGATGTTTTTTACGTCTGATTTTTTAAACGACGATGACTTTTGCAATGTAAACTTTTATGAACGATTTTTGTGGCAACCAATCAACATCCGATTGAGTTAACTGTGTCAAGAGCTGAGATGAGATATTTGCTAAAGATAAGAAAACCACGTCGCTACGTGAGGATGATGAAGAGATACGCTTCCGTCAATATTGATATACGTTACTTGTTTATTGGCTATTTCACAATAAAACCGATTATTAATTAGGTATATACTTATATACCGGCCATATTTTGTATATACAAACTAAGTGCCTATGTTAAACGGTTTGGTATGTAATACATAATTACACAACTTATTCGATCGAACTTTAACGTTCGCTGATTAATCAATCAATGTTAATCAAACGTTGTTATAGACAGTTTAACCTATTTACATAGCGACACGCTTATTGATATTCTGTAGGTGATCTCTTTATTAAATACCTACTACTACCTCAGTTCCTTTTATAAATGGCTGTCATTTATTTAATTTATATTGGAATTTTTCTTTCCTATGAAACGGTTAAGCAAGAAGCATTTATTAATTTGGTCATAAGTATCATTGCAAACAAACACCGTCGTGTTTTACAAAATAGCACTAAAATACGACACGTAAACGGTTTTTAAAATGGTCAGAGGGTGGCCCACCTATCTTTCACTATTTTTAGCTAGAAATGTAAATAAAAAAATAAACGCTAACACACTCACACCCCCGCAGTAGGTTATTACCTGTGTCGCGGGTGGCATGGACGACACATATAACACGTCACAATCACACCCAGGACCCGAGAAAAAATATTTATCTGTCACATAAATATCTATCGCGGCCGGGAATCGAACCCGGGATCCCTCGCTTCGCAGGCAGGGTCGCTACCAACTAGGCTACAGGGTCGTCCAAATCCCACTATAATAAAATCCTTGGTTAACTAGAAATTTACTTAACATCATGTACTACAAAGCTCAAGATGAAACCAAACTCTGTGTGTGATTTACTGTCCGAATCTGTAGCTCAACGACCACTACTTTTGCCCCGTCGTTTGGTCAACAGGCAGGAGAGTTAGAGTTGATTATAATTAGTGTGTAAACGTTTTTAATAATATTTTATTTAAAAAAGCGAATTTAATAACTGAATTCAATAAACCTGGCAAGTGCGTGTCAGGCCAGGCGCAATGTAGGGTTCCGAAGTAGTAAGTTTATCGACTGTTACTCATTAACTACTTATGCTAACATAGCCGTGATAGTTTTCCTTGTAAATTCATTATACTTATAACCTGTTTTTGAGAATTTGTTCACTTGTTGAACTCCAACCGTTTAGCCGGCTGAGGGAGGGACACTTGACTCTACCCAAAATTTGCATTTTAAAGCCAAATATTTCGCAAACGGACCACTAATTCCAAAAATGGTCTCAGAAGACCCATAATATTTTTGAAATACCTTTTCATCGATACTCCACACTATAAGGTACGCGACGAATAAAAAATGCATCATCGCGTTACCTGTAGGGGAAGTAGATACCCTGAAAAAAAATGTTTTTCAATATTTTATTCTACAATTCTGGAGTTTCCATAATTATGTATATCCGTGCTAAATTATAGCTTTCTAGCACTAAGGGTCTCGGTGCTTTGCTTCGGACAGACGGTCGGATAGACGGACAGACGGACGGACGGACATGACGAAACTATAAGGGTTCCGATTTTTCTTCAAAACCCTAAAAATGATGAAGTCCTTAATTCGGTTGTAATTTTTAATGTTTGTTCAGTCATTGAAGCAAGTATAGCGAATACACATCTTGCTGATTGGTCCATATTTATCAAAATTCAGTTCTTAAATATTACCTACATGAACACAACATTTTGATACAGGTTTTTTGAAGACTTTCTTTTAAATAGTTATTTTTTACCTGACAATTTCCTTTGTTTGTCGTAGTGTTCGGCATGGACTCCCCCCTGGGCCTGTTCCCGCCCGGCATGGAGCACAAGATGTACCCGCTCATGGACGTGGAGCACCGAGCGCCGCCGCTCGACGCACAGCTCTTCACCAATGTCAAAAAGAAATGTGAGTATACCTACTGGTCATCACTTGTTTTAGTTGTTTAACCGATTCGTTGCTGATGACACTACAGGGTCTACAGGCTTGTCATTAATGTATGAAAACTTGTAGCGTCAGCAACGAATCGGTTAATAGAAGTGTTGTGTTGATGCGGGTCTGATAATCCCGTATCATTTTGAATGGTTAATTGGTGATGTCATTGGTGTTACTGATGTCCGTGGGCAACGGTGACCACTTACCTTGTCATTGTTAGGCTTTCTATCTAAATTAAAGAAAACGTTAAACGATATCTACTTATGTACAAGAGCAGTAAAATAAAAAAAAATACGTAATTACTTACTAATTTTCGCATGCCGCCATGTTGAATCATACCGTCTAAATAAATGTACCGTACCGTAATTTAATATTGTGGTCAATAAAGAGTAAATAAATAAATAAATAAATAAATGTCTATTAAACTGTTAAAATATAATCTAGGACAAAGTCTTAAAAGTAAACCCTTGAAATCTTTACGGGCAATAAGATATCTATTAAATAAGAGCTCTACATTACCAAGAATCAAAAGTAAACCCTAATAATTGACCATAATTTTATTAATTAAAACGCAATCAGACAGCACACTTTACTTTAAATAGCCCGTTATTCTGAATTGAATGCATGCACAGACATTAAGTAACGTATCGCAGTGCATCGATATGAGCAACAATAGCGAGCCAATAATAGTAATGCGCAATGGGACACACATCTCGCCGTCTAGCAATCGCATCGCGCAAAATGTTAAACGCCCATTGTTTCCCGCTGAATGTTTATTAAGACGATCTGATAGTAGCGTAGGGAGACTAGGGAGCCAGTCTAACGTGTCGTGCGACGACGACGCGACACAATAGTCGCCGATCGATTAGCACCCATCGCCCATCTGCACCCATCTTCGCCCATCGCCCATCTTCGTCCATTTCCCGACATGTCACATGTGCCGATTGTCCTTCGCAGAATAGACGCTCACTTGTTTTATAGCGAAATAAACTAATGAAATGAAAATAGGAAGTACAGGGATATTTTACGACAGATATGTTCATACATTGTGAGGTTCAGTTTTTGATGACATCATAAGACTCAATCACTCAAAGGAAGCATGATGAAATCGTTCCACCTGCCTAAATTCGACTGTCTTAATTTCAGGGCCCTCTTGGTATATCTACCTCTTTTTATACATACAATATCATTGAATGTTATCTCATAGATTAATACCCAAATTTTCTTGAAAACAAGAGCATCTCTGTTATAAAGCACTTTATCCAAAGGGCAGCAAAAAAAACAATTGAGACCCATATGAATAAATGAATTTTAATTTGAATGAGATAGTTCGCGCATACGACAACTATGCATTACTGCGTCCATGCAAAATGCTAATGGCCGCCCCCGTCGGGGAACGTCTTTTCATTTTCCACTGCGAGCCGCCCTCGCGTGACCCGCGACGACTATTAAAAGAAAAACTAATTTCCATAATAAAATATCATTCCGGGCCGTTATCCGAACGGTTCCTCGAATTATCTGATCGGAATCGACTTAACGTGATCCGACGAAATTATAAAACTATAAAGTTACGCGGGCGACGTCGCCGGCCGATGTACGTCTTTTCTTTTGACAAATTGACGTAATAGTCGCGTGCCCGGCCCGAATTAATGACGAGCGGCGTGTCGCCAACCGCTCATTCGTCGTATGTCGACCGCCGCCGCGCCGTACGACCGCCGCGGCCGGCTCCGCCAAAACACGGTTATTAGATAGCTGTGCATTCGGTAATCGGCAATGTCGCCGACACGGCACATGTCGTGCGCCGCGTACTCGTAAATAACTAAACTTTAACCCTTCATGTAATTAGCGGGCTTAACGTTTCGCCACACGGAACCGTTTCAATGATTTACCGGTTGTCCGCAGGGAGGCCGAAGGGGCAGCACAGCGCGCCCCGCGGCGGCCCGCCTCGCTCCTGGACCAACGCGGAGCTCACGGAGGCGCTGCAGCACGTCTGGAACAAGAAGATGACGACGAGCCAGGCGTCGCGGATCTTCGGCATCCCCTACAACTCGCTGCTGATGTACGTGCGCGGTAAATACGGCAAGAGCCTCAAGCTGGAGCAGCTGCGGAAGGACTGCATCGGCGGCCCGCTGGACGTGCTCAACCTGAACTCCGGCAACAACAACAACAACCACCCCAACAAACATCAACACGAGAAGGACGAGCACGCGGGTCAACGGCCGGCCAGCTCCGAGCCGGACATCGCGTCCAACCCGATGTTCAACCCGTTCCAGCAGGGGTTCTACCCGGAGTTCCCGCCCGGGTTCCCCATGCCGCTCAACATGCTGCACCTGCTGCCGCCCAGCGACAAGGCGCGCGAGCTGTACCAGTCCATGCCGATGGCGCTGGACTCGCTGTCCGCCGGCGCCAAGGAGGAGGACTGCAAGAGCGACCGGTCGAAGGAGAACTCCGCGGACGAGGAGGGCGACTCGTACCGCGGCCCGCACGCGCCGCACCCGCCGCACCCGCCCGACGCCCGCACGCTGCTACACCACAACGGCCAGGACTAGGCCCTCTAGCTGAAGCGTCTAGCGTCTTCCCGCGACGCACCTTTCGTCTTATTCTAGAACGTCTTTTCTGATGGGACGCGAGCCGCGTGGGCGAGTGGAAGGCTACTGTGAACCTGAAATTCGATCGGTGTATGGCGCACCATTAGGCTTAACATATTTTGTGCAATATTCCATCTCATCCACGAGTACACGGAGGGAATTTCAGGTTCATTAGGTTTAAATTTATAATTATTTACATCACGATTATTTGAAAACCTTCGGAGCTCGGCAGCGAGCGACGTACACGTTTAAATTAGTTAAATTTATATCTAAAGATGTGTTAATATTGTAAATGTATATTTAATGTCGCGTAAGTGATAGGCGATAATTTATTTGAAGGAGTGCAATAAGTATGAAAGGTGTTGTGATCGTTATAGTCTGTGGGCCGCTCGCGGCGATGTGTTCGTGTTCTTTATTGTTGACATTCCATTCAGACATTCCCTCTTTATTATTATTTTTAGATGTAATTCCATATCACTTAGGTCTCTACGATTTTTCCTACGGAAAGTCATTCTCTGATTAATTCTTGCCTGTATTATTATCTTCTCTGTTAATATGATTCCAATGTAGATATATGTTACATGTGCGAGTTGACTTCTGCATTTCACCAAAGTTTGTAAAATATTTCGTAATAATAGTTATATATTCGATGGTAAACAATTTTAAATGTATATAGTTATCGATAAATTAATTGGAATTAAATTTGAATTAACCATTAAATAAGCGGACATTAAGTGTCTAAAATGGTAAATAGTAGTGTATTTGTAATTGTTGTAGTATTAGTGAAGTAACAGTGAACTGTTAGGCATCGACATGTCGATAGATGACGCAACTCGTCATGGAGGGATTCGCGACGCACTAGTCACACGCACACACAAACACACAATTATAAGTAATCCTTTTACAATCTATAAGTTCCAAGTTCCACACAAAAATATCCCATTTGAAAGTTAAAGTTAAGGAAGGGTCATTAGAAATAATTTGTTGTTCTAATCCGATTTCAGTGTACAAGAAAACGGGTGTACAGCCTATCGTATAACGGAAAAAGCGCCAAGAAACAATGCAGTATCCGAACGGCATGTACCGTGTACATCACGGACCCCGGACGCTCGGACGCGATCCGATGCGAGTTCGTGATTCCGCGGCTCGGACGAATCCGTAACTATTCGGGTGGTCCCGATCGCATCGTGACGTCAGCAGTTTTATGATTACAGATTACAAAAACAAAGACCATAACATTATCAATAATAACGCAGGAACGAAGCAGGACAGTGCGCGCCAGGTTTAGACAAATAAAGTATCTGCACTCAATGTTCAAATAAAAAGGAGCTTTCAAGATTTTAGTGGATATTAAAGTTAGAGTAAATCGAGGTTCGATCATAACTGGCTTTAGATAATTGTATACAATAACTTGTTAACAAATTAGATGGATCGCGAGTCGTGACCTTAACATTTGTACATAGGGTTAGTTTACATCACTGTCGTTTACAACGTTTCCTATGAAACAATCTATACATTTCTAAATGTCTCTTTTACGATGAGTTTATAGATTTGATGAAACCACTCTCATTATGATTGAAAGCGACTTCCGCAGATAAATAGTGAACTTAACGAATTAAATAAACTTAGTCGTCGGTACATTTTACGGGACTCTCACTGGATAACTCTAACTGAAGACTGAACACTATTTACGACTCTATTTTGTATAATTGTACACTATCACAGTATCTCTGGCAGCGGCATCGCGGCATGCCCTCACACCTAGTGTCACGTCATTAACAATATTATCATTACAGGGATTTTATATATTAACGAATTGTATTGAATATGTACCTATAGTTTTACAGATCAAATGTTTATTGCTTTTTGTATAGTTTCGTTTCGCTGAGTCGAGTTACCGGGGAGTCGACGAGTCGATTTCGAATTAGGTTCCATTGCACTTCAGTAAGTGCCATTGCAAACTCGCACGTAATCTTTTGTAAATAAAGTTGTACGATGTGTAGACAAATATTGATGTTCATTTGGTGACGTCTTCGCTCGAGGAGGTAAGTAAAATGTTAAGTACATGTGCCAAAAATTTCATTCGAATTATATTATCTGTATTCTGTATCGGGTATCGGCAATCGTCCCTTGCGTGATGTTGTATTATTTGTGGCCTGTCTGTTATGTTGTTGGTTTTACTTCGATTTAGTAACCATTTCCATGTGTTGTGACTTGTGATTGCAGATGTGTCGTCGATTTGTAGATTTTACCTAATTCGTACAAATTCAGCAGTATTAGAGTGATTTTGTTAAAGTTTTAATTGAGAAGTTTTAATTAAGTTTTGTTATTTGTTAATGATATGTGCGACGATTGATGAAATTTTTATTATTATGAGCACTTTTACTGACTTATTTAATTAATGTAGACGGTATGGAGTTGCTTCTTTGTAAGCGCGTCGCTAGTAGCACGTCGATATCGACACCTCCGCGGCACGGGGCCCAACCCTACGCGTTGATGTTTATTTTCGATAAAATCTCAATAGAATCTCTTTATAATTAATACTATTGTACGGCACCGTTATCATTGTAAGTATAAACATATTATAATATATTAAAACGATTTTTATCAGGAGCCAAATGTAAGCACGTAAACTGTAATAGTTACATTTTAAGACATTACAATATTTTAGTTGGTAAAACTTGTGATTGTGTTGTGTTAGTAAATTCAAATATTTAGTTCCTTCAATTTTGTTACGAGTATTTATAAATTGTAATTGAAATGATTTAGCTCTTAGAATAATTGTTCTCTCCGATAAAGAGTATAATTAATTATAAGTTGTGTAATTTAATTTGTTGTATTTTGCCTAATATAATGACAAATTAAATTAAATGATATCGTTACATTAGGATGTAAAAAAGATTATCTATTTGATCTTAAATAATACGAAGAAATATTTATGTTCTAGTACCATTCTATCGTGTAATTGAAATTGAAATGATGGAGCGATGTAGTAAAATTCGTTTGCGGTCACCGACGTAAAGTGTAAAAAATAAAAATATGAAATACCGCTTGGCTGTTTCATTGTGCCCACTGCTACTGCTGCCTTTCGCCGCCGACAAACGACTCCGACATTTTTTCCAGTCCGATGTTCCGAGGAAACCGTGTCCGTAGCTAAACGCTGCACTCGTCTATTTTACCGTCTTGGATCCCGGCATCAAAAAATCTGTTGCTGTGACAAACTGAATAAAGTACGCCGGCGAGATTGCTCCGTCATACAGAACGGTGCTGGTACTATTTGAGGACCGTTATAGATGTGTTGCTAAGGGCATATTTCATTTCGGAACGACACATGTAAAGTGTTGGCTTCAATGCTCTTTTTTCCGCATACCTACAAGATTGCTTGAACAACACACCACCTGAAACATAAGTAACATGGCACCAACAATAAAGCTTTGGTCACTAAAAAAATTGGTTGAAAATAAACGTAATATTTCCCACACCCCATTGCGCGTGGCATGGGCACACAAAAATTATTGACTGGAAAATCGAACCCTGGACCCTTTCGTAGGCTGTAAATGCTGTGACTGTGCAACTGAAACGTCTCCTTATTTGACTAAATTCGAACGGGTTTTGACACTAACTAACTAATGGTGGGCATACACGCTACGAGAAATCGTTACGATCAGACTGTATGGTTCGAACGGTACCAATAAATCGCTACGTGTATGTTACAAAACTGCACAATTTCGTCCGATTTTTAAGACTGTGCAGTCGAACGAAGCAGTATGTAAATTTCAATTGATTAACGGAATCGGAAGAATTGTGCCAACTGATCGTAACGTGTATGCGCTCGTTCAGTTTTCGTATTCAGTTTTGTCGTCAGTCGCAGTTCGGGTGGACGTGCGCTGATAAACTGATACACGTTATTAAATTAATACCTTTATTTTTGAAGGTTTCACTTCTGTGACGAGTGAATTGCACACATTTTAACATCGTCCGTCGAAGCCATCGCTGACACGTGTGCGTCGGCACCGTTTATTGGAACGTCTGATCGTAACGATTTCTCATAGCGTGTATGGCTTGTATGCCATATACGATAAACTGTACCGCTCGAAGTGTACAGTCTGATCGTAACGATTTCTCGTAGCGTGTATGCCCACCATAACGTTCGGAACTAGTGTTCAACGTAGTTGCCCATCTTCACCTAGCGAAGGAGTGCCAATTGTTTTATTTCACGATGACTGGCTACATGCACACAAGATACCGGCCATGGAACTAGTATGAGCTCACTAGTTATGTTTTTTTTTACACAAATAAGTTAATGCTTGACCACAATCCCACCTGGTAAGTGGATATGTGGTCCAAGGTGTTGAGCACATTAACTTATTAAAAACCTATTCACTCTTTTCTTGAAGAAATTCACGTCATTGGCTGGCGGGAACGCCGTCGCAGGCAAGTTAGTCCAAAATGTATTTCCATTATTTTTTTTTAAATATTTACCTATACATACCAATTATTCGATTTTGAAACGTCACGAAATTTAGGCACCCTCCCACCCCTTGTCACACTACATCCAACCCCCTCCCCTTCCCCCATCTCCCCTTCCCCTAACATGTGACGTAATTTATGGATGGCCCCTTACCTTCACCGAAACAAATATACCTAATATATTATTTTTTAATAAGTATACACAACTTTCAAGGTCATCTTTTTAACCTATTGGAGGCCCTGGGCATATTAGGATAACAGGGCCCCTATGACTCTGACAGTACACTATCTTGTTAGAATAAACAAAGAAAGTATATAAGAAAGCCTCTAGATTTATGCAAATGCTAATAAGCAAATTGGTATTGTAGTCAGTAATTTAGATTCGATTAAAAAAGTTTTTGGGTAACGAATATGGTTATCGTTTAGTGATCTGGCAGGAACCAGGGGGACTTGATCACGGGGCCCTGGGCACTTGCCTAGAAAGAGGGGTCTGATAACTTCAGTAATGAAAGTTACGTGCAGGATTTGAGCTCGGATTGTCCATTCTAGACATGTTATTGTAGTCATAGAAAAAAGAAATCAGAAAAAGTCAATAGTTTTAAAACTAAATGCACGATTTTGTAATGTGAACGTAAAAAAATTGACTGATGTTAACCGGGAGTTTCCTCATCTGCGGGCCTATTATGAACTTTTATAAAAACCATTCATGTTCCAGGCAATTCATTTATCGGGCTTGGAACGGCGTATGATTGGCTAAAAAGCGGTCACGTGAAACCTTTTAGCCAATCATACGTCGTTCCAAGCCCGATAAATGAATTGCCTGGAACATGAATGGTTTTATAAAAGTTAGTAGTATCACATGCTTATCACATAACTGCTTTGTCATCAGAAATAAAGCAGTATGTAAATTTTCTTTAGGATAAGTGGAAGTATGTATGTCTATTAGTAATTACGCTTGCAAGATTATACCCACTTATCAAATGTTATCAAAGGCGATAATCGAACCTGGGACCTTTGCTTTGGTGGTAACTAATCGACTAGCCAACCTCATATTTTTCAGGTTCCTATGATATTTATAGTTGAATGAAACACAGAATCATTATCACATGAACTTATACCCTTTTATTTTCATTTTCATTAATTTAATACAATTTATAAATACAAAATTTATAGGTATACTAAGGATAACGGTGGTTGATCGCTCACAGAAACGTTTCCAAACATTAAATTGAGCAATTTACTGCAAGCAGACTATTATATTATCTAATGTTATATATGCCACAGTTAGACCTGCTATCAGTTAAAAAACGTACGTCGAATTACACATTTAGACGAATTTATATGTTTCATTTTTGGATTAATGACAAAATAATATACTATGCTAATTAAACATTGCATTCGTACTTTTTCCGGGGTGATAAAGACATGCGCATAACATCACAGACGGCCAAACAAACAGTTTTTATTTACCATTTATCTGTTAGCTACCCCAGTCATAACTAAACCCTGCTAATCTGTGCCGCACTAGCAGTATAAGTAATAACAGGGTACCTAATAAAAAAAAACTAATTTAATATCTGCAACGTCTCGTCCCTTTATAGACTTAAACAATCATAAATCATCCAAATCACACAAATAAATAATCAAACAAATGCAACTGAAATTAAAATCAAATAATTGGAGTTTCAATTATTCTTTTAATCAATAATTTATAATCAATTTATAATCAATTTAATCGCTGCTAATTAAAAAATAAGTCACTGAAGAGTATTTAACTGTTACATATATAACTATCGTACATACCTAGAAACACTCGCAATTAGGGATATCTACTTTATAAATATACATAAATAACTTTCAAATATATTTTATTCTGATACAATGAATATCTTTATCTTTACAAATAAAAAATGTACATAGGAAATGATTATGATTTTACGTGCATTTACTTTACAAAAACAATAAAAGACATCAAATTATTTTCGTAGTATCAAAGTATTGAGGGAAAAATAAGATTAATAAAATATAATAAACGAAGTAGGTATACCAAAAATTATAGAGGTTATCTTTAATACAGATCTAAAGAATGAGGTTCGTATAATTTAGTTGAAGCTTTATAATATTTAAAAATATCTCATGGGAACTGACTCTCATAGACTGGGTGAAGTTATTATGAATACTATCTGTGTATTAACTGCAAGTGTTTCTCGGTGTGATATCAAACACAATCTTTCCAAGTGTATGTGTACATAATTTCAAACATTGTCACAAGAGCACACTGTACATCCGACGACATCACAACATTACACTTATTATCGAAAAGACAATTCGTTATAAAATGGCAGTGACAGGGTGTTCTAGTAAACATTTTATAATAATGGTCGTTCTTACAAGAAATTTCTACTGAGGCCAGCAAATTATAACACTTAAATTATTAACCTTACTAGTAGATATACAATAAGTTTAGACTTCTCATTAATATATTCTGAAATCTGTTAATAATTAGTAATCTAGCAAACGAAGATCGGAGTTCCTTTCAAAAGATTTTGAGGTTATTTTGAATTTTATTTTCAGAGTCCTGGTTGCAAGAATAAAATATAACAAGATATGAATGTGCCCGAAAACAATGAATTACCAGTAACAAAAAAAATACGGTCAAACCAGAGACATTTGTACAAAATTTTTGGAGAAAAGAACACAGGAGACACATTCAAAAAATACTCGAACGAGAACAATTTAAGACATGACTTATCTATTTCTTATTTATCTTCCTATGGCAATAGTAAATTCTTTGATTATATTACACGATTCATTATATTACATAATTCCTATTCGGAAATAAGGTAACTATTAAACTATACCAGTTGCGTTTGTTACTTACATATCACACATGTCATACTGGTATTAGAATGGGTAATCTTGTTGTACACATATCGGCTACACATAATTCATTCTACACGCATTGCATACAAATGTCAACCGAAAATTCTTCTGAATAAGGATCATTTCAAAATGGCCAAAGTTACAAAAAATAGCACGAGATTTTTCGATGACAGAGAGATTATATAAATTATTGGAAAAGTTTACTGCTATATAAATTTTGTTTCAGTATTAAAGTATAGATATGTTGGCCTTGAGATAAAAATATATAATTATTTATGTTTCATTTTCTATTTTTATATTATAAAGGAACCAGTGTTTGTATTTGTACGAGTTAATCCCAGAAAGTTTTGTTACATTTCTAAACATATATATTTGAAGATTAAATCTTAATAAGTAAGCTTTTATATTTGGCTGGATACGAGCGAAGACGGACCTACACACTAGATACAGTTAAATTAATTTAATTACTAAATTAAACTATAAATAATTATGAGAAATTAGCTAAAGAAACCGACACTAATAATTTTACTATCAGTAAGAAAATACATTATAAAGAACATTTGAATCTACAGCTTAAAAGTAGGCCAGCGTATATTTATTATAACCGTTTTCAGTTTTTCGATTTATCCAATAACTTCAAGTCACTTTCCTAGCAACAGTGGCAACTGTCAGAAAGACACTGTTACTAATTACATACCAACTTTACCAGAGATTATGGATAGATAGCTTATTCAAAATGTCCGTTACAGTTGATCAGCTTATCTGATTGTGTGTTACTTATACGAATAAATCTTAACGGTACTTAAGTACAGATAAAGCTTTGCAAAAATAATATATCGTAAATTATAATGTGTTGTTATGAGAAGGTGCCGCTTGCATTTTAGCTCCAATCCGATAGAGAATATTTTCTTATCCGGTGATATTAAAAAATAGAGACATTTTAAGCGGGGCCGAATAATTATATCTGAATTATTTACAGTCCTAGTTCACTTGCTTCAAATAGATGGCGTTTTAATGATATAAAGTTATCTGTTTTATGATGGAAACAAATTATTGTTTTCTCAAAATATTGATTCTTCCTCATGTCACATAAAGACAAGAGTTAGCGTATTTATGTCCCTTTATTAAGAATCTTTATGCCTTCCCCCCCCCCTCCCCCCTCCCGCTTACTGTTTCATAAAACGATTAAGCATTTTGCCCACAATATACCAAATAAATGGTCCCTTCAATTTAACCCCCATATTATTATAAAATAAAATAAGACTTAAATCCATCACGGGTCATTGTTAACTTAGTTGTATTGTAGCAACAATAGTAACAAAATGCTACTAATTATGAATATTTTGTAATAATTTTAATTCGAATTATCATTTCCGTCAACTTTGGACTCCCAAAGGTAACTTGCACCTTAAAAAAGCTAGCTTTTATTATTATAGCCGTTATCAAAATCTACTTTTAATATTCGTTGCCAACTCGTACTATACAATTATGGAAGGCATTAAAGTAATCAACTTTGAATATATTTCAGTTTTAATCTAAAGCCAGATAATGATTGGGCAGTTACATCATCATTCAAATATAAAGATGTTTGTCGTGAAATAGCTATTTTAATGAACAGAACGCACAATGGACTACATAGTAATTAAAGATTTTATTTGTTAAAAAAATAATTAACTAATTTTGTTGATTCATTTAGAAAAACGACTACAAACAAAATAAAATCATAAATTTATTTCAAATAAACATTAATTCAAGAATACATTTTTAACAATAAAATCATTTAAACCAGGCTACTGCACTTATATTTTATTAATAACAAAAGATGCACTGATAAAAAAAATTACCAAAAATGTTACTTCAATATCTAATTTTTTTCTAATCAATTTTTTATTTATTTATTTCAGTGTCAAATCAGTTTCTGATTCAATTACTTTTGTAATATTTGCTATAAATTTTATACCAAATAAATTAATAGATATGAAAGCCTACCGTAACTATTCCGGCCATCTAAAATAATTTATATACCTCTAAATTATGTAAACAAGTATTAATATTTAAAATCTACGGTTAAAAAATGTATTATGATAGTATCGGTTATAAGATGTAACAAAAAAATTAAAACAAGAGCAACATTATTTAACGTTTATACCTAACAAGCCGTGTCTTCATCAAAATTTAACAAAAATCAGCGCATTAATACTTTTTAATATTATTGTCCCCCTTTAACTAAGAACATCGGGGACATAAACTCATTCCAAACGCTTCCACAGTGCGTTTGTGGAACGCAACCACGCACGGCCTGCAACTACTGATAAATGCGCACCGCACTGAGTGCGTCAAGTGCGTCACAGTGAGAGATTCGAAGCCATTGCCCGTTTTTTCATTCGACGACACGACATTGTATGTATTGTATGTCCTCGCGCCAAACATGCGTGCGAGGCGCGTGGGGCTTAAAGGTGCTGTCATACTAGTACATGTTATAACTGCAATGTCATTGTCGTATCGTCCAATTGTAACGCGTCCATTCTGTCATTCATATACCATACTGAGAGAGAACACTATATAATGGAAGCCGTACCTCACGTATAAAACGTTATATATACAAGCCTCACTCACGTTAGTCGCGTGTTCGTGCGAGCATCCCGTAAATATGAACATTTTTGCAAACGGACAGAAAAAGATGCTATATTTAAAAATGATGAACTAAAATAATCATTTTAGTAATTCGATGATGACGGATTGTATGAATTATATCGTAGAGCTCAGTAAATTACACAACGAATCACATCTATAAATAGTAGTACATTTCGGCTGAAAGTCGACTGACGATAACTTCGATATAAAGTGTGCGTTTGTTTTTACATATCCTATTTATCGAATATTAATTAATTAATTTAATATAAATTTCACTAGTTACCAATACGAAGCAGTTTTCAACAAGAATCGTTATCTATAGTCGGTACACGCACAAATATAATAATACACAATGACACTCATGATAACGTGTAACCCCTGTAAGCAGTTTTTATAAGACGCGTTCACTAAAACATGGAATGTGTTATCAAGGTGTACAGTACGACCGACGTATCTGTCACGTCTGAACATAGGCTCTGCGAACTTTAGCACATGTAAGACAGAGATAGCGACACGAACATGCTAACGGGTAACTGAGACATAATATACCGCGTACCAAGCATTGCCGAATTATCAATTATGTTACTGCGCAGCCTTCTACGCGAAGTTCAGACGCGCCAAGATACAGCGGCCGTATTGTATGTATCTATACTAATATTATAAAGAGAAAAGTTTTGATTTTTTGTTTATTTTTAATGGATAAACTCAAAAACTATTGGACCGATTTCAAAAAATCTTTCACTAATAAAAAACTATTTTCTTTCGAGTAACGCTATATTTTATTTAAAAAATTGGGAGTTCTATACAAAAACCGAAGCAAAGCGAGGGCGGTTACTAGTTTGATATAAAGATATAATAACGTTGCACACTCATAGCCCCACACTATGATTCCCTGTGTTGTGGGTGCCACTGGTAACAGAAAGATAAAGTCATAAAGACATGAACACACACACCCAACCGAGCACAGAAAATGTAATTATCATTCAAATTTCTGCCTCGATGGGATACGAATCCAGGACCCTTTGAGCGGCGGTCCGGCATGGTAACCATGGTACATACATAGATACCTATATAGATAGGTCAACAAGCCTGCACATGATAAAATGGATGATAATCAAGGAAGCTAACAATAAATTAATTTTATGTGTGAAAAGGTTAGCAAAATCATTATTGGTGACACACTAAAACGGTAATTTTAATATTAATTAGACTCAAATATAGTATCGAATACGAACAATCGATGCAATTACTATTAATCGATTTCAACACACTAAATCGATTTGTCACACAAGAAATAACAATATGGGATAAGAAACAAGCCTAGATTCAGACGCCTGCGTCGATAATATATTCGTTAACACAGTTTTACGTGCATATAATTGCAATGTAATGACGTGACATTCAATGGCTATGTGCGGTCAATTGGATCAAGCAGTAAAATATGAATGTACTCTTACAAGAACAGCTAGTATTTATATTTACCACACGAAACTTTGGACGGCTTTGGAAATTGGAAAGTTAATCTATTAACTATTAACAAAGAGGAGCGCTTAGGGCTGTACAGTTTATTAGAACTATTACGTAGATACATGCTATTTTCAGTTCGGTTTTAGAATTTTACACTTACATTATTACATATGAATTCGAATTTGTAATTCGTGGGCCACGATAGGTTTTATGATGTTTAGTAGACGGAGAAGTTTACTACTTCGGAACCTTACACTGCGCGTGTTTTTTTTTAATTAATTTATTTTTCATATTAGCGAGAAATGAAAGCTCTAATTATAATCCGATAGGGCACCAGTTTTCAACCAACTTCTTCGAATGGAAAATAATTTACAAATACGAGAGTTAAGTTAATTTTATCATATTAAAAGGTTTTCACTAAAAATAATTTTATAAGAAACTTAAGATTTACATGGTGGTTAACATAGAGATGCACATTTTGTCGAATACAAGTTTAGATTAAAGATAATAATTTACTTAAATGATATCCGAAACCAACCACAACACGTGATTTCTACAATATAAATTCACTATAATTTTGTGCACAGCTGATTTGACAGCTTGATCGTATGTCAGCGCCACCATGCGGGATCTACAGGAACTAACATTTTGTTAGTCAATCAGTACAAAATGATGGGATCAGCGTCAGAATGGCAAACTAACATTAAAACTGCTTATCGACAGTATTTAAATAGTAGATATCGGTTTAAATATATCATTCATCGCCAAACTTGTAAGCAAAAGGATCAGATCAAAGACTAAATAAATAACAAAGTGCTTTAAGTAGATTTTGTATACAGCTTTACAATAAAACGTCACCATAGACAACCCACTGTAATTATATTGCAGACATCAACCATCAAAAGATCTACTTCCTATCGTGAACAACCTTGCCAAATGTATGTTCTATGCAACGCTGCCTCTTTCTTTCTCCTTCCTTTTCTATCTATTTCTTCGTCAACTGCAAATACCTGTGTACAATGGCTTGTAGATCATGGGGCAGCCTGGTCCGGTCGTGCTTGGTGCTGTACGCCATCACCGCGGTCGTCAGCTGCGAGTGCAAGTCTATGAGCGCTTCAAGCCCGATGCCGCGCAACGCCTTAGCGTTCTTATACAGAATGTTATCTAACTCAGTCTTGTTTATCAGTACTTTCTCCGATTCTGGAATAAATTGTTCGCGCATTGGAATATTGGTTGGATGGTTATTTATAATAGAAGATTAAGGGCCCCCGCACACAGCGACTTAAGGATAGCCTATCGTACGCGCGTGCAACAGTGTGGATAGCACCGAATCGTAAAGACACCGTTTCGTCTACAGATATGTTAAAAAGTATTTGTATTACAATATGCTTGCGTTACGAAGCCGTATGCAAAGGGCCTTATTATACACTAGCTTTTGACCGGAGCTTCGCCTGCGGTAGAGATCGATTTTTTACAAATCCTACTTACTTTTACTTAGTTAGATTTAGTTGCCTATGACTTATGTAAACATGTATCATTTGATAGCGTGATTCAGAACTTGCAAATGAATTTTACTAACGCCATCTATTAACAACACCCGGAACTAAATATCTAGCAACTAACAAAATATCGATCTTCCCATGGGGATGTTTTATCGCGGTAAAAAGAAGCCTACGGTACTCTCCACCCTCCTCACTATCTCCACACACAAAAACCATACCATAAAACAGCTTCGTTGTGACGTGAAAGACGGACAAACAAACAAACAAACAAACACACTTTCACATTTATAATATTAGTATGGATTTTCGTCTGTATTGAGGCGACCTAGAATAGAGTACGGGATCCCCAATTCTTTGCCAGTAAAAGTCAATGGTACTGATATCTTTAGGCGACTATGACCACTTACCATTAGTCACCTTCTGGTGGCAGACGAGCTCTAAGGCCGTCTATTCACACACACGACCACACACACACACATACATATATACAAAAATACATAATACACACCTCCGCTTGAAGCATCATGACCTGAATTCCTCTTCTTTGGTGATGTTTTCGTTGGTGTCTTTTCCGAAGACTTCGCACAACTGAAATAATGAAAAGATTAATAACAAAAAATCGTCTAAAATAACGACACATAAACAAGCTTAGACTTTATATCAGAGTAGTAACAACAGCGACAAACCCGTCAATTAGCTCCAAAATACTGCAAACGTTGATTAATGGTGTATAGGAAGACATTTAATAATTTATAATACGCAGTTTTTATTTCTTTTAACATGAAATTACCAAAAATCCTTATTTTTTAATTACAATTAAAAAAAAACTGTAAGATTGTTACCAAAGAGAACTCATCTAATTTGACTATAGTTTTGTCTCATAGTATATAAATAAATCAATATAGTTAAATAGCTAAATACCTGTCATTAAGATGGTTATTGTGCGCAGTGCACAGCGCGTCCTCGTCCGGGCGGCGCAGCGGCGCGTCGTCGTCGGACGCGGACGTCGTGGCGTCGCCGTTGTGCGCGTGCGCGTACGGCGTTGACGTCACCATCGACAGCGGCTTGTTCTCCTTGGACTCCTCGTCGGTCACCACTAGCGATGATTCCTTGAAGTTCTGACAAATAAATATCGTTGTGTTTGAAGTGAAAACTTCTTTAGCATAGTTGTCATTTGAAAGTCGATGAAATGAAAAAGGGACAATAAAAGGAGACAGACATATAAATTTGTAGGTGCCATTACACTCAAGTAAAAATAATGATTTTTCAATATTTACGCACAAAATTAATTCGCAAGCAAACCCGAGCTGAGAGCGTTGTTTATGAGGGAACGTTCTGTCATCGCGTCGCGACCTTATATGGTAACGTTTTGAATTTTCTTTGCGTGACAGTTCGGACAAGCTCCGCCTACCGAGGCGCCGGACGCCTTACGCTAGCAGTGCTAGACTAGACACGACCGCGAGTGCTCACGGCTTTTTGCTATTACGTTTCCGCGCTTTTTCTTATGTTATTTTAATTAATTTCTGTTAACTGTACTCGTTCTTCAAGTTTCTAAATTTCCTTCCGCATCTTGTATTGTTATATAGTTTCTGTCCTTCTACATTTCTATCGCTTGCTTGTATATAACTTACGTGCATTAAACGCAATTTATTGTGGAACTTATCGGCGTTTCTAATTGAAGACTCCCGGTAGGAACCCCACATATTGGTGACCCCGACGTGATTTGAACACGCAACCTTCTGAATTATATAATTATATTACCACATATTGGTGACCCGACGACTGGACGGACACGAGAAAAATGCCGGACGGAAAGGACGCGACCGGAGGGGCTATGCCGGAACTGGCCAAAGTTGGAGTACGCGTGCCGCCGTTTTTCGCCGACGACCCAGCACTATGGTTCGCGCAGATAGAAGGCCAATTTGCACTGGCGGGAATCACAGCGGATACCACAAAATTCTACTATGTATCGGCGCAGCTTGAGCACACGGTGGCCAGGGAGGTCAAAGATATCATAACTAATCCTCCAGCGGATAACAAATATTCAAAATTAAAATCTGAGTTGATAAAGCGATTATCAGCATCCCAGGAAAAAAAGATGAGGCAGCTATTATCACATGAAGAATTGGGGGACAGGAAACCATCACAGTTTTTACGTCACTTACAGACCCTCGCGGGCCCAGGGGTGCCGGATGATTTTCTTCGAACGCTGTGGGCTGGCAGGCTGCCCACACACTTACAAAGCATCATCGCCGCGCAGAGGAAATATGATTTAAGTGACTTAGCAGAACTCGCGGACCAGGTATATGACATTGTACCCACAAACCAGCAGGTATTAGAAGCCTCAAGTTCTGAAGGTGGATTGAGTGAAATCGCAAGACAGGTAAGCGCCTTGACTAAACAAGTAGCATCACTCCAGAGCCAGATTCACAACAACCGCTCACGGTCCAGATCGCACAGCAGGCATACATATAAACATATTGATCGCGCTAGATCTAAATCAAGGAATCCTGATTTTTGTTGGTACCATAATCGCTTCGGTGAAAGAGCGAGTAAGTGCACTGCTCCCTGCAATTTTAAGCAGTCGGGAAACTGCTCAGGCAGCCGGAAGTAGCGGCTCACGACTGCCAACAGGTGTCATCAGGCCGCTTGTTCGTAACCGATGTGAGCACAAAGAAACAATTTCTAGTTGATACAGGTTCAGATGTATGTGTGTACCCGCGCACAGAGCTTCATGAACGAAGGACCATAACAGACTATCAGCTGTTCGCGGCGAATGGTACCGTTATACCTACATACGGTTGCGTACAACTAAATCTTAATTTAGGCCTGCGACGTTCTTTCAATTGGAGATTCATAGTAGCCGACGTCTCTAAGGCTATAATAGGGGTGGATTTCTTATCTTTTTATAACTTAATTGTTGATTGTCGACAGCAACGCTTATTAGATGGTACGACTACACTGTCCGTGTCGGCGTCAACTGGGAGAAAAGCAGAAGAAATCATCTCCGTCAAGGCTGTATCAGGAAGCAGCAAATTCCACTCCCTATTACGTGAGTATCCAATCATCACTCGCCCAGCTGGCACTCACAAAGAACCTAAGCATAGTACAGTACATCACATACGTACTACACCAGGACCACCTGTCACTAGTCGACCACGTCGCCTTGCACCGGATCGATTGAAAATTGCTAAAAAGGAATTCGAAGAGATGCTGCAAAATGGTATAGTTCGTAGGTCAGAAAGCCCTTGGTCATCTGCGTTACACCTAGCACCCAAAAAGGATCACGGATGGAGACCCTGTGGGGACTACAGGGCCTTGAACGCCCGTACAATCCCGGACAACTACCCGATAAGACACATACAGGACTTCACACACCAGCTATCCGGTAGTAAAATTTTCTCCAAGATAGATTTGGTGAAAGCCTATAATCAAATCCCTGTGCATCCTCCAGACATACCTAAAACAGCCATTGTTACTCCTTTTGGACTTTTTGAGTACGTTTTTATGAATTTTGGTCTCAGGAATGCAAGCCAGACGTTCCAGCGGTTCATCGACGAGGCGTTGAAGGGTTTGGACTTTTGTTATGGATATCTGGATGATATTTTAATTTTTTCTGCTACAGAAGAGGAGCATCAGAGCCACCTACGCCAGCTGTTCGAGCGTCTCACCGAGTACGGCCTCCTTATTAACTCTGCTAAGTGTGAATTTGGCAAAAATACAATTACATTCCTAGGTCACGTGGTCAGCGCAGAAGGAATACGTCCACTGGAAGATAAAGTGCAGATCATCGCTGATTTTCCCACGCCTAAGAATGTAAAAGAGCTGCGACGTTTCCTAGGTATGTACAATTTCTACCGTAGATTTATACGCGGAGCCTCAGACATTCAGGCACCACTAAATGCCGCGCTCACAGGTCCTAAAAAGCGAAGTCAGCAGGAAATTACAATGACACCAGAAATGATGAGCGCATTCGATGCATGTAAATCTGCCATATCTAAAGCCACAATGCTAGCACATCCAAACTACGATGCAGAGTTAGCTATTTTCACAGACGCTTCTGACAACGCCATCGGAGCCGTACTACAACAGAAAAAAGGTGAGCACTGGGAACCATTAGCATTTTTCTCCAGGCGCCTGAAAGCTCCGCAGAAAAATTACAGTCCTTATGACCGTGAACTCCTGGCAATATACAACGCAATTCGACACTTCCGCCACATGGTAGAAGCTAAAACCTTCACAATATATACGGACCACAAACCTCTCACTTTTGCATTTTCTACACGACGGGACAAATGTTCTCCACGGCAATTCCGATACCTTGATTTTATTTCCCAATTTTCTACAGACATAAGATACGTAGCAGGTCCGGACAACATAGTAGCAGATACGCTATCTCGAATCGAGGAGGTCTGCAGTAGCATGGACTACGAAGGCCTTGCACGTGCACAGGAAGAAGACTGTGAACTGCAAGAACTGCTCCGTGGTGGCTCGACATTAAAACTTGAAAAGGTAAAGTCAGAGTACCTAAATATTCCAGTATACTGTGACGTGTCGACATCAAACCCGCGGCCATACATCACAAAGGAATATCGCCGACGTATTTTCGACCTCTTACACAACCTGAGTCACCCAGGAGCCAGAGCAACAACAAAACTGGTCTCTCAAAGATTTGTATGGCCCGGCATGAGGAAGGACTGCCGCAGATGGTCCAGTACATGCGCTGATTGCCAACGTACCAAAATTACCCGTCACACTATCTCTCCAACCACTCCTTTTCCTCATCCAACTTCACGATTTTCCCATGTCCACATGGACATCGTAGGGCCTTTACCCGTCTCCAATTGTTACAGGTACTGCCTCACGGTCATTGATCGCTTCACTCGATGGCCTGAGGCATTCCCACTACGAGACATCACAGCCGAGACCTGCGCACAAACCTTCATCGCAGGCTGGGTGGCCCGCTTCGGCTGCCCTGAGAAGATCACAACAGATCGCGGCAGACAGTTCGAATGCGATCTATTTCGCGCTATGGCTTCACTTCTCGGCGCGCAACACCGTCCCACCACCTCCTATCATCCAGCCTGTAATGGAATGGTGGAACGCCTGCACCGACAGCTGAAAGCTGCCATCACGTGCCACGACAACACTCACTGGTCGGAAGTTCTTCCTCTCGTGCTGCTGGGCATCCGCAGTGCGTGGAAGGAGGACCTGAAGGCATCAGCGGCAGAGCTCGTCTACGGAGAACCCATACGGCTACCTGGGGAGTTCTTCGATACCAATAAAGAAGTCGTCACGGACTACACGGACTTCGTGGCCAGACTTCGGCAGCACATAGGCAAAATTGCACCACGACCTGGCAGCTGGCACAGCTCGAAAACGTTTTACGTGCCAAAAGCGCTGAAGACGGCTGATTATGTCTTCCTGCGTCAAGGGCCAGCGAAGAAGGCACTGGAACCCCCTTACACCGGTCCATATAAAGTCAAAGAGAGAGGGGAGAAGACTTTCACAATCATCATACAGGGACGGGAAAATAAAGTAACCATAGACAGGTTGAAACCAGCATTCATGGCAGCAGAAGACACCAAGACTGGTAACAACAAACAAAAGACCGTAGAGGAGGAGACAAGGGAGAAGAAAGAAAAGGTCCAGCAGAAAACCACACGAAGCGGACGCGTCGTTCACTTCCCTAATTACTATCGACCGTAGTAAGCAACGGTCTCAGCCGGGGTGTAGTGTAGGTGCCATTACACTCAAGTAAAAATAATGATTTTTCAATATTTACGCACAAAATTAATTCGCAAGCAAACCCGAGCTGAGAGCGTTGTTTATGAGGGAACGTTCTGTCATCGCGTCGCGACCTTATATGGTAACGTTTTGAATTTTCTTTGCGTGACAGTTCGGACAAGCTCCGCCTACCGAGGCGCCGGACGCCTTACGCTAGCAGTGCTAGACTAGACACGACCGCGAGTGCTCACGGCTTTTTGCTATTACGTTTCCGCGCTTTTTCTTATGTTATTTTAATTAATTTCTGTTAACTGTACTCGTTCTTCAAGTTTCTAAATTTCCTTCCGCATCTTGTATTGTTATATAGTTTCTGTCCTTCTACATTTCTATCGCTTGCTTGTATATAACTTACGTGCATTAAACGCAATTTATTGTGGAACTTATCGGCGTTTCTAATTGAAGACTCCCGGTAGGAACCCCACATATTCATAAGATTTAATGTGGGAGAAAATGAGATAGGAAGCGTTATAGTGTTTCTTATGTTTGCAGCTTGTGGTTCTTGTTTTTCCAAAAAAAAATTTAAAAACTTGGGTGGGGAAGGGTGTATCCAGTAAGGTTTATGTAATAGGGATAATAGAGTTTAATTTATTTATTTTTAATCGTGGCTATGTTTTTTCGGAGATGAATAATTATTTTAGGTTTTGAATGAAATAATTCTTACGAAACTGTATTTATTGAGCTTTGACTAGTATTTAGACAACATGGGTGTCTATACCCATGTTGTCTAAATATGTAAAGGCATTTATTGAAGGCCCACTACTGGGCACAGGTCTCACTATAAGGCTAGTGCATACTCCACCACTGTGCAACCCATCACAACCCATTACCTTCTGCGAAGTCCTCTGCCGTTTGACCACGAGCCCCTTGGACCAGGCGTTGATCCGGCGCCGCTTGCGCTTGGAGGAGCTGCACTCGCTCTTGTCGCCGTTCTGTGGCGTACGCGACTTGCTGTCGTTCGTCGACGCGTCGAAACCTTCCGCTGTTTAACCGTTAAAATCGTCGTTAAAATTCCCCTGTACGAACGACGTGCTTCGCTTCATCATTTATTAAGCATACAGCGAAGGATTGGAAACAATTACCCGCATCGGTGTTTGCACTCGATTATGATGTAAGTGTCTTCAAGGCTTTTACTAAATAAATGCGTTTTACCATCCATGACTACATCACCACTTACCATCAGGTGATTCAGGTGGGATTGTAGTCGAGCATTAATTTATAGGGTATAAAAAAAGTTACTTTTTAACCCCCGACGAAAAAAGAAGGGTGTTGTAAGTTTCACGTGTCTGTGTATCTGTGTATCTGCATGTCTGTCTGTGGCATCGTAGCTTCCAAACGGATGAACCGATTTTGATCTAGTTTTTTTTGTTTATTGTTTAAAAGATGACTTAGCGTGTTCTAAGCTATGTTTAGTGTTAATAAAACTATCGGGGGTTTTTAATCATTAATTTAAGATTTTAAACGCATTTTAAACGCAAGAACGACTGAACGGTTTTTCATGTAGAGTAGGATAATAGGATACCAACGCAAGTTAGACGCGGTGTATATAAAGTCCGGCAGATCGTTGTCGTGGTTCCCGTCCTGCCGGCGGCGCTCGGCGATCTGCCGGCAGTCCAGCTCGAAGTCGCTGTCCATCTCCACGTCGATGAGCGCGTGCGCGTGGTCGCGCAGGGAGCACGCCTCGTGACGGATCTGCTTGTCTGACGACGTTCTGGACACACAGACAGAGATCGTTTATGGTTTATGTTTGGTTTACACGTATTAAGTAGTTAAATAGTTAACTAAATTTTAAACAAATTAATACGTGTAAACGGACAATTTAGTAGTTTAGTAATTTAGTAGTTTAGTAATCAAGTAGACAAGTAATTTAAAAAAAAAATCTATTTTCTGTTAAGTAGGTGGGCGGGGCTTATCACTTAACACGTTTGGACAGGCACTTTTTAGTTAAAATTTAGTTAAAATTTAGTAAAATGCTTAAGTAATTTAGTAAAATGCTTAAGTAATTTAGTAAAATGCTTAAGTAATTAAGTAGAATTGTATGAAGCAAAGAGCTTTACTAAATTATTACGTGTGGACGCACACTAAAAATTATTCACTTAAAATTTAATTAAAATTTAGTTAACTACTTCATACGTGTAAACGGAACATAACGGGTTTAAACAATTAAACTGCATTAAACGACAGGTTTTTGTCCCAGATATATAGATTAAACCGTAACGTATCTTTACATCTGGGTAGTGTCCGACCGAAGGTGCAATTCTGGCCGAAGCCGAAGCCGAAGCCGATTAATCGGTATTCACCAAAACCTTCGGCCGAAGCCGAAGCCGAAGCCGAAGGTGTCATTGACCTTGAGAAATATGATAGTTACTTTGATCTCAGAATATACTAGATACATATTGTGAGAGCTTTAGAGATTTAGCCCAATAACGAGCCGAGTGACCAACATATACAAGTAGGTAATAAAATATTGTCAAAAATAAAAGTTTCAAATAGGTATATAATGTTAATTAAATATTTATTTACTTAAAGTAATTTTAACAAAAATAATCAAATAATCAGTCACATTTTTTTAATTATCAGACGAACACAAAATATTTCTATAAAATAATTGAGCAAAGTTTAACGCTTTTTCAATATCTATTTTTTACATATAATTTTTTGGAATTTTTGAGAAAATTAAATACTTATAAGTAATTTCTTAGGATAATTAAGTTAAACTTGTTTTGACTCGTTTAGTTTACTAACTGCGATTCGTTTGGGCCGGTGCGGCGGCGCGGCGAAACTCTGCTGCTCTGCACACTCTCCGTCTCGCTCTAGCATCGTTCAGTAAATTTCAATATTTGACAACTAGCAAACCTTCGGCTTCGGCCAAACCTTCGGCAAATTTTTGGCCGAAGCCGAAGATTTGGCCGAAGGTGCTTTTTTGGCCGAAGGTGGCCGAAGCCGAAGCCGAAGCCGAAGCCGAAGCTTCGGTCGGACACTACATCTGGGCGACAAGCTGGTGCCTGAAGGCGGATTACATGACATTGGATGAACTATTTTGAACAATCATAGGCCTGACTGACCTTAAGACGCATAGTTTTATTTATTTATTTATTTATTCATTTATTGCCATAATTGTGTGATGGTTATTACAGGTCTTATAAACTTATGTAGTATACACACAACCCAGGTAGGGCACGGCAGGATAAAAAAAAAAGTAATATAATTATACACATAAATACAAAAATACAAAAATTTCCTGTGACATAATTTGACCTAAGTTTAAGCTTAGTTAAGACGTTCCTGATTAGTCCGAACAAACGCACAGATAGACAAAACTCTAATCTACACATATAATAATAATGAATACCCCTTGTTCCTTTTTTCACAAATATCGTCCACGTACAGACATCAATCAGTTACAGTTTTATTATAATACTAGCTGCCCGGACAGACTTCGTTCTGTCAAAAGTTTTTTTTTATTTTGAGATCTAAGCTATCCTATCTTTCAAGTTGGATCAAACTGCACACGGTGTGCAAATTTTATTAAAATAAGTTAAGTAGTTTAGGAGTCCATCGCGGACAAACAACGTGACACGTAATTTATATATATATTAAGATGTATTAATATATCTTGAGTGATGTCCTCACCTGTCCGGGTTGTACTCGAGCGCGTTGGCACAGATGAGGTCGATGTCGTCGAGGAACTCCTTGGCGCAGTTGTACTTGTGCAGGTCCACCTTCGTCATCATGGTCTCCAGGTCCATCGGCTGCTTTACTATATGGAGGTAGTCTGTCACCTGCCATTATATTGTTTTTATAGAAGCAGCGCACTAGTATGTGGCGACGACGCGCACACGTCACACGGTGACGTCACGCCAACCTGAATCACGCTATCGAAGTTTCCAAGGTCGCTAGTATATATAGAAACGCTCCGACAACATCAGTCGGGGCTCGGCCGCCTCCCAGGCAACACACCTCGCCTGGCAGAAGATCTCCCTTTGCCAAAAGTATTTTGTAGGAACTGTAACGGTATCTGCCAAGCAGGTTATAATACCTCGCACAAAGTTGCAATTGATAATCCCTATATATTAAAATATATTATAACATAAAACTTTACATTATAATCTCTTTGAAACGAATATGAATCTGTTGTTTGACTTTAGTATGTTTGGTCTGTGACCGATCTACCACAGTTGAAGTTTCTATATTTATTTATTTATATGGCTTTTTGCCACTGATATTGATATGTCAGATTCGTAAGTCGTAAGTAAGGTTAAACGTAAAGAAACTACTACCAACTTAAAATTCACCTTTACATTTAGAATAGATCCATCCTTTCAAAATTTATAATCAAAGTTTGAAATCGGCTCGAAGGACCAACTTCCTAATACAAAATCAAGACTTACCTCTTCGAGATCCACTGGTTTGGTGAACTTATAAAACCGTCGATTGGACGCAAGCTTCCGACAAATATCGCGCAGGAATATCCGCAGTTCTCGCAACTTGTAGTCCTCCTTGCGCTTACGACGGGCTATCTCCTCCGCGCTCTCCCGCGGCGGCGGCGGCGGCGGGGCTTAGGAGAAAACAGTTCGTTCAACTTGAACACAAAACATCTAACAATAATAACACGTAAAGTTGAACAACATAGATGCGCATTACGCACACGCTGAATAGTCTAACTTTTTTTAGCATCGATTTTTTTAAATACATACATAGTTATAGTTACAACTAAACAGACACGAGGGTTTTTCTAAGATTTTTTTTCCCCTACATGTACCCTAAAAAATGCAAAGAATAAAATGTAGAAGTAAAACAGATATGCAGAAAAAAAAATTAAAAAGACATCTATTTAATACAACTGAGGTCTGAAACCCACCACATTTAGCTAGACTGTGCTAAGTAGGTATCTGCTAAGTACTAAGCAGTTTGGTTCGAGAAACTAGATTGGATATTGTACGAAATTCCCGTACATAACCTAATGAAATTAAGACAATGACAGCTAACTCAGCAATGCGTAAACCACACAACAGATATCCAAATTCCTGACGCCCCGTGGAGCACAATTCGATTCCCAGCGAAGCAGAAATTTGAATGATGACTTTAAAATTTCTGTTCTCGGTCTAGGTGTGTGTTCTTGTCTTTGTGTGTTGTCCATAGCACCTACGATACAGGGAATCTATACTCCAGTCATATTCAGTTTGGACTCGATGTAAACAAACCTTTAAAATTCCTTATTTATTTATAATTTGACTTACCTCTTGGTAAAGGCGGTGGTGGTTCAGTGTTTTCCACCACAGGCGGTACGAGCGGAATCTCCGTCAGGATGGGCTTCAGGAAGTTGATCGCTTCCGAGACGGTTGGCTCGCGGACGCGGTACACGCAGTCTTTGTATACAGGGAATAAATCTTGGAGCTGCAAACAATATAACGTAATTTAAAAATGTAATTATAATTTGAGACACTAAATGTATTTTCGTTAATTTGGGTTTCAGGAAATGGAAGTAGCTATGATCACAATTTTTTGATCTTCGAACACGATTTATTTATTTAATACTTGTATTCACAGCAATCATCAAAATTGTATGTTACTCTTTACACATAACTTAGTCTTAAGCCAAATCTAACACAAATTATGTAGTTTATTCTTAAGTAAAATATTTGGTTGGTGGGTTGGATTGATGAACATTTAAGATTAGAAGACGATTGCAAGTAAAACTCACGCCATACATTAAAGTGGCTCGTAAGTATTATTCCGGTTGAAACGAAGCACAAGCAACATATTTGAAATTGTAAATAGTCCAAAACAACAGTAAATATTCCTACTAATTAATCTAGGGGGTCCCTGGTGTACTAAGATACAGGCCGAGGCTTAGTTTAGACACCAGATCTCCCACAGATTACTTAGCGTTTATATTTTCCTTTTATCTATATTTTAAAATGTCACCTGAATGTAATTTGTGGATGAGCCCCGCTGGTGGTAGGACCCCTCGAGGGATTATATTAGTAATATTGATTTTAATTATTAATGAATACCATTATTACTATTATTATTTCTCCATGGGGTCCGCCTGGATAGCTACCACCCTCGAGCATCAGTCAGCCGCCAAACGACTCGTCATGTTCCGGCTGGGGGCTTGAGGGCCAGTTCTTTCTTTCTTTTTCTTCTCTCTTTCTTGGCCGGCAACGCATCAGTGATGCCTTTGGTGTTGCTTATGTTCATGGGCGACGATAGCCACTTACCATCAGGTGGATCGTCAGCTCGTTTGCCGGCTATTTCCATAAAACAAAAAAAAAATGAGATGAAATAAACGCCCCAACTCAGAGTCACTAATGGTTAATTTAATCACTCCTTAGCAAAGAATCACCGTACAAATTCTGTACTAAGGAGCGATTTAAGTAACCGTTAGCGACTCTGAGTTGCGGCGAAAGACTTTTGTATTTGTATTTCGTAACATGTACCTCGTTCGGCAAGTGAGCGTGCGGCACGCTGGACGTGGCGAGCAGCAGCGTGTGGTCGCCGGCGGCGCGCGCGCGCCACAGCTGCCCGACCAGCGGCGCGTGCGCCAGCGCCGCCCACACCGCCGCCGCGTCGCGCACGTACAGCACGCAGCCGCGGTCCGCGCGACGACACTCCGAGAACAGCTGGCAGGGAATAATGACATTAAACACTGGCCGAATATCAATTATGGAATATATAGGAAACTACCTGCCCGGACAGACTTCGTTCTGTCAAAAGGTTTTTTATTTTGAGATGTAAGCTATCCTATCTTTCAAATTGGATCAAACTGCACACAGTGTGTAAATTTTATTAAAATCGGTTAAGTAGTTTAGGAGTCCATTGCGGACAAACAACGTGCCACGTAATTAATATATAGTTATACTATGATAGGAATGATAATGCGCCATTATGCGATGTTTTTATTTACTCAAAATTAAGTTATCCTACCTGACGGTAAGTGGGAATGTGGTTCATGATGATGAGCTCATTAACTTAGTATAAGCCTATTCACTCTTTTCTTGAACACATCCACGTTATATGCAGACAAAAGCTATTCCAGTTCTTCGCGGTGCGACATACAAAGCAAAGCAAAAGCAAAGCAACAACCCATAATTGTCCCATTGCTGGGCTCGGGGTCTTCTCTCAGAATGTGAGGGTTAGGCCATAGTCTACCACGCTGGCCAAGTGCGGATTGGTAGACTTCACACACCTTCGAGAACTTTTATGGAGAACTCTCCGGTGTGCAGGTTTCCTCAAGATGTTTTCCTTCACCGAAACAAGTGATAATTAACATGTAATACGCACATAATATTATTAGGCCATTAATGGGTTGAAGCCAAACGCACATAATATTTGAAAATTAGAGGTGCGTGCCAGGATTTGAACTCGGGCGCCTTCGTTCGGGAGACCAACGTTCTAACCGCTAGGCTATCACTGCTGATGGTGCGACATACACGCGAAACAAAGTATCACAGATATAACACACCCAGACGATGCAATACACTCACAGATATAATAGCCTGTTCCTGCGTGAAGAACAGCGCCGAGTGTAGTGTGGCCACGCTCAGCTCCTTGACGGTGCAGTGCTCGAGCTGCGCGAGCAGTGCGGGCGCCACGTGCGTGTCCGCGCACTCGCCCGTTATCAGCAACACGTTCGACGGCGCCGCGAGCTCCGATGACCTGATGATAGTAATTATAATAACGTTACACACTCATAGCCCACATTAGGATTCCCTGGGATCGGGATGTCGGGGATGCAATGGACAACAAACACACACCCAGACCGAAATCTGAAATTCAAACTCATTATTCAAATTTCTTTTCAAGATAGTCTTTCTTTCTTTTTTCTCTCCTGGCCGACAACTTGACCCCAAAGTTGTAGAAAGCTAATGAAGTCAGAGTTCAAAATAAAATAATAAAAGTCCTTATAATCAAAAATCCAGACACTAAATACTAGCTAAATAAACGTACAACACGCACGCACATTGCGTACGCGACGCATTTTAAAAGATACTCACCTAACCTGCGAGTTGGGGTGTGCGTGGTGTGGGGCGGCGTGTTGCAGCATGGCGGCGCACGCTCTGATCTGGGCGTGCAGCAGGGGCGCCAGCGGGGGCGGCAGGCGGCGCGCGGGCGTCGGGGCGGTGCGGGCGCCCGCCGCTACGAGCCCCGCCATCGCTGCCTTCATATCTGACGCCGTCACTTCCACCTGTACACAGTTAAACACATGCTCTTATTAATATGGTAAGGTGACCAACAAACAAGGCTTCTGATATTTATGTGAGGTCTAATAATGTATTAGACGACTCTGTGCCTAGTTGGTAGCGACCCTGCCTGCGAAGCGAGAGGTCCCGTGTTCATTCCCGGCCGGGGCAGATATTTATGTGACAGATAAATATTTGCACTCGGGTCATGGGTGTGATTGTGATGTGTTATATGTCTTCCATCCCGCCCGCGACACAGGTAAAAACCTACTACGGGGGTATGAGTGTGTAAGCGTTTATTTATTTAATAAGGAACAATTTTCACTTTAAAGGTATGTAGAACAGAGGTCAAACTGCAGTTTTAACTTTTAAAATAAAACTCGGAAAAAATTTACGCTTGATTTAAATAAGAGGGTGGCAGGTGGCCGGTTGATTGAACTGAAAGATACCATCATCCAAAAATAAAGCTCAATGTATACTTACATTCTTTGGGTCAATGATGAGGGCATGTTCACTCTCGTATACTTGAGGGTAGACTCTTCTTAAAGCTTTTAACACTGCTTCTGAACACAACGCTTTTAAATCGGAACCTGAAACAAAAAAGTGTGCATGTAGTCAGTAGTGCTTTATGCACGTGCATACCGAGCTTCTGGTCCAGGGGAAGGGAAAGTCAGATTTTTTGGTCCGTTGGGGGTGGAGCCAATTAGATTTTATTTTACCCAGTAGGGGACAAATTGTTCATGCTGCCTGTTAACAAATAAAAAAAATTATGGACAAAAATGGATACATACTGAGACACATAAAATCCAATGGCTGCAGTCTACACTAAATATTTTATACGTGAGTAGTTACTACACGCCATCCGTCCTTGAGTCCAAAAAGTCAAATTCCTCGTACGCGGTACATCCTACTGACCAACGCGCGTTGGTACTGTATCATCAAGTTTAATCCCTCCTGCATGGAGCATCCCTACACGTTCGCTAGCGGACGTGACGTCACTCACCGCCGTATCCGCTGGTGACGTCGGCGATGTGGTCCAGCATCCGGTCGTCGGGGCGCGGCCGCCAGTCGCGCGTGTAGATGGCCAGTATGTCGCGGCGCGCGGCGGCGTGCGGCGGCGGGAAGTGCAGCTCGCGGTCGAAGCGGCCGGCGCGCCGCAACGCCGGGTCCACGGCGTCGAGCCGATTTGTCGCGCCTATCACTATCACCTCGCCCCTGGTACATCATTAGTTAATGTTAAAAAAAGGTGTGCGCATTTTGTGTACGTACGTACAAAGTGGAATTTCTGTACGAAATTATTTATTTAAACTTTACTGAATTACAATGGGCGGACTTAATACCTTGTGGCATTTTCTACCAGTCAACCCTGGTGATAATAAAAATTGTGGTAGGTGCAACAAACAAAATTTAATCACGTAGCTAAGAATAAGCACTACAATTTTTGTTATGTTTCCAACTTTACTTATGGAACCATTAATTGTTACCTTAATTAACTAAAATAAAAATAATAACTTTCATCAAAAGACCCATCAAAATACCCTTTCCATTACTAGTAACATTCCACCAACCCCCAGTTCCCCCTCACCTGTCACACGCCCCATCCATCTCGGCTAGCAGCGTGCCCACGACGCTAGTGTGCACCTGCTCCTGCCGCACGCTGCGCACCGGCGCCAACGCGTCGATCTCGTCGAAGAATATTATCGACGGCTTCATCTTACTGGCCTGCCGACAACAGTTGTACGATGATAGTAGTCGCTATAGCGCATTGCGTGCGAGCACAGTGAAGCATATTGCGCGCTCACTCGCACTTATGGGTGCTATGGCGACGCGTAGTGAAGCACAACGCATGCATCGATATGATATCGATAAATGCATACAAAATTGGAATCAAAGTCTAACATAATAATATTATTATAACATCGCCACCCGTTACTTTACTATGACGATCGATCATTTGTAATCGATAGTCAAAAACATAACTAACTACCAACATAAACTTACTTGTTGAAACAGCAACTTCAAGTGTCTCTCGCTCTCCCCCACCCATTTCTTCAAGCAATCTGCTCCCTTCCGCATGAAGAAAGCCACCTTCCGTCCTCCAAGCAAGCTGCATTCGTTCGCCAGCGCCCGCGCTAGCAGCGTCTTGCCTGTCCCCGGCGGGCCATGGAACAGGACCCCCTTAGCTGGTCGCGTTTTAAACTTGTCAAACAAATCTGGATACATGAGCGGGAATAAAACCATTTCTCTTAGACATTTTATGTGTTCTTCTAACCCGCCCACCTGAAATAAAGAGATATAAAAACTAAATAACGTAACATAACATCTAACTGTATAAATTGCAGTTCATTAGGAGAATGTTACACAAGTAATTAATATTTTTTGAAAACACTTACCGATGAGAATCTAACTTTTCCATCTAGTTCGAGTGGCTGAATGTCTCTTAAAGCTCTATCGGTTTTCTTATCATCATTACATTTTGATTTTTGTCTGTAAAAGATTAATTTTAATTGTATTTTAAATATCTTATGCAAACTACTGGCATATTGACCAATCAAGCCACTCAGAAGACGGTCAGTAACAAATGTACCAACCGCGACGACTTGTAGTAAAACGTTCTGTCGTCGGCTTAAGGTCAATGCATACGTAACGTGGATGGGACGAGAACGGAACGGGACGTGAAGTTTTGGAAACATCGTTTCATAGAAAATGTAAACGATAGCGCATACGCCACGGAGGCACGCACGGGACGGAAACGGGGCACGCACGTATATTTATGCCCGTCCACGTTACGTATGCATCGACCTTTACTCGATCATTACCAAGTTCTGATTCATACATAAAACTAACTAACAAAGCCTGTAAGGACCGGTTTTCACCATAGCGAAGAAGAGCAGACAAGTGTATTTATTAAACATCCAATTAGATATCGTTATTTCCATATCTCCTTTCTCACTGGGCGGGGTTAGCCAAGCTACTCTCACCTACAGTCTAGCTATGGTGGAAGTAGGCACATTATAACAGTATCCTGACTACAACTATTGCAAAACACCAAAGATATCTCGTTACCTGCCCTTGGTCTTGTTCTTCATGGATACATTGAGATCTTCCTCCGTGTCGGAGCTGGATGAACTACTCGTGCTGCTGGACGGCGATTGAGCTGGAAACATATATCTTCATTCATTATATCCAATACTTACCACATACTAAACTATACTCGAATAAAATAATAGTGATAGTGTAAGTTTTCGTGGTATTCTTCGGTTAAAAGCCGGTTAGAAGACTTAGAAGTGTGGAGCTTTGTAGTTTCCCACAAAAACAAGATTTTAAAAATTTTATTCCTTAAAGGACTAAAAGCTTGTAAGACTATATTCGGTTTGCGGACAGCAGCTAGTCTATAGAGGTTTATAACTCTGTTCATAACACTGAAAATAATAACCTTGCCTTCCTGTTCACAGATATCTGGATTACTTTTGACGAAACCACACGACATTTAAACAAAAAATTAATAGCCTAAGTAATAGAATGGTATTGGTTACATAAAATTACCAGGATCCATAAAAAAACATGTAAAAAAATTAGAAATCAAATGAAGTAAAGGCTTTTAAATAAGAAATTTATAAATAAATTAAAAATTATATAAAATAAACAAACAAATTAAAATGTAAAAGAAATGACATATAGATTTGATTGACATAATTATGATTAAAAAATTGACAGTGACCCACTGGGGTGATAATTTATTTTTAGTCTATCATTTATGCTTGTGCACCATAGAGTAAGGAGAGCCATCTCTGTGTATGAAGTGTCCGTAAAAACGCGTCCAATAACTAGGGTAAATTTTATTGAACTCAGCAAGCTTCACTCCGCAGCTCCGTCTACAACAGCTATGTTCATGTCGTAGTTATTCCGACGCCAGCGTTATTGTCGTAGGATGATGGTGGTACTGTGGTAGGCACTGGAACCTCTATTTTCAGTATACCAGCTACCTTTTCAACTTTCCCCCCATATGAGATGGCTCTCCTTACCTCTATACTCCATGCTGTGCACTGATCTCTACGATACACATACTAGTTTTTAGCACACAAGCACGACTAATACAGTTCACTAATGAGGTGCGGGTGGTAAAGTCTGTGCATGTGTTTGTGTTGGTAATTAAAAAATATGCACGCGCGATAGATTCTAGCATGCTAGTTTTTAGCATGTGTATCTGAGGCTTTATGTCTGTGATACACATGCTAGTTTGAAGTGGAACGTAGGGCGCAACCTCTGAGCATGTGCCTGTGTATTTTTTTTTTTTTTTTTTGCATAAAATAAATTCAATCAATATGGTTGATTGGAAATAAATTACAACAATTATATAATTTCTAACCTTATTGAACTTAATTACTGTACTTTATTTTAATGTAATCTACATTATACATTTATTTGGTTAATAATACTCACATCTTATAGTCTTTCTGCGTAACATTTTGGGTTTCCTCTCTCTTAAGCTATATGGTTTCTTCCTAATTGTGAATGTTTTACCTGTAATTGTAAAATTATAATGCTTACTGACATACAATACTAAAAAAAAACCTTGAACTTCAAAATAGTCAACAAATGGCTGGTTTCAATATTCTATCTATCTCATCAAAAACATAAATGTGAAATGAGAGCCAAGTTTAAGAAAAACCTAGTTTGGTCTCTATCAGTAAGTAATGCGATTTTGTAATTAATTTGGTAAATTTTTCGCACAACGGGCGGTGCACACAACTGATGAATACTTAGCGTAAAGCCGCCTTAAGCTATTAAGTTTAGACATGAGTATAACCTCGTCCCCTGGTCTCTCTGGGCGCGATCTGCACGAAGGCGGGCCCGGGCTTGCGCGTGCGCTTGGAGCGGCGCGGCTGCCCGCCCAGCGTCAGCTCGCTGCATGACTCCGACGAGGACGACTCTGATGCTGCGAGTTATTGTAACATATAGGTACTATACAATATACGTACATTCCGTGTTCGGAGGGCACGCAAAGCCCCATAAAGTATACATTATCATAAGATAACAGTCGTTAAGTCATGTTTTGGTCATGGGTTGCCCACTAACCCCTCCACCAATCCGCACTGGAGTAGCGTGGTGGAGTATGCTCTAGGCCTCCTCAAGAGGAGATACCCGTCCCCAGTAGTGGGCCATTAATGGGTTGAAGCCATACAATACAATAACTCTTTATTGTACACCAACAAATGAAAGATTACAAGAAATAGATACATACTATTACGGCCGGTCTCAATATTATACTGTCAGTGGAACTCTGGTACATATCAGAGATAAAAAGTAAACATTGATCTCCCGCTAACTGCCGTCTCACAAATCAAAAGTAAGCAAAAAAAAGTAAGATCATCGGAAGATAATATTTCAGTGACATTTCTGCCTCTGGTTTTTATGTCCCTCTGAAAATTTCGTTTTCGCATAACAATATATTTTTTATACTTTTATACTTTTTTTTATACTTTTTATCATAAAAAGGAACTCAGTGTTTTTGATTATAAACTTATTTCATTTTAATATTAAAATGATAATTTGTTCCAAATGTATTGTAAATTTCGCGGATGAAGTTAATAAAATAATGTTATGTGTAACCTGGAACAATGCTTCACTAGTAACAAAACGCAGCATTTGACGTTTATCACTCATGGGTACGTATCCCGGACGACGATGACATGTTATTGTCATTTGACATTCGTTTATGTCGCTTGGTGACCCAAAATATAAACAACGTGTATTTTCTCATAATTTTATTTAGTTTTATGAATAAAGTAGGATTATATTTAATGAAACACATAGCTCAACAATTACCGTGAGTATAGACTTTATTTGTTAATAAAATAAAATATATTATTATGTTTAGTAAACAAAAAATTATAGTAATTGTAGCAGTGATAGCCTAGCGGTTAGAACGTTGGTTTCCCGAACGAAGTGTTTATTCCCACTTGTCCGAGGCCTGAGTTCAAATCCTGGCACGCTAATTTTCAAATATTATGTGCGTATTAGAAGTTAATTATCACTAGCTTCGGTGAAGGAAAACAATGAACATCGAGAGGAAACCTGCACACCGGAGAGTTCTCCGTAAAGTTCTTAAAGGTGTTTGAAGTCTACCAATCTGCACTTGGCCAGCGTGGTAGACTATGGCCTAATACCCTTCACATTGCGAGAGGAGACCCCGAGCCCAGCAATTATGGGTTGTTGCTTCTTTTTGCTTTTAAACAAAAATTGTTGCCAAAAATGTACTAAAGGAAGTTTCTTTTCAGATGAAGTCCAGACCCTTCACAAAAGATGAAGTACCTTTCTTCATAAGGCCAAAATAGTAGCCAATAGCTATTGATGTAGCAGTGATACACCATTATTTCTGAAAAGGCGAAATGTTTTTGCGAAATAATTTCAAAATAAATCTAACTTAAAAAGCTTAGTGTTTTTGTTTTATTAAAATACCTACTTACCTAAAACTTTAAAGATAGGAATTGTTATCAATTCTCATTCACTGCCGTTTTTAACCGACTTCAAAAAAAGGAGGAGATTCTCAATTCGGCTGTATTTTTTTTTGTTACCTCAGAACTTTGGACTGGGCGAATCGATTTTGATGATTCTTTTTTAATCGAAAGCTGGTGCTTGTCATGTGGTCCCACATAAAGAACGAGATCTGACAAGTAGTTTCTGAGTAACTTTGAAGTCGGTTATTTTTTGTTAGTAAAATTTAGATTATGGATTATGTTTATTCTGAATATAGGTAGTTATAAACAAAATTGGATTCACAAAATTCAGTCATATATGTAGTCATTATATTTTACGAGGACAATTTCGGCGATATTGGTATCGTATTAAAAAGGTGGAATTAAATATACAGGCTTCACAAAATTCATTATCACTCATCACTGATTAATAAATCCATGATGTTTTGATAAATTTTCTTTACAATATGAGAAATCTACCAATTATCCGTCGAAATCGAGCGATGTCAAAGACTCCGATAGTTGGTAACTTCTATTACCGACAGTTAGCTGTCAAAGCGTTATTGAGACGCAAGTATTTATTTTTGTATGGACCAACATACCTACGGTATGACTTGGCCCTCCGAACGGTAGATCAATGTCATCGGTATATATTTTCTATCCATCGCAGGTTATTGAGACGCAAAAATTGAAAAATATGACAGATGACGTACTAATGACAGCCTTATCTACATTTTTTTAGCTGTTAGTACATTATTGAGACCGGCCGTTAGAGACGATATAAAAAAGGTGGTCTTATCGCTAAAAGCGGTTTCTTCCAGACAACCTTAAGATGGAAGACAAGGGCAGTAGACAAAAGAAAAGAAAACATGTCAAAATAAAAAGACATTCAAACTCTAGCAATCTTAGATTTAGGCAATCTTAGATTCGTTTTTGCCCACTCGCGTAGTAAATCAGTGATTAGTGCACCAACATTGAATGTTTTTAAACATTCGGTTTAGGGGTAAAGTACATACCTACTTTATATATTTCTTTACACAAATAGTTTTTTTTACAATACCAATGTTTTGATTTAATACATCTAGTCAATAACCATGGAATCACGTTTAGATCTCACCTGTTTCCTGACTGTCTTCTTTCTTCTGCCGTCTTCTACCTCTCCCCCTAGTAGAGCGGGCTGGTCCTTGGTTACTGAAAAGAATGCGTAACTTCTAACAATAGCTTTTTGGAGGAAGGAACCCAATTGTAAAATATTTTCTCAAATACAATTAGTTTTATTTTTAAACAACACTAACAAAAAAAATATTTTATGTTTAGAGCATAAAAAAATTTGGCTCTACTAATTTTGTAGAGCCAAATTTTATGAGCATCGGTTCAGAGTTGCGTCGACGACACACTAACGCGAAATATGCGTTCTTTGTAATAACAGTATAGATAAATGTATTTTTTAGACTAATACCTCTCACTGTCCTGATCCGCAGCTATCGCTGGTTGTTCGCGTTCATTCTTCACTTCCTTCTGCTCCTCAGTTTGACTTGTTTCCATTTTATCATTTTCTTGTTTAGTTTCCAACGACTTTTTTTCTATCACGGTCTGATTGACTTCTTCATCTGATTCAGACTCTGTAGCGCCCTAAAGCGAAAATTTAAAACAAAAACACATTACTTTACATAACTTATTGCTTCAATTGTTTCATCTTATTTATAAATTGTTATAATAATGGAATAACCAGTGTCGTTTTACACTTCATGAGAATAACAAGTGTGAGTGAGTGTAACAAGTTGTAAAGTTAAAGGTATACAAAAAGTTTCTTGTATTCTAACAAAAATGGTTTATTAACAGACTTCAAAAAAGGAGTAGGTATTCAATTCGACTGTATTTTTTTTTAAGTTTGTTACCTCAGAACTTTCAACTGGGTGAACCGATTTTGATGATTCTTTTTTTAATCGAAAGCTGGTGCTTTTTATGTGGTCCTACTTAAATTTCAGCGAGATATGACTAGTAGTTTTTGAGTTATCCTTAATTTTGATGTTGGTTATTTTTTGTCAAGAATTTTATTTACTTAATAAGCTTTGGATAACAAGCCTTTTTGTGCTAATGTACAATGCAAGCACCATCACCACACAAAGAAAAGAAACAAAGTAAGATGTTAAGCAGAATGACCATCTAGAACTTATCAAATTCACCTCCATTAAATGCCAAAAGCTAAATGAGTTTAATGAAGATGAAAAAGCATGAACCAAAACATAAATCACTTTTAGCTGAGAGTGAATTAGTTTCACAACTGAAAGCTTTCGTGAATATCATGCCAATTACATCAATTTAAATTTGATATTCTGGTACACCAAAAGGCAATAGTTTTAAAGCAATATTTGTTATTAATAAACTTTATAATTAAAGAAAATGAATAACAACTAATAAAGAAATATCTTTACTTAACTACAAAATTTTGAAAGATGTTGGATTTGTGTAGTGGTCAATATGGTTTTATAATGATATGATTATATATATACAATGAGAATAGTAAGTAGAAAAATATGGTTTGTATATATTGTGATGGTGGATTGACGCCTTTATATTATTAGTATGCTCTTATGTAATAAACTCTTTACTAATTCTTTAATCATTTCCTTTGAGAAACCACCACAGTCATGTATTAAATAATTCACAATGTTCAATCGTGTTTGGTATGACCTCAAGATGGTATTACAGACAGTAATCAGCAGTTGGCTTTAATAGTGTAATTATAGTGTACTTGAATAAATGATGCATTGCCTTTTTATTTATGAATCTGGCCGATGTCCTCTTTTGACGAGATAACTGTGTGTCCTCGTCGGTGTTAGTTGGAGCGTGACTGCGCGTCTAGAAGCACACATTTTATATCATGTCAACATCAACATTATTCAAGACACTATGCATTTCATCTCAGAGTAGCAGATGGATTGGTCATTTTATACAGCTATTGTTATTGCAGCATATCACAGCTATTTAATGTTTTTCATCCTTATTTTTTTGACTTCACTAAAGCATTTTTTTATCTCTTGTGGTTTTTATCCTTTTAAAGAAAGAAGAATTATCACAGCGCAAGTTCAGCATAATTATTTTCACAAAGTTTCTATGTAACTATTAACTACAATAAAATTAAAAATGTTATTAGATTAAATAATGTGTAAAATAGTCAAAAGTCAAAGTCAAAACTTGAGATGAAATGCACAATGTAGTGTTAATTCAGGATGAATTTTATATAGGACACAAGAAAAGCCTGCAGATGTATATATGTATAAATGAAAACATTAAGAAACAACATAGATGAGAAAGATTTATATTCAAAGTATAAGGTAAGGTAGAGGCAATCATACCAATTTCTTGTTGGTAACCCGAGCCTCATCACCAGATGTAGACTCATCCGAAGAACTTAACTCTGGGAACCCATAGAGATCAGGATATCCCTTCACTTTCAGTTCATTTGTTATCCAGCTTTCATTGAAATTGTGGTGAAGAAGCTTTCTCTTGCGACAACTTCTTCTCACATCTGAAAATAAAAATGATACAGAGTTCACACAAATATAAGAAGTAGTACCTTTGTGCACTATACCCATATTTTCATTTTCTGTTTACATTCAAATATGTGCACATAAAGGATTAAATGAAATAAATAAATAAAAAATATCATTTTGAATGGATATAAGTTTAAAATAAAAAACTGAAAAAACATTCTGAAAATAGTTAATTAAATAAAATACATATTTTTTTAAATCATCTATAAACAATTTCAACTATTGACTACTAATGCAATTATTATCATATTATAATAATATGATTATTAATACCATAATTAGTTAGGTATAACTAATATATCACAGTCAATTATTTGTATCCTGTTACTGGCTCATAAAACTATAAATTGTGAATGTATTTACTTTGTTGTATAGGTTTGTCTTCACTATCCTCCATGTAGTTCTTCCTTGGTCCACGGCTGCGGCGAATTTTCATGCTCCTATTGTTGTCATTGTCGTCCGCGAAAAATACGCGAACTTGACGTGACCTACAGTCAAAATATTAATTGTAACAAATATTTAGACTTTTCGAATAATTCATCGAGGTTTCTATAATACTCAAATCTCAATTCCAAATTTTCTATAGATTATGAACTTATAATCTTACCTTCTGGAATATTTTTCAGGTTCAGTGTCACTTTCAGGGAATACAAGACGAGGCATTTTGAGTTTACGAAGTCGACTGCGACTGTCTGTATTAAAATAAAGTTAAATAATGAGATTAATATCCCTGTAATTTTCCTAGATCACAATATCTCTGTAAGTGGGTATTTAATGGTATCTTATTGATTACATACAACACTGACTTTTGAAAATCTCATTCTTGCGTTTAAAAGGAATTTTGCACCAGAAAAAGAGATTCTCCTAAAATTATTCTCATTTACCTGTTGTTATTATGGCATTGTAAACTATTATACTGAATTTGAGAGCATTTACGTTTCAATGTTATGTGCTTTACAAATGTAAAGAAATTAAGTATTTTAATCAAAAATTACGAATTTCAAGGTTTTCACCAATGAAATATAGAAAGAAGTGAAATGACTGGTACTTACATCTGGTAGGCCAACTTTGTATTTTCCTAGCAACTTTATATTGGCCACTTCTCAGCTCACGCTGGGACCAGTTTGATGCCTGGAATTTTATACTAGTTATATTAAGATGCTTTAGAGAAATATCTTACTCTACTATAAGAACTTTTCCAACTGATATTGCTCCTCACAATGTGAAAGTGTGTGGGTGTGATCTACTCTCCATATGCCACGCTGTATCAATTTTAAAAGATAAAATTGTTCTTATATGTTAAGTTAGGCACTAAATCAACAAAAAAGGGATGTTTCGGAAATTAGAAATATTAAATCATAAAGTCAGCATATTTTCAGATATAAGTTACACAAAAATACATTTTTTAACATGGAAAACATGTCTTTGTTGTGACTGAATTAGATTATTTTGATGAAAGGTAAAATTCTTATGAAGCTAAATCTACTTAATTCTATTTTGCCATCTACTTTTCTATTGTGATCGACTATTGAATTCACCAGTATTATCTAGCTACTAATCTAGGCACTAATAATAGGGAAAAATCCTCTAAGCATGCTTACTAACTCTAATCATGGTTCTTTGTGCATGTTTACTTGATTACTATTGTGATTACTATTCACCTATTGTGAAATGTCACCAACATGAGTGTTAAATGTCAGATTTTATGCAGTTCTCAATGACTTCACTCTGCATGTTTTATGCAACTTTAATTACTGACCCTCTAAACAGGAAAACCATTCAGAAAGCCATTAAAGCACATGCAACATCGTGCAATCGCATAGGTACTTCTAGAGGAAATGGGGACAGGAAGTTGCCTACAAGACATTCCAAACAAAGCAAGTAGGGAGAGGGCCTTCACAGAAAGCTCATATCAATGGAATCTCGTCACCTTCTCATCGGAGACGCTGCCGACGTCGTTTAACGTATAATTCACATCGTCAAGCTCCCCGTTCTCTCCGTTACTACGTCGGGTTTTCACCATTGCAGTGCCCGCAATGTACGGCGTATTTTAACATTCAAGACCATAAAACGGTTACGTAACACCACTAAATTGTTACGTGGAATCCAAAACTGAGAAACTAACCCGACTGAGCACTCGAAATAGAAATTAACACGACAAAGGACGAACGTTATCTTCCGCACATGTCGTCTGAGAGCGCCATGTTAACGGGCGACCGAAATGTTCGAAGCCATCGATGAATTGCAGATATTTGGTTTTAACTATGATTTTACACTTGGGTCTCCCTTACCTCACACAAAAGCAATTATTATAAGACGTTCGTAAAATATATCTTCTTACATCAATCAATCAAAGCCTATTTCAAAATGATTTCACGTTCAGACGATGTTTTTATTGACATGATAGCTGTCAAAAATTCCCGCAAATATGACATTTTTTGGGACGTTCGGATATTTCATACTGAACAAGCTGAATGCTAAATAATTAGGTAAATTATTTAATAATTATTTAAAAATTATATCTCAAATTCTCAATTAATTTAACAATTGTTAGGTGACATAGAGCACATAAGGTATAGAAGTAAATCTTTAAAATATACACAATTGGACTGCCTGCTGCATTTGGCTTTGGCACAATGTAAGAAAGTGTTTTGCTTTACCAAACACAAAGAAAAAGTCGATCTTTGACGTTTTATATTTCAAATTGACATTGACACTTCATTGTTGTCAAATAATGTCAGATAACAAATAAATTAAATAAATAAATATTTACATAGTAAAATAATAAATAGAGGAACTTTTCATTTTATCTACTTTCTTTTAATGTGCTTTGCAATATTACTAATAAATAAAGGGAGGAAAGGCTATATTTAACTTTTTTATTCGTATGTTTTTTCATGTCTAATGCAAATCCTGCAATACGCATAGTGAAAAAGTGATTGCGGTCAATGATGTTTGTAATATCATTGATTGATTGCGATATAATTATTTTTTCAAGCAATCAGTTTAGCAGTGTATAATGATTCAATATTAATATAGAGGGATAGTGAGATACACTGGTCCCATTGAGTTGATCCGTACCTCAGACATGGCAGATATTGGTAATGATTCAGTAACTCCCACAGAGGGTAACAAAACGATAGTAGAGACAAGAACAAATAAAGATGGAGATGATATGGACGAAGAGATTTCTGCTCGTATGACAGCGTCCTACAGTGAAATATCCTTTCACTCCGACCAGGGACAGCCCATAGATGGACAACTATCCGAGGAGCAGGACAAAGCTCCTGCGCCTGGACCTTCTAGACCATACAATTTGCCCTCAGTAAATCGAAAACCAGATAAGATCCCACTAGACATAGATGGCCACGTTCGGTACGAGGGCGACATGACTCATTACGTAGCTGATGATTTAGAATTCAAAATAAAGTTATCTAGTCCCATTGCCAAAAGAGGTGAAACTCCTGTTTTTGGCAGTTCCAGTGCATCACGATCTAGCACACCCTCGGGTAAACTCTACAGGCAGATATTGGCGCCACAGATAGGCCAAATAGATATAACAGTGCTTAATGATCTAGAGTATGAAGCTCAGAAGATAGCACAATCTGTTGATAACTTGATAGAAAACTTGTCAAGCATCTTACATTCCAATTCATCCCTGACAGCTGAAAACATGGAAGTATATAAAGACGCAGTGGGCAAGACATGTGATGCCATGGATAATAATATTAAAAGTATGTACACAATACTAGCGAAGGGTGAGGAAGTCTCCCAGGCCATGATCCCAGTTCAAGCTCAAGCGGCAAGAATTACTGAAATAAAAAGGCTATTACAAATCTTTGAGAATAATTTCTAGTCCTTATTAAATAGCCAAGGTTTTCACATGAATTACTTTCTCAAAGATCAGTGGTGTTCAACCTGTTAATTACATTTTGTAAGCAATGTTTCTTGTATAATCCATTAATATATTTATGCATTAGATGAATCTACAACTATTAAGTGATGGTTGTCTTTTATTTACCTGGAATTTATGAAAGCCAGTTCAGATAATTATCATAAATGGATGTGGTCACAATTAAAGTAATATTAGTTCTGTGTTTTCTTTTAATCTTTCATATTGATTAATTAATATACATATTCTACTTCTACATTAAATAATTCATTCATTGTAATGTTATGCTATAATATACCAGAAATACTTAGTACCAATTCATTTAGTTTCAAGAACAAATCATAAATCAAATGGAAGGGAACAGGCTCTGTGCTATAAATTGTTTTATGCTAATAGGACATTAGTGTGTTAAAAGATATTAAACCATTCCGAGTCAGATATTTTAGTTTATTTTGCTTCCTGGGCAGATAGCCAGAATCCTGCCAACATGTTTCCCTGTTGCTGGTCCTGAGTCAAATACCACAAGCAAGTAAAATTGGATTAAATATGTAATAGGACCTCTGACTGGAAACTTGGGAGTTTAAATGGAAAAAAAAATTATGCTTATAAGACTATATAAAATGATTGATATCAATAATCGATATTACTCCATCCCAAATTCCCAATCGAATTTTATTAAAATTGCATTATTATGAATTTATTGGGATTCCGATTCAGTTTTTAAATTCGGCGGTTTTCTGTCTCACAGTCACACACCTAAGTAAAAACCATAAACAGTAGAAACATGGTAATAAAAAACATGGAGCATTGATATAGAAGGAGCGCCATCTCTATATGACAGGAAAGTTGAAAAAGTGTCCAGCAGTTTACAGAAAACAGACTACAGAGATGGCAATTTCTGAATGGCGCTAGTGTGATAAAAATAGCGAACCATTTTGCCATCAGATTCTGGTACACCTATATTAATCGACGTACGTCAAGCCTATTCACGGTACTTTTGCATCGTACATGGCCTTGGCAGGACGTACAGCAAGATGGACCATGTTTAAGATTATTCCAATTTTCGCCATTTCACAGTTAAGTTGGTGGCACTGTAATCTATGGGATACTTAGCATAGATCATAGAGTTACCGTCTTGTCCTGTCAATCTGACAGCATCTGTCAGGAATACGATCGTTCGCGGCAGTGTTGCCAGATGGGGCTATTAAGCACCAATGGGGCTATTTCCGTTTCCGAGCGGCTATCATATTTTACCCCTTGGCTACGTGTAGCCGCGGGGCTATATTTCAGCGCTCGGACTAAAACAAGAAAAAAAGGTCATTGGGCTTGGATTTCTCAACAAAGTGATATGAAATTGACTGCCGATGACCTTTTTTTTTTAGCTCCTATACGTCGAACCCTAGATGGGGCTATCTTGGGGCTACACGCGCACTCCGGCAAGGCTATTCGAGAAAAAATTATCTGGCAACACTGGTTCATGGTTCGCTCGCGAGTCGCGACCTGTGATGTTATTGATACGGCAATTGCCGTAATATACGGTAATCCACGATTTCTTTGCAAAAAATACGGTATACGGCAGGCTTTTCAATGCCGTATCAAAAAATACGGCAATTGGCTATAAGTGAAACGAAACGTTTTTTAACTAGCGCCACGAAACGTACCACTCACAGCCGGGGAAACCCCAACTCATATCGCCGTATAGTGGAAATCCCTATCAACTTATAGTTAGTTAAAAATGAATGAGACAACGTACAAAATTAAATTGGGTTTGTAAATAACTCGAATTAGCGATGGGCGATTGTTGCAAAAAAAACAATCGACTGAATCGAAAATTGTGTCATTGCGCATTCGACTGTCGATTTACGCTTTAAAAAATATATAAATATTTTTGCATATACTCAAAATTCACGGCACCCTGAATCGATTGAAATAAGATTTGGTGATGGGGAAATGCCTCAAAAATCACTGCAAAAACATGTCGTGTTTTCATTGTTACACTTTCTTCCGTCTAGCCCCTCAGCCGCAAACAAATCAAGACGTGCGACAAAGAACTACGCTTTAATCAATAACCAGAAATAAAACTAATAAATAATCGAATACGGCAATTTTGTAATTTTCCCCATAAAATACGGCAATTCAGTCTATGACATACGGCAGCTCAGATTTTTACGATAGCAACACTGGTCGCGACAATCGCGACTTCGTCTGTCAGACTGACACATGTTGGTTGGCCCTGGTTGGGTTGAATCGGGGGCGGTGGTAGTTTTGCAAAAGAGAAAAATTCGTAACAGAAAATGTAAATTGAATTAACATGTGTGTTAATTTCATTAAAGTATTAGGCGTGCTGTTATTGGTCTCATGACCATTTAAAGTTTAAGTCACTAAATATACACACGGCAAATGGGCGACGTCGTAAGCATATTCTCTGTGATAATAATGAAATTTAAGTCCAAGTTTAATCAAAGCAAGCTGTATTTCCATTACAACATTCCTTGGGAACGGCTTAAAACAGTGAAATGGATGAACGAGAGGGCTTCGGCTAACAGGGCTTACGTGCCAACTACAGTAAGTAAAAATATTCTTTTAATAATATCTGCTAAAAATATAAGATATTGAATTCTTCTGTATCGACGTTTAATGTACAAACCTATTTTTTCAAATGTTTACAATAAACTTGTACATATTGTACAATATACTTGGTATTATGCACTTATATTATTTTTAAACAACAGCTAATGATGTAAAGTTAGTTACTGATCTATAAGATTATTCGAACGAAACATATTTTTGTTGCCCAATAATTAATTTATGATACTGAGTTTACCAACATTAGTGCAGTCGCGTATGTTGAACTTGGTTCTGCATCACTGAGAGCACTAGCAAATTCAAGGAAACAGGATGTATTCATATCTGCTTGTTAAATTTCTGTACACTGTGTGTTTACAATGTATTCAAGTTCAGCTACACATGTAATGACAATCCAATCATCATCGGGGTATGTGTGTGCATTTTTTTAAAATCTCATACACAAAATATGTACACTGCATATTTCAAAATGAAATTTCTTCCAGCAGACTTTTTATTTGAATTTTTCATTTTCCATTAAAATTGATGGAAATGCCATACTTTAAATTTAAAACTCATATTAAAAGCATTATTTATGATGAAGGGGTATTACAAATTAGATGATTATTTTAATGACAAGACTGCTTGGACATGAGTTTTATAAATATATATTGTAAGTAGTTAAGAAGTGAAATCTGTAACTGTGAGTAGGAAAAAACCCCAGTAGTTTCTTGCTGCTTCTTCTCCTGGGCCCTCTCGCAGTAGGGCATTTATGTAGCTTGCATAACTTTCAAAAGTGTAAACCACACCAATAGATAAAATATTTGAATTTTGAATTTTATACAAGAAATAAATGTTTGTTGTTGAATAGCAACCAAATAAATTAAAGTCAGTTTGTATAGATACAATTTGGAAAACTGTGATTGGTGCAGTGCATCTTGGGTTATTATTCTATTCAACTCTGTCAACAGTCAGTCAATAAAATTACTTAATGGTATAAATTAAAAACCTCTTGTTGTGTTACAGATTGCATGTAGATAATTGTAATAACTGGTCTGTATCTAATAACATACAATGCTTCAATTATATGAAAAAATATAAAATTAGGAAATAAGGATTTACTGTTTTAGCTATGCATTTAATAAAATAACAATAATTATATATTATTTATATCTTTACTAAATAAAAGGATGACTTAACTATGGCTGCTTCAAAATTCAAAACTATGGAACCTCATTAACATACAAATTATTTATTATTAGGTACCTACCTAAACAATAAAAGAAAAAAAAACAACTAAGTACTTAAAAGATAACACATTAATTGCTACATTCAAAACAATCATTTTGTTTATTAATGCATCAGATTAAATTTCATAATTACAACAGACTTGATAATTTTGAAGAACTTTGCTTTAGGCTGTATCCAAACAAATATTATATAGGTACAACTTCAAAATGAACACCCTGAAAATATACATGATCGTCTTGTCAACTTATTCCCTGTATTGTTCGAATTAACCCTATAAAAATCGCTTGTCCACAGGTGGAGAATATAGCGAACGTATGCACGCACGCACTATGCGTCGCGCCCGCGTCGTTTGGCGCGCGGGAACTGCTCACCCGCTCCGTGAACGCGCCGCAAGCGATCGCAGCCGTCGTGTACGGTCTCGCCCTATGCCTGCTATTTGCCGTGTCTACCACCTTTCATTCCGTGTGCTGCTGCAAATCTGAGACGTAAGTCTTGACTTATGTTACTCTGGTAGTTCACACAGTATCCTGTCTTACTATCGTTGTGCGTTTTGTTGCTTTTCAATGTGTTACCGCTATTCTTGCATACGATACGATACGTAGTAGGGTATCCTCGAAAGTAAGCGTATAGCGACCTACGTACGTTGGGGAAAAACACATTACATCGATGATTCGCAAAATAGAGTAAGTAGTAGTAGTTACGTAGTAGTAGTAATGTGATAGAAAGTGATAGGATGGCAGGTTAATTAACCGACGAAACAGACGTGACGTTTCATATGCTTCATGTGGTCTGAGGCCTGACCTTTAAGATGTCGGTAGGGATAGCAGGATTAGCTTGTATAACATGCTTGCCGCGATTAGATTTACCTCGTAGTTTTGTATCTTTTTAACCGACTTAAAAAAGGAGGAGATATTCAGTTCGACTGTATTTTTTTAAATGTTTTTTACCTCAGAACTTTCGACTGGGTGAACCGATTTTGATTATTCTTTTTTTAATCGAAAGCTGGTGCTTGTCATGTGTCATGCCATAGGATCTCCGTGGCTACCACTCCCTTACTTGAGTCAGCCGCCAAACGATTCGACGTGTTCCGGCTGGGGGCTTGAGAGCCAGTTCTTTTTTCTTTTTCATCTCTCTTTCTTGGCCGGCAACGCCTTTTGTGTTGCTGATGTCCATTGGCGATGATAGCCACTTACCATAAGGTGGATCGTCAGCTCGTTTGCCGGCTATTGCCATAAAAAAACTATTGCCGTGAGTTTTTCTAACACCTATCAGTTAACACGTTCACTGCGGATCACCCACAATCGGCCCGATGCCGTGCCAACGCGCTGTGCGTAATAGGTTCCTCCCGCCTGTGCGGGACCGGTTTCTTAGGAATTTTTACGAGTATGACAGAGACAAATATAGTTTTCGATTCGTGACTAGTAATGTAGAAATATAGCAGTTTAATAAAGTGGGGGGCCTTTTTCGACCTCCGCCGCACAGGACGTAAAAAAAGTTATCTCAGTGCGGGAGCGGGCCTGTTTTGGTAGATGACCGCCCGCGACCTGATGCCGCACTGTGGAGATGCGTACGCGTCGAGCCGCTAGTAGTGTTGTGCTTGCTACACGATGATTTAACAGGTGGCGCTCTTAGAATAATATGTGAAGCAAACTTTATAAATTCACATCAGATGGCGTTCATGTAGCTTGGCCGAGCGTTCGCTTAACTTGTATGTTTATGGTACGACTGTACGAAGCTCGCACGGATCGAGACTAGCTGCTCCGAAATTGGACGAATACGTAAGCAGCTGTTTGTGAGAAAGTATATAGGTGTATAGGTATCTATCATATCTTTATAATGCCACACTCACGTAAGTATACATGTAGGTATATATGTATACATAGGTGTACCTATGTACAACAGTGAATAGCAGTTGCTGGTGAATAGCTGTACGCGTAAAATTTAAAAAAATAAATAAATAATTATAATTGCATAAGTTGATAAAAAATGCTATGCAGTAGCTTTACCGCGGCAGTCCCCGAGTGCTACACGTATTTTGACGTGATCTATTAAAACGATGAGCGCCGGGCGCATCTATGAAAAAATGTAGCGTTCCGCGAGTGAGAGAGCGGCAAAAGCGAGAGAGAGGCACTATCGGCTACGATCGGCGTATCATAGCCGATGTCGTAGGCGAGTCGTAGGCGATCATTTTTGAGTGGAGCGGAGCTTTGTCATGACGTTGTCACGTTAAACTACCGTCCGTAAACCGACTTTACAGACAACCATTTTTTTTAATCAGTATTTAGTCACCCCTGCAACGCTCGCTGTTCCTCAAATCAACAACCTGTCCGGTATATTTTGTTTTCATAACCTTTAATTTTGTTTTTTTTTTAATGTAAATTACATAATTTGTTTTACATATTTTTTAACCCATATTAAAATTGTACTTGTTAAAATTTTAATAAAATATAATGACTCGATATTTTCTTTTCTTTCACTATCCCATCACTACAAAAATAACGCTACAGTGCGGTATCGGGCCTTATCGGCCCGACATTTTCAATTGCTAATTACTCATTTTCTGTTTGGAGAATCCAGGGGCGAGGCCAATGCAAACACAAGTGATTCATGACGATTTTAAAAAGTATAAAAATTGTTATATACCACACTCCTTGATTAAGATATTGAGCTTTAATACCACTCAGAGGTGTCGGATCGAAATGGACCGCCCCGCACTGTAAGAAAGTCAAGTGGGTGCCTTTTTGGACCGCCACCGCACCAGCTGAAAGTCACTGTTTTTAATGCCGCAGTCAAGGTGTTAACTGGTAGAGCGTAAACGCTGAATCGAAAAATGATCTTTGCTAACTTTGCATAATATTTTTGAAAGACCTTTTCAACAGACCCCATAGTGTGGAGTAAATTAGAAAAAAAATCATCCCCACTTTTCCTGTAAGGGAGGTTAAATCCTTTTTTAATTAACAGGACTCCATTAGTACTAACATAGTAGTATTAGCCTAAATTTGTAGGTAAACCGGTTTCCCGAAGCCAAGCGACAGCAGGTATTTTTTGTAAATAAAAGCCTTTTACGATGATATTAGATTACGAGTCTCGATGAGTTTTAAAACCGTACATTCTTTATCATGCATGCAGGCCATGTCATGTTTATATAATAATATTTCAGACATGGTATATCCATGAATCATACTTGGACTTCGGACACAGAAGCCATATCTGTAGTTCCTACATAATCTTCGGACATGGTTGTTATAATATTATTATCAATGTATGACATTCTATAGTCGTATCTAAGTTATTAAGTATCTTACTTAGTGAATTGCATCTAAACTAACAAAATTGCATCTGAATGAATGCAGCTACTGTAGCCATTTCACGCGTTTAAATTTAGTCATTGATTAGCTTATCGTATTTAGCCGTTGTATGTTATGAAAGCTTATCTTTAACCGAGATTGTCCCAATTTCTCACATTGATCCGCTCCGACCGATTTAGTAATTTATCCCTGTTATCGTTTTCAGTCCTATTCAAGACACGGTTTGTCGACTGTGTGGTGATTAGTGAATTAGCATTTCATCATAAACTGCAGCCGAAACACGTAAAATATGAGCTGGTATAGAGCCTAGTGAGTAGTGACCCCTAAAATACCTTACTTGCTTGGTTAATTACCTTGCTTTAATCATTTGCCTGGTTCGTTTAGCCGGTCGCACCACGAGCTGAAGACTTGAGGATGGCCAAAAAAACATCCCCTATCACCACATAATAAATAGCCTTACGACAATTTTATTATCCTCACTAGTTCGTCATCGAAGTGAATGGGGATTAATTTCTAATAACTTTCACGCAAAAAAAAAACTAAGACCAATAAGATTTCTTTCCAGAGTCCGATTACAGCCCATCCCAGGTGGTTAAAGTGATGTTCACTCACCATTAATTTATATGCTAACTTAGCTTTTACGTTAACTTAACAATTCCTCTAATGATTTACTACATAATCTCCAGACTGTATCAATACTAAAGAAGCCTGTATAACTACATATGTATTAATGTATGTAATAACTATGCGCAAAGGTAATTTAGGATTCGCTCTGAGCTCTCTAATAGTCTAATCGATAAGTTCAAAATGGTTGAAATTAGAGATACTGCTCTTAAAAATACGTGCGATAGCTCATTCTGTTCGGAATGATGTCTAGAAAAATGTTTCGGAAGCGTTTACCAGCACGTAAAAAATTGCAAAAGTTATTGACAAAATAAAGTTGAAAAAAAAAAGTATTTTGTTTTTGGTAATCACTCCGAAACTATTAATATTTAAGAAATTTTAAAACAAGATTCTTAAAGAAGAGGAAATTTCCAAACAATGACTCGCGACTCTCGGAACTCTATCTCCATTATTTATAACTTTAATTTAACGCTGAAAATGGGTCTCCACGCGGCATTTTTAGGTTGCGCGTGCGGCGTCAAAACCGAGTTCGTCACACTCAATAATTTTTTAAGGTATTAATTATTAATAAAAAAAAATAAAAAAAAATATGGTGTATTTGAAACACTTCAAAGAATTTGCTCCCGTAGGAAATTTTGCTTAAAGTTAATTTTTCAACAAGTTAGACGATTGTTAATTAACTAAATTTTCTCGAACTTCCATTTTCATTGTACATTAAAAAAAATGTTTAAGTAATTGTCCTATAAATTTTTCGCTTCGTGGAGCCCTTCTTATATACATGCTTAACGAGATCACGTCATAAAAGTTTAAAAAGTTTTAATACTTTGTGTATAATAATTTTATAAGTTGAACAAACAATTTTTTCGTTTTTTTATCGAATCGAAATTAAAAAATTGAAAAATGTTTTTATCTGTACTTTGTTATACATCGTTGTTTTTATTATTTTTAGGTGTTTCAGAAAAAAATATATAAAAAAGTTGAGAATTTGTTTATAAAAAAATTTTAAGTTAAAAAACAATGAAATTGTTGATAAAAAAAATATTTTTTTACATTTCTATTAAAGATGGATAATTATAATTTTTAAGAAAAAAAAAATTCTTAACTAATTATTCAAACAATAGAAATATTAAAAAACGATTATAAACAATTAAATATCATTATTAAGAAAAAAAATTTTTTTTTCAAAAATCATGATGTTTTGTAAAGAATAAGATATTAAGAATTTTTTTCTTGAAAGCATTGAAATAGTCTATTTGTTTATAAAAAAAAAATATAAAAAAAATGAGGGAATTTTTTTTTCAAGTCATTAAATGTCTTTTATGAATGCCAAAACGATTATGTAATAATAAATTGAGAAAAAAAAAATCTCAATAATATTATTTGGATTTTTCATTTTTTGTTCAACTTATAAAATTATTATACACAAAGTATTAAAACTTTTTAAACTTTTATGACGTGATCTCGTTAAGCATGTATATAAGAAGGGCTCCACGAAGCGAAAAATTTATAGGACAATTACTTAAACATTTTTTTTAATGTACAATGAAAATGGAAGTTCGAGAAAATTTAGTTAATTAACAATCGTCTAACTTGTTGAAAAATTAACTTTAAGCAAAATTTCCTACGGGAGCAAATTCTTTGAAGTGTTTCAAATACACCATATATTTTTTTTTTTTTTAAATTAATAATTAATACCTTAAAAAAATATTGAGTGTGACGAACTCGGTTTTGACGCCGCACGCGCAACCTAAAAATGCCGCGTGGAGACCCATTTTCAGCGTTAAATTAAAGTTATAAATAATGGAGATAGAGTTCCGAGAGTCGCGAGTCATTGTTTGGAAATTTCCTCTTCTTTAAGAATCTTGTTTTAAAATTTCTTAAATATTAATAGTTTCGGAGTGATTACCAAAAACAAAATACTTTTTTTTTTCAACTTTATTTTGTCAATAACTTTTGCAATTTTTTACGTGCTGGTAAACGCTTCCGAAACATTTTTCTAGACATCATTCCGAACAGAATGAGCTATCGCACGTATTTTTAAGAGCAGTATCTCTAATTTCAACCATTTTGAACTTATCGATTAGAGTATAAACAGCAAGTCTCAAGTTTTTGTGCACAAGGCCGCTTGCCACTTAGGTCAATGTTATGTGGCGCGTCTACTTTATATTCTTGAAGCTTGTTTTTTCACCTGTGATATTAGTCTCGCGGTTTTTATAATTATTTATTAAGTAGATTTTAATCTTAATATATGTACTTTAGTTTATCACTTCTTACTTCACTTTTAAGTTCTTAATCGTATCTGTTTTTTATACGTAATAAAGAATCGATATTTCAAATTAAATTGCAAATATTTATATATTTTTTAAGCGCAAGCGAAGCTGAAGTTGTAGCAATACTTTACGTTACGGTACTTCATTAAGTTCGTACTTCATCTTTACACTTGACATTTAATAGGTTGGCTGTATAATTAAAAAGTATTTACAATTACATTATTACAGTTTAAAAGTACTCTGTGTGCATAATTTTACTTATGGCGGCTGACGTAGGAGAGAAGCAATTACTTTTCCATTGTTTAAAAATTGCAACTATAGGTATCCTATCCTACTGTGTTCTTATCTACCTAATTGCCTTCATTCTGAATTTTCTAATTGGCTCTAATTAAATACAATGTTTTATTTGTTCAGAGTTCAAAAACTGCAATATCCGTGCAATGACCCGGCCTCGACATCGCCCTAAGTATTGAATTTCTTCAAATTATTTCATTAAGGGGCTGAAGACTTGGAAAACAAGCAACCTGATACTAAATTGATGGTTAGGGAGGGATGAAGACCACTTATCACCTCGTGGCTCTTTTGCTCGTTTGTCGACTTATTACGCAGGTATCCAAAGCCACTAACTTCTCCGTCGTTCCACAATCATTAGAGCAGCGTAGTGAAGCACACTTCAGGCCTCCTCAATAAATAATTACAAAAAAAAACTGCTTTCGGCCTCGGCGACTAAACTGGTCAATGTGGAGGAGCCAATTAGACTCGATTAGTTTTGTTTTTGACTTTAATTAAAACAATAACAGCCAATTACAGAACGCATCTGTACATCTCGCTCACAGTTCTTCAAACAAATTGGCTTAACTTGTATTTCCAAACTGCAAATTGAATAGTAGATTGATACGTAACATAATATTTCCTAATATTATAATAGTATTATGTTTATTAATTTTTTATTATATTTAGTGTTAATCAAAGACGTTGAGCGTAGGTACACGCTTTTTTATGTTAACTTACCTACGTACTTACACTACTAAGTTTGAAACTAACTGAATAAAGATTTAATAAATACCACGCAAATAAATAATACGGAAATTCACTTAAAATTTAGAATAATAATGCCTTAAATCCGAAATTAGGCAGTAGGACTTTCATTCACGTCACGCTCATTGATAATTTAAAATACGTAATTTTTAAAGTCGCAGTGATCCACAATTTTATTGACATTCTCTTCGACAGTAATTGAAAAAAAATGTTTTAATGTTTTTTCTGTTTCCATTCCATTTATTGATAAAGAAAATAAGCTCGTTTATATATTATTGTAACCAAACCATACCGAAAAAAAAATGTGTGCAATTCACACGTGGTAGACCGTAGAAGTGAAACCTTCAAAAATGTTGGTTTCAAGATAATGAGATGAATGTAAAATTTCGGGAAGATGATTATTGTAGGTTTTAGTTATGATCATAGTGATGCAAAGAAAACAGTGGTAACTAACGCCATCTCTTAACATAATAATAAATTATGAAGGGTAAAATGAGCAGCTAGCGCCATCTATCCAGCAATAAAACGAATCTTCTATCTTCTTCCTCGCGCCATCTATGAATACAACTTAGCACTTTTTAAATTAACAAAGAGAACCATGTAGAAACACTGTATAATGCTTCCTATCTCATTTTCTCCCACATTAAATCTTATGAATTTATGTGTCTGTATTTTTTACTGTCGCTTTTTCGTTTCATCGACTTTCAAATCACAACGATGCTAAAGAAGTTTTCACTTCAAAACGATTGCAAAGTGTCCAACCGCCAATGTTTCTTTGGGTAGCTTTGGGTATGTCTGTGTCTTTTTTTGTGTATATCTTTTTAATAGCAAGATATAAAAGAATTTTGGTGTACGAAGGACTAACTTACTTACCTTACTCATGAATACGAGTATTCGACTAGGCTCTTTCGTGTCGTGCGTTCCGTCGGGTCGCAGGAAATCGCCTATTAGGTACAAGTGAACGGAGGTAAATGGATGTTGTAATACCTACTTAGGTAACTTCGCGAGAATCAGATTTAACATTACTCTTATACGAGGTATGTATGTACCTACTGTTAAAATTTGCGAAATGAATAATATGGATGATAGAGTTATTTATGTAGGTGTTTCAAGGACCTTAATTACAGAGGTTTGAATGACTTGTACATTATGTACTAAGTATGTATTAGTGCTATGTAGACAAGAAATAGTTTAAAAATTCAGGAAATCAGTACAAGACTCATTTGAGTCTCAATAGAAGAGTAAAATTTTTGCGGTTCTGAATCTCCTTTTGAACCGAAATGAGTACTCAGACTCACGATTTCGTCGGGGTTAAAAACTGATGTAAAACGAGTAAGGAAAAAAGAAACAGGTACTGTACCTACCTGTTGTTCTTGTTACTATACGTATGTCGCTTAAATAAATTTACTAAATTTTCAAGGTCCGTTTCAATGTACGTTTAGAATTTCCTGTTTACAATGATGAAAATATATGAAACAATTACTATTACCGTTTATGATGATATCTACATCTAGGTATTTAAATGTCCATTTGTATTGGACATGCTCATTATATGCCCTATTTTTGTTATCAATCTTTTCCAGTAAGTGATATACAATTTTTTTTGTAGTTGCATATACTCTTATTAATTAGTAGGTATACTTTCATTATAAGTATTTATAACGCCAAGAATATTAGGGTTATAAAGTAGGAGGTATTTATGGGCTGTAAAAACTTCGTTTTTATTCCCCCATAAACTTTAACGTCAACACAAAAAGTTAGTGCTTCCCATACAGGCCTGCTATTTGAGATTGCCCAAACGAAAGATCGACTATCGTGGGTTATCGAATCTTTCCCATTTTTGTTCAAAATGTAATTTTTGGAAGGCAATTTCAGCATAGAAAAAATATTTTTCAAGATACAACATATTCATATTATCCCAATTTATGCATTATGAAAAAAAAAACATGCATTTTTCTCATAGCCAAAAAAGGCCTTTAAAATATCTGAGATAATTTAATAACCCATAGGGCACTCTGGCGTCCTGGCGAGCCTACGTTTGGACTTTGTATAAACTTAACATCCTATTATAACTATTGTTATGCATACAGGTTGCACATTATAGTGCAAAGTAAAAATTTACTAATTTATACGACCTTTATAAAACCGACCTCTTTATCTTTGTAAACGTCTCCCACTTTCTTGCGAGTATGTTTACCTATGTACATTCTACAATCTACATTAAAATATATGTTTTACTAACTGCAAATAATATACAGGATGTTATGACTGTAATGAAGGCGAATCCAATTTTAAAAATGTACCTTACTATTTTTTTTATTTTCCTAAATATTCCAAAAAAAAATCTTACATTGGGTATCGATACTCAGTTACCATTAACTTAGACCATTCAACCATCAAACGATTTATGCACACAACACAACTTTATATTCGCTATTTGGTAATTAATTACTCTTAATTAAAAACTGAACTCTCGCTTCTCCACTTGCATCCATAACCCATACTAAACGATCATGCTAAAGCTTACTAATTTTCGCAGTAAAATGAAGCACTTCCTGCACCGTTGCGACCGCGCCATGATCTATATATTCATCGCGAGTTCCTACTTCCCTTGGCTGACGGTGGGCACGCTCTCCTGCTGGATGCTCCGGGAGCTCCGCTGGGCGATCTGGCTGCTGGCGGTGCTCGGCATCACGTACCAGCAGATCTTCCACGAGCGGTACAAGATGCTAGAGTTGCTGCTGTACCTCGTCATGGGGCTGGGGCCCGCGGTGATCATTGTCACGTCTAATGTACGTCCCTATTTGTTTGCACGCTTTGTTTCTTGTCTTGCGCTTGTGCTTGCTTGTATGCTTTGGTTGCAGTTGTAGAGAAAAGTGTTTGGTTTGTATTTGAAGCAATAATCTTTTATGTAACTTGCAGGCAAAAGAGCCTAGATCCGCCTAATGGTAACTGTCCAACGTCCCCCATAGATATCAACACCGCCAAAGGCAACACCGATGCGTTGCCGACCAAGAAAGAATTGGCTCCCAAATAATTTATTGTTTGCATGGTTTCACAATTTCTAAAGCTTGAATTATCTCAGTAACGAGATCCAGAACCAGTTTGTATCATAAAGCATTAGCATTATAGTATTTATACGTATATTTTTAGATCTTTGTTTAGTTCCTCTAATAGTATGGGTATACATCACGGACATAAGAAAAGAACGGACGTAACCTTGTCTAATCGAGAGTGAAGCTGACAGCTGACAGCTCGCTTACCATGTGTGCGTAATTTTGTAATTTTTGATTCGCGATGGTGTCAATGTCGTAGCCGTATGGTGTCAATGTGTGGGTGTGTGTACTTGTACGAATACAGAGTTGGTATTCCTATGGGTGCCTCACTCAGTGTTGCCAATGCTACGGCAATTACCGTGTTCTACGGCTTTCAGGCGGCTTCAGGCCCAAAAAAATCACAAAATCTACGGCCTTCGGCTGCCCTACGCCCTATTTCAATAGCCAATTCTACGGCTTTTCGCAAATTGGCAGCTGTGGACACGGCCCAAAGTTGATCTTTTTCCATATAAACACGGCTTTTTTATCTAATGTACATGGCCTTCCAAAAATTTTCATTGGCAACACTGGCCTCACTGAATTTGTTCTTGGGATTACGTCCGACTTTTTTTTACGTCCGTGGTATACATATGAATATTTTTGATATTATATTTTTTGAAGGCTATTTATTATACCTAGTTTGAAAGCATTGCAGTGAACAATCGATTTAACTAAAGTCACTTTAGGGAATAATTTAAACTGTGCGGAAACTTCACACTCATTTCAGAAAAACGATACGACGTCATGTAGAAAATTTATATACGAAATTCCTCTTTCCTCTAAAGTCTCTTTCAAGTTATATTATGGCTTGCAAAATGACGTTCCCGTCTGGTGAACAATATTGTCGAGTAACAACTAACAAGTCTTCTATTCTGATCTCATTCGGGACCGGAAGCGATGTACTAATGTGACGTATGTAGTAATGTCGTTCTACACCACTCTGCCAATAGACTTACGGTATGGGTTTTCAATATCGTATTTTACCTAATTAGGAAAGCCGAAACAGTGAACGGCTTTTAGCTGCTCATGCATTCATGAAAAGATGAATACGGGCATTTTGTTTACAGTTCCTGTAACAAATTAAGAATAGCGACTTATACCACACCACACTTAATTGTTTTCTATTTCCATACCTATTAATGTGGGAACTATATCATAATAAGGACCAAAACGGTCTTATTATCCGACGTTTTTTAGAAAAAAATCATAGGGGAATAGCTTCCATAGCATTCCAAGTGAAGTATCTACTATTAGTTACTTATTTCAAGTTTCTGTTTGATTTGATCCATGAATCATCTGCTTATCTCCCTTGAAGCTCCAATCTTCCAATATAGTGGATAGATACATCTATAAAGAGGTATGTACCTCACATACCTCTAATATACGGAGCATGAATTGTTGAAATACCTATTTCGCTTCAGTCACAGGCTTGAATTTTACATTAAATCTATTTTCGTTATTAGCTAGCAAGCTTTCAAAGCTCTTGGGTATACTTTACCGTTTAGATTGAATTAAATAATAATAGAGAACGTGATGTGCCAGACCTGTGTTCAGTTTAATACTAAAGTGGTTTATTCAGGTTATTTAGTATGAAATTTTGGAATAGGGCTATGTTAGTGCGGCAGATTTGTAGGAAATTAGTAAAATTGATAGAAGTTCCATCCATCCTTGGGTTTGGGCTTTGGACTCTTTCTGAGTAGTGGCGCACCGTTTTGACTTGAAAGCCAGTACTTCCTTCTCTCTAGTAGTTTCTAACGCATCGGTGATGCCTTAGATGTCATTAATGTCAATGGGCGACGGTGATTGACATGAGAAAAACCCAGTTCAACAATCACGAGGCTCGACGCTTTCTTTCTTTTATACTTGGTGATGGTGATGTCTTCAGTGTTAATAATGTTCTTGGTCAGCTGCAACCACTTACGATCTGATGACTTGTCTTTTCTATCGATTGTCAGCAGTAGGTACCCATAGCGTTCATTGGCTGCATTAGAAGGCCTATCTGGCCTTAAATGGAACTATTATACCTATAGAAAAAATATCCACTAACTTGAATTAGTACTGATTCCATAGGGTATAAATGCACTCTACGTACTATCATTCCACTATCTAGTAAATAACTTATTAGCTAATATAATGCATACGCTTATCTGTTCAACTTCGATGATTAACTACGTCACCGTAAAGTAATTGTCCAGTAATCCTAAGAGACGTCGGGTTTTGGATTAATGTATTCATGAAATGTAACTTAAGTACTATCCATAAATAATTGATGTATGTGGTTATCAGATTAGATTCTATGCAATTATTCTATGGTGAACTAGTGAGGCGAAAGTCGTAATTTCGGACCTATCGGATCAAGACTGACAAAAGTGTTTTAATAGCTGGTTTAGGCGAATGGAACTTTGCATAGAGAATGAAGCAGAGTATTTCGAAAAAATGTAAAATAAATATTTTTAATATCTTGTATGGTTTTTTCTTGTCTCAAAACTTATCGAGTTACCTACGTAGGTACGTATTCCGCCGATGCTTGAACATTCTGGACACGGATTTTTGGCACGAGATAACTGCATTGTGCAATATTAAAGTGATTAGTCCGTAGTAGTTAGTAGTGTTAGTTATTGGACCACTTGAAAGGTCTCCTTAATGAGACCAGAGATTCACATCGTTTGGGTTGCTGTAGTTTAAGTTTGATATATTTCAAAACCTTTTTGATCGTTGTAGGCAAAATAACAGTTGGCGCAGTTGGGATACCTGATAAAAAATAATTATTGTTGTTTATGGACATTTTAACGCCGAAGATGTCATCGGTGCACGACCGGCCAAGAGAGAAGCGGCAGATGGAAGCCTCTTGACTCTGAAACTAAGATTTAAAAAAATCATCTCTTCACTGAAGTTTGTGTAAGATCATTTTGAAAGGTGGCATGTGTTTCACGCAAACTGAGGATAACTCGGTATTTCCTATCCTACTAACATTAAAAGATACCTACTGACGGAAATCTAAATACATACAACGCAACGCCTATTTAAATCCAGAGCATAGAGTTTAAACGTCAATTAGTCATTTATTAACGCAATGTAAATGCACTATTGAATGTTAAACGCCTGATTAAATCCTGGTCGACCTAATCAGACAGTGCATAGATGTGGAATGAAACGTAAATTGAATCTTAAGTAAGCGTGATTAATCCTTTTGTATCCAAGCAATACTTGCTACTTGCAACTAGTCCGAGCACATGAAATGACTTGGTATCCTCCTATTACTGTAATTTTCACTAGCTTTTATTTAACTGTTCGTTTAATTCTGAGTCAAATCTTAAAAAAAACCGAACTTTCTCACAAAAATTCTTATCATTGTTGCAATTTTGTTACTATTTGTAAAATACAGCAATTTTAAGTCATCGTAAGCTCCTTGAGGTAATGCATGAAAACGTTTTAAACATACATATAGGAGAACTTCAACGTGTTTTGGCACCATCACATTTTCCGCATCGCAGCACTTGGCTATTCTACTTGTAGGGCTGCCTGCGACGCGGCGACGTTCATTTTCCAAGTGGAGTGTTCTCACAGCGTTCTATTTCCAGCTTTCACATTTCGATGTTGGGGTTGTAGGTGCCAAGAAGGAAAACCTCTCGATTCCTTGACTCTTTCTTTTGAGTATGTCTCTCAGCGATGCGTTGTCGCAAATATTATTTTCATGTAACAGGCGAATTCACTCGAGTTATAGATACAAAAAAACCCTAAAATAACTGTTCTGAATTTCAAAGTGTATTTGGATATATGAAGCTGTAATGCAGTGCAATAATACAGTCCATTGCAACATAACATGAACAATCCTACATGGAGTTGTGTATTCTAGAAGGGTTATTAGCTGATAATGCGATTACAAGGAACCTTTAGACCTTTATTGATTCGCTGACTGAGCAGTGATCCTCGTTCGTCGTACTGCCAGTGATTTATCATACGTCTTGTATTATTTATTATAAACTCATCTTTAACAAACCATCTGAATATATTCTGACATCTTTATAGTTATTCATGTCTGATAGTTTGTACTTTCTTATTCATATTCGTTTATATGAGATAATGTAGACTGTCCAAGAAGAAAGCTTATTGTTAATGAATAAGCTTTTACTGAGTTTAAGTATTGGCTATCCACGTCAAGCATTAACACGCATGTAGTCTAACTTAATATTAAAAAAGCGAATTGCAAAAAAAAATATTGTTACTGTGTTTAAAGGACAAATATTTAGATCAAAGCCTGCTGCGTTTCGGACTACGAAAAACCTCAAGATTCATCCTTCATTGTCCGTGGCCGAGAAACCAAATTCCTTTTCTATTAGATTAGAATGATATAACTACATTATAACTAGAAACTATAAAATTGAAAGCCAAAACCTTATATATATATTTTTTTAAATAGTGTTTTGATAGGTATTTATGCATTATGCACCATAGTCATCCTACTTAGATGCCGTAAACGACTATTCATAAATTTTGTTACATGAACACCATAATCATGACCAAAATTATCCGTTATAAATCATAGGAAAGTTTTCCAATATAGGTTCAGTTTATTTTCGTATCAACTTTTAGTATTAACCACTATCAATCACTGTCATAATATTCCCTGGATGTATGTTTAGAAAGAATATCTAACGTAAAATACAGTATACCGGTAACTTTTGGCTTGAGTAGTGGATTTTTCTAGCAAATAAAAACCCAATCGCTTGGACCCCCAAAATAAAAAATACTTTTATTTTCAGTTTCTGCTAGATGATTTTTTAGGAATGTATTTGTTTTCATTTGTTAGCAGTTAAAGAAACAAAATATTGTTTTTTTAACTGCTAACAGGTGGAGGAAAGATTGGCCATTAGGCTAGAGTTTGTCCGAAACAAGTGATGCCATGCTTGTTTACAAATTCAAAATGCTATTTTTACGTTGTCTTTATTTTTGTTGCCCTTATTTTTACTTATTTATTTATTTATTTATTTTACACACATTTTCATACATTTTTTTCATACAAAAGTCGGACCTTGCAAACCACGCAGGGTTTATATATGCCCGACGAGTCGTTCATGATACATTTTACGTAACTTATTTTAAATACATAGGCAATCATTATATACGTAGGTAATAGGCTTTTAGTTTATTTTTATATCTTTCATTATTATTGTACATAGTCTTTAAGGTATCAGGTAACTCATTTAAGTAATTTGGAATAATACATTTTAACATTCTACTTCCATATCTGTTGACACATTGAGGTACTACTACTTCCTTTCTATTATTTACTTGAAATCAAAACCCGGTCGGCCGGTCCCTGTTGGCTAGCAATGTGTCAATGATACCGTTGTTAATGCTTCAAACACCAATATTTGACGACGCCTCCTTACAAATGCGCCTCTCCTTGTTTTTCTGTAATTTACATAAAAAATAACCCTAACACAGAGTTCTCCGATCAATAAATCTTGTTTGCTTACGATAAAATTTTGAAGTTGAGGGTTGTGTAAAAGATGTAAACATTCTCGTAAGCTATCATACCACTTCGCGCTTAATGTTACAGGGTTTTTGTATTTATATCGACCAGCTGGATATTTATACACCTGTCATTTGCGACTTATATTTAAACCTCCCACACGAGAAGACCCGCCCATCTGTAGGTCACGTGTTTAATTCGCAAAGTCGATGTAAATAGCAAGTTATTTCTATTCAACTAACGAATATAGATTTGTCGATATTCATTAACAGTGTAATAGGAGGTTATGTTATGGATGAAATCGATAAAAAATTAAATGAATGTAAAAAAAATTGAAGGTTTGAAATTATAAGAACTTTTTAAGGTAATATTATTTGAAGCTTTGCGCATATAAACTAAACGCATTTTAAAATCGACTCGGAGCAGTGGCGTCACGGAAATGTATAACAATGCTTTGTGCAGTTTTTGCTTCATGTTTCATAACGGAAAGAAACAGTAAGTAAAATGAATGTTTCCGTAAATTTTAAACTGTTGGATTAAAAGTTCCATGGTTACATTTCTGTGACCAAATGCAGAATTTTGAAATGGTTCTAAAATTATGATTTATATTTTAACAAAATGGCTTCATGTTGAGCCTTGTAAATCTTGTAATTGACATCCGTGCGTTGATGCAACATGGAAAATAGTGTTCGCACAAATAGAAAATATAATGCCTTGTGCTTAAAGACCTCCGCGATGGCCCTGGAACCTATCTTAAAGGATAATTAATTGACTTCATTATGTAATTTTTAACTTTTTATGTATTTTTTTTACATGAAATAAGTTAGTGCTTGACAACAATAATTTATGTAACTTTATGTAACTTTCATATAAAAGAAACTTCTTGAAGCAATGATATAACTGTATTTATTTCTATGAAATTATGCTAAATCGGTTGCTTATTGCTAGTTCAGAGTTCTCTATGTCTTTTTATATTTTTGACAATACTTTTCATACTCCTGTTTTTTATTAGTTTTCTTATATGACAATCATGGCCAGTATTTTAATTGCAAGCTTACAATGTTATGTTACTATTTATTTCCAGATTATTTATTAATACAATTATAGTTGTGCTAATAATAATTAATATCTAACATTCGGCCATCCTGACTACACAAAGTTTGTCCTCAAACTTATATAAAGGTAAAAATACATTAATTTTTCTTTTACATAGATACCAACAATCCATTCAAGTTTTTGAAACCATTAGTTAAATCTGCACCTGACCCCTCACAGCTAAATCAAGAGTATGATCAACTACAGGACTCCACTGCCGTGCCAAACTTCCAGATGTCAACATTGAATAATTCTACTATATCTGCACCTGAACCCTCATCGCTAAGTCTAGAGCCTACGTGACCACAAGACTCCACGACCGTTTCAGACTTCCAGATGTCAACATCTCACATTTGCACCTGAACCCTCATCGCTAAGTCTAGAGCCTATCTGGCTACAAGACTCCACGACCGCTCCAGACTTCCAAATGTGACATCAATTCGCATAACTCACAATCAGTGATATCTGCACCTGACCCCTCATCGTCAAGTCAAGAGCTCACGTGACTACAGGACTTAACGACCGTGTCAGACTTCCAGATTATGAATTAATTAAAAAATATCTGAAACTACGATATATTATTGGTACCATGCAAAAACAAAACAAAAGAATCAAACTTTCAAAACTCAACTCAAAATAAAATAAAAACTTCATATTTTCAATTTTCTCATTTTACAAATCTTTTGTCAAGCCTCCAGCACATCATCATCATCATCTTCACCTGAAGAATTACTCTGTTCACTAGAAATAGTGATCCACGGCTGTATACGATCCGCGGACCAAACGTTTGAATATTTCCCCCTTGTGATTTTCGAACCAGGTATACTGGAAACTTCGTATCTATCATTTCCTAACACACCGGTTATTTTAAAAGGACCCGTATACTTTGGTAAAAGTTTACGACTTTTACCTTCGTTGGAAGGTGTATTTTTCAAAATTTTTACAAGATCTCCTATTTGATATATTTTAGCATCTTTTCTTTTTCTGTCAAACCTATGTTTTTGCTGCTGCTGGTCTTTATCTATGTGTGCGCTTATTTCCTGCCTTATTGTGTCAACATTTTTATCATTATGTCTAGTTTCTAGTAATGCCTGACCTAACCTACCTTCACCTTTACTCAAAGGACGTTTACAGAATAGTGCTTCCGCTGGTGTTTTACCTATTCCCTTGTTGAGAGTGTTGTTGATTCCCCACTGTACTTTACCTATGTATTGATCCCATTTATTTTCATTTATAGAATCAGAATAAGCTCTAAGACTGTCTAGAATAGTTCTATTATATCTTTCAACTTGGCCGTTCGCACGAGGGGCGGAAACAGCATTGAGAATATGTTGAATCTCAGATTCTACACAAAAACGTTTGAATTCCTGCGAGGTAAAACAAGATCCACGATCTGATATCAATCGGGTTGGATTTCCGAATGTGGAACAAATATCTTTTAAAATCTTAATTGCAGGGCATGACTTTGTGTTACGTACCGGTTTAATGAGACAAAATTTAGTGTAACCATCTACAACCAATAAAATATACTGGTTACCGTGGGAACTTTTTACAAAGGGTCCTAAATGGTCTATATGGATTGTATGAAACGGTATATCTATTTTTGGTATATTATGTAAATATCCTTCTTTTGGACCAGCTGGCTCTTTACCGAACGCACAGTGCAGACACGATTTAACATATTTGCTTATAAACTTTCTCATTTTTGGAAACCAAAAATCCTTCTTAATTTTTTCCAAAGTTTTATCAACCGAGAAATGACCAATGTCATCATGATTTCGTTGGCAAATCTGCCACCTAGCACAATTAGGAACTACCAACTTAAGATCATCTCCAACTTTTCGGTATAAACGGTTATTTTTTATGACAAAATTCTGTTTTATATCAACCATTTCCTTATATTGAGGATCGTCGAGAACAGATCGAATATGAATAATTTTGGGATCGGTCAATTGTAGACTTAATAACCAGTCATCCTGAGAAATATGTAGTATTCGTGTCAGATGTTCACTTTTATCATGATCACTGACGCAAGGCAATGGATTTCTACTAAGAGCATCTACATGCTGCATCATCTGCCCTGGTCTATATTCAATAGAGCAGTCGTACTCCTGTAGTGCTATCCACCAACGGGCTACGCGTGGTATTATGTCTCTTTTCGTGAAAGTAGACCTCAAAGCACTGCAGTCAGTGATGATGGTAAAAGATTTTCCTAACAAATATACTCTAAATCTACTTAATGAGGCAACCACAGCTAAGGTTTCCAGTTCGTATGCATGCAATTTTTCTTCGTCAATGGTAGTTTTCCTACTGAAATATGCGACTGGTTTCAAACAAGAGTTAGAGAATTCTTTTTGAAGTAGAATACCACCTAACCCAACTTTTGAGGCATCACAATGTAATTCCGTAATAAAGGTAGGATTATAAATAGATAAAATGGGACGTTGAGTTAATTTTTCTTTTAGCGTAAAAAATGCCTCCTGCTGTGGTTGTTCCCAACTCCAAGAAATGTTTTGCTTTGTTAAGTCAGTTAACGGCCTTGCTATCGTAGCAAAGTGCTCAATAAATTTTCTAAAGTAGCTCGCTAATCCCATGAACTGACGAACCTCATGGACATTTTTTGGCTCAGGGAAAGAAACGACCGCTTCTATTTTTGTTGTACCTGGCCTAACTCCTTCAACAGAAATTTCGTAACCTAAATAATGAATCACAGTATCAAAGAAACGGCATTTTTTTATGTTTAGCGTGAATCCAGCTTCTTTTAACAAAATAAAGGTTTGCTCAAGTTTACACAAACACTCATCAAAATCTTTACCTGAAATAAGGATGTCATCCATATATGCTATGGCACATTTTCCGCGGGACTTTCCAAGCATTCTATTAACGGCTCTTTGAAAAACGGCTGGGCAATTAGCCAGACCAAACGGAGCACGTTTAAACTGATAAAGATTGTCTGGAGTCACGAAAGCCGTTAAATGTTTACAATCTTCTTTAACAGGAATTTGGTAATAACCACTAGACATGTCAAGACTTATAAAATATGAATTTCCACTTAGAAGATCTATCTGATCATCAATCCGTGGCAATGGATAAAGATCTCTAACTGTTTTCCGATTAAGAGCCCTGTAATCGACACATAATCGATATCCACCCGTCTTTTTACTAACTAATAGAATCGGACTTGCGTATGGAGAATTAGATTCCTCGATTATTCCATTTTCTTCTAACTCTTTAACCATGCCTCGAACTATTTCCTTCTCTGAATTACTGAGACGATAAGGTCGGTAAGCTACGGGAGTATCGTCCGTTAACTTAATATCTAACTCAGAAATATTAGTACAACCTAATTCGGATAAATTCTGTGCGAAACACTCACGATATTTATTAATTAAATTATAAACGATGTCTTTCTGATTGCAAGTCAAATCTGGGTTAATAAGTATATTATTTCGATCAAGCGGCTCCAAAATGCGAGTAGCAAGACATAGCAATTGTTTTTCAGAAAACTTTTCCCTGATATTATCGTGAGTAGCGGAAATAGCACGTGCAATAATCGAATCTTTAAAAAAATACAGTGGTGGTAAATCCTTCGTACATGCTAAGTTCAATATGAGTAAATGACACTCCCCTTGACGGACCCGATAAACACCTTCTGGAATCATATACTCGTGACCGTTACTATTTCTATAAGTGGTTGAAATATATATATCAGTATCCTTCAAATCTGTACTATAGCATTTCAACAAACCTACATTATTTATTTTTGAGTCCATTAGAACAAATAATTTAATCTTTCTATTATTATAACAATCTTCAACAACATTGGGAAGTTCCGGTATGGAGTTGCGTGATAAAATATTAAATGACGTGTCGGTTTTTGTAATAATGATATCGGGTTGTTCGGTAAAATTTTGACCAATAAGTAAGGGGACATGTAAATGATGGTTATCAATTACATATGCGGTAATACTGGCTTCAACAGAATCAATGCGCAAAAAGAAAATGGTTTTACCTAATATTGGAATGGTCACATCAGCAACGCCTCTCACAGATGGTAAACAATGTATTGATATGTCTAATCCTAATTTTTCCACAGTTTCTTTAGTAATAAGTGAACAATCGCTCCCTAAATCAATAAAACACTTAATTAAATTACAATTATTAATAACCGCAGTTTTATAATATTTAAGGTTACTTGAATTTTTACTATCAACCAACATAACACGCTTGTCATTAATCTTTACATTATTTTTTGAATTACAATTGTTAGTACTGTGCCCGTAACGGTGACAACCCTCACATTTAATAACAGGTTTAGGGCAATGTTGAACCCTATGACCTCTTTCTTTGCAATTAAAACAGGTTATAACAGGCGTAACAGATTGATTATTTTGGAGATTACCTGATTGAGGAAACTGGCGAGGCTTACTTACATTAGAATTTTTAAAAATGTCTCTTTGCTCTTTGCATACATCTTTTAAAAATTTTAACAAATCTTCCGGTTCAATAAATCGTCCCGAAGACGCTCCAGCGCGGATCGTCCGATCGTCTATCCCGTGTATTATACAATCGACCGCCCTTTTCCCCGAAATTTCACATGCGTTTAACAACAATTTTTTTTCGTAATAATATTCATCTAAATTTTCGTTAACCCTTAGTCGTCGTTCCAACATTTCTGACAAAAGAGCACCGTAATTTGTCTCCGACGGGAAAGCTTTGCATAAAAGAATCTGCCACTCCTGCCAGTTACGTAATACTGTAGTTTGGCCTTGATACCATCTTTTCGCATTACCTACAAGTTTGGGCAATGCGTAATGCATAATATGGGCTTCGTCCCATCGATATATCTGCGCGCATTCGTTAACTTTCGACAGCCACAAATCGATTCGATGATTTTTAACCGAAGGGTCGAATTCGGGTATCATGTTGTTTACGTTCGTATTAATTGATGATGAACTAGGCTTAACAAAAGTCTGCAACAACTGGGCGAAATCATTTAAGTTTAACATGATATTTGGCGTCATATTTGCGTTGCAATTAATTGATGAACCACCGTGTGGTACCTGCGACTGTTGACCTGAAGCGAGCCTTTCAGCACCGACCTCGGCGGCAGTGGGCTCAGCCGCAGGGGTGCCAACAGCGGGTACCGCGTCAGCAGTCACATCAGGCATGCAGTCCAACGGCGCCGACGGCGGCTGCGGCGGCTGCGACAGCGGCGACGGCGGCGCAGGCGGCCGCGTTAGCAGCGGCGGCGGTGCCCACGAAGCCGCAACGTTGACGGCGCGGCTTCCGCTCGACACGCCGGCGCTCGCTGTATCAAGTTTTCGGGTAGTGACTCGTCCGGTCGCAGAAATTCTTGACCGTACTATTTTTCTTCGTTCGCCGTCAGTACCTCGTCCGGTCGCCGAAACCACATCGCTTACCTCCGTCGACAGAGATCGATAATAGTCAGTCATGCGATCTTTCTTTTTCTTCTTCAGACTTCCATCTCTTGTATCGAAGCTGTGCGACGATTCTTCACTTGACGTATCATACTCATAATGGCGACGTCTACGTTTGCCTTTATAATGATGTGAACGTTTAGATCTTTTGCGATGGCCCATTTGAGTAATCCCACTTCTGATAAAAGAAACTTCTTGAAGCAATGATATAACTGTATTTATTTCTATGAAATTATGCTAAATCGGTTGCTTATTGCTAGTTCAGAGTTCTCTATGTCTTTTTATATTTTTGACAATACTTTTCATACTCCTGTTTTTTATTAGTTTTCTTATATGACAATCATGGCCAGTATTTTAATTGCAAGCTTACAATGTTATGTTACTATTTATTTCCAGATTATTTATTAATACAATTATAGTTGTGCTAATAATAATTAATATCTAACACATATTACCCCAACTGAAGCAAATATTTATACAGGGTGTACTTGATATGCTACGGGTTACATCATATTGTATGTACTATATTTCTCAAGACGTGGGTGTTTGCGAAATCACATTCATATTTTGCACGTAACAGAGATAATTTTGAGTATATTTTTAAGTGTATCATATTTTATTTAACAAATCCAGTGTCTACAATTAGATTACTTTCTAAAACCTCCCGAATTTCGTCTGATTTAGCGTTCAATATAACTTACAACTCGTAATTTACCAGTCAACAATTTGCCTTCCACAAATAACAAATTTTTGTTCTTTTTTATGACTGTATTGCTTTAGTACTAGCATTAGGATTCAATGGACTTTGAAAAGCTGATAGATAAATAATGAATCTTGCAGTTGCCAAAAATAAGATAAAATTTTTAAGTTTGTATTTTATGTAATGATTGAGCGTTGATGCAAAGGTTGAATGTGTCTAGTGTGTACGTGTATGTACGGTTAGCTTTGCCTTGACTGCATACTCGGAATCTTGTTTACAAACTACTCACAATCAGTACCTACTGCTCACACCCGTTCTTGCTGTTACGCCGATGCAAGTTTACTAAACTTCCATGTGTTGGTTACACGTGTATGATATTTTTGTATTACATATGAAGCATATCAAGTTTATTTCTGTAGTTATGTAAGAACACACGATGCTGATTTGATTCCTTCTAAAACTTAATGTAATGCCTACTTTACATTGTTCAGGCACATTCTGTATTTTATTGTTATTTTCGGAATAAAGGTAAAAGTTATTTATTTAAAAGTTTACTTTGTATAATGATATCGTATTTTGGTTTCTATCAATTTGGTGCTCACGCTGATGGTCTATGCCATAGACTCTATGGTAATTGTAACGGCCTAGAGCTTGGTCTATAACAATGTTCCAGTCCCTGTGGGCCCTGGCATCAACCATAATTATCAGAAGTTGTATCACCGGAAGGCGTCTGTCAAAGCTTAAGGAATTTCTACTGCAACATTCGAAATTAATGGCTTGAGGTGTCCTTCAATACATGGAACAATTTTATTTCATTATATATGTAATCGTATTTATTCACTATCGACGTCCGGCATTTCATTAGAATTTATTTTAATCATAGGATTATGAAATAATAAAATTATATCTACTGATATGTTTTTAGTTAGCACTAACATAACTTTAGTAATAATTGCATTCCAATATAAAGCGCTTGTGAGTCTACAACTCTTCTCAAGTCACTTCACTAACTATACTAAGCGCACCTTAAGTTATAATTTCCGTGAAGCAGTAGATACGGATAATTTGATCTGCCACGCTATTACCAGCTGATGCCTTAATTGCTTTCAATTACTAGACTTCCGTTTAAACAACACGATTAGAACTGTTTAATCAAGCTACAGCGTTCACGATAAACCGTTTGTTTCCTGTAAAATATGTACAAATTTCTTTAAAAAGATTGCCTCGGTCTGGGTTGTGGTCTTAGAAAATAACTGAGCAAGCCGCAGTCTCTTGTAAGGTTCGCTCCGAGCTTCAGATGAATGGACTATCAGCCATCACAGGCTATCCTTACATTAATATCCACCCGACACTTTCAGTCTACATGTGGATACAGTTAATATTGACACACCCCTTTCATCAATGTAGTACCTACTATTCGGCAAATAAAGACATCCATATAAACCACAAACCTGACCTCAATCGCAATCATTCACACAATTTGTTGTCCAGTCGTGGACTATTTAAATGTTAATATGTGAATGTTTGTTAAACGTTTTCTTTCTGTAATTCCAGCACCAGTTCCCGGCGATGCAAGATCTCAAGATGGGAGGTATGTTGTACCTGACAGGAGTGTTCTTCTTCAAGTCAGACGGTCGCATCCCATTCGCGCACGCAATCTGGCACGTGTTCGTGGCGCTCGCAGCCTCCGTGCACTACCTAGCGATCCTTAGACATCTCTTCCCCGAACTAAAAACTTAATGAAGACTGCCATTCGACCTTCTCAATCTCCAAGAGCTCTCTACGCTATTTTTGTATCTCAACTCTGAACGTGCAAATTGAATTCACTCGCAGAATGTCCACACGTCAATTGAATCTTCGAACGTCGCTTGTGGTTCCGGCGGACGCTTTCATTCGTGTATTATGAAGGCATTTGCTAACCATAGGCGAATAAATTGGATCTTTTCAATGTTGTCGTAGTATAAATTCGTTACATGTTATAGACTAAATTCGATCTTCCTGTGGTCTTCGTATTTTAGCATCCAACCTTGTGCAATTTTAGAACGTATCTTGTTCTGCAGGATCTCTTACGTACCTATTTAATATAACCAGAGTAGACGTAGGGATATGCTCTATACGTGTTTTCCTATTTCTAGGTGTTAGTAATGATGTCACATTTTAATACTGAATTTAACGTAGGTATTCGTAATTAGCATAGCATCTGTTTCTGATTCTTGATATGCGTAATCAAGCCTCAATATTTTTGTAAGTGTTAATTATTGTAAAACTAAATATTTGGATATGCTACATTTTCCTTTAGAATGTGATTTTTGGGTAATATTTTCACTTGTACAAATGGAAGTTTATTTGGAATATCTACGCCAAGTCGAGATGGGAACCGATTCCATATTACTGTAAGCTGTCGGATGAATACTTGCAACATGACGTTATTAAATTACTGTATCAGCTGGTACGTACTGATCGTCGTGGACAGCCTTTGAACAAAACATAGTCGCGGATGAAGAAATGTCTGTATATTTTGTAAAATATTGTTGAATCTTATTGTTGTAGTATTTGTAGTCGTATCTCAGAATCTCGAGACCAATCCAACCCTTTTTAGAGAATTTAATGTGTATTGGGGTTTTTAGAAACGTTTTTCTATACTTATATGAATCCAGTTTTTCAGCGAGATCTTTTATACACCTCATGTGAATTTTTCCTTAGATTAGTTCGTTAATCTATGAATGTGTTTAGTGGTAGTTAATGTATCTCTTGAATTTAGGTACGATTTACTGTTTAAAGAACTACATTACTCAAATTTTCCTCTTTCCATATTTATTTACTTTTGAATTTATTGCGAATGCGTTAGACGTATTACATTAGGAGTTGCTCAATAGTTCATGTGCTTTATTTAACACTTCGATCTTTTTAATGTGGTACGTAATTTCTACGACTTTAAAAAAAAACTGTGTATTTTATTTTAATGGCGAACGATTTTCCGGTTTTCGATATATCGGGCTCTATTGAAGTTGAAAGCTTTTTGAAAGCTAAAATTTTGTATAATAGAGTTCTTCAATATGATCGCAACACAATACCACTTGTATTTTGGTTCAAACAACTTTTATTTGTTACAAATGTATGCAGACATCCATTCATATTGTAATTGGATGTTGAAAGAGTTGGTGTCAGGGTATACAAGGGAGCATTGTTCTGTGAATGCTGCATGCCGTTGCGATAGTGACAATCGGTATTGCTGGAACTAGGACGCGGCGACTTCGCCGGACAGGCCGACAGGCCGACATGTCGTATGTAGGGCACTTGAATATTTATACACCGGTATCGATGTTTTGAATCTCACTACATATCTTTAGATCACATGAACTTCTTCACTGCCATACCACCATCGGATATCTAAATATTTGCTATTTCGAAGTAGCTTCTACATGGATATATCATGGTAACGGTTATCTGACTGCACTGAAGTGTAATCAGATCAACCCGATAATTTCTAGTCATAAATTTGCTACAATCGATCGCAAATTAGTGATGAGTAAATGAAATATATTGTTTGCATGCGTATTAATGTAATGAGTTTGTGTTAAGGTGTCAACGGTTGAGTTTTGCGGGAACGTCAACCTATCAGTGAGGCGCGGTAGTCACAGGGTATCTAATATTTGAGATGTGCACAAAATTTCGTGGAAGGAAGTTAAATTTTTACCTTACCACAGTGTAAGCGATCATTGTTGCAACTATGCAAAGTTTTAAGATTTATTCAAATTATTTGAATATTTTCATTATATTAGAAAATTGATTCGTGAAACCAAATTTTATTCAGTAGGTTACTAACGGGTTAAGGTAATATTTACTTTCTAAGAGAATTTTAAAGAAGTGTATGTACCTACCTAATCGTAATTATTTTTATTATATTATGTAGATCTGAATTATCATACCATATTGTATACAGTACAACTTCCGTACATATTAAACATACATAATAAATACTCAGCTTTTTATATAGAGTAAATCTGATGTCTTCATAGTAACCCCATTTATTTTTTTGCATTTAAATCAGTTATTAATTTACGCCTATTGTATTTCATTGATTTACACATCTCAAAGGCTTTCCGCTAGTGTCACAAGTCTTCCAAAGAATTGTTTGTGGATACCGAAGAGTGCTTACAAACCATTTGACATTCCTTTTTTGCTGTGGGGTACCCTGTTCTGTATTCTTATTGCAATGCAGAATATTAACGCAAAATAGTTTATTTTTTTATTTCCCATGGCATCAATAATTATGAAGTTAGTTATGAATGGCTAATAATATTCCTATCATAGGTGTACCTTTATCTACGATAGCTAGGGGTGTTATAGGGGTTAGTCTGATTTTCTCAAATAAATGTGTTTACCTGAATTAGGAATTGTGATGTTATTAGAACTATCAATTTGTAGATCTTTTTACGTATTATTGTATCATACATACTCTATAAAAAGTTTAATGTTATATGAACTCTAATATTCAAAGAATATTATGCATGTAATTATATTTAAATCATGAAATGTTTAAATGAATTTAATTATATGCCATGTTTATTTATAATTATAATGTTTGAGTCTTCAAAATTGATGAATAATCATATTTTTGCTTAACATAATGATCTGACTTTGATCTCACTTGCTATGTATGCTATATTTCTATGGTATTTGTATCATCAATCATGTTATTGACTTAGTTTTAAAAGGCATATAAAATTATGTTGCTTATTTTTTTCATATGTACCTATTTATTGGAAATGCACTGCTTTGTTAAGATTCCTAAATGCTGTGTAATTGTAATATTTTTAGAATGTAAGATTATAATCTGGTATAGGTGTTATATCGAATTAAACCCTGTAATGTTTAATGAACCTTGTAGATGGTGTTAGATTTGTTGGTAAGAGGAGTTTTGGGATTATTGGAGTTAAGTTTCCCAGTAATGGTGTTTTAGGTACAAACTATTTTTAGATTTATTGTTACCAGCATCAGTATAGAAGCAAACTATCTCATTTCCGTTTTTAATACGTACTTCTTACAGGCAGGCCTGTATAAAAAAATATTTCATAATGTTACCTTTCGTAATGGAACCTGGTATAGTTTTGTAGAGGTTTTTTGGAAAGTCAATAAAAGTTTTACATTTCACTTGTGTTATTATTTATTTTACATTTCACTTGTGTTATTATTTATTTTACATTTCACTTGTGTTATTATTTATTTAAGCAGTTATCAAATCAGTTATTTAGAAATGAACCCTGATCATTACTAGTACATAATTAATACAAATATGTATAAAATGGTTAGTGATAATTATGTAGATTTATTAAATCGTCACAAAGTTTTTCTTACATTTTAGATACTGTTTTAAGACCTAAAAGATTTAAACATTTCTCCATTATCCTAGCAGTGATCTCACATAACATTAAACGCTCATAAAAGATCTTGACAATATTTCCACTTTTATCTTTTTCCACGCAGTAACACTTGTCATAGAATTCTGTGAAAGTTGTTGACACTTCATACACGTATTCACACAGAGTATGCAAATACAAATCTCCCGCTACCTTAAGAATTACTTCTGGGAACCTAAGAAGGACTTTTCCAAGCTTCCATTCATTTTCATGAGAGAGCTTTATGCCTGACTTCCTAGCTTCAACCAACAGTTGGTCTAAAGACACCTGAGCAGTCCTTCCTATTGACCTTATGCGAGTCAAAGCGTATAGCAAGTACACTGCAGTATTGCCCCGATCTTCTAACATTTTGTCAAATGAAAAGACATATTCATTAATTCTGTTGTGACAGAGGTCTGCATATTTAATGCAGCCATATGCAACAGCTTCTTGAGCTTCTTTGAGTTCTTCTGGCGTCAGAATTTTGTCCCGCCCCTTCTCAACCAGTTTATCCAAAGCTCTCTTCAAACCTTCATCCAACAGAGAACTTAATTTGACAGTATCTCCAGACCTGCTTTTGAATTTTTTCTTATCCTCACCCAGGACCACACCAAAACCAACATGTTCTACAATTTGCTGGTCTTCCCTGATAATACCAGCCCTCTTTGCACAGGCCTCAATGATCATAAAATGAGTGTATTGACCGGCATCAGTCACATAGATTATCCTCTCGGCTTTCTCTTCCTCAACTCTTTGTTTAATGGTTGCCATATCAGAGGTGTCATAGGTGTATCCGCCATCAGATTTAACAACTGTAAGTGGTATTCTGTCATGAGTATCTGGGTTCCCCCACATTATTAGCCTGCCCTCATCATCTTCTAGAAGACCCTTATCTTTAAGTTCTTGGACGATGGCATTCATCCTACTGTGATAAAAGGATTCACCTCTATCTATTATTTTGATGTCCAGGCGATCATATATGTTCTGAAAATCTTGACGAGACACATCACAAATCAGTTTCCAAGCAGCTAAGTAATCTGGATGACCAGATTGAAGCTCCACAACACAAGCATATGCTCGCTTCTTAAACTCCTCATCCTCATCAAACCGTCCCTTCGACTCCTTGTAGAATGACTGGAGATCAGAAATGGGTGGAGCTTCTGTTTTGAAATTCGGGAACTTATCTTGCATATGAGCAATAAGCATACCAAACTGAGTTCCCCAATCCCCGAGGTGGTTAATGCGAAGGACATCATGGTTTAAGAACTCCAAGATTCGACAAATACTATCACCAATAATGGTTGACCTCAAATGACCAACATGCATCTCTTTTGCTATATTTGGTGACGAGAAATCAACTAATATTCGCTGCCTCTTAGTCTGGGGTGGCTTGATGCCATGAAGGAGAATACTATTAAGAACATGTTCGACAAATTCTTTAGAGAGATATATGTTTAAGAAACCAGCCCCTGCTACTTCAATCTTTTCTATCAAAGGTGATACTGGAGTTTTGTTGAGAATATTATTTGCTACTTCCCTAGGGTTGGTTTTAATGTTCTTAGCTTTTAATAACTGAGATATAGGTAATGCCGAGTTGCACTGGTAGTCTCCAAACTTGGGGTTGTTGCCAGACAGAGTGATAGTAACGGGAGGGTCCTCTAAGTCGGGGTAAGCAGAAGTAATGGCAATTTCAAATACGTTCTTAAGTTCATCAATCACAGATATGTTGCCCTCCACGGAACTTAAGTCTTTTAATAGAGTAGGTAAAGTTTTCGATACTCTTTTAGTTACCTGGTTGGACCGCTCGGCTTGAATGGCATTTTCGAGTACCACCAAGCGATGCTTTAGTTTTTCGTTTTCGGAGAGCAGCGCGTCTAGACGTGCATCACCAGCGTAACTTAGATCGCCTTTGGAAAGTTTGTCCAATTCTTCTTCGATCGATTTTGCTTCCTTTTCAGCCCTGGTGGTGCGTTCTTCTAAACTATTTTGGCTTGCACTGGACATTTTTAAACATTCACTTAAAAATAATAATCCATTAAAATTGTATATACCTAATGGGACTATAATTGTGTTATCCGGAGTTATTAGTAACAGAACAATTAATAACCGGAATATTTGAGGTTACGATATTACGTATAGGTTATAAACTGACTTGACTTGACATTGACAAAAGAGCTTTCTGCTTTGACAACTAGCGATGGGAAATATCGTTACTTTTATTTCACTATCAAGTCGGTGAAGATATTTATTTTGCAAGTAACCATTTGCAACTTATAATATATATATATATATTATAAGTTGATAGTTTATAGATATTTATTTTTGTCACTTTTATATCACCGGTGAAAAATCACCACCGGTATATTTCATTAGTACGAGTAGTAAAGATTACAAATGTACTGTAAAGTGAAATCTCACCGTATCACGAATTCACGAGACACGACGTGGTTATAAATATCAATTACCTACATAGTTTAATCAAAACCTTACAATGTTTAAAATAAGACTCATTTTCAATTGAAGTTTTTGTATCGTAGCGATATTAATAACGAAGCAAGTTGAAAGAAATCAGACAAACTTAAGTGTAATAACGTTGAGAATAAGATGCAATTTCACTTAAACAAATTCTCTCTTCTAGTGTCTGTGTCGCTCTCGCTCACGCACTGCTCAAGTCACAAATGTTGCTTTCTCTCTTTCGCACGATGGAATTCTGTGAATTATAATTATGTAGCTTGGCCGGTGGCCGGCGTTAAGTCACAGTAAAAGGAATACTGTGGTGAATTCACCGTCCCGATAAATGTAACAGACGGTTTCGCAGTGTTGGCAACCTGGAAGATGGCGCTGATCGTACCAGGGGCGTAAAATTATCGTACCTGCCGAAAAATTATTGTACATGTTCAAATAACATAAAAACGAAGAAAAATAGATATTTATCATGAACTTATGTTGCGCTCGACCGCCCAACACGTCATTTTCCATATTTTGACATCCATTAAATATTTGCAAAAAAAAGAATAAAAAAAAGACCGCAGGATTTGCGAAAAGCCGTAGATTTTGCTACGGCGATAGGGTTCCAGCCGTAGGCCGTGGATTTTGTGATTTTTTGACATGGTAATTGCCGTAGCATTGGCAACACTGGCACCGAGCTATGAGCTGACGAACTGAGAGAACCAACCTACCAATGAAAGATGGCAGGGACTAAACTAACGTCTCCGATTGGCTAGGTTAATTCCCGATAATTCCGGTTTAATCAGCCAATCCAGACAAAGGAATATATAGGAAATATCGCCACTGTGTCGCCAGTGTCGCTCTGTGTCATTGTTGAAAAGCTCCGGTTGCTCAAACTTCGATCTTCTAATTTGTTCAGAAAAAAAATTGGATTTTCGAAAATTATCGTACATTTGCGTACGATAATGAATCGCAATCGTACATCGTACGGTGGTATCAAATTATCGTACATGTACGATAATTATCGTACGGTTGCCAACACTGCGGTTTCGATGCATGTCACTGGTGTGACAAGGTGAAGTATATTTATCAAGTGAAATATCCAGTGTTAGGTGAAATGTGCCATTCCTATTGACAACACAACAAAAAATCATCGAACACGACGGTGTTGTCACTTGACGTCCAAGCTTGACGTATTCCCCAATTGGTGACATTAAGGTACAGTTCTGAAAATTATCTTTTTTTGAAATTTTATCTGAAAAGTATCCATTTTTGCATTTCGCTGCTTGTCTTGTTTCATATTAATTGTATTACAATGCCCATGACTTTGGCAATTTACATATCTAACCACACGCACAACTTATGTTTCCCGATGAACAGTAAAGAATGTAATTCATAGACACTGACGTCTATAAGCTTGTAGAGATTTCGTTGTCATGGTAACCAAGGTCAAACAAATACCGCCAAATGTAGGTTTCAAAAGTATTCAGTGGAAATTATTGTTTATTAATTAAAAACAATGTCAATTTTGTGATGACTTTATTAAAAATATATTATTTTTAAGCCGAGTTGATTGATATAAAATACATGTGTGACATAAGTAGGTGTTATACTTCTTGATAAACAATAAGAAGTAAGGTCATTTCTTTCTCATGGCTGAAAAATGGCACTTAGGCAAAATGGGTTCGATTATGCGAACAAGGACACGGAAACACCGATCTGGCTCGAAGAGCTTACCAAGTGAGTTTGACTTGACCACTCATTGTGTTTGGTAAATGGCAATCAGAAACTATACCTATTTATTTTACGCATTCTATAAATTTATTTACACCTGCCTTCATTTATGTATCTGATGCACATGCAGTATGCACCCTTCATCGTCGTGCAAAAATGTGTTGTGTGGCTGGAGCAGAATTTTAGCAAAAGCCACCCTATAATTCTTGGAAGTTCTCCGTGAGGTTTCTAGTTATCAATTATCATAACCCTTCTATCTATGACTCCAAGAGATCTCTTAGTCTGAACTACGAAATTATTTTTATTCGGATCTTGATATAAAAAGAATGATCCCAGAACTGCATGATTGCCGCCTGCATGATGGCTGCATGATGCCAATGCATACGTATTTTATTTATTGATCTGAGTACGTAACGGTTTTTTTCCCGTTCGGGACAGGACGTGAAGTTTTGAAAACATCGTTTCAAAAAAAATGTATACGATAGTGCATACGGAGCGGAATCCCGTACGGGACGTGGTACGTACGGGACGGGAAAAACATCTTTGCCGACGTACGGGAAAAAACCCGTTACGTATGCATTGGCCTTAAGAATACGTGAAGGGTGTTTGTGGTCTATCCATTCCACTCTCCCTCTCGCTCGAGCTCTCCCTGCGCGTCGTGGGGCACCCTCAAACAAGGTTGTGGCCTTAGAATAGTAATAAACGTTGTGGCATCAGGTACCTCCTGTAGGGGGTTGGTGGAATCTCTACCACCAGATCTCCTTGACAGAAGGTTCTTTATTTGCATATGTGGTGTTGCAAAAGTGCCATCCTCCTTCTAGAATTAACTTGCTTCATAAATGGCAAACGTGAGATGCTTTTACTGTTGCTGATGTCCATGCGTGAAGGAACAGTTTCCTTGGTTTAGCTATTTCTAACCGACTTTGTCGAAAAGACTCATCAACGCGGTCAAAATTTAAGCAATAACTAATTATTGCTTCAATTTTGACCGCGTTGATGAGTGTTATCTAAATAACATAGATAGATTTAACATATTCTTCATCTGTTCATCATTATCCTGCCCATTTTTCAATTTTATTTGGGGTCGGCGCAATATGTTTTCGTCTTTCAGCCGTCATCTTTACACTCTCTTATCTTTCAAATCATATCATTAACATATTCTTACAATATATTTCAGGGAGATGAAAGAAACACATATTATCAATAGCAGCAGTGATTCATCCCCTACTTACAGGGTTCCTCAACAGAAATTTGGATACGCTAACAATGAAAACCGCAAGTAATAATCAATCTTAAATCTTACTGCTATGGCGCCAATTAGAAGAAGCCTTAGGCTAACTGGACTTCCAAAAATTAATGAATGGATTGATATCAATACTTCATTTGATTCATCAATCTGCTTCGTGCCATGGTTGTGGTGGTGACCAAGTCTCAGCCTCTCATTACCTAGCTCAGTAATGAATGAGATACGAGAACTTGGCTCTGCAGTGATCATTCTATGACTTGCTTTCAGTGTAATTAGCATAGTATGAAGCTGTCAGTCTCCTTTGTAGATTATTTAAGGCTTAAACTCGCAAGCACTCCACTGCAGAGCACGAGTCTCTCCTCATATTTAAAGAGGGATCTAGCGTACCGACTCCACTAAGCTTCTTCGTTGTTGAGAGGTGAGCGATTAGTGACCAACCGAAGCGAACCGAACATCGAACAGCCTTAGGTATATACAAGTACTTCGAACGAAAATTTTTCGCTGAAAAAACGCACTCAAATCGAGCGCGAATTTTAACTCCAATACGTATTCCGTATGCAATATTTTATGTTAAATATGTTTCGTTGTTAAATATGTTTAGATTAACGCGAAGGACATCGCTAGATACTTCCATGGATCTGTTGCTGAAGCCTCAGATGCCGTCGGCCGCACATTCTGCCGGAATTTTGCGCCATAGCAATGGTAAGTCACGTAAATAAATTGGCCAAGAACTGTATTGGCTAAGCTTCATACGTACCAAGAATCTTAACAAATCCGAAGGAATTAAAGCACTCGCTTCTTAACACAATCTCGATACACCAGAAGACTGAAATAGCTTTTAGATTTATGTACGTAAGCTAGTTTAAATTAAGGTTTATAGTTTTATCAGATCAGAAAACTTTAACTCGGATTGGGAGTTAAGAACGGATAGAACTCCGTTGAGAGACACGAATAATGAAATATACCTATTCAAAATAAAAAAATGCATTAATAAATTTTGTATAAATTTAGTTAGTAATACATAATGAATAATTTGACGTCGTCGAGCTTGGACGTCTACACAGCTAATTTATTAATTGAATGTATACCATATAATTATAATTTTACACAACAGCTCGTCCACGATGCATGCCGTGGTAACCTATGATTAAGACTACATTAAGTTTTAAGTTAACCCATGGCTTGGTTGTAATTATAATGTAAGTCTTGTTGGTTACCCTAATAAAATAAAACACATATAAATTTCAGGGTACACATTAAATGGCCGAAGAAAAAACGGCCACGCCAGCAGCAACTTAGACTGGGGAGACTCGGCTAACGGTATATCGAATGACTTCCTCTCAGACCTCTTGCCCCACTACGTCACACCTCGCCATCGCCGCATGAATAACACCATAGATGAAGATTTTCAGGATGTCATTATGGGTTCCAGTGAGTAGCTTTACCGGGTTGTGTCTTTAACTCTCGATATTCTTCATTTACGGCTGGGCCAATAAAAATATTAAAGTCATTCAGAAGTCCCATGCTATCCTGGGTCGTGTTTGTTTTGAAGCCTAAACTTTTTGTCTCAGGACGTCATGAAATAAACCGGCGGAAATTCCTTTCAAAGGAAGCGTCAAATAATCTTGGAACCAAGTTGCCCGTGCAGATCAGTTCATCCAAGAAGCCAACATCACTTATCTCTGTGCCAAGCAAAAATGTTAAAGTTGATAAAGGAAAAAGTGAATTTATTATCCCGGAACTACCAGAAGGAAGATTATTGGAGATAAAGATCTTCAGCAATTGGGGCGATAAGTACTTGGTCGGCCTGAATGGTATAGAAATGTTCGATTCCAAAGGAAACGTCGTCGCTATAGAGAAGGTAGGAAGAAAACCTTAGCCATACGTTATACATATACCCCAATACATTAGGTACACTTTGAAATAATAATAATAATATTTCGCTTGCTACAAGAACACTAGTACAAAAAGATCAAGAAATACAGTGAGCATTCAATTTCTGATATCGATTATAATATTATTACTAGAGATGGGCCGACTACACGCCGACTAGTCGGGAAAACCGACTATTCGGCATGTTTTATAGTCGGCGACTAGTCGGCAATTAGTCGGCAAAAATCGCCGAATAGTCGGCATTAATTTTCGCTACAAAAAATTAAAGAAATGAAGAAAATATCAAAATTATACAATCAGCATAATGAGATTTATTTTAATAAATCCGATTATAATGCAAATAAATATTTTATTATGTAGTAGTAATAGGTAAAACGGATGTTGGATTTGTCACATTCACGAATGCAAATATTGACCTTCAAAGATTTGGTTCAAAAAAGCCCAGTGGCGCCAGCAAACTAATGTTTCTCCATAAAAAACTCAATTATTATTACCTATATTGTCGAAATCTCGTTTTCAACAGACTTGAAAAGGAGGTAGGTAATCAATTAATCGCGTTTATATTTTTTGTTTGTATGTTCCCCGATTGTTATAAATAATTATTTTTCTTTATACAATTTTTTTTTCATTTCTATGATTTTTACGAATACGAATGTCAAAAATTATGTGAAAATTCGTTGCATCACTAATATGTGGCAATAATAATACAAGTTTGTACTTTTATTTGTACTTAGTCATATTTTCAGTAAAATTTTATCAAATAGTATTCAATCAAGCTAAAGCAATTTATGGTGGAGAAACGTCAGACTTTCAGGTTTATCAGGAAGCAATCGATTCCTTTTATTTTCATAAATATTTGACCAAAATGAGGTTGATCGGCATTGCCGACTAGTCGGCCGATTAGTCGGCAATTTTCTCACCGAATAGTCGGCTAGTCGGCTGATCGGCAAAACCCATAGTCGGCCCATCACTAATTATTACCTATTGTTAGAATACAACGCAGAGTTTTAATACCCTGATTATCATGAAGCTCCCTCTTCACTAATAACCTATTTTGCTTGAAAATTGCGCTTTTCCTGCAGATGTATTTTCTCTAAGCTAGTCTGTAGTAACCCTGTCTGCCCAACGTCCCGGATATAATTTGCCACAATGCCACCATCGATTTTACCTAGCATACCCAACCACAGGAAATCCTAGTGCAGAGGTGTGAGGGCGTAACTGTCTCTATCAAAATTTGAAAAGAGACAAAATTGTACCAGGTGTGGGCGGACTCGGAGAGCGGCGATCACTCCAAGTACGGTCGCGCGGAGTGCCTCGCGGACGGCGTGGTGCGCACGCGGGACGAGCGCCACCTGTGGAGTGCGCCTGCGCCCCCCCCGCCCCCCGAGCCCGCCGCGCCGGTGGCCGTCAGCGTGCTGCTCGCCGCCAGGACCACGCTGGCCTTGCTCAGGATCTGGGTGAGACGTGTGTGAAAAAGAGAGAAAAAGAGAGAGAGAAATCTCTGATGTTACGAAATGATCAATGTTCCATATTTTTGGATTGGAAATCGGAAATTACGCAGCGGTAGAAGTTTGTTTCGGACGGACAGACGGACAGACGGACGGACGGACATGACGAAACTATAAGGGTTCCGATTTTACTTCGGAACCCTAAAAACCGGAGCAAAATAAACTGACAATGAGAAAATTGTAGATTTCATGGCACTAAGCCTTATTCCTATCATCCTGTCATCGTCATTGTTTTACAGAATTACAACAAGTCTCGAATATACTCCACTCGGGGCGTCCGATTGGTTCAGATTAAACTGGACGACCAAGTCATATTTTACGGAGAGATAGCGCGCTCGAGCGGAGAGCTAAAAGGTCTTCTACCTTCATTTGGTGACGTAAGTGTCCTTGAAACTTACTAGTTTTCTTAACAGTTTCCTCATCATCTGCAATACTGATTTAATTTATATTTACAGACAATTCTGTTCACGAAGAAGCCTGAGATCTTGGAGGCCATTATGGTCAACGACAAGAACTTCCAAGCGTTGCTCAGAGAGAACGAGGCTTTGCACGAGCAACTGAACGTGATAGAGAAGCGGCCGCCGACCGCCAACAGCAAGAGTCACGCCAGCCCCGCCGCCACCGACCTCGCAGCGGCGGAGGACGGGGAGACCAAATACGTCGCGAGACAGATCAAACTGACGCTCATGTCCAACTGGGGACAGAAACATTTGATCGGTTTAACGGGTAAAGTTAAAAAAGCTAATTTTGAACTTTTGAAGAATTAATTGCGCTAGTATCTCCGTCACAAACATACACAATTACGCCAAAGCTTAACAAGCCCTGCCTAAGAAGACACAACCTTCATCATTTCATCCGATCTCATGTTTTCACAAGGCTTCGTTCAATGGTTATTTCATCTTCTCTAAAGGTATCGACGTGCTCTGCAACAACGTGTCAGTGAAGGTCCACCGCGCGTTCGCCTACGTGTCGTTCATCAGCGACGACCGTACCGACAGCAGCCTGCTGGACTGCAAGAGCCTGTTCAACGGCAGGAACATCTCGACTGAGCTGGACGACATGTGGTGTGCCAGCTTCACGCCTGGGTCCAAGTTCTGTCATGTCGTCCTCGACTTGAAGGACCCCACCGAGATCACTAGTGAGCTCTTGTTATGGGAATAGTCGGCAAACGAGCTGAAGATCCACCTGATGGGAAGTGGCTATGGTCCTATGGTCACCCATGGACATCAGCGACACCAAAGGCGTCTAATGCGTTGCTGGTCAAGAAAGAGGGAAGAAGCAGAAAGAAAGAACTGAATCTCAAGCCCCCAGCCGGAACACGATATTTGGTTCTCATTCGAATAGTACCTAGTGATTGCAATAGTTTCAGCGGATTATATTATCGGCCCACCGCAGCGCACGAATCTGTTTTCTTGATTGAGAAGGTCTGAAGCGTACTCCACGATTCTGCCAATACGAATTCTTCTTGTGGGTCTTCCAGAGTTCCTTCGGAGAAAGCAAAATCTTTTATGACTTTAACCAATCACCAATGTACAGTCACCTGCAGAGAAAAGTAACCCATCATTTACTGTGTGTTTATTAAGAGATGGGTTACTTTTCTTTGCAGGGGACTGTACCAACTACGTTATAAATTAAAAAAAATATATTACATCAGTAGCCAATTAGCCATAGAAGCGTATCCATTACTTACTTATTTCGTCAACTTTGGTTCAAAGAATTGGAACAGAATTACTGTTTTTCCATGGAAAACACTGGCCTTCCATCGGTATCACCTCTAACTACGTTTCCCAGGTATCCGCATCTGGAACTACAACGGCGGCATGGAGCTGTCGTACCTGGGGGCGAAGCACCTGCGCGTGTCGCTGGACGGCGCGGCGCTCCACGGGCGGCCGGTGCTGCTGCGGCGCGCGCCCGGCGACACCTGCTACGACTATGTACAGCAGATAGACCTCGCTGCTATCGACGAGCGGTTGGTATTCATTTCATTATGTAGGGTTAATGGTGATCGCTAGATCATATCGTTATCGTAAGATATTAGATAACAGTCGTTAAGCCATATCGGAGGAATGAAAACTTCCGGTACTTGGGTTGGCCATTAAACGATTCACCAATGTATAGTGGAGCAGCATGGTGGAGTATGCTCCGGGCCTCCTCAAGAGGAGAGACCCGTGCTCATAGCCCGGGCCATCAATTAATGGGATCGACACATGTCGCCGGACTTTAACCCTTCGTATGTGTATAATTATATGTGTTCTGTACTATACTGTCTACACTACACGTGATGACTTATGACTTCTTGTATTCCCAAGTTCGGAGACCGCACCAGACCCCGACGAGTTCCTCACGGAGAGCCCGCTGTACGGCGAGCTGCAGCCGCGCGCGCCCACCGGCTTCGTGCTGCAGATCAGCATCTTCTCCACCTGGGGCGACCCCTACTACGTGGGGCTCACGGGAGTCGAGCTCTACGACCCGCACGGGAATGTTATACCCGTCACTGAGTCCAGTGAGTGTTGGCGTTTTAGGGTACTTTTAGATAACTCTTTGTACTGAGTTACTGACAGTGCAAGGCCAAAACAAGAATTGGGTCAAAATATCGGTATGGGGTAATATAATAATATAACCTAGTTGTAATAAAAAACTGGGAGTACTTTTGGTTAGGATTTGTTGACTGTAATATTTGTGCATAGATTTGGATTGTTGGTCCTTCGAGCAGGACTTACATTCATAGGTAGTATAGTACGGAGGAATCCATGAACAACGAAAACGCTGAAAGCAATTTTTTTTCGTGTAAACCTATTTAAAAATGAGCTGAGGAGTTGCTTTTGATTTTTCTTCTATTCTTTAATAAAACACTCACAAAATTTCTTTCCATGCGGATTTAACTAATACCTACTATAGTGCAGTCTGAACATGTCACTTACAGGAGTGTACATCATTCAGCATAAATAACAAGTAGTATAGTAAATAAGAATAAGAAAAATGTGTGCAAATCACACGCGGTAGAAGTGAAACCTTCGTGACCCCTCCCCCTGTACAATGTTTTCTATCTCATTTTCGAATTTATGTGTCTGTCTCTTTTTACTGTCCCGTTTTCATCGACTTTCGGGCTTGTACACAAAACTGCGATGCGACGTCGCATCGCAAAAACCTGCGAGCTCGCACGTCGCGTCGCAAGAACTTGCGAATTGATTCGCATCGCGCATTCCTGCGATGTTACGTCATACTTGTTGACAACACTTTTAAGTCGGCTCTGAGACAGCGTGTTGGCAAGACGTACACACATCAAATAAAGTTTGAGATCACTTTGAAAATACGAAGTCTTTTTTGTTACGTTAAAATGAAACGTTTTTTCTTTTTCTTCTAAGATTCTTCATTTAAAAATCAAATCTTTTAATAACAAATTCATATTTTCGATGAAAATAGTTCCCTTCGGCGTTCATAATAGTAATAAATGGATGAACCCAAAATCTTCTTTGTATCTTTTGCCTGTATCTCCTAAGCAATAAGAAAAGTGCACACTTCTTTTTACGATCCATGTCACGACCTAGTTTTCAACGGTCATCAAAGGAATGGTCACCTTATCGTGGGAAGGGACACGCTTTGCCGCACGAAATCGCATCGCAGCAATTCGTGTCGCAACTTTTTGCGTTGCGAATTCGCATCGCGTCGAATCGCAGTTTTGTGTACGGGCTCTTCAAATCACTACGATGCCAAAGAAGTCTTCACTACAAAAACATTTTCCCGTAGACGTGTGCGCGCACCCGGCGAGCGTGAACGTGTTGTGTGCGGGCGGCGGGGGCGGCGTGGGTGGCGCGGGCGGTGGGGGGCGGGACGCGCGCACGCCGGCGCGGCTGGCGGACGGACGCAACGCGCGCGCCGACGGACCCGACCACTGCTGGCTGGCGCCCATCCTGCCGCGCACGCTCAACAGGTACGTGCACTCATACTGTCACACACACACACACAGAGACATATACTGCCGCGCACGCTCAACAGGCCCGTAATTTGAAAGACTTTGCTTGAGTCTGCCAAACGACTCGTAGTGTTGCATTGCGGGGTTTTGAAAAGCATAAAGAACTTTATCCTTCTCTAAGTATTAACTTTTATGTTATTCCATTTCGTTGCAGAGTATTTTTCGTGTTTGACATCCCAGTGTCGGTGTACGGTATGAAGATATGGAACTATGCAAAAACACCCACCAGGGGCGTCAAGGAGTTAGGGGTGAGTTCTCATGGTTTTTCAACTACGAGACATATGTAGTTAGGTACCGCAAGTATCTATAGGCACTGTAGGAGTATCTGCAGGTGTTTTTTTTTTTGCAGCGATTTTTGTTTTGGGGGAGGGAACTTGAGGAAATAAAATTATCCTACTGGTGGACATACCTAGATAGGTCATGTTCTGGTGGTATGATAGTAGGGTAGCAGTGACTGCATCTTTGCGTTAAAATGAAAGAGTCGCTATTTATTTAAATGATTTTGCGGAGTGACTCTTCTGTACCAATAGGTAGTATTATGTATTCTGTGGTGCGGTCCAGGTGTTGCTGGACGACCTGCTGGTGTACACGGGCTCGCTGCCGGCCGCGCCCGCCCGCGACGAGATCCCCGCGCACTGGCTCTATCTACAGGACGCTGATGACGCGCTCTCGCCGAGGTACTTGGTGTACCTACTGTTATAACGATATTATTGTTTACTAGCCTTCTACCCGGGATAATAGGTAACATCTTATTTCAGATCATGGACTACTTGAGTGCCTTTCATGAAAATTTATACGTTTTACATTCTGAAGTTGAAGTGCTAACACCCTATTAATTAACACCAAAACCCTTTCCTTCCGTACATTTTTTTTTATTGTCTGCCTTTTGGTCGTCCGTCGATTACTTTTAGCGATAAGACCGCCCGTTGTTAAATTATTTTCTTTATTAAATAAATAAATTTATTTAATATAAAAAATTGCTATATATATTGTATTGTAAACAATATTAACTCCCCAGTCCGTCGGAGCTGAGTCAGCGCACGACGACGAGCGGCTCGCTCGAGGCGGCCGACCCGCGCGCGCGCCCGCTCACCGGCGTGCACGCGCTCGCACACAAGCGGACCGCACACTGATAACAGTGACAACATGTGCCACTGTAACGTATAGTCTATTTTATGACGAGCCTTGTTTGCTTCTAATTGGTACATGTCAATTTAAATTAGTTAAAAAAAATATTATTAGTAAACAGAAATTTTAGCTTTAGCCAAAGATATTTTACTTTAGATATGTTCATACATTGCGAGGTTCAGTTTTTGATGACAACTTTAGACTTAATCACTCAAATGCAGCTGTCAAATTTCATAATGAAATCGCTACACCTGACTAAATTCGACTGTTTTAATTTCAGCGCCCTCTTGGCATATCTACCTTTTTCATGGGCGTAGCCAGGGGGGGGGGGTTTCGGGGGTTCAAACCCCCCCCCCCCCCCCGAAATGTTAAGGACTGACATTTTTATGTGCTAATAAACCCTAAAAAAACATTTTTCTAGACGTCATTCCGAATCGAATGAGCTATCGCACATATTTTTGGGAGCTTTATTTCTATTAAACACGTTTTTGAACTTTTTCACTACATAGACTAACATAACTAACATGGCACTACATAGACTAACATAACTAACATGGCACTACATACGTCGTGAGAAAAAATAAAGTCTCAATTTTCCTTAGGGTTATTGTATGTACTTTTTGTCGTTGTATTTTCTTGAACCCCCCCCCGAAACTAAAACCTGGCTACGCCCATGACCTTTTTCATACATGCAATATTATTGGCTTTAGCATTACATGGTAATTTTATCCTCAAATTATTTTTTATGCTTGCCTTATTTTTAAATTACAAATTACAACAAAAAGACCCTGTAAATTTTACTAAATAAAGACTTGTCTAAAAAATGGACTATACATAGGTATATGGACGCTTCTTTATAGGACGACTCAAGAACGCCAGCTTTATAGTTCAAGTAGACCAAGCAGTACCATACTGCAGAAATAAAATTAGTGCCATATAAAATTATTTAAAACATTACTTAAACACTGAATAACTTTTTCTGGGTTTCCAACACCTTTAAGCTCCACGCCCCTCGCACGCACACATGTAAGTTGCGTGTACAAAATATATTATACGATGTAGTTGTCGTATTCAAAGAAGCGAGAGATTCCGAAGCAGTTATGGTTAACCGTAACACATTTTATATCAGTTATCGTAATCCGTATGGTCATTTCGCACACAAAAAATATGGCGTTGAAGTCGTAGCAGAGTGTGTATGTATGTACATATGGCGTGTGTATAACTTAAAATAAATATAAATGGGTACTTTAATGGCTTAGAATAATGTTCCGTGATGTTTTTAAATGGATAATAAATTAAATGGATAAGAAAATCATACAGGATTTTAATCCAAAAATAATAAAATATGCGAAAAAATGTAATCAAAAAATGTTTAGTTAAATATATTAGGTAAGTTATTTGCATAACGTGTCCCAAGTTTTTTAATGTATTGATTAGTATCTCTAAATTAAAATTATAACGTAATATGAAATTATTTACTTAAATATGCGTGTGACATTCATTTTGAATGTGAAAAAGTGAGTTTACTCTGGCCAAGATCAAATTGTAATCTCATTGAATTTATGTAATTATTATATTACTCATGAAATCGAAGCAAGGAAGATTGAGTGGCTTCAGTAGGAGCTAACTCTGATCGAGATTTTTAGGATTTGAATGAGGCTATTCGCCCACGTCCGATGATAGGTGACCGATTTTTTGTAGGAGAAAAATAGAACGTACGGATAGCAATAGTACAACGCACACGTCCTACAAAAAGTCGGTCAAAAAGATAAGAATCGGAGGAAAAATCGGCCCGATTAAGAAGAAGTCTGACGTGGGCGAGGAGCGTAATGAAATATTATAGAATCGGTTCGGGAGGACACTTCATTGACTTTATAAAATCAAATTAAAATGTCAACTTCTCCTTTTGAGATTTGATCTTTAAATATTTAAGTAAAACATGACGTTGTTGTTGTTAATGCAATCGTAGAAATATTACAATTCCGTAGACTGCACTCGAGCCAAATTATTTTATTTGTTGTGCCCTCAGATTAATGACTACCTTTAAACTTGTCATTATTCTGCGGTACCGTTGTTGTTCTTGCAGTGTTGTATGTTCCCTACCGTATGTCTGCATGTCCGCATGTCCGCTAACGTCCGTCCAATGTTACTTGTGTACCTGTATTATTTAATAAATTAAATTGTTAAGTGTCTCGTGTCCTGTCAGTAGTTTTTTGTATTAAAATATAATGTTTTATATCTAAAATTTCTTTCATTTTTAATTCTACTACTATAATTTATATTTGCTCAACTAGCCGGTAATGTCGCTATGGCATCACGCTACGCTGCGATATGGCTCTTAATCACATTCTATAACATGATAAATAAAACCACTATACACATTTGTTGACTTATTTTATTGTTAGGCAAATATAGAATCACAGATCGAAAATTCAAGCACACTACCACCCGCCCCTTGCTCCCATCAGGCGAGATAAACATTTAACTAAATTTACATTTCAATCATTGGTTAATAACTTTTCTTCAAGAATATTTTTGTATTTTATTCATGACACGTATTAGCCTACTTTAATTAAGTATACGTAAAAAATACCTACAATTTAATCATACTGGAAATCAGGTTCTCTCGGAGCCGCTTGATGACGTCAGCGGCCATGACGTCACTACAATAGCTCTAAACTACATCAATACATCTAAGTTCATCAGTCTGTCACACCAGTATTATAATAAAATCTCTTCACTTCACAATAATTATATTTTATTGTGATACGAAAAAATTAATTTGTACAAAATCAACGTAATACAGGGTGAATCCATCTCCCGATACAAGAAACTCTCTACCAAGCTATACAAACCTCAATACCAATTACACGGCAATAGCGGTGGAAAAACTTAATCAAAATATTACTTAAACAAATGTAACATTCATAAATTGACTCAGTTGGTCGTACCAACGTTCATTCAAGGATACTTTATGTACCTAATTGTTTTGTTACGAAACTTCCTAAGAATTTTTCCTAAGAAAAATTTCAGTCCAGACGAATGAAGCTCTTTAGATAATAATTATACAGCATTCATTCATGAAATGTAATACAATTAGACTGGATAGACAACTGCAACATATTGATTGGCCATTTGTAACGCACTGACAATCGAGGGGTTCTGAGATCAATATCGGCGAGCCATCATTTGGACCGTGGATGTTTACAATACATTGAATCCTAGTGCGAAGATGTAGATGTGCGAACTTTAAGTCAGTTAACAATACGGTCTTTATCAAAACGTGCTCATGGTATCATTCAATGTTACAGGGATTTGTATACTCATCAAATAAATCTGCACTTGGGTGTAATGTTGGTAACCTTGAAATAAGTGTCTTATTTGTCAAAAACCATATAATGGACATAATAATAGCGCTGTTATTAAAGATAATATAAAACATTACATTTAATATAACATTTTAATTTCTATACTCCTATTTCAATGCTACCAACATTACGCCCAAGTGCAGATTTAGTTGAAGAGCAATAGTCAATCAACTTATTGTTTGTGTAATGTGTGATTGAGGTGTACAGTGCCTCCAACTTATCTGTGAATTGACGGAGGGCGCTGTCGGACGCATTGGACCAATCACTGGACGCAATTCGAGACGTAGTAAATGTCAATGAATGAACACAAAGAACTTATGAATGGGGCGGCATTAGTTCCAATTTTTGCCACTTCACAGATAAGTTGGTGGGACTGTAAGTGGAGGAGTGGACGAGTCAACAGCCAATGCGAGTTCAGCTGAAGAAGTATAGCGAGCGCAGCACGCTCTGTATGTCGAACTGGCCGGTGGGCGGCACCGCGCGCAGCAGCTGGTTGACGCGCCGCTTGGCGGCAGCACCCGTCGCTAGCTCTTCCACCTCGCTACAATTATGTATAACCGTTACAAATGAATCACTAATCCATTACCCGAGCGTGGCGGAGTATGACCGACTCCTTAAATAGGATAGACACTTGCTCACTAGAAGATTAATAGGTTAAAGCTATATAAATTTCATTCAGGTATTTTGTAACCTGCGGGGCTATTATGAAATTTTAAAAAACCATTCATGTTCCAGTCAAATCATTTAACGGACTTTGAACGACGTATGATTAGCTAAAAAGTGTCACGTGACCGTTTGATAACACAAATTTAACGTTTACAATGGAACATGGCTAGAATTAAGAATTTGTAATGGCCGCGCTGATCGTTAATAACTTGTTCAAAAACCCTACCTTTCCGGGTAGCTGTACTGCTTGACGAGAAACTCCGACAAGTCTTCTAGAATGGGTTGGGAATGAAGTGCCACGAATTGTTCACGGCAAATCTAGAAGAAAACATTTTGTATATTAACATTATGAAAGTTATTCTTATGTTTAATATTAGTTTTTTTATGGAAATAGCCGACAAACGAGCCGACATTAGCGACACCAAAGGCAGCAATAATAAGAAGAGCTAAGAAGAAATAGCAGTAGTAGCAGTGATAGCCTAGCGGTAGAACGTTGGTCTCCCGAACGAAGGGGCCCGAGTTCAAATCCTGGCACGCACCTCTAATTTTAAAATATTATGTGCGTATTACATGTTAATTATCACTTGCTACGGTGAAGGAAAACATCGTGAGGAAACCTGCACACCGGAGAGTTCTCCATAAAAGTTCTCGGAGGTGTGTGAAGTCTACCAATCCGCTGTTGGCCAGCGTGGTATACTATGGCCTAACCCTCACATTCTGAGAGGAGACCCCGAGCCCAGCAGTGGGACAATTTTATTATGGGTTGTTGGGTTGTTGCTTATGAAGAAATAGAAAGAACTAAACAAAAACCTCGTTCATCCGGTCGACGGAGTGCGGGTGCGTCCAGAAGCAGTCGTGCACGGACACGAAGGCGACGCCGGCGGCCTGGCAGCGCAGTGACGTCAGCATCATGTGCGACGAGTCCAGCGAGTGGATGAAGTTCGGCGGGAACGCGTTGCGCTGCTTCATCGTGCACGGCCGTCTGTGGCGGACGCGGATTTCATTTAGGACTTTTACACGCTACATCTATGAACCACAGCTATGACATGGCAGATAAATAAAGCGAGATGGATTGTTTTTGGCTATGACCGTTTCCGGCATAGGGTACTTAAGCACTATGCCAAAATATTGCGGTTCGCAACTGCAGTGTGCAAAAGCTCCAAAAGTATTTGAGTCTACATAATAGACCCTTTTTCGAACACTACACAGGGAATCCTAGTGTGGGGCTAGTGTGTAACGTTATTTATTATTATACTTTTAGGAATTAGAAATGAAATAATTAAAAAAAAAGAAAACATTCACACAATTTAATTATGTAATCTAAAACTGAATATTAACAAGAAATATGTATTTGGGCAGAGTAACGCCTTATAACTATGAAACGTCTAATAGTGATGGACCATGGAGACACCTGATACGAACGAAGGTCGGAGCAAGACTGAGCAAGACTTTATATCAATTCGGCGAGTGAGTCACGCCATCTTTAGGTCAGTTGGCTAACAACAGTAAGGCCCCATTTACACGCGCGCGCGAGCCACGAGACGCGCATGTAAATGAGCGGTAACAATACTGTATACTCACTGGTTGCGGTCCTGCGGCGCGCGGCGGTAGTACGGCTGCAGCACGGGCAGCCCGAGCGGCGTGCGCCACTGCACGCTCTCGCCGCACACGCCCGCGATCTGTCTGCACGCACGCACGCACACACACACACACAATGTTACATTAACATATTTGCAGTTTCTTCTATCGTTTTGTTTTACTCCAAAGATGAAGCTGTCCTCAACGGTGGTTACATAAAATTACTTACGTAAATTACGAAGAGGAGTCCCATTAACATTAAAAAGGGCTTAACCTCGGAATCCAATAAATTAGAATGTATTAAGATAAAACCTTTTTTTATAAGTAATGGACCAAGTACTCAAGTTTTCTCAGACCTGTGGTCTCTAAATTCAAAATTCTGTATTCATGTAGATATCACAGATACACTTATCCACATAATTTTTTTTAATCTACCAATTGTTGGTGGTTGTTCTTCTAATTACAACATTAACCAACCACCTATAAAGTTTATCTTATACGTATCAAACCATCATCCAACCAGTACCCTACCATCCATTACAAGTGTACATGTACTCACTTGGCGCAGTCAGTGAACCAGTCCTGTATGAGCTTGGTGGACGTGAACATCTCCCGCAGGCTGTCGAACGTCTTGGCCGTGAGGTAATGAGAACACGCCCATACTTGCTCCTTCGGAAACTCTTCGATATCTGTTCAACAAACAAACGACATCTCAATAATTTCTTTATTACATATTTTATATTAGTCTCTATAGAGTAAATTTACCTGCTACAGTTCTTATAACAATTCTACTGTAAGAAAAAGTACAAAAGACAGTCTCATCCTACCTTTAAGTTGTTTAGCGATCTGCAGCCTCGCCCCGAACCGTGTAACTCCATACACGGTGGTCATCACGGTCTGCTTGATGACCTTCCGCCGCACGAACCCCTCCAGTGTGACCGCGGCCGGCACGCCCGCCGCCGCGTCGCGCACGCGCTGTGCCTCCACCTTTACGTACACTCGTTTTTATTACTTAGATGCCCGATTAAATCGAAATCCGACCGTAATTCAATGTACCAAAGGTTACTTCACAATGACAGTTTTCAATGTTCTATTTTCTTTAATAAATGTAATTTCAATTGGTATTCTGCACTGAAATATTTTTTTAACGTTGGTAAAAACCAAGAAGCTTACATCTAAATCTGAAGTGCCACGCTTCGAAGAGGTTTCTGAAGACAGATAACGTGACATTGGAATTGAATTGAATATCTTCACCCTGTCATTGGTACACATCGACACCCTACCAGTAGCTACGAGTCTTAAAGTTAACGTCGATCAGGCCAATGATCAGACGAAGATGTTCATCCAAGTCACGTGATTCGTCTTCAGGTATCTCTTGAAGCGTGGTTTCCACCTATGTAAAAAACAACTTTTAATAATCTTAAATTAAAATTTAAAAAACCCCCGATACTCGATTAAGTCAACTTTCAAACAAAAAAACTAGATCAAAATCGGTTCATTCGTTTGGGAGCTACGATGCCACATACAGACATACAGATACACAGACACGTCAAACCTATAACACCCCTCTTTTTTCGTCGGGGGTTAAAAATGTACTTGTAATAAACTCCAATAGTTATCACAACGCACCAACGCCGCGACGTCAGTGTACACGTCCCGGGGGCGCTCGCCGGGCGCCAGGTTGACGGCGGCGGCGCCCCCCGCGTCGCGCCCCAGCGCCGCGTAGTGCTGCAGCCCGTTGCACGACCCGTCCTGGTGCACCGGGAACCCGCACAGGTACTCTGACAACACACACACACATACATACATACACGTAAAAGGTCTTATAGTGTGAGTGAAAGTGATAGTGATAAAGTGGAAAGTGCGCGAGTGCCTAAACAAAATCGTAGTACATCGCCGGCCGTACGGCGATCGGTATTTACGGTTGTTGACGAATATAAATAATAGAATAAGCGTTTATTAGCATACTTAGTTTGTAAGAAAAAATGCCCTTCACCTTGTCAAATCACATCAAATAACAACAAGCCATCGGGTGCATGTTAAGATTGTATTATCACCTTGTTTAAATATAAGTTCATGGGAACATCTCATCACTACTAACCACATCTTTCGCGCCCGGGAGCATGTACGGGCTAAGCACGTACAAATTATTGTCGCGTCATCAATATCATCAGTTCATTGTCTTTTATTGAAATTCCATTCAGTCCGCAATTAGCACTCATCATCACCGCGCGTACTCATTTATCATTTATTTTCTATATCAATCAATACATTTTGTATCAAATTACCATAGTGTTTAATTTATCATATCAGTTATCATTCTAAGGGCACACAAACCCTTACAAATACCATTTATATTTGTGAACCATTATACAGTGGGAGCAAAGGCATATCATATTCACAAGTGCAAGTACAGTTTTACTACAAATGAGCACCATCAGCACTTACGCGGTGGCTGCGCTTGCAGTAGGAATATCCTTTGTTTCCAGTCTGCTCGGGGGTTCACAGAATATTAGGTATTGGATCACCAGATGCTAGATTTAGGCTTGAGAGACAGGCCCTTCTTTCTTTTTCTGCTCTCTTTCTTGGCCTGCACCACATTAGTGATGCCTTTGGTGTCGCTGATGGATCGTCAGCTCATTTGCAGGGTACTTTCATAAAAAACCGGAAACAAAGATGTAATACATACCTTCAGGGTTGGGCGAGCGGACCGCCCTGGCGATCTCCATGCAGCAGGCGAGCGTCTGCCACGGCTCCTCGGACTGCTTCCACCAGCCCTGCCCGTCCAGCGGGCGGTCCGCCGAGTCCAGGATCTTGTCCATCACGCTCTCTGCGTACTCGTATCTGTTGGGTTCAACAGGATTATTGTTTTTTAAATAACGCGTCACACTCATAGCCCCACACTAGGATTCCCTGTGTCGTGGGTACCATGGACAACACACAGAGCCAAGAACACTCACACCCAGACCAAGAAAAGAAACCACACTTTCCCTGTGTCGTGGGTGCCATAGACATTACACTAGACAAGGACATTCACACCCAGACCGAGAACAGAAATTCAAACTCATCATTCAAATATAGTATTTCTATTTCCTATTATAGGCCAGCCCGTACAATATGACTCCAACCGAACTCCCCAAGCTCATATCAACCTACCTTTCCTCGATAGTATTCCTCTTCATGGCGCCAGTCAAGTTGACCGCGTGCAGCTTGAGCCAGCGCAGCCCGCGCGCGCCCAGCGGCTCGGGGCGGGCCAGCGCGAGCAGCGCGCGCGCCGCGTCCGCGCCCAGCACCGACACGTGCGGGCCCACCGCGTACACGCGCCCGCGGAAGTCCATGTTGTGCGGCAGCCAGAACATACGGTCTCTGCGATAAATGGTTTAATTAAGTTAGAAAATTAACATAAAATAGTGCCGGATCACAGCAGTGATAGCCTAGCGGTTAGAACGTTGGTCGCCCGAACGAAGGGGCCTGAGTTCAAATCCTGGCATGCACCTCTAATTTTCAAATATTATGTGCGTATTATAAGTTAATTATCACTTGCTTCGGTGAAGGAAAACATCGTGAGGAAACCTGCACACCGGAGAGTTCTCCATAAAGTCCTCAAAGGTGTGTGAAGTCTACCAATCCGCACTTGGCCAGCGTGGTAGACTATGGCCTAACACCCCTCACATTGTGAGAGGAGACCCCGAGCCCAGCAGTGGGACAATTATGGGTTGTTGCTTTTTTTATGTCCAGAGAGAAACACTGCCTCCGTTCGTTCGCAACATACGATCTGAGTGTAGCGAACAATCGTTCCACTCATTGAACCCTAACACCGGTTCTTTAATTAATGTGTGCTTTCTTTACTGATATTATGTACTATAGTAGTCGCAGTATCTCCCTGCACTCGTTGACATGTTGCACACTCTCTTAGGTTTTAGGTCAGCAACGCCCTGACCAATAAGGATGAAAAGTTCCAGTACAGCAAAAAAAAAAGGGTGTGCGTGTAATCTTTACGCGCGATTGAAGTAAAACTTCTTTGACGTTGGTGACATTTATTAATTATTTTATTTTTCATCTGTGAGTCGACTTTTTTGAGATAGTGATTATTGATTCTTAACCGTCGAAGTAAGATTTTTTTATACCGAATAAGTTAGTGCTAGACCACAAAACCACCTGATGGTAAGCAGTAATAAGCCGTAATCTTATTTAAAGCGCATACCTGTAATGGTTAGCCAGCGACAGTTTGTATAGCGCGTCGCACCACAGCGAGTGCATGTCGGCGCGCGCGCGGTTGATGGCCAGGCGTCGCTTGAGGGCCGCCCCCGCGCCCCCTGCGCCCCCCGCACTCCCCGCGCCCCCCGCGCCGAACTGCGACGTGTCCAGTGACGACGCGGGCGGGGCAATGTCCAGCTTCTTGTCTCCACCCGACCTAGCGATAACAACAAATTATAGTTTTAAATAATATTACATTAAAATTAAAAAAAACCCCTGTCAATTTTATTTATGTACACTAAACTAAGAACAATCTCGAATAAGTAAAATACTAATTTAAGTAAAATAACTCTTATTTTTAGTTACCTTTCTCACCTGGTACCTGCCCAGGTGTCACAGGGCAAGCTTCACAAGCACGCAAGGTATTCAAAGTACACTAGACGCTACTGTGTAGTTAAGGTTTCATCCATGTGAAAATAAGTCATGTCTCATCGCTCTGGGCTCTTAGTACTAGGACTATAAGTTGTCCTAGTTTTTTCTCGCGATATGGCCAAATCACTCCAGGATTTTCAGGATTTGGGTAAATGTAGTGTAGTGTAATGAGAGCAACTCACCGGAACACCTGCAGCTGCAGGTCCAGCACGGGCGTGTTGATCCGCCAGGGTACCTCGCCCAGCTGGTTGAGGGAGTCCAGCACCGGGTGCAGCGCGCCGGGCGGCGCCGCCTCCAGCAGCTTGGACTGGCTCATCACGTACACCGGCATCCTGGGACATCCGGGGACGAGGTCACTCGAGTTGATTATATGGTTCCATAACCCATCTCACTTTTGTGTGATTACATAAGGCCGCAGTTACATTGGAAAATTGCTTCCGTAAACTTTACGTAAGCACAGATGACATAAATAGTATATTTCATTACGGCTGCGTTCCAGTAGATGCTCACAACACTCACAACGATCAAAACGCGTTCCACATGGCGACCACGGTCGTCATGGTCGCGGTGAAAACGTCATTGATGACGTCATTAATTTCGCTCACGGCACGCTCAAAACAACCCACCTCACGGGGTGGGTCGAAGTGGTCGAATTGCAGTGCTGCCAGATACGACGAAGTTATTCTCGCCAGTTTTTAGACTTGGCAACACTGGGTAGAAATGGATGGTGATAGAAATTTGGCGCAATTTTATAAAAGATAAGGATGGTGATGGAAAAAATTACTGTATACGATTCGACAAGAGATACTTTAGTGGATTATAGTAGTTTCTCCAGCAGATGTTCGACGTGGGGTCACAAGTTGATATAAATATGTTAAATTATGCAAATAATTTTAATGTTTAATTCACTATACATATAGCCATTTATACATTTTTCCTCGTCAGTCAATATCATTAACATAATAAAATTAATATGCAATTTTTTATTATATTAATTTGTCTTTTCATAAAAAAAATGTTTTGTTTGTAGATATACTTTTTTGCTAGTAGGTATAAAAAAATTGATAATTAATTATTATGTAACGTTTATTTATAGCTTAAAAATTATAACATAACCTCTAATCTAAGTTTCAGACTTGTCTTATTCTCAACATCATAGAGTACATTTTGTATCAACGGCTAAAACGTGTAAGTACTCTGTAGCTTGAACGTTCACGTCGCGGCGTCGCTCACTATACCCGTTCCACTTGGGTGTATGATTGTAACGCTCACAAGCTAGTGGAACGGCAAAATCGCGGTCGTGAGCGTGGTCGTTGTGATCGTCTAGTGGAACGTAGGGAAAAAGTGCGGAAAGCCTGTCATTGCAACGAGTTCCGACAAATGTCTACCCGAGCCGAGGCGCAGCCGAAGGTGAGGGTTGACAGTCGGAACAAGTTGCAATGACGGTTTCGCACATGTACTGAACAACTATTTTTAATACAGTTGCGAAAAAATGAAGCAATATAATAGAATAATAAAAACACAATAAACTTGAAAACGGCGCCAACCAAGAATATAAGCCAGAGATTTTTTTTGTTTTCTTCACCCATTCTGGGTAGGCAAAGGCCCTATGCTAAGGCACTATGCCCATTGCCATTCAGTAGATTTTTTTTATTGATATGAAATGAAAATGAAATTTAATGAGATGAAATGAAATGAAACCTAACCTAACTCATTGAATCAACTCATTAAATCTGATATTGAAACAAATTAGTAGCTTCTTTTTAGAAATATTTGCATGAATCATAAAAACTTCGTGGTTGGTTTTTTCTTTTTAATAGACATTATTTTGACAGTTGGGAAAGAGAACGCACGAGTGCGGAAAAGGTAAAGAAAAAGCACGAGTGTGTAATAGCCCACATCCCGAACGCTATACGTCCCTGCAAAACGCATTTTTGAGCAACTGTATTAAAAAGTACCTATTGGTACAGAAGAGTCACTCCGCAAAATCATATAAATAGCGATTTTTCTTAGCTCTGACACAATAATTCAGGTCGCACAGCGCTAATCGTCAACAGACGCTAGATGTCTCTAAACGTTGCCTCTCTTTCTAATCATAACTCTTATCCTCTCTGACAACATTAGGGTTATCTTTTTTTGTGATGACATTGTATGATAGCCCTTCTGAAATTGGCCCGACACGTCGAACACGGCACGTACTTGTAACATACTCGTAATACCAAAAGTTCGGAGTGCGCCAGGCCTACGTAAGTAATATTCGAAAGTATACACAAGTACCAAGAAGTTACGATTAGCTACTTACAAAGTGTGTTTACTTTTACAAATTTACGGTAAGTTAATTGCGTAAGTTACTTAAAAGACCATGTGTTGTCTAGACATAGGCAGCCTAACAGAGAATATTTGGCGCCAAGGAAAGTAAAGCAATTCCTACTTAGAAAAACACAAACAACCTCTCACCCTAAACGCATCCACCATCGACGATAAAATCCCACGTACCGTATAAGCGGCGTCTCGGTCAACAGATAAGCGCCCGAGGAGGTGTCGATCCAGGGCGCGGGCGGCCCCACGGTGGGCGCGAGGGCGGCGCGCATGCGCAGCGAGGGCGCCGCCGCCGCGCCCCACAGCCGCGTGAGCGTCGGGTGCGGCTTGAGCTCCAACCGCACGAGGCGCCCCCACGGACGGTGCACCTTGTACACCGCTGGCAACTTCTTACTGCACACAATACATACACACATACAGATGCAATGTTTTTCAACAACTTTAAATCAGTTTCGGTTTAAAGAATCTTTATTTCTACCAAGATTTTTACATCACTTAAAATGAGAAACTTAAATTTTGTGTCCGGCATACATTCTTGCGTGTGTGTGTGTTTATGTATTTGTGTGTGTAGTTATGGTACAAATTATGTTATCTCGGGTAGAGGTAGGGCAGAGGGGGACACTGGATAGTCACGTGAGAGCGGATGTGTTACCCTGGATAGTGGTGTCGCAACAAGCTATATACGTAACCATATATTTTTAAATGCTATACAGGGTAAAGTTTTCAAGTGGGCGTGGATGGCCAAATTCAAAACTATGAAGAATAGCGAAAATTGGTCAAAGGAGTGTCGGGTTTAGCACATTGGTGGTGCCTTTGGTGTTAATTATGTCCAAAAACGACAAAAAAGTCTAAGTTACGATTAGATGAGAAGAGAAAATACTTACGGTTTGGCCTTAGTTTTGAACATGTTAACGTCAATTTTGACATCATTGATGATAATGTTGTAGAGGAACTTGCCAATATTTTGGCGTATTTCCATTGGCCAATGGATTTCCTCCAAATCCTAAAACAACAAAGAAAATATAAGAAACGATTTAACATTAATACCGCATATGGTTTGAACTCAATAATAATAATAATAATAATAATAATAATAATAATAAAGCCTTTATTGATCCCATATTACAATAGTAGTTGTAATATTACAATAATATTATTTGATATGGGTCCCATCTTGGGTATAGGCCTCCTCCATTCTTTTCCAAATTATACGGTTTTTCCCCGCTTCCATCCAATTTCCAAATCCAATGGACTCAATAATACAGCAACTTAAAATTTATTTGACAATGACAAAGGCTAAACGTAAGAATTATATCGCAGTGCAAAAGTCTAAGGAATATAATGTGATTTTGAATTTTTCCAATCAATCTTTACCACATTAAATTACCCTAGTTAACGCTTAATGTAACGGCAATAAAACAGCCACGCCCCTTTTACACTCATTCTTAACACGTTAGGACGGCATTACGTACGCATAATGAACGTACCAAGCTAGCGCCCTCTCTATTCCGATGCAGCAGTAACTGCCAGGCCTGGCGCGCGTTGTACGGGCGGCCGGAGTCGTCCAGCGGCCCGCGCGTCATGTACCACTCGCAGTACTGCTCGTACACTTGCGATATCTTCTGCAGCACGCCGTTGCGACGACGCTGCTTTATCTGATATCTGGACGAGGAAAGTGAAGTAGGTTCATAACTCTCCTTGGCATCATACATCCCAAGTAGCACACGGGGCCTGAATAAGAGTTCACATTTAGCGTACAAGTGAACTTAAAGCATTAATTCACTCTTATATGAGTTCACCTGTGATGTATTAGCTGTATAAAAGCGAAAAATACGCTTAAAGCTGTTTAAGGTCTGTATAAGAGTGTAATGCTAACCTAATATACAGCTAAGGTCTGTATAAGAGTGTAATGTTAACCTAATATACAGCTATAGGTGTTATAATGCGATAACGTTACTGTTATAATGCGAGAAGCTGAATAAGAGCATTATAAGAGGGTAAATATACGCCAATAGCTGTCTAAGGGTCCACAAATACGACGTTATAATGCTGGAGTTATAAAAGTTCACGTGTGGGCACTTATTCAGCTTAAAGCTGTTTAGTTTACTCTTTTGCGACTTTTGAGAGTGTTATTCAGCTAATTGCTGTAAGTCAAAAGTCCAGCAAGGTTTATGTAATTGGGACTAGGGATTCTTAAGGGGGGTTGGAAATCGTGTCAAAAATCGTCTAGGACGCACCGTTTCCGAGATATTCGTTTTTCCAAAAAAAAATTGTTGAAAATTTGGGTGGGGGGTTAGGGGTAGGTCCAGCAAGGTTTATGTAATTGGGACTGAGGGTTCTTAAGGGGGGTTGGAAATCGTGTCAAAAATCGTCTACGACGTACCGTTTCCGAGATATCCGTTTTTCCAAAAAAAAATTGTTGAAAATTTGGGTGGGGGGTTAGGGGTAGGTCCAGCAAGGTTTATGTAATTGGGACTGGGGATTCTTAAGGGGGGTTGGAAATCGTGTCAAAAATCGTCTAGGACGCACCGTTTCCGAGATATCCGTTTTTCCAAAAAAAAATTGTTGAAAATTTCGTGGGGGGTTAGGGGTAGGTCCAGCAAGGTTTATGTAATTGGGACTGAGGGTTCTTAAGGGGGGTTGGAAATCGTGTCAAAAATCGTCTAGGACGCACCGTTTCCGAGATATCCGTTTTTCCAAAAAAAAATTGTTGAAAATTGGGGTGGGGGGTTAGGGGTAGGTCCAGCAAGGTTTATGTAATTGGGACTGGGGGTTCTTAAGGGGGGTTGGAAATCGTGTTAAAAATCGTCTAGGACGCACCGTTTCCGAGATATCCGGGATTTCCGGTTTTTCCAAAAAAAAAAAAAATTGTTGAAAATTTGGGTGGAGGTTAGCGATGGGTACAGCAAGGTTATGTAATCGGGACTGGGGTATGTACGGGGGTTGGGAATCGTATCAAAAATCGTCTAGGACGCACCATTTCTGAGATATCCGGGATTTCATTCATTCACAACTAATTTCATTTTTAAAATAGAAGATGTAATATTCACAATTACAAAACTACAAATAAACTCAAATCGTTTGATAAAATTAAAATACTGTCAGTGGACGCGCGCGTTTAAGTACCGCGCGGGTTGTAGGCAATTTTTTCAAGGACAGGGCCGAGTAGGAATATGGCTTATTTGTGCTGCAGAGCCGGCGGCTTCAAAAGTTGCCAGTCACGCCAGCGGCAAAGTGTGTAACATACAGAAGCGGGCTGAATAATTAGCCACATGTTACTCCCTATTACACTCTTGGCTGTTTATTGGATCACATCGGGTCCCATATACTGCCATTAATCAGCTTTAAGGTAACGTGTTACCTCTTATACTGCTATTTAAATGCTGTTATACTGCTACTGTACAGCTATGTGAACTTAAGGCTGTATAACTTGTGCCCAAATCAGTCGTATAAGGGCTGTAAAGCGTGCTCTACAGCTCTTATACAGCTGACTTACCGCTTATAGTTCACGCGTGAACCATTAGACAGCCCTTATACAGCCCCGTGTGCTACTTGGGATCTTATACCTTTATACGAGCAATTCTTGTATATATAATCTGAGTTTCGGAAACGGCTCCAACGATTTTCATGAAATTTAGTATACATAAAGGGGGGTTTTTCGGGGGCGATAAATCGATCCAGCTAGGATTCATTTGTAGGAAATGTCGTTTTATCCATGTTTTCAGGCAATGAAAAACTGCTACAATATACTCTTCCTGACATCTATGAGTATACAAATATTTACTTGAAAGTAAAAATGTTTTGCTCATTTTCACTGCACTAACAACATGTAATACATATGTTTTTAAATCAACAATCCAACGATCTGATAATTAACAAACGAGTTACACACACAGCAAAAATATTCTACAACTCAAGAAAAAATACAATTTAAATCTTTAAGTATAAAAATGGCCACGCAATAATTGACATAAAAATATTTAACCAGTACATAGTATGTTGTAAGTAACTCACTTGTGATATACTTGAGTGCCTAGATCCCGCTGCAGCAGCTTGAGCGTGGGGGAGTACGACTCGCTGCCGTCGATCAGCTTGCGTATCTCCACCATTATCAGTTCCACGAATTGCTCCGGCTGGAACAAACATTTCATTAAGTAGGATATTGTTTAATTGTTTTACCAGGGGTCCAGCACCAAGGGTCCTGGGTTTGATTTCCAGCGAGGCAGAAATTTTAATGATGAATTTGAATTTCTGTTCTTGGTTCAGGTGCGAGTGTTCTTGTCTCTGTGTGTTGTACATGGCATCCATGAAATGAATGAAGGAAATGCTAGTGTGGCTATGAGTGTGAAGCGTTATTTATTATTATTATTCACTCCTTTTTAAGGAAATAGTGAAAGCATTCTACCAGGCAAGTATTATTCCTTCTTACTTTTTCTTCTCTCTTTCTTCGCTGGTAGCGCATCAGTGATGCCTTTGATGTCATCGATGTCCACGGACGACAGCCAATAACCATCAGGTGGATCGTCAGTCGTTAGGCTAGTTTTTACAAGAGATTTGTTTTTCCTCTGGTGTTGCTCATGTCCATAGGCGACGGTAACCACTTACCATCAGGTGGCCCGTAAGCTTTTTCGTCTGCCCTACAGGCTATAAAAAAAAAGTTGTCGATAATAGTGTACCTCCAACACCTTAAAAAAAAAGCAACGTAAACAGCAGAATGTCGATGTTTCTACAAGAGCTATCGATGACAGTGTACCTCCAACACCTTCAAGTACGGATAGAGCGTGATGGCGGAGTGCGAGGCGCAGCTCCGCGAGCGCAGCGTGCTGAGGTTGCGGGCGAGCGCCTCGCGCACCGCGCCGCGCCACTCGCTCTCCGTGCCCGCTAGCTTCTCGCGCTGGGACACGATACATACATCGAGTTAATAACCCGTAACTGTACTGACAATAAAATTAGTGTTTGTGTTTATTATAATCCCTGAAATTGTATTAATGTACCGTATGTGGTGTGGTCGAATAAATAAATATGTAATACTAGCTGCCCAGACAGAATTCGTTCTGTCAAAAGTTTTTTTTATCCCCTCAACATCAGCTGTCAAATATCTTTTATATTTGAGTGCAAACTGTAGCAGTTGTAGGCCACTGGCGAGCTTTTTTTTGGGAGTGTTAGTGGGAGCCCTGTATGTTGGGGGCCCGTATAATTGATTGACTGTCAAAGCAAGTGAAGTTGATCAACACTATTATTTTCGCAGCTATTTGTATATTAGAAAATAATTCTTCTTACATATATGTTGACTGTCGGCGATTCCTTGTTTATTGCACTAATATTCTCTACTTCAATTTCACCGTCAATCTCCATTTGTATCTGTTCCCGCCCTTTCTGTTTTAATTCCTCGAGAGTTAATAGGTCTTCCGCGGGAGACTTAAACAGTCCTTGTCGGTTTTCTATTTTATCCAGCTTCAAATCTTCAAGCAGTGGACAGTCGTAGTCTAAGACAGGCGGGGTGTACACTGGAACGAAATCTGGTTGGAGTCTTCTAACTGCTTTTAATACTACTTCTCTCTGGTCGTACTGGAACTTCGACTTATCCAGTAAGTCATTGAATGTGATGCCCTTAAAACAATACATTGGAAATATTAATTGTGATTTTATCATAACTTGGATTTCCGCAAAGTAACGCCTGATACTATTAACTATAGCAATAGTTTTTGTTAGTGCAATAATTAAAGATTATTGATTACTAATTAAGGATATTAAAAACCTTCTCTTGCATCTCCCGTTCATACTCAGTTAATACTGAATGCTTGTCGTTGATACTACTTCTTTCCAGACACTCAAATAGTGCGGCGTACGTCTGTGCATTCGGCTCCACTTTGTCCTCGGCCATGAAATACATCAGTTCCTTGATACCATCAATATTTCCCTGTAATACGATTGATTTCTGATTTAAATGTGCTTAATTGAATTGGAATCAATAGATGTTTTGGATAAACTTCCTTTTAGCCCATATGCAACCACTGGCTCTACAAGAAAAATGTATTAGAGATAAAATGTCGGTCTCCTTGTGGACTAAAACTTTTAATGGAAACATTTTACTGTAAAATCAATATTTTGCCAAATAAACGTGAAATTTAAAAAATTTTTTTTTTAAGGTGACCTTGAAAATGAAATATGCGGGCATTTAGCCTATGATATTCGTTATCATCGCGTCGAAATACATAGGTATACCAAAATCCAGATCAATCGGGGATCAATTTAGCCCATAGGCTAAAAGGAAGAACACCCAATGTTTTATCTAGTTAAGTGAAATATACCGTTCAAATAGTTATATCGTATCGGATACAACTTCAACACTCAGTTATACTCATAAATAATTATTTAATTGACACTTAACTCAAGTTGTAGTTACCTTAAAAGCATGACCATGCATCAATGTGTTGTACAATCTAATGTCAACAACTTTAGGTTGGTCCGCTCTCTTACTTTTACGTCTGTAGTATTGCAACACTTGACGGCCCTGAAACCAATTTTCAACTTTAATTGTGTAACCTTTAAATATAAATCAGTGTTTATAAGAAATTCAATATGATGAACAGTTCAAGTAGTTATTAAACGATGACGTTTTTTGAATCAAATCAAAACCAATGTATTCCCAAACCAGGTTAAGAGTTAAGCCTGGGAGATAAACATTATCAAAGTAGGACAGTGACCAAATCTATCTTCTAAAAGGACGCATATGTTTTTTTCATTTGTAAATAAATTAAAAATATATTGTATACTTTAATAATATATTTAAACTACTAAAATCATAATAAATAAATATGTAATGTGAATGTCAAGCAAATAATTACACACTCTCACAATCAAGTATCTATTCCTCAACAGTAAAAGTAAAAAACACAACCCACTACACCGACCTCAGCGATCATGTCGAGGGAGCACAAGACCTGCAGGTGTGCACCGAGCAAGCGTTGCAGGGCGTCCTGCTTGCTGGCCCGCTCCAGCTCCTTGATGTCCTGCTTCATGGACAGCTCCTGCGCTGCCCGCCGCTTCTCTCGCTGCTTCTTCTTCTTCTGCTTTATTGCTTGTTGCCTATAGGGATGTACAGTTTTTGTTTATTGTATGACAGTTAAAGTTTAATCTAGGTTCTTGAATTTTTAGAATAAATGTTTTTCTCCAAAATTTTACAGGAATACCAGCAACATTTTTGCACGAATAAATAAATATTTTTGACACAATTTAAGATTTTTTAAAGATGTCTTAGAGAATACATTAGTCTCCATGATTTATATATTGCAGATTTAAGTAGCAAATTTTCTGAACTAAAAATTGTTGTTTTGTTTTTTGTTGATTTTGATATGGCAATAGTTGAATTTTCCAGAATCGTATAACATATCTTATTAGAAGCTTATAATAAAAACTAAAATTTATACATACGCCTTTTTTACTTTTAAGGTCTTGGAAAGCTTATTGTGATCCAAATCATCTTTAGTGTCAATTTCTGTGTGCAGTGGGTCGTCACATGTGTCTTCTAATGCTGGGTGTGGCATGCCTTGATAGCTACAATGAAAGTCAATATAAAATATATATCACATCTATCCAAGAATCAAGGAAAGTTATGGTCTATGGAAGAGAACAGAATTACAGTTGTCCATTTCAACTGATTTAATTGCAAGGGGTAAATATCCCATTGTGAGAGGAAACACGAGCACAACAATGAAATAGTTATAAATTGTGTTATAGGGAAACATATAAACTGCAGTTAGTTGGTTGTTACATAGTAAATCAAAGACACGACCACAAAAAAATATACTTACTGCAAACTAGAAAGATGACCGAAAAGTTCTTGATCATAACTATCTAAATGGTTATTTTCTATAAATAGCTCTCTAAATATTGCATGTGGACTTTTTGATACTTTTGTTGAATCTCCAGGTTCAAAATTAGTTTCTAAATCAAGCTCCTGAGTCACTCCTTCGCTGATTGCGTATCTCAGGTCCTGGAGCCTTTGATCGTACAGAGTAGCCTTCCTAAAACTATAGTAACTCTCTTTGACCTTATCTACATACTGTTTGGTTTTAAACTTGTCTTCTAATGCTGAAATTTTGTGACTAGTAAATATGAGGGTACACTTGTTGTCTTCTAAATTTAATCCTGTAGAAGCAGAAGGTATTTTTTTCTTTAATATCTGTTCTTTAACACTGCGAAGTAATTCTGGATCAACTTCATTTAATGCCTTCTTCAGTGGTTTTGTTGTTAACTGATGGAGCTGGCCAAGGGACACTGGGCTGGAAGCTAACTTTGATAGATGTTTGGCGTGCAGTTTACTTATAGAAACCTTTGTCTCCATCATACTACTTTCGTTAACTGGAAAACAGTAAATTTTAACATTATTTGATGTTACATTAAACATAAACAAAGAGTACCAAACAGAACTCAAACACGACGAACGACAAACGAAACACAAACCTTCCATTACTTCCCCATATTTCTTGTAAACTTTATGTCTAGTCTTCTTTTTAACAGTTTTCAGAGCATTAGCCGTTTTCGTAGATTGATGTCGGACATAAACATTCCCTGGAACAAAATGTGATAAGTTATGCAACGCGTAAATAAGGTTATGTTTACAAAAAAAAATGTTGTTTTAATATTGTGTAACAACATCGTTAGCAAAAAAAAAAACAATTCTAAATTAATTTTACCTGTATAATGATCTGCTAAGAAAAACTTGCGGCAAAAGGAACATTGTGGGGCCGGTAGCAAAGTTATAGATGTATTATTTGAAGTTAAAGCAATCCCATGAATATTACTCTGATATAAGTTTCTTGCTGAGATCAATCGATGCATTATCTTGTTTAAACAATAAGTAATACACCATGTAACAACACAATTTTACTCAAAAATACAGTGAATTCTAGAAAGTCTTGAAACATCTCATTTCAAAATTACAAAAGCAAGCACCGAAAGCACGTGAAATTAGATTTATTTGACATTGACATTTACTTTACTTGACTTTGATCTCATGACGTATGACATGACGGCTGCGTTCCACTAGACGCTCACAACGATCAAATCGACCAAATTCGCGTTCCACTTAGCGACCACGGTTTTCATGGTCGCGGCGAAAACGTCATTGATGACGTCATTAATTTCGCTCACGCACGCTCAAAACGACCCACCTCACGGGGTGGGTCGAAGTGCCCGTTCCACTTGGGTGTATGATTGTAACGCTCACAAGCTAGTGGAACAGGAAAAACCGCGGTCGTGAGCGTGATCGTTGTGATCGTCTAGTGGAACGTAGGGGACGGCTGCGTTCCAGTAGACGCTCACATCGCTCACAACAATCAAAACGCGTTCCACATGGCGACCACGGTCGTCATGGTCGCGGTGAAAACGTCATTGATGACGTCATTAATTTCGCTCACGGCACGCTCAAAACAACCCACCTCACGGGGTGGGTCGAAGTGGTCGAATTGCAGTGTTGCCAGATACGACGAAGTTACTCTCGCCAGTTTTTAGACCTGGCAGCACTGGGTAGCACTGGGCACTGGGGATGGTGATAGAAAGGCGCAATTTTATAAAAGATAAGGATGATGATGGAAACATTACTGTATACGATTCGACAAGAGATACTTTAGTGGATTAAAATTTAAAGTAGTATCTCCAGCAGATGCTCGACGTGGGGTCACAAGTTGATATAAATATGTTAAATTATGTAAATATTTTAATGTTTAATTCACTATACATAGCCATGTATACATTTTTCCTCGTCGGTCAATATCATTAACATAATTAATATGCAATTTTTTATTATATTAATTTGTCTTTTCATAAAAAAAAAGTTTTGTTTGTAGATATACTTTTTTGGTAGTAGGTATAAAAAAATTGATAATTAATTATTATGTAACGTTTATTTATAGCTTAAAAATTATAACATAACCTCTAATCTAAGTTTCAGACTTGTCTTATTCTCAACATCATAGAGTACATTTTGTATCAACGGCTAAAACGTGTAAGTACTCTGTGGCTTGAACGCTCACGTCGCGTCGCTTACTATACCCGTTCCACTTGGGCGTATGATTGTAACGCTCACAAGCTAGTGGAACGGCAAAATCGCGGTCGTGAGCGTGGTCGTTGTGATCGTCTAGTGGAACGTAGGGGACATGACATAAGTAGACCATAGACCATACATTTTTTTGAAATATGGTGTTGGCGTAAAATACACTCAGCCAAAGACAAATAAGTGAGGTAACGAAAATAAAAAGGAGTCACAAAAAGTAGGGAAATAGATAAGAACATAGATTTATTGCACTGCGGACAAGTAGAGCATATAGCAAAGTATTTATTTATTTATTTATTTATTTATTACACTTTATTGTACACCACAATCAACAGTCAAGAGACACATACATGAATAAAAAGATTAACAATATTTGTGTACAAAAGGCGATCTTATCGCTAAATAGCGATCTCTTCCAGATAACCTTTGGGAAGATGGCGAAGGAAATTTAAAAGAGATGCTGGTAGGGTGTACAGTGTAATAAAGATTTGCACTAAGAATATATACATAGATACACATAAAATAAATATATATAAAAAATAAATAAATAAATATATACATATATATAAATATATATAAATACATACATATAATATGAATGATAGATATATATAGATGAGTAAATGTAAGTATACAATATATACATATATTACACATATACTCGAAAAAAAGTATGTAAATCACAATAAGAAGTTCATAACGCGAAAGTAGATGATTAAGAAGCAAACAGTCAACACATCAGAGTGAGTGATAATAAAGCCTCAGTCGGTTTTTAAATGAGTCTAGTGAAGGAAAGTATATTCTTTAATTTAATTAAACGGTAAGGCAGTGTGAGAAGTCTGCAAAAAAATAGACTTATATGTTGGTAAAATGAATCCAAGTTATTAAAAAAAATATGCATGATTATTTTTATGCAGACTTTGCAAAGGTTAAATTAAAAATTAACGTGTTTTACATACACAAAAGCTTAGCTATTTATAATAGCCAAAGTGATGATATCTAAGGCAATAGTCATCTACTTTGACATGAGTATTGACGTGACAGTCATTATCGTGTCGTGTCGTATCGTGTAATGAAGAATCGGTGGACCTGTGGGGAATCTAGAGTTGAGAAAAATGAGCTCCGAGCCCCGGACTCGAGCTCCGAGTCGGAGCTACTGAGCCTTCAAAGCTCGAGGCCTAAGGGCTCGCGAGCCTTAGAAGGCTCGAGCCTTTAGGGTTCAAGCCTTAAGGGCTCAAGAGCCTTCAATTGAAGACTCGAGTCGAAGCTCGGCAATCAACGGATACACCTATCTTTTTTTTTGACAAACAGATAAAATTTGAAAAAAGAAATTGCAAACAGATAAAATTTCTAAAAATAAATTGAATGGGATCTATAAACTTACTAAGAGGTTTTTTTCTTAAATATCGTCGACGCACGGCCATCGCTCAGTTACAGTTTTATTATAATATAAGTACATAAAACCTCAATATTCATATAAATATTATAATAAAAGTCTATATTAAAGAAACAAAACATAAATCAAAATCATCATTGAATTTTGTTCCCAAAATCTACATATCTTGTGACGTGACGTCATACACCAATAAATTTGAATAAATCGTATTCGCGCCACTGTGATTCGCGCGGTATTTTGAACTTGCTTTTGAATTTGGAATAATGACGACGCCCGATGCGCTTCGAATGGCGTTCAAAGTTTAAGTGATTTATGAGTATTATTTATTTATATAATTTTTTATTAATTTGTTATCTGTAGTATGTTGAGTTATTTTGAAGTTGGTTATTTTTTTCTTGTTAAAATCCAGATTATACTAACTATATATTAATAAGTTTGACGACCCGTGTTACTTAATGGTTATATGCTGGTCCACCGTACCAAAGGTCCTGGGTTCGATTCCCAGCGACATTTGAATGATAAGTTTAAACTGTTCTTAGTCTGAGTGTGTGTTCTTGTCTTTGTGTGTTATCTATGACACTTACGACACAGTGAATCCTAGCGTTGGCTTTGAGTGTGTAACATTATAAATGATGATGATGATGGAAGAAGATGATGATGATAATGACGAATGGTGATTATGATTATGAATAGTGGTGATGATGATGATGGAGGACGATGGTGACGATGATGATGAATGATGATGATAAACTATGATGATGATGATGAAGATGAATGATTATGATGGTGATGATGAATGATGATGATAATGATGACTGGTGGCGGTGATGATGATGAATGGTGATGAATGGTGATGATGATAAATAATTGTGATGGTGATGATGAAGATGACTGATGATGACAACGATGAATGACAATGATGATGATGTTTCACATAAGAATAGGATGTACCAAGATTTTTATTATCATTAGATGGCGTTGTTACTGATCAGCCATCCAACGCCATCTAGATTCTGTGTTACGAATTACAAACACATCGCATAACTAACGGAGAAAGTTTTATTTTACTCCCCATAAAATTTCATACCGCGGGCTTAAATGTGAAATACAGTTAACTCCAAAATTCGCAGCGCGCCCTAATTCAAATTTTGAGGTTAAGGGTTTTTTAGGGTTCCGTAGTCAAACACAGTACGTTTTGATTAGGGAACCCTGATATTACAGTAAATATTACAAAATGAGCCCTGAAGACAAAGCTCGAGCTTCGACTCGAGCCCTGGACCAGAGCTCGAACCTCCGCCTCGAGCCTTCATGTAGGACTCGAGGCGAAGGCTCGAGCCTTATTAGAGAGCTCGAGCCTTCAATGAGCTCTAGACTCGGAAGGCTCGAGCCTTTTAACAACACTACGTGACACTGACAACACTTCATAGACTATAGACATGACTTTATGACATAACGTTGACACTTGACATAAAGTATAAAAAAGTTAACAAGTAATTATTATATTTACTAAAAATATTTTTACAAAAAATACAATATTTCAAGATTTCTGTTTTGGATTTGGATACACAAAGATAGTTTATTGTGATAGAGATACACACATAACACATGGAGTTTAATGTAAAGTAACTGAGCAAAAGTTATTAAAAATGGAAGAGAAAGCTTTCGTTTGTAAGTGTATTTTTGTATAATATGCTGAACTCGACATTTACGTATGTTTTTTTTTATTGTTTGAACTTTTTTTACAGGGACCCCAGAGCTGAACAAACGTTTATTAAATCTACGTATCGAACAAGATTGGTTGTTTAAAACTAAAAAACAACCTTGGGGGTTAGTTCAATGTTGTTTTACTTAAGTTGTCTGTAAATGTAAGAATTGGATACCGAATGAATGAATATGTAATTGTTGGATGGATAATAAATATTAATTTTTCCAGTATATGTTAGTATTTGGATAGTCCAGATCATTGGCGTAGCTAGCCCTCTAAGGAGGCCCCATACCAATATTTGTTGAAGGCCCCCTCAACGTTAGCTGCCAAATATAAAAGGAGTGCCAACTGTAGCGGTCGTAGGCTGCTTTTTTTTGCTGCGAGCTTTTTTTTGTGAGTGTTAGTGGGGGCCCCTTATACGCTGGGTGCCCCGTATAATCGATACGGCTGATACAGCGGTAGCTACGCCCCTGGTCTAGATAAAGGTGTATTTGATTGCTTAGAATAGAAGTCTTGTTAAAGACAAAACTCAAATTATTTCTGTTTATTAGGATTTAGTTAATGGTTTGTTATTTCCTGCAGGGAGTTTTACAAAATACTCATTGATGATGGGTTCCCTATTGAGATGACCATTAACCATGTAAGAAAGAAATGGTCATATATGTATGAGGTATGTATGACATAGTATTTTAATTCTGTTATTTATTAAAGAAATTACCTTTGACCCAAATGAATGTTATTGAAGTTTAGATAAATGTATCAATTAAATTATATTATTATGTCCTATGCCCATAAATTATATGAGGCGTTTTGTGGGGGTATTGTTGAAAAGGTCTCTCAAAAATATTATGGGTCTGCTCTGACCATTTTTTGATTTAGGTGTCCATTTGCCGAATATTTGGCTTTAAAATGCTAATTTTGGTTAGGTTAAACACTTCACGTAATTAATGGAAATGGTAATGTAACCATAGATTTGTTTATGCATTATTTTTTTTGGCTCCTGTGGTTATAGTATTTGAGCAAAGTTTATGAAATCTAATAAAGTTTAAACCCTAGCCAATGTATTTAACTACATACAGATGATTTATTTCAGACATATAAAATAGCAAAGAAAGAAAAAAATAAAAACTGGAAATATTTTAAGTTCTTTGAAAAAATTTATGGAAAAACAAAAATATTTGACAAATATGAGTCTTGTGAGTATTTTCAATTCATTCAAGTTTTCTTAAGAAAGACATACACATATTATTATTATTATTATTATCTGTATATTTTTAGTTATGATAATTAATTTATTGTTTGAAAATGTCTTACTTACTTGTCTTGTTGTTTTTGATCAATTACATATTTAATTAAGTAAGAAATGGATAGTCAATTAACAAGTAGGTTTACAGAGTCATTATTGTCTTGAAACTAGTCCTTAACACCCACTTGTGTATCAAGAATAGTTAATCACCAACTGGATAGCCTCTCTGTTCAGTTTGTCCTGTTTTACTAAACAATTGATTTATTTGTTCACATAATCTCTATTTACAATAATGAAACCTAGCTGGGCGTGGGCTGGTTTTTCACCATGTAATAACTTAATTATTACATAATATCAGAAAAATGTTGCAAATTTTTTTGTCCATTTGTCTTCAAGACAAATTATGTGAGTATATTGATAATGTTGCATTGTACAAATGCATTGCATTACATGTATTGTGTAAAACATTTTTTTATATTTCTTTATTTTTGTAGGGAGCAATGAATGGCGATTAAAATTAATAGCAACTATATCAGCAGCTAAAGATGAGAAACTCGACTATCGGGAGATGTGGAAGTAAGTACTTATATATTTTTTCTTAATACTTTTCAAGGGATGTGAAAACTGACATTAAATGTAAAGATATCCGAACTTTGAAATTGCGCTATAGGGATTCCTTGCCTTCGAGACGGGACAGATATGTCGATGCCAAGAATGAAACATAATTGTCATTTTGTTTTATACATTGCTACATTACATTACCTATTTCACAAACTATTGAAGTTTGTACAACCAATAGCTTTATACAGTAGCTTTAGTAATATGCTTTGGCATTGACACTGCTGTAAATAAAATGCAAGCATTTGCTATAAATAAATCAAATTAAATATATTATATAAATATTTTTGTTTTTGTTATGAAAAAAATACTTCAAAATATTATAAACTTTTATCCAAAATGTATTGTATTTTATTATTTATTCCTTATTTTTAGGTCAGTGGAAAAGTCGCTAAGATCTGAAGAACTTCCTTTGGAATGTTGCATACAAGACGTAAAGGGTTTATGGCAACATTTAAGAGCTACTTTTACTGTGAGTATAAATAACAAAGTAATCAAATATTTCCTCCCTGTTTATCATTCTTTAATGAGGCATACCTAACTAAATTTCAACCCAAGATCTTTAGCAGTTTATCAAAATAATAAAATACGTACAATATAACTATAGTGAGTACCCGTATTACATTAGAATGTCCACAATCTTCATTATGATTAAAGCCAAAAAAAAAACTAAAAATCAAATGCAAAACAAAAAAAATATGACACACTGTGACCTAAACGCGCACTTACGTCACGCTCTGCCGTGCGTAAAGTAGCGCTTTTTAGCACGGTACAAAAATACCTTACTTTGAATTTCCTTTCAATGCACGGGGTTTAGCACCCTCGCATGATGGACAACTTAACTTACAAATCTTCGCAAGGTCTAAAAACTATTACTTCTGTCACGTAAAAAACGTGAAAAAAACCGAAGTAGTTCCGAAGTAGTAAGTTTATCGACTGTTACTCATTAACTACTTATGCTAACATAGCCGTGATAGATTTCCTTGCTAATTCATCATATAACCTATTTTTGGGATTTTTTCGCTTGTCCAACTCCAACTGTTTAGCCGGCGCAGGGGGACATGTGACTCTAACCAAAAGCACTTTAAAACCAGATATTTCGCAAACGGACCCCTAATTCCAAATATGGTCTTAAAAGACACATAATATTTTTGAAAGACCTTTTCAACGATACACTATAGGGTACGCGGCGCATAAAAAATTTATCCTCTCGTTACCAACAAGGGGAGGTTGAAAAAATTGTTTTTCGATATTGTATTCTACGATTCTGAAGTTATAATAAATATGTACTAGATCCATGCCAAATCACAGCTCTCTAGCACAAAGGGTCGAGACCCTGCGCTTTGCTTCGGATAGACGGACGGGCGGACGGATGGACATGACAAAACTATAAGGGTTACGATTTTACTTCGGAACCCAAAAAATCGTTAATTGCGGGTTTAGGTCACACTGTGCTATAAAATAATATACGATACTCCTGACGTAAGTAATTTATTATTGCACGGCGTTAATAAACCATATTACGCATCGTATCGTGTACTATAAGTAAGCACATTTAATTAACTGTACCTACTGAACATTATGTTTTGTAGAGAAAACACCGGCTAAAGTTAAAGAAGGGCGAAGAACTATCAGAGTGGGAGCCGTACGAGACGTTAGTGACCTTCTTCACGAAGTTCGAGCCCGACTACCTGAGGAAGTTGGAGTCCGAGGCTGGCACCGCCTGCACCAGCCGGGAGCGGAAGTCCAGCAAACATTATTTAAACAAGACTGGGAAAAGCAACAAACACAATAACGAGTTTCAGTGTGAGTATCGATGGTAATAAATTCAGTGATTATTTTGTCAAAAACTAACAATATCGATTTTGAATCGTTTTCATGCACTCTTGCGTGGGTAGTTTCGTACAGTAAGATTGTCCAGATATCTTCAGTTTTCCTTAGAAGGTTATAAACGTCCCTGAGATACACAAAAGAGCTCGGGCATACAAACTATTCAGGGTTCGTTATAGATTGGTTTTGGTCCGCGAGTCACCGTTGGCGCACGCGCTGGCCCTGCTTAATGGTGTCCTGGCCTGGGACGTGGAATTAGATTTATTTTCATCCACGCCTGCTGTATTTCGCAGAACGGCCAGTAGATACATTCAATCTATTGATTCTGTATAAACGCATTAGATTTATATCTGTAATGTTTATATGGAAATGTAAATAAAATAAAATAAATAAATAAATAAATTTTTTGTATCGATTTTCCTGTAAAGTATGAGCGGGTTTTACTCGCTACTTCTAATTTTAAGTTCAAGTGGTTTACCGTGTAAGGAATGGTTAAACATTTCTTTCTTAATTTCTCTCTCTCTGTAAAACAAATATCTAAATTAATGTGAAATGTATCTAATAAGGCTAAGGATTTGAATGTTAGTTGTCCGAACATATTAGTTCGCTTTAGAATAAAATTGTCGCTACCTTGCTTCGTGAAGAAACCTACGCACCGTTTTCTCCATATTTCACGATCTCAAGGGTATGTGAAATCTACCAACCCCACTAGGCCAGCGTGGAGAACTATGACCTGTATGGTCACATTATGGCACAGTAGGGTTACGATCCGGCTAATATAATACGTTATCTTAGATAAAAAAAATCTGATTAACTTGTCGCTGGATATATTTATTTACAGAGGCAGTCTAAATCTTTACACAGACACTAATGTTGGTCTGGTAAAATAGGTAATGAGAATACATAATGTTTGTGTACTTATCACAACAAATACATTGTAGTATTGTGAGGTGAGGCCGCGAGGCACTAACCTCGTGTGGACACTACGATTAGGAGTTTTGTTTGCATTCTACATACTTTTCTAATTCTGTGAATCGCTATCTTGCTAAGCAATAGTTTAAATGAAAGGTATGGTGTGCGCTCACTTATCACTTTGTCAAAAACATCTGTACTAAAGTAATAAAGCTGAAGAGTTTGTTTGAACGCGCTAATATCTGGAACTGGCAGTCGAATTTGATAAAATCTTATTGTGTATGACAGCCACATTCATGAACAAGTTGCTTCAAGGCTACGGTGTATCCGAAGCGAAACGAGGGTGGGTTAATAGTACATAGTACATAAATAAATGTTGTTAACATAATAAAGCATTTAACAAAAATAACACAATAATTATGTCGGATTACCGTATGCATCATTATATCTTTTACATTGTGTGCATTGTACATATTACGTTTTATTTAATGTAAATTTTACACAAAGTAAAGTACAGTCAGACCTGACTGACTACTTATTTACATCATAAATGGATGGTCATTTAAATACCATTGTCTAATCACATATTATGTTGCGATGGATAAGCTGAAAATAGTATGATTCACTTGCAGGGTCAAAAGACATAACGGAGTCATTCATACAAATCCGATTACAGAACGACTGGTTGTTCAGGGAGCGCAAGTGGGCGTGGAAGTGAGTTTTTCTAATCTTATGTATCATGTTTCGCGTCATGTTTATTACCTACTCGTTTATATTAGCTTATGTTGTTTATGTGTTTGTATTTAAATATTCATCGAATACTTGGCGCCTAGTTTGATTTAAATTTTGCACACATCGTAAGGATTAATACAAGCCTAACGAAGTACTACGATCCTTTTTACATTTAAAACTTCAAATTTCAATATATTTTTTTCGTTTTCTACAACCATTTTAATAAAAAGTACAATGTAACTCAATTTCAATGTTTACAGCGATCTATTGGCCATAATGCATGAGGAATATGGATTTCCCAGTTCCCTTACAGGAAGAGATATCTGCCGAAAGTGGGCTTCAACGTTCAGTGTAAGTAAAATATTATATGAAAAAAAAATTTTTTTATTTATCACCAAATTAATGTTCTTGTTGTTACTTCAAACCCTATTTATTGTACAGGAATATCAAAAAGCAAAGGCAACAAACAACAAGTTGTGGGTGTACCATAAACTGTTTGAGGTGTACCTGGGGGAGGGCAACCTGAGCTTGGACCCTACGATAGGGTGTGAGTATAACATTAACACATACACGTTCATAAACATTTATATATTTATTTATTATGATTATTTTATGTATTTTACTGATTTTATTAATATACTCCGTTCCATACCCCACCGAGTGGCTCTTACGCACCATCTCAGGAGTCGCTAACGGTTACATTAATCGCTCCTTAGTAAGGAATCAACATACAAATTCTGTACTAAGGAGCGATTTAAGTAACTTTTAGTGACTCTGAGTTGGGGCATTAGTCTTGCTTTGATTTTATTTGTGTACCAACCATAGTTGTCAGACATTCTTTCAATCAGTTCTTGATAATTTTATAAATACTGCAGAATTTTGACTGATTCTTGTTTACTTTGAACAGGGGAAAAAGAATGGTTATTTAATTTGATAAACATCCGAGGCGATCATGAAATTCTATTTTTATGTAACTTGAAGGACCAAACCCGTGGATGGCGGTATGTATCACACCAGGAATCGCGTATTATTATAGTTAGAACAGTAGTTTGATTAAAAATACTTTTTTTCAGAGAAGTGGAGAAACGATTAAGGAAAATGGGGTTGCCATTAAGCCACAGTTTATTGGAGTTGCCAGAAGTGTGGTTGTACCTGGTAAAAACATATAAGGTAAAACTGGAATATGGATTTATTCAACGTATATAGTCCGCATAAGTACTTATAAAGCTTCATGTTTCGAACAATAGAGAACAGTCTGAGTAAATCAATTAAAACATTGCCTCTGAGAAATTAATTTTAATTCCAGTGGAAACGAAAATTTGCTGATAAAGGCATACTCAACGAGCAATGGCCGTACTATGATGCGATGGCAGCCTACACGGAACGCCATGACAGTAAAGTGAAATACAAATCAATACAAAAGCGGGATTCCTCTACTAACGAACACTACGAGGAGTGCGACCGAGCTAGTGACGACGACATAGAAGAAGACATGAAGCTAACGGACCTCAAACAGAAGATGCAAGTGAAGCCTAAACTTGAATGTTCGGAAGTGAATAATTGCAGAGCTTGTTATGACGAAAATGGATGTGTCAACATATTTAACACTAAAGATGATGAGGGTGTAGTCTTAGCTGAGAAATTAAAAGTTGTCTGTGGTTTGGAGGTAACTGCCTTGTAATACGCCTTATTATTTGATTTTGTATCATCTTTTTTCTCTTTGGTATATTGACGAGTTATTGCGAAATATTTCCTCAAGTTTTCATTAAGATTTTGAACCTATTTTGACCACTAGGTCAATAAAATCCATTCACAAAGATTCCTATTCCTAACAACATTAGGGATATGTGTTTCATAAATATTTGAACCAACCGAAACCTTTGGGCAGAGTCACTGGCAACTGCCACAGATTGTAAGATTGTAAATATTGTTTCAGGTGGATGCATCAGACAACATGCCGTCACAAATATGCCTAGAGTGCGCTCAGGCGTTGGAGTTAGCTTACAAGTTTAGAAGAAAATGTCTGGACGCGGATGCAAGGTTTAAAAAAGAAGTAATTGAAGACAAGATAAAGATAGAAGTGGCCGAGGAATCAAACGCGACTGTGACACGAGATAGCGGACTAGCTGACTTCGATACTAGCGACGGACACTTCGACGACCCTCCTAGCGAGCCGGAACCGATGCCGGAAAAAAAGACGCCAGATCGAAAGGAGAAGACAAAGAAGCCGAAGAAGGTAAGGTTGACAGTTGACAGGTATTGACGGGTGTGACAGTTGGTTGACATTGACAAGTTAATGCTTTTTTCCCTACGTTCCAGTAGACGATCACAACGACCACGCTCACGACCGCGATTTTTTCGTTCCACTAGCTTGTGAGCGTTACAATCATACACCCAAGTGGAACGGTATAGTGAGCGACGTGAGCGTTCAAGGTCAAGCCACAGAGTATTTACACGTTTTAGCCGTTGATACAAAATGCACTCTATGATGTTGAGAATAAGACAAGTCTGAAACATTAGAGGTTAAGTTATAATTTTTAAGCTATAAATAAACGTTACATAATTAATTATCAATTTTATTTTTATACTAGCAAAAAAGTATATCTACAAACAAAACATTTTTTTTTTATGAATAGACAAATTAATATAATAAAAAATTGCATAATAATTATGTTAATGATATCGACCGACGAGGAAAAATGTATACATGGCTATATGTATAGTTAATTAAACATTAAAATTATTTACATAATTTAACATATTTATATCAACTTGTGACCCCACGTCGAGCATCTGCTGGAGAAACTACTATAATCCACTAAAGTATCTCTTGTCGAATCGTATACAGTAATTTTTTCCATCACCATCCTTATCTTTTATAAAATTGCGCCAAATTTCTATCACCATCCATTTCTACCCAGTGTTGCCAGGTCTAAAAACTGGCGAGAGTAACTTCGTCGTATCTGGCAACACTGCAATTCGACCACTTCGACCCACCCCGTGAGGTGGGTTGTTTTGAGCGTGCCGTGAGCGAAATTAATGACGTCATCAATGACGTATTCGCCGCGACCATGACGACCGTGGTCGCCATGTGGAACGCGTTTTGATCATTGTGAGCGATGTGAGCCTCTACTGGAACGCAGCCTTTGTGGTTTGACTTTGGGCGCGTTCCAGTAGACGCTCACAACGCTCACAATGATCAAAATATCATACTAATATGATCGTTGTGAGCGTTTTGAGCGTCTAGTGGAACGCGCCCAAAGTCAAACCACAAAGGCTGCGTTCCAGTAGAGGCCTTTGTAGTGCAGGGGATACGAAAATCGATTGTATTAAATGTTTAAACGAATAAATGTAAGGTGGTTTTTATTTGTCTACTAAGATAAGTTTTCCACTTTGGGTTATTTGGAAGAGATCGCTTTTCAGCGATAAGATCGCGATGTATACTATTTATTCATTGTAATTGTGTTTTCTGCATGTACATTTTATATTGGTGTGCAATAAAGAGTTTTTGTATTGTATTGTGGTTCAAATCAGACTTCTCTACGACGAAATCTCAGTAGCCAACTTTATCACAAACCTTTCCCTGAGCTGCAAACAGTCCAATTAACAACTCAAACTTCCTTCCAGGTGTTCAAGCTGAAATACCAGTACTGGAAAGTGTGCGAGGTGTGCGGCAAGTACACGAAGAACCTGATGAACCACCTGGACACCCACTCCAGCAGCAAGGAGCACGCCTGCACCGTCTGCGACAAAAAATTCAAGTACCGCAGCGGCTTGCTCATACATAAGGCGGTGCACGATCCCACGCCGAAAAAGACTTGCGAAGTTTGCGGGAAGACCTTCCACGTGCTAGCTCAGTATAAAAAACATTTCGTGTATCACGCCAACGAGAGGAAGTATAGCTGCGACACGTGTGGCAAGCGGTTCAATACATTGGACATCCTGCGGGTTCATAATAGGATACATACGGACGAGAGGCCTTTCTCGTGCAGCGAGTGCGGGAAGACGTTCCGCACGGCCGGCTGCGTCAGCCGACACCGGCGGATCGTGCATCGAAATGTTAAAGTTTACTAGCATTTAATCATATTGCAATGTAAGATTTTTTTATTGTTGAATGGACACTATCTGTTAGTCCGCGTCATTTGTCAGTCAACAGAAGAATAATTAATTATGTTTGACTTTGCTTAAGTGGAATTTAGGATTATTTTGGGTTAGGTATATTATAAGCGGTATTGTAATTGTAAATGTTTATTACACTAATAATATATCATATATATTATTATAGAATAATAAAATTTATTAAAATCACTTACATACTTATGAATTGTTTTTATTTTTTTGCTTTTTATAATAAACTCAATCAGATGCTTACATGTAGAAAATATTTAACATTTGTTTATTTTTAACTGACTTCAATAAAGGAGGAGGTATTCAATTCGACTGTATTTTTTTATGTTTGGTACCTCAGAACTTTCGACTAGGTGATGATATTTTGATGTGTCTTTTTTTAATCGAAAGCTGGTGCTTGTCATGTGGTCCCACTTAAAGAGCTAGATCTGACTAGTAGTTTTTGAGTTATTTTGAAGTCAGTTATTTTTTTCTTGGTCAAATTCAGATTATATTTTATTAATCCTATACTTAGATACTCCGTTTCTTTAAATAACTTATTACTAAAGCAATAAGAAACAGCTAGCTACAACAAAACGCTATTGAATTGTGGATTTTTGCGAATCGCTTCTCCTTATACCATTCAAGTATTAATCGTATTATTGCATATTTCTGGTTCATTACCTTTTGTACAAACTACTACGAACGTGTCGTCATTGATAGCGCCAGACGGCCCCATTATCTTTTCTATTAACTTAACCGAAATAATAAAGTGCAACGTCCTAGTCTGCTTTATCTGATGATGTTATTAGCCGAGCGTGTTTGCGTTCAGATCTGACAGTTAACTGCGGTAATTCGATGGAGCAGATGTCGGTAGTTATTAATACTAACCGGTAGCAGGGGATGTCGATTGACCGATTATCCGAAAATATGGTTCCACTTAACTTGACGGAATGTCGATCAAGCTCACGTCAGTGGGCGCATGGCGCATGATAAATAGGCGCATGCGCTCGGGGGCGGCGGCGGCGGGCGGCGCGCACCGACCGGCGCCTGCGCAGCGTGTAAAGTTCATCGCACAGTGCTCAGTCCGCGCTCGACTCCGCGCGGCCGCGCACTTCTCACACTCGCTGATATTCCCGTGCAGTGCTGTCGCCGCAGCACGCTACAAAACCAATAAGAAGATCAGTGCTTCCTAGACTAAATTAGAATTAAAAGGGCATCATGGCGTTACCCAACATGGTGAGAGTCCGTTAAATTTTACCGATAGAATTGTTTACCTGTTACTGTTGTTGTCGAGATTGGATTTTAATAAGGGTGCGAGTTCGATGTATCGGTGGCATACGATGATTAATGAGCCACCAATAAAAACGCTTTTTCAAGTTCTTTTCTTATAATAACTTTAATGCACGAACGTGAAAGTGCTAGCAGTAAATTTAATCAGTTTCGTAATTTACATGTGCACTCTTTTTTAACTGGTAGGAGATAAATCCATTGAAAGTTTAATTGGGTATGTTATCATCAAAGTCTACCTCTGTGCTGCTGTGAAGCAATTTTGCATTTTGTTTCCCAGTATTTACATACCTACTGCCCGCTGGTGCACTTTAATAGATCTAGAAGACCACTTAGTTTTTTTTGTATCATAAAAATATAATTATGTTAGCTGCCAAGTTCAAAAATAAATATGTTAACTACAACATACCTTACCCAGCGATGACCCGGCAATCCAACATCAAAGGGCATTCATCGTCATGACGTCACAAAACTCCCAAAAAATGTATGTCGTCTGTTAGTATTATGTCGAGTTATGCTTTTTGTACAAACATTCTGCTATTTTGTCCAAAGATTTAATTTAATTTAACACAACTTTTTTTTAAGAACAAATCTTATGAATGTGAAAGTTAGTGGAGATGTTTGGATGTGTTTTTTGAACTACTGTTTGGAATGGAGATAGCCTATAGCCTGGATTAACATTTAACACATAGCTACTTTTATCCCGGAAAAGTTCGGGGTTCCCGCAGGATTTGAAAAAAATCGATCTCTACCGTGGCCGAAGTCGTGAGTAAAAGCTAGGGAAACTAAATAAGCACTTATCATAACATAATGAACTTTGACGAAGTCCTTGTTTACAGCTGGAACTTACAAATATGTCACGCCATCAATTACATATATTCTTTTAATAAATGAAGGCATGAATCTGCTTAAAAACCGCAACTAGCTATTAGCATAGCAGTTATAAGTACGTATCATATTATCATTAGTCATTATTATAGTCATTAGGTTTTTTACGATTGTAAACAACATTACCATTGAACTATTATTACTGGCGTCTATGTACAATATATTTCAATGGAAATAACAAACTTAATAAAATTAATAATCTAAATTTTACTAACAAAAAATAACTGACTTCAAAGTCTCAAAAACTACATAGTTGTCAGATCTCGTTCAAATTTATGTGAGACCACATGACAAGGGCCTGCTTTCGATTAAAAAAAGAATCATCGAAATCGGTTGGCGTGATATTGAGTTATTCGTCAATTTGTCGCGCACATCTTAACACAAATTTACGACTTATGTAGTTTTCTCATGGATGCCATTGTTAGATCTCAAAATTTATGTGGGACCACATGACAGCCACCAGCTTTCGATTAAAAAAAGAATCATCAAAATCGGTTCGCCCAGTCCAAAGTTCTGAGGTAACAAACATAAAAAAAATACAGTCGAATTGAGAACCTCCTCCTTTTTTGAAGTCGGTTAAAAAGGTTTCATATCAAAAATATATTTATCCAATCATCAAAGATATGGTATGTTAGGTAATGCAAAATAGAAATGGATCGTTATCCACGCTAAGGGATAGATTGGGCACTTACGAGTATAAGGACTTGTCGTAGGTACATTCTTCGCTTTTGTTTAAATTAAAGCAAAGAATGATCATCATTCCTTAAGTGAGGCTTTAAAAATAAATTCACCTAGGTATTAGTAGAAATAAGCAGTGATAGCCTAGTGGTTGAACGTTGGTCTCCCGAACGAAGGGTCCCGAGTTCAAATCCTGGCACGCACCTCCAATTTTCAAATAGTATGTGCGTATTATATGTTAATTATTATCACTTGCTTCGGTGAAGGAAAACATCGTGAGGAAACCTGCACACCGGAGAGGTCTCCATAAAGTTCTCAAAAGTGTGTGAAGTCTACCAATCCGCACTTGGCCAGCGTGGTAGACTATGGCCTGTATCCCTCACATTGTGAGAGGAGACCCCGAGCCCAGCAGTGGGACAATTATGGGTTGTTGCTTTGCTTTGATTAGTAGAAATTACGACTACCTATATTGTATATGTAAGTTCTTACGCTACAAACTCTATTTGGTGCATTAGCTCTACATTGGGGAGCTTAAAGTTCGCAAGGCGCAGCTTCGTAACGTACGAAACTACGCCTAAAAAGTTCTACATTGTATGTAGATATTATTAGACATGATTTTCTAGTACAGGGGCATGCTGAATAGTAATGCATGCAAAATTAGAATTGGGTAGGTAGGTATACACACAGTTTTGATAATGTGTGATGGGTTAAATGTAAGAGACATATTAAAAACGTAATATTCAACATTATAAAGTACAAGAAGAGGGTAACTTATGATAGCAGGGGCGTATTATAACTACCACCGTATCAGCCGTATCAATTATTCGGGGCCCCTAGCGTATAGGGGTCCCCACTAATGGTGGTCACTCACGGTCAGTCCATCGCGTCAAATGGCGTGATATACAGCCAAAATTTGATCGTGAATGTGAAAAACTGATGGCGTGATATAAAAAATCTGTATGTCCAATCGCGCCATTTTGACATAATTCAAAATTCAAAATTCAAAATCATTTATTCATGTAGGTATCATTGATACACTTATGCACGTCATTTTTTTAATTTACCAGCTTTTCGGAAAGGTGCTTTGTCATGGAGGAGAAGAAAAGCCGAAAGAAACTCCTCAGCACATCTTTTAAAAATAAAATACATTGGTATATTTCTTACAAAGAAGTATCACTAGCCTGTACGGAACTGGTTGCAGATCTGGTCATTTCCATGCGTCTTTGTCATTTATGTACTCAGCTACAGTATAGTAGCCTTTCCCTAAAAGTTGAGATTTTACATGTTTCTTAAATAATTCCACTGGCAAATCACGTATTAACTTTGGGATTTTATTATAGAACTGTACACCACGGCCCATAAAAGATCGCTTCACTTTAGAAAGACGGTAAGATGGCGTTACTAACTGGTGCATTTTTCTTGTTTGGCGATTAGTGATATCAAAATTTTGTTTATACGCGCTTATATTATTCCGTATAAAAACCACGTTACTATAGATATATTGTGAGGCTACTGTAAGTATACCTATTTCTTTGAACTTGTCACGCAAAGTTTCACGAGATCTAAGTTTATAAATAGCCCTAATAGCTCTTTTTTGTAGTATGAAAATTTGTTCTATACTGGCTGCTTTGCCCCACAGCAAGATGGCATATGACATAATACTGTGAAAATATGCAAAATAAACCATCCTAGCAGTTTCGACGTCAGTAAACTGCCTTATTTTCCTAACAGCGTAAGCAGCCCTACCGAGTTTAGTCGCGAGATTTGTTATATGTGGGCCCCACTGAAGTTTACTATCTAAGGTCACCCCTAAAAAGACCGTGGATTCCTCCATGTGCAATATTTCATTATTCAGTCTGAGAGATTTGTTAACTTTTTTAACATTAGGTAGTACAAACTCTATACATTTAGTTTTTTTTGCATTTAAAAGCAAATTATTGATAGTGAACCAACGCGACACATGCGAAAGAGCACTATTTACGTCGTCAAAATTTACTTTATTCCTTTCACATTTAAATATTAATGATGTATCGTCAGCAAATAGTACAATATCCGCTTGGTTCTTTACATAATGTGGTAAATCGTTAATGTATACCAGAAAAAGAAACGGACCCAAGATCGAGCCCTGCGGTACACCCAACACAGCCGGTGACCCCGATGACTTAATATCTTTTATACTAACTTTTTGTATCCTATCACTCAAATACGACGCGATCAAGCTAAGGGCCTTGTTTTTTATACCATAGTGGCCAAGTTTAAACAGCAATGTTTCGTGCTGAACACAATCAAATGCCTTAGATAAGTCACAAAATACACCTATGGCATTTTGTGATGATTCCCATGCTTCAAATATATGCTTTAAAAGCCTAGCCCCTGCATCGGTTGTATTATGTTATTTGGAGCCACGCCAAATGGCGCGACCGTGAGTGGCCACCCCACTCCCAAGAAAAAGCTCGCCAGCGGCCTACGAACGCTACTCTGATTTGCCCTGGACAGCGGGCGCGTTCGGTGAGTGGTGACCGCTAGTGGCAAAAAAACCGTCGGTCCAGGTTGTCGTTGAAAACTCCGTCACTTGGCTTGGCTACTAACCGCTCCACCAACCCGCTCTTGAGCAGCACTCTAGCAGCATCTCTAGGCCACCCTGAAGAGAAATATGTGGTCATTCTGGCTATTAATGGTTGAAGCCAAGTTACTTAGTAATGTGCGAGATCTTAGTGTGGTTTGGTGTAATTAAGTAAGTTAGATTTAAAATAAACACCAGCGATTAGAATTCAAAGCTCTGTACCACAGAAGACATAATAGTACATAAATGTATGTACTGAGAATCGATAATAATCTCATAGATGACGACCTAATATTAAAATTGATCCGTGTATTATTGCGTCAATACATTACGTGATCCGACAATCAATATTTCTGGTTCAGAGTAAGGAATTAAAAGCTTTTGTGTATTAGTGCGATTTGCCTGGATCCCGGCCAAGGTCTACACTCAGCATTTAGTACCTAAACTCCTTTCCCTTTGTCACGTCATTGTTACACCTAAACATGTTGTTAATTAGTTAGATAGGGCCATAGTCACGCATTCACACGCGTAAGATTAATCTGAGAACAAAGAATGGTGGAAATCAAATAACACATGAGTTTATAAGACACTACGAGTAATACGACTGTCGCTTATTTCTAAGAGCTTTATTATTTTCTGGTAAGATGTCACATCTAAACCATCTTGTAACACAAAGAATTTGATATGTGAATATACATATGCCTAGTGTGTAAGCGGTTTTATATCCTTCGATTCCTTCATATTGCCAAATACTACGCGTTCACTCTAAGTTTGCACTTACCTCCCGTCCCGCTCCTCATACCGCAGCTCATTTAGTACGGACAGCAAAGCTAGTCGCGTATTTTTGAGGTCCCGTGCGGCGCGTGCATTCTTGAGTTTGTTGTTGATTTTGATGTTACTTTCGTTAAATTATTTTTCTATTGATTTATTTTACGTTCGTTGATTTTTGTCGCTACAATGACTAAAATAGAAAATGTTTTACACAGTGGCAAACGTAATTTGTTATTTAAGTTAGTGAAATTATTTTATTACTTTTTTGTCTACAGTACCGTTAGCTGTTAAATCGTAACGGTCGACGAGTGCAAACTTAGAGTGAACGCGTAGTATGTAGTGTTCATGACGACCGGTCTCAATATTATACTATCAATTAAGTCTAATTGAAAGTTGTCTCTTTCTATAAGAGTGATTATTTGATCAATGATCATGCCATGTAGTTGCGTCTCATACTGAACTGTCACACTCTGTGAAGCAATGCAAATTGTAATCAATAGGCATGATGACAGTAAGTAAAAGTCACTAAATCTATGTATTCATTTAATGAAACCCTATTAATGGATTACAAAACACGCATTTATCGTATTATTATTAGCGATTTTCACAACATTTTTGATAAAATAAAACTACAAATTACGGCAAGCCGCCATCTTAGCTAAAACGCCAGTCAGTCTCAATTAGCGCGAATTACGTCACACGCCTTAAAACAAATGAATATCACCATACTAATAATGCAAGATTGTCTTTTGTTTTCCTGAGGACTGACGTCACTACCACGCCCTGACACTTTGAAGCGTTTTGGTGCGAATTTTAAAGTTATAAATTGAAATGTATTTATTTTATACTAAACCTTATTTTTTTGCAGAAATATGATATACGTTGTAATTATAATATATTTCCCAACAATATAGAACAGTATTTCAAAATCTGTCATCATGCCTATTGCCTGTGACGGCTCTGTAGCCTGTAGCCCTGTAACTGGTAGTGACCCTGCCCGCCGAGTGTGGAGTTCCGGATTCGACCCCCGTGGGGACAGGCGGGCAAGCGTGTGATGTTTGTTTGCGTCGCGACTTGGGGTCTACATTGTTTGAGATGTTCTATTTGTGTATAATAAACAAACGCTTACACACTATCGTACCCCCGCAGCAGGATTCCCTGTGTCACGGGCGGCATACAATAACACTCATGAGCCGAGTACAAATATTTATCTGTCGCATAAATATCTGTTCCAGCCGGGAATCGAACCCGCAAACGCTCTCTTCGTAGGCAAGGCTAAGTCTATAGAACATGACTCTTTTTAGAAATACAGCTTTTACACACAGTTTGATTTAAATAACTACATAATGTGATTAGGTACTTTATTTACTGGTTGCGAACCAACAAATCGACTTTATTTCTCACCAATGTTTTAACCATGGCCTATGGCTCCCATCAGCCCAGATGTTTTAGAGCTTAAGCTCCTCTGACTGATGTAAATATTACCTAATGTCGGAGAATCATATTCCGTCATCATTACCTACCAGCAATCTTCAGGCAAAAATAGTCTTAATCCCTGGTGGTACATAGACCATAATATTTTTGCTCATAACGTATCTAAGTTTGATTACTTTATTGCTATTGCATTAATTTCTAAATAGCTCCATCTGGTTTCTTACCGAAACTCTAATGGCTAATTAAAGCTGTAATAAAATATACCTACCTGCTACCTAATGGAATAGGTAGGTACCTACCAGGCTACCATAATAAATAACGTGAGTCTTGAATCAGAACCGCAGAACACACGCAACATAGAGATTTTGATCGGGACTTACCTACCTACTGTTTTTGATTTCTAATTTCTATAGGTACTCTATGTATGTTATTGACTACCGTTCTGCCCGCGGCTTTGCCTGCGTTTTTCGAGATATTAAGTACCTACCCTTAGTATATTAATGAATAATAGATAAATCATATTATTATTCCAGATCATGTTCTACCTTTGTCCTCTATCTCTATGCTAAATTTCATGAAAATTTGTTGTAGTTTTTGCTTGACTTATAGGTACTTACTCACATTTACCTACTTATAATTTATTTATTTATTACACTAATATTATATAATATTAGGTATTGTACCTATTATCTAGTTGAATCTTTCAATAAATCATTCTGAAACAGTTCTTGGGAAAGCAAAGCTTCGTATTTGTTCATATCTTGACTCATCATACTGCGAATAAAACAGCGTATACATAATGAAATATTATTATAGGTACTTATCATCATAAAAAATAATAAGAAATTAACTAGGTATGTAGGTATTTAATAATTCTTTGATACGTACCTACTCGGACGTCCGTTCATACATACATTGACTGGCAGAGAATGCTTTTGTTTTAGGGTGCAATAAAGAATAAATAAATAAATAAATACATAAGAAGATTCCTATACGTACATATGCATAGCAATCTTCTCCAAGTTATTCGATAAGGGAAACATGACAGGTCGTATTTATTTTCTAAATCGTATCAACTTAATAACATGTTTGCTTAGGTAATCTAAACAAATAAGCGTTAATTTTGACAAGTGATAAATGGGGTCGCGTTATCAGCTTTATCATAGGCGGGTCAGCGCTAGTTGTCTTAACTCCCTCGTGAGTCGTGACTCGTCTCTACATCGTTTTTATAGGACGAAGTTAAAACATCAAGGAACTAATTCCTTACGATGTAAATATCTATGTACGTAGGTACTGTAGCGGTACTAGCGGTACAAATAATATCGTCATCCTATAATGACCAGCAGAGTACCAGAGTGGTTGTAGGTACTCTCTCTAAATCGCTCACTTTCCTTGGTCTGTCTGTAGACTCTGTAGTGATAGCTGTGATAGTGTGATAGATAGACCAAAGTCAAACGATTTGTGGAAAATTTGTTGAAAACAAATGTAATGTTCATAATTTGATCATTAAATATTTTTTATTATTTCAAACGTTACGCACTTTTCGAAAGCAGCACCAGGACGCATTGCAGCAAGCAGTTTGCAGCAGGCAGGTTTCTGTCATGCCTCCGATGCTGCAGGGTTCCGGCTGTCCCACGCGAGCTTATCGTCGAAAATGCTTTTAATATAAAAAAATAACAGAATAAATTTCTTGTGTGACCCTCAAACTACAAGCCTCCCTCCCAATCCCGTCACAATCCAGCTTTCGTTGTAGTTATTCTAAAGTGTGTTTTTGTCCCCAGAGACTTTGGTGGGCAACCATTGCAGTAGTGTTAATATGGAGTTCACACACACAAGCAAGAGATATAACGTAAGTTACAAGCATATTTTTTTAAGCCTTAAAAATGACTAATAATTGCACATGCTGAACTTATTATTCCTGATAAATCAATAATTTTTATTAGGAAGTGTTTCGATTCCAAGTTTAAGGGACCACAATGGAATCATGAGTTTTTCGAATTCTATTTGACTTCAACTCACTCACTCGACTTCAATTAAGGCCCACTACTGGGCACGGGTCTTTCCTCTTGAGGAGGCCTAGCGCATACTCCACCACGCTGCCCCAGTGCGGATTGGTGGAGGGGTTAGTGGCCAACCCGAGTGTCGGAAGTTGTCTTGCCCTCCGAAGCCCTACGACATGGCTTAACGACTGTTATTTGGCAATAACAACCGGGCTTTCCGTGCCCTCCAAAGCACAGAAACGCTCAAGACTTTTTGCCACAAGCGGTTACCCATCCAAAAACCGACCGCGCCTGCTGTTGCTTAACTTTGTCGATCACTTATGATCGACAAAATAAGCCGCCGGCCTAGGAGCGCTAAGATTATTATAGTAGTGCCTAGATGTAGCCAAAACGCCAAGATTGTTTACCAATAATTATGATTCGTCTACAAAAAACGGAGTATATCTACCCACATACATTACGGACTACAAATTTACGTAAAGCGTCCTTGCTATTTTGAAAACGGAATATTACTTTATGTCTTTGTAACGAGGTCCGAGTAAATAATATCAAGTAGGTACATGCACCCAATTGTATGCCTATTGTGTATCAGGAGAGGTGTCAAGTTTCATGGAATTTAAGACCCATTCTTCCTAATTAGTTCATTCTGTAGTTAACTGTACTTGCGCCGACCCCATTCTACACAACAGTGCTTTATTTGAGGTATGATTTATACTGATTTGTTTCGGGTAAGTAATTGAAGTAATTGAATCAGGGTAACTCCGATTTGTAAGTGTTGCCAATTAAGTTCAATTATTTCGTCATCCGTCTGTAACTCTGTGAGTCTCTACAGTGGTCTACTGTCGACTCTACATCATTCTGTGTGCTTAGTGCGAGTTTTACGTGACATAACGGGCTCGCTACGTAAATGCAAATTTGTATGGGACCGAAGCAGAGCCATCTGGCGGGAAAGTGAAGAAAAAAAATGCGCGAGTGCGAGTTTCATACGCTCACGTTCACCCAAGTGAAGTCTACTGTCAGTGGTTATTGTATTGTTTCTCGAACATTGCGCGAGTGCGAGTGGCTTTATTTGACAGTTCCAATACGTAGCTTGCGAAAACTATGGGACCACGTGACCGAAAAGTTTTCACGTGAAATTTACAAGTGAAATCATAAAAAGATGGTTTATTAATTTAATTATACTATTTTTCTGTTTCTTGAAAATTATGACTGGATATTTATAATTGCTCGGAGCATGTTTGCGGCCACTAAATCTTAAAGTGAATAAAATTATTGTTAAGTAGTATTTGTATTGTTCATGCAAGAAATAATTTCCGGTAATCCAATCACAGAGTACTTAAACACTATGCAATCACAGTCACAGAGTACTTAAACATAAACACTAATCCAATGGCGAATGTCACCAAGCTTTTAAAAAGTTTATGGAGATATTTATAAAGACAATACCTTTTAATCTACTTGCAAGGAACTCGATAAACCTAATATTATTGTGTCTTGACTTGGACTCTTGGAATTAAAAGGTACTTACATTATCTACATAATTAAGATTTAAATAAGTTTATTTAAAATTGTCTACAAGTATGGACTCAATGAATTATTTTATTATGCAACTTAATATTGCCAAAGGTGATAATATCGTTTGCATACGAGCCCTCAAGGATCAAGGAAAATATTTCTTAAATAATTACATATTTGATAAACCCATAAACTGAATACCCAGCTGTGAGCTTAACATTCAATATATCTACTTAGGACTATATTAACATTATGTATCAGTACCTACACTTTTGAGATACTAAATTATATCTATTTTCATAATGTTTAAAATTTCTTGCCAAACCAATATACCCAGCAAGATCTGTTGATAGTACTTCACTATATTATGCCATGCCATTGCAATGTGCCAAAATGATATGGGCTTTTTTTATTTCAAAATAGATAGAGAATAATTTAATAAGGCATAATATAATAAATAAAACATAGATATTTATGTATTATGTTTTACAAACATACACATATTTAATCCTTGTTTTAAAAGATTTCAATATACTGCTGAACACAATAAATTTGTAATATAATATTTTTATTAAAGGAAAGGTGTTGAAGAGCAAATAAGAAGAATACAATAACAAAAGGGGAAGATTGAATTACAACTAAGACTATTGACATCCCGCTGAATACTGTTGCCCGGAGAAGAATTACAAAAATATTATATTAAAAATTATTTACCGTTCAAGGTTTTATTTCCACTCTTTAAATCAAAATCACAATAATTATGCTGTAATGCCTCATTAATTTAATATTCAACATAATATGCCTCCTAAAATAAAATTATCAAGAAAACCACAATCTGTCTTTTAAAGTTTTATTTCTCCCACATATTATACCTTCAATTCCAATCTCATTAGAAAACCAATGAGTAAATTACAATGGTCATAGACTTCACATTTCATACACTGTAATATAAATTAATGAGTATATATTTTGTAGCGACCTTATTCTGACATATCTTCTCAATTCTCAAATCCATGTTGCTGTGTTTATACTTTTACTTTATATACGTATTTCTTTACTCGTTTACTCTTAAATCACAATGGGGAAAATGTTGCATTGCTGTTGTTTTGTTGGAAGTAGTAGTCTCCGCTAGTGCTGTTGAGACAAGTTTGATACTCTGCCATCTATCTTGAATTGTACCTTAAATATAAAGATATGAATAAATACTAGGAACATAACATTTCTTACTGTGTACACTTCCTCATATTGTAATATGTTAGGTATCATAAAAACTTTCTTTTTTCAAAATAGACATGATTTGTCCATTTGTTGTTTATCGTGAATAAGTATTTACAGCCAAAGGTCACTGTGCCTAAACATATAAATCCTATTAAATAAATATTACACCAATCGTGAACTTGTTAATTATTGATCTGAGCTTGATAAATAAATAATAAACATTCACATAACCTCACCACACAAAAACTTTTCCATATCAAATTTATCACTGTAGCTATGTTCCATTATTTAATATTGCCTGTTTTCTCGCTTAAAATGCCACAATATAATAAGATTGATAAGTAAGTACTGAAAAAATTTATATTTATTATTATGAAACAAACAACCAAAACATTAATCTATAGCACGATAGCAAGTAAACTACAGTATAACACCACTATTTTAATTGTAGCTTGATACTATTGCTCCAACTAAATAAATGTATTATTTTCAATTTGGTTGGGTTCTTTCACGACGTTTAACGAGATTTAACGACGTTTTTGCTGCCAACATAATAATAGATATTTTCAGTGAACTTACGTGGAATTACACACGTCACGTTTTGAGACTGGCACTCGCAATTTCTCGTTAGTCATGTGTTGACGTTAACGAGGTACGAGAACTCTTCGATGCAACTCGCACTAAGCACACTGTGAATGGATACGCGCTTCGCCTGAGTTCTGCTGAGCGGGTTGCTCCAAACAGTTTTCAGTTGTAATTTGTAAGTCTAATTCTGTGTGGTTATTCCGTCATCACACAAATCAAACTCATTGCTGATTGCTGAATCTGTATTGAAATTATCATAATAGTAAGTTCATCGATATTTAATATTAAACGTAGATCTATCGCAGATAAAAATTCTATTCATCTAATAATACTGTTAACTGTAATATTAAAATAACAACAGCACGAAATCTTTTGTAAGTTTGTTCTGAGTCTACGGAATTATCGAAGCGTTATCAGGGTGAGGGACATTGTTTGCACTTAACCTTAGGTTGTGAGAATGACCTATTCTCATTAGTTACAATAATATTATGTGTGCGGTAATCGCAGGGGCGATCCTTCGATGTATGTAATGTGGACTGTATAAATGTATGTATGTATGTATGAAGCAGTAGGTTGGTAGTATGTCCAATCCAATACCAAAATCAGTAAGAAAGAACCCACCAACCTTAACATCCAATGTCGCAGGATTGCGCTGCGCACGACTGCTTCTTTCTTTCACGGCACGGCCGGAGGACAGCACCATAAACGTTATGGTCTTCTGATGATGGAAACTCCACGAACGTCGTGAATTCTACCGATCTTCTTAACGGAGTTGACGCAACTCGCGATATTTTTCCTTTGACATTAAGTGTCAATTTTGGAAGGGTTTTACTTTTTCTTTCACACCGACCAGTGATAAAGGATTGAACATACCCCCCACCGAAATCAGTGTGATGATTTCCTAATAGTGTCGGTGTGTGAAGAATGAGTGTGTTAATAATATGTGGTATTGAATATTTACGAAATAATTCAAAAATAAATTAAAGAAACTTGTTAGTGTTAAGTAAAAAAGTTGAGTGTATGTGCCTAATCTAAGTCCTAAACTAATAATAACCTAATTTTATATTTAGTTTGCATATGGCAATGGGCAGATTTTATTTACTGGTCTTTTATAAACCCCAGTTTGCGTGCGTACAGTAACTACACGTACAATGTTATCAAAACCAGGGTGAACCTCTTCTATTCTGCCAAGAGGCCACTGCAAAGGTTTGGTTAAGTTAGATTTAAGAAGCACTAAATCACCCTTCTTAACATTTGGAATTGAGGTGAACCACTTTTCTCTTTGCTGTAAAGTGTGCAAATAATCATTTGACCATCGCTTCCAAAATGATTGTGATGCCTTTTGAATACATTGCCAACGTGACAATCGATTCATCTGTACATCTTCAAAATTATATTCCGGAACAGTTAATAAATTCTGTCCAATTAATAAATGACCCGCAGTCAGAACTTCAAATTCGTTAGGATTATTGGAAAGGGAGCATAATGGTCGCGAGTTCATAATCGCCTCAATTTTACAAAATAAAGTACTCAACTCCTCAAAAGTCAAGGACCTATCACCTACTACACGGTAGAGATGATGTTTGGCTGATTTTATACCTGCCTCCCACAGACCACCCATGGAAGCTGCATTAGGCGGGTTCGTGCGCCATTCGACGCCTCGCGAGGATAATCCAGAAAGGATTTCATCAGAATTTGATGTAGAATTAAAATAATTAGTAACGTTTTTTAAATGTTTAGCTGCCGCAATAAAGTTTTTTCCACAATCAGAATATAAGCAAGTACAGAGACCGCGGCGTGCCACAAAACGATCAAATGTGGCCAGAAACATTCGCAAGATAAATCTGAGAGCACCTCTAGGTGCACTGCTTTTGTAGAGAAACATACAAATAAACATAAATATGCCTTAGTAACCTTTGCGTTTCGCCGCATACCTTCTTTTATAAAGAATGGACCACCAATATCGCAACCAACATGGTCAAACACCTTATTGGCCTTAAGCCTAGTTGCAGGTAACGTACCCATCATAGGCTGTGTGGAGTATGGACGAAATTTAAAACAAGCCCGACATTTCGACAAAACTGAACGAATTACACTACGAGCGTTTATTATCCAGTATTTATTATTCAAAATGCCTTGCAAGGTGCGCGGTCCTACATGCATGTACAATTTATGAAAATAATCAATTATTAAATTAGTTATGTGGCACTTCTTGGGTAATATGGATGTTTTATATTATATGGTAAATCCGACTGTTGTATTCGACCCCCCACCCTGAGGAAATTATCAGGGTCTATAAAGGGAGATAGTTTGCGAAGGGATGATACATGAGTTCCCTTTGCTAGCATTTGCATTTCAGAATAAAAATAATTATTTTGAATGACTTTTATAATTAAATCTTGTCCCTGCTTTAACTCGCAAGACTTTAGTGAACCAAATGTTCGATCAGATTTTTTACATTTTAAATTATTTACAAAACGAAGACACCACGCTGTTACGCGCTCGAGTTTACTGAACGATGAAATTTTATTAAAGGAATGTTCAAGATCATTGAAGTTATTTAAATTGTAAGAATTAAAGGTAAATGTGTCTACGTTAGTTTTAAGTTCTGGAATAATATCATTTTCTTTTAAAATTAATGTACTTCTTGGCCATTACGCGGATCTCCAGCAAGCCATGCAGGGCCACTAAACCATTCGTCCGCTACTGCTAAAAGTTGTTCAGGCAGCGCGCCTCGCGAACAGAGGTCGGCTGCATTGTTCTCACTGTTTACATGAAACCAGCAATTGGGCGGAATCACGTCAACAATCTCACTAACACGGTTAGCCACGAATACTTTTAGCTTGTAAGGCGGAGTCTGTAGCCACGACAAAACTACGCTCGAGTCGCTAAAGGCAACTATTGGTAAATTAAAATCTTTAACGTTTTGTACGACAAAACGAACTAGCTTCGATAACAGCACGGCTGCCATAAGTTCAAGCCTAGGGATAGACATTAATGGCTTCAATGGAGCAACTCTAGATTTGCTCGTCAGTAGTTTGACTTTGACGTTCCCATCCTTGTCAGTACTACGAAGATATATGCAAGCTGCGTAACCCAGTGATGACGCATCACAGAAACCGATTAATTGTACGTTTACAAACGAATTCACTAGAAGATGTCGCTCAATGCGAAGTTGTGAAAGGATCGGTAATTGACCGATAAATTTATCCCATTTTTGTAATAATTCGTATGGTAAACGGTCATTCCAGCCGAGGCTCAGTTTCCAAAGATCCTGCATGATACATTTGGCAACGAAAGTACACGGCGAAATAAAACCAACCGGATCGTAAATACTAGCCAGCAGCTTAAGTACTGAACGTTTCGTTCCGTCATTATCTTTTAAATTATAATTAAATGAAAAGAAGTCGCATGAGGGCAACCATGTCAATCCTAGGACTTTTAAGGATGATGATAACGTATCATCTTGAAAATTTATTTGCGTTATTTGTTCTGATTTCATACGTGTCAGTAGCTCGGGACTGTTGCTAGCCCACTTACGTAATTCAAACCCGCCTTTTTTCAGAAGACTCATTAAGCCGTCTTGTAAGGTACAAGCATCGTCTACAGATTGACATGACCACAAAAAGTCATCAACGTAGACAGCCTCCTCGAGAACTCGGGAAGCCTTACAGTCTGACCGTTCGTCTTGGGCAAGTTGAAGCAGCGTGCGAATAGCCGTGTAAGGCGCGCTACGCAGTCCGTAAGTGACCGTTTTCAACTCGTAAACTTGTACTGGGTCTGACGGTGTATCACGCCATAATATGTGTTGATAACACCTATCAGCGGGGTCGATGAGCACGGCTCGATACATTTTTGACACGTCCGCCGTAAAACATACGTCGTAGAGACGAAAGTTAATAATAATTTTTAAAATATTTGGAAGTAATTTACGGCCGGTCAAAAGGTTGTCATTTAGTGATACCCCAGTACTAGTTTTCTGTGATCCATCAAAGACCACACGCAACGGTGTTGTGGAGCTAGAAGGCCGTAACACACAGTGATGTGGTATAAAATACTTAGACGGCTCCGTACCACGATATAGCTCCATATGTCCCAGTGACTCGTACTCCTTCAGAAAATCAGAATAAGCCTTTCGGAACTCGGGTGAGCGCGCAAGTCGACGCTCGACATGCGTGAGTCTCCTAAAGGCTATGTCATACGAATTACCTAACGGTTCGTGATTTGGCTTTAATAAAATAGGTGAAACATATCGGCCACTCTCGTCACGATAATGTTTCTCAATATATAGTTTTTCAGCGACTTCATCATCGGGATTTAAAGGAACATCGCACGGCGATGATTCTATTTCCCAAAATCGCTTAAGAGTATCATTTAAATGATCATCAGTGGTGTACGACACCAACGTTGTAGACGCTACAACGTTCACTTCAGTGACGTCACAAGTCGACGGTGTAACTAGTTTACCAGTTATAATATAACCAAATATGCTATCCAGCACGGCTGGCATATTGGGGCCCATAATAATTTTCTTCCCACTATAAATATGGGGAAAAACGTCACCGCCTAAAATTAAATCAATTGGCGATTGCTTATAGAAATGAGGATCAGCTAAAAATAAATTATCGTACTGTTTTATTATATGCTCAGGAATTTTAATGGAAGGTAGATCTGAAGTTACTTTCTGAAGAATAACAGCATCAATATTAAAAGCAGGTTTATCAGTGTGACGCGGCCTTAAGCTACATGACGTCATGCCGTAGTTCTTAACTAAACCATCAGCTAACCCGCAAATGCTAAATGGACATTTACGTTGAGATAAACCTAAACGTTGTAAGCATGCAGCGGAAATAAAATTGGATTGTGCACCGGAATCAATTAATACGCGACATGGTTGATAGACGTTAAAGTTATCTAAAATATAAACAATCGCGGTACCCAACAAAACCGTACTGTAACTGTTATTATTATCAGTTGAAGGGCCTCCCGACTGGGCGGGCGCGCTTGCAGGAATCGATGCATTACCGGAGTCATAAGAGGAAGCGAGAAACGTTTTCGTTACGTCCTGATGCAATAATAAGTTATGTGGTCGCTCACAAATAATGCATTTAAATTCACTCCTGCATTGTTCAACAGTGTGATTAGGTTTAAGACAATTATGACATAACTTCAACTCATCAGCACGGCTGATTCGTAGCGAAGCACTCAATTTACGAAATTGAGCACAGCGATATATCATGTGATTGTCACCGCAATGCAAACAAGATAAATTATTTTTTGAGTTTGATGACGATGCATGCGCGTAGTTTTTCTGTGCACTGTTTCTAGTTCGCGCCGTAAACCTACTTACATCTGGTTGACGTTTATTTTGTACGACGTTTTGGTTGCTTGTACTAGCACCATAAGAACTAGAATGATCCAACACTTTTATTTGATTAGTTACGTAAGAAATCAATTCAGAGAATTTTGGTATCGACTTCTGATTGATACTTTGTTCAAATGACCTACGAGTGTATGGATCCAAGGCGCGTAATGCTATATGACACAGAATGTAACTATTTAAATCTTCAATATTAAGAGATTGTATAGCTTTGTATGAGTTATCAAAGGTTTCTATGAAATTATTTAACTGAAAGGATGATTCCTTCGCAATAGGTGTAAAGTTTAACATTTTATCTAAATAATTCCCAACTAACATTCGGTTATCTTGATACCTGTCGAGTAAAGCTTGCCAAACTATATCATAATTATTAGAAGATATCGGAATACTTTTGACTATATTTAAAGCGGAACCTTTGATACATGAGAGTAAATAGTGAAATTTATCTATTTTTGGTATCTGAGGCTGATTATGAACCAACGAACAGAATGTCTCGTAAAATGTATTAAAATTCTCAATATTTCCATCGAAACAAAACAACTCCAATTTTGGAAGACGTGGCCTAGATTCGATGCACGACTGTGTTTTTTCAGTTTTAACGTTCGCTAGTAATTTTGAAGAAATCAATTTTATACGGAAATACAACTCATCAAAACTATTCAATTCCTGACTTTGAAATATGGTTTTTACACCAGCTTGTAACTGACATTTATAAATTTCAAAAATACATAATTCGAAAGATGAACGTAGCTCATCTATATCCGTGACACGCAAAAGAAACATTTCACGAATATTGCTGTCAGTTACATTTAGTGACATGTCAGATAATATTTGTAATTGTTCAAAAATTCTTTGCTTTTTGTTGATTAAAACGTTTAATTCAACATCAGCTATGCACTCCTCGTACACTTCCTGAACCTTCTGACCCTTTTTAGCCATTGCAACGTGCAAACTAAATATAATATGTCAAATAAAATAAAAGAATAATGAATTGCCTACTCTATGTTCGGCTCGAAGGCCACAAAAAATTGTGCGGTAATCGCAGGGGCGATCCTTCGATGTATGTAATGTGGACTGTATAAATGTATGTATGTATGTATGAAGCAGTAGGTTGGTAGTATGTCCAATCCAATACCAAAATCAGTAAGAAAGAACCCACCAACCTTAACATCCAATGTCGCAGGATTGCGCTGCGCACGACTGCTTCTTTCTTTCACGGCACGGCCGGAGGACAGCACCATAAACGTTATGGTCTTCTGATGATGGAAACTCCACGAACGTCGTGAATTCTACCGATCTTCTTAACGGAGTTGACGCAACTCGCGATATTTTTCCTTTGACATTAAGTGTCAATTTTGGAAGGGTTTTACTTTTTCTTTCACACCGACCAGTGATAAAGGATTGAACATTATGTAATCTCATTCATCCATCGAGCAGCCCTTAGAAATCATTTGGTGGACTAAGGTGGCTCCCAACTTTAGCCGCACTAACGAGCTGTTCCGCGCTGTTCTGAACCTTCTGAAACCAGCAGATTCATTCATGATAGGTAATCTGTTTATGGTAGTTCATTAATAAGTACCATTATTATTTCTCTGTGGGGTCCGCGTGGATAGTTACCACCGTCTTGCTTGAGTCAGCCGCCAAACGACTTGACGTGTTCCGGTTGGGGGCTTGAGAGCCAGTTCTTTCTTTCTTTTCTTCTCTCTTTCTTGGCCGGGAACGCATCAGTGATGCCTTCGGTGTTGCTGAAATCCATGGGCGACGATAGCCACTTACCATCAGGTGGATTGTCAGCTCGTTAGTCGGCTATTTCCATAAAAAAATTAGAACATTTCAAGCTCATCCTTCTGTCCACGTGAAGCTAAAGGCCGCGTTTAACATCAACAGCTATCTATTCGAAAAAAAACATGGAAACTTCGCTAGAATGTCTTGAAGATTACAAAAAAAACTCGCTTTAAATCGGGCGTCATCGTGGAACCTTCCACTGGGGTGATCGAATTACAACATCAGAACAACAGGCTACAATCGTTTTTTTATAACTTTTGATGGACGCTGAGAATAACGTAAAACTAGTTTAGTGAGATCCCCTATTAACCGCAAGATGCCAATACATAAGACATAAGATCTAATTAAGAGAGATTTAATCTACAGATTAACTATGAGCATCAATTCATTAGCGATCCACTGTAAGGCCTCTCCATAGGGCCTCTGGGGCCTCTCATACATACTGCTCTAGTGCAGATTAGTGAGGGGTTAGTGGTCAATTCAAGTGCCAAAAGTTCCCTAAATCTACCCACGTAACTACGCATAATGATTAACGTGCCCTCTAAAGCACTATAGTGAAAAATTTAAAGACTTCGTCATCTAAAGCAAGCTATAGTGTTTCAGAAAATAAAATTGACTTACGCTACATTTCTATTCCTACAATTTTTTTTCTAAATAAGCAAGATAAGAACCTTGTCTCGTAGGTCACAGTACTTAAAACTTCACGAGCCGACAAAGAAACAACCGCACACACGCTAGACGCCAACACACCTGCAATACGAAATCTAGCGCGTGAACTTAATTAATAAGATAACCTAAGCTTCTCTTTGTTTTGTTTTTATATCTTAGGACAAATAACTTTGTCCCGAGTGACAATTTTGCTGTGATATATCTCGAAAATTAAGCACGTAGAAGAATGTTTAAATTATCTAAACAAAATACATCCATTTCTGTTGCTATTGACTCTACGAATAGATTTGTTATGGTTTATTTTAATCTCAGAGCATTGATCTTTTTATGATGCAGTTGGAATTTATTACTGCGGAGGTTTTGATGTGATAATGAATTTATTATTCTTAATAATTACAGAAGTAGGCGGGCAACACATCCGTTATTAGTGTTTTATTGATTTGGTTATTTCAATACAAGCGTAGTTAAAAAAAAAGTTAGCAAGTCATTAAGTTAATGGTTAATTTCCGAAATCAACATGGTGTTTATTTAACTCTAAATAAATGGGTGAACAGCGTAGAATTGTTGTTTATTTTAATTAACGCCGGCATGTCGTCTGGTTACCCCACAGTCCCCACACTACAGTCCACGGGCATTCCATTTAACTAGAACTGTCTTCTAGTCCAGTTATTTATAAAACGTCGTTATGTAGATATTTTAACATCTTATCGTATTTTCAGTTCTTATTTTCCCGATGAAACAATTTAAACTTAAAAAAATCACGTCAATATTGTGTACATACCTACTTATTGTGTGTAATTATGTGGCGTCTTGCGAATAGGTCGTCTGATTTATTTAGTCGAATTTTAGAATAAGCTTGGATATTTTGTTCTATATGTAATTTCAGTTAGTTTTTTCGACATGTCGAAAAATTATAGAATTACTCTGACTTCGTTTGTTATAAACGAACTTAGTAATACTTCAATGAGCTGTAGTTAAGTTAGTGTAAATTCAATAAAGAGCCCACAGCTCTACTCCTCTGTACAATATAGAAACCCTGCGTGCCTGCGGTTTAGAAAACTACACACGCTCTGTGAATATTACTCAAACAGACGGTATCTTTTAAATCCTTTGAATAATTTTCAAATGTATTATATATATTTTATTCTACATAATTTGCTCTTAATATTCATACAAGAAGTAGCAAATTACGAGTTTCTCCGTATACATATATTTATTGAAAAGATTGGTTTATCAAAATGGACCAGAGAGTCTGTACTATTGGTATTCATTAAAATATAGTATACATTATTATGTACCTAAGTTACATAAACTGCCACCTTTCTCCCGAACGTTTCTAATTCTAACTAAAACAGAGGCATTGCGTAATGACCCGATATGTTGTATTGCAATCGAACTTCTGTTTCGAGCCCTTACAAATGCAAACTATTTTACTATCTTATTTACACAATTAAAACACTCGACAATGTTATTACAAAAATTGTATATAAATAATAAAAATATCAAACAAATCTTCCAGTAAGTGTTCAATATAATTTAGATAAGAAAATGAATTATTTTTAGGCAGAAAAGCTCTATTTACAAAGCTTAAGTGGGATAGGCCCTAATTGGCTATTTGACAGTTGTCACGGTAAAATATGAAAAGTGTTAAATATGGTTGCATATTGGTTAACATTAATTAAACAATACATTTTTTGCATGAAAATAAATTGTAAATATTTTTATTTTTGAAAAATAGATTTGAGTTTTTTTACCTGTGGACACGAGAACCGAAACGCGGGCGGCCATGATTGAGCATGCTATGACGTCACACTTCCAAAAATATAGCGTTGTGTACTACTAACTACATCGATTATCGTGTGCAATTTACTGAGAAAATTATATAATAATATATATTTTGATTTGTGCTTTTGAGAGGTTTTGTAAAATGGAGTCAGGCTATATAAAAGCTGACAGTGCAAATTTGCCTAAAGTTGATTCATTGATGGTCGCAAACTTCTTTGCGTGTAACCCTGACTTTTGCTCTGCCGAGTTTCGGAATGCAAAAACCTCCTTGTAAGTACTGAAATTAATAAAGTAAAATTGGCCAGAGTCTTGCTAAGGGGTCACAGGAGGATTTTTTCGAAGTTTTTCCTCAACGTCCCCTTAACGACACCATATTACTAATGATTTTAAATTACTTATAGGTTATGTTTATGAACAATATTAGGTTACGTTTAATTTGTTTTTTTAGTAAATCAGAGGCTAAGTTGATTTCTTCTAAATACTTACATCAAAGTGGTCCTCACAAAAGAATATTGCTGATATAACAGATGTTAACTCTGGGTCTCGACGTGCTAATTTGTAACCACTGCTTTCGACGTTGAGGGCATTTAGGAATGTGTAGGTATAAACAATTTGTCAGGTTAAATTGTAGTACTTCTACACATAGGCACTGCACACGTCTTGTAGCTTGTCATTTTCACAATTCCAGTGAAAAAGGTGTAAGTTTTTCACATAAAATATCTTCAGAGTTAGAGCATAAACTGTTGTTATTTGAAATGTGACGTCACAGCCAGCAAGTGACAGATGGCAGACTATTTTCGCGCGAATTTCAAATTAATGGATTAAAAGTTATTTTTATTCCTACTAAATAACACTTTTTTGAAAAAATAAATATTGTAAGAGGTATAAAATAAACCTACGAAAATTTTAAAATATTTTTCCAAAAATTGTCTAATAACCAATTCTTCTATGAGTTTCACCTTTCTTATGATGTTATGACTAATAGAATAGTCCTACGGCCTACCTACCTATTAGTACCTATAATATTTTCTCTACTCTATGCTTAGAGTATCTAGATAGTATACACTCTACAGGCCTAAATAGCCTATAGGTAATTAAAATTTAGTAAGTACTACCCACTTACTTTATACTTTACTTTTATGCAAGGTTGGTAAAAAGAGCAGCACTGCAATAGTTATTCTACAGTAAAGACAGCCTCTACTGCAGGAGAACATTGTTTGTCCTGCTGCACTTAAAAATATAACTTTTATGAAGCTACTTTAGATTTGTTTAAATAAAAATATAATGAAGTGCAGGTACAGCCCGCTGCAGAGTAAAAATCTCTACTCATTATTGAGGAAACCAAGTGCATTCCTTTTATATTCTACCCCGCTGCTTTAGTGCTTTATGATAAATTACTGGTATGTAGCTGTGGAGACTGCAAAGCTTGCATCAGGAATGCTAAAGATAACAATTCGTTCTGCCGAATCAGTCAATTAGTTTTATATAAGTTGATGCGCTTAGCTTTTTCTCAGTTATTTTTATAAGACATAATACAAGCTGATAATTAATGAGCAGGTTCCCAGCCAATGTCACGGTATGCACAAGTTGACATTTATTTGTGCTGTATCTCTACTATTTTAATTATTACAGCGATGTCATCTGTATCTGTATAAGTAACTCGGCGAATACTTAATGAATCAAGGGTTTGTATGTAAATTGTAAAGAGCGTGGGCCATTAATTAATGCAATGCCCGATTTAAATGCTCAAGTGTTTTAAATGCCGCATTATTTTATAGGATACCTATAACCCAGAGCTACGAAAGGTATAATAAAAACAACTTAGGATTTTTTTCAACTCCTCCAAAAATTCCTCGACCTAAAATCTGACGTTGTATATTATGTAATGTAAGTAGGTACTATGACAAAGTTTTGCACTCCATTATAAAACAAAATGTTTCCAGGCACGAAGACATCAGAGAGGCGATAATGTCCCTGGTGCACATGTTCCGGTCGTCGGAAGACAAGCTGGAGCGCCACGAGTACCGGGAGAAGGCACTCGGCGAGTCCCTCAAGAAGTCCATAGCCAACATAGAGAGGAAGCACAGGGTCCTCGACCCACTCAAAGGCATGATTTCGAGACTAGACGACCGCATCTATAATGTTGAAAATATATTTCTACAGGTTGGTGGTATAACCACGTACCTACATATTATGTGAATAAAATCGACGTCACCCACAAACATGTATGTCTGTGACGTCACCCATATATTTACGTTCAATGGATATTTTGAATAGTCCGTATCGCTTGTAATTTTGCAAAGTTATGCCAAATCGAATTCATCATCACTTGCTTCGAAAATGTCGTGAGAATATCTGCGGACGTAGGAGATTTTTACATGCTGTTGTTGTAGGGGGGTACATGCTGCATGGCTAGTACTTATTGTGATTTATGAACTATGACCGGGTTGATGACTTTATATAAGGTGGGTGTCGCGTACCTGTATCCATGCATAGTGTCTAGTATTTTTTTTCATTCAAGATTTGTGTTGAATAAACTTGGCCTGGGTTCTTAAGATCTAGGTTGATGAAAAAGGCGCAGCAACCAAGCAATTTTTGGTTGAAAACCGTGGGGCAATAAAGAAGTAATAGAATACTCGTACATAGAGCGTATCCGTCTACGAAGAAAGTTGCAATTTTGTCTATTGATTTTTGACACTTATGGTGGCCACTCACGGTCAGTCCATCGCGTCAAATGGCGTGATATACAGCCAAAATTTGATCGTGAATGTGAAAAACTGATGGCGTGATATAAAAAATTTGTATGTCCAATCGCGCCATTTTGACATATGTCATTTGGCGTGGCTCCAAAAATGACGCGATGGAATGACCGTGAGTGACCACCATTAAGTATTCAAATAACAAAAGGATAAGGCTTTCACCCAACTCTAAGCCATTGCAGAACATCTATGACTATATATGCACAAATTTGTTTATGAAAGTTACTCATTACCTAGACCACTAACGACACCCAGACAAGGATTTTTAATAATCTAAACAACATCGGCACTTCGGTCGTAAAAGGCGTTTATTAGCGTATAAATGTTACAGCTCTAGGGTCATCATTAGTATACATGGTGACAACCATGCGGCAGAGAATTTATGATGCCGTGATTTATATGGTCGTGCAGTTGTACGGTTGTATGCACAGACCACATATCGACTAGAAGTGCCTTCCGCATCACAGTAGCTGTATTCTATCTGGTTCTATTAAATTGTCATAACGCAGCATCGTTTGATTAAATAAAATAATATTTAATTTACATATTAGGTATGTAACAGTTTAATAACTAGGTAAGTACCTAGCGTAATAATACCTGAAGGTAACGTTGTGATACCTAACTATTAAGTAGTAACCTCTGATCTGATGTCTGATTTCGATCACAAAGAACGCTAGCTAATCCTATGGGAAATAAGTTGCAATGACTTGTACAGCAGGCTTTTCTCCCCATGAAATAAGTACAAGTATAAGTACCTATTGTAATAATACAATGCGGCAAAATATTATACTTACTAAGAACTTTGGAAGTTAGTTTTTATTTTCTCATTGCTAAATCTCCCAATAAAGACGTTTAAGATAATATGGTAATAAAAATCAGGCACATTAATGGTGGTAACAGGGAACCAGATTCATGCCCTGCTCAGTCAGTAAGCATTCAAGAAAGTTAATTAGCAACAATCCTTTGTTTACCATGTTATATAAATAACAATTACGGGGCAAACATTAAATGATTTCACATTTAAAAAAAAATATTAACAATTCGAATCAAAATAACGTGTATTGTTTCCCTTGGCTAAAACGAAAGCGGGTTACCTAAGTAAAAACTTCTACTCATCGATATTTCTATGGTCACAGGAATTGTAATGTGTAACCGCATTTCCAGTAAGAGTTGCGAAGGCGTTGCAATGGACTGATTTAGAGCTTTCCGTGAAATGAATGAACATTGAACACAATGCGCTACACATTTTAATTTCATTGATAATTTTAAATGTAGAGGTATATACGTACGTGCGATGTATGAGAAATATATTTTATATTTTCACATATACTATTTATCTAACGAGTAACTACGAGTATAACGTACCGCTTTAAATAGATACCGCTGTCATTTTATTTCATTTATAAGACAAGCTTTTTAGCTTTTAGAACAACTACGAACGTACGTACACTATGATAAAATAGTCAATTTAATTACATGGTATTGATTATAATTTGATTATTATTTTTACAATTAATTATTAGCAAATAGCAACTTGTCACAAATATCTACTATCATCAACAGAAAGAAGAAAGAGAGAAGGAACAAAATAAGAAGACGCAGGACACTTTAGCTGATATCCAGACGTCGATCAATGCGCTCATAGCGCTCGTCACCAAGAACCTGAAACCAGCCGGCGAGCCCTCCGCCCTGGAGACCAACCTGACCACTGACGATGAGGCCCTGAGCAAGAGGCTGGACGCCACGGACGCCAAACTGGATTTGGTCAAGCAGGAGATTGAGAGCCTCAAAAATGTTTTCAATAGGGTAATCTATGTTTATTTACTTTAGGAACATAATATTTTCGTTGTTTACTGTTTTATTGTTTAAAACAATTTGTTTTGAACTTTTATCGAACTCGTTTTTCATTACCAAACGACCTTTAGCTATCTTTATAAGCAGGAAATATCTATATTTTTAAGGAATCCGTATATAGAATGAAGGCATGTTTTAAAATCTTAAGCTGGAATATCCTAGAGGGTTGCAGTAAGAGGGTTGCAGTACCAGTAATAGGAATATTAACCTGTACCTATGTATTTCAGGAGTCTCTTCGCGCGGTGTGTTTGGAAATGTCTTCGGACGTCAATCCGCTGGAAAGGCACATCACAGAGGCGGAGAAACTGCTCAACAAGTATGAACTGAAGCTGAATGAATACAACGCGAACGGAAACGCCACCAAGGTGCAGACTGACTTTGTGCCGCTCAGTGAAGTCTCCCTCGCTGATGAGGCATGGCATAGCAAGATGACCGAGGGTAAGCATTTGTTAGATGTACATACTAAAGGCCCCTAGGCGTGGGTTAAGATAACAATTTGAAGTGTCATTTGTTTTTAGTACCTTGTGTACCTTGATTGTGGTTTTTAAATTAGTCGATAAACGCAGCGCACGAGACTTTCTTCCGAAAGTAGGAGTTCGCCAACCACTTACTAATTCTTTCATTGCGTAGAAATCTGCCATTAAAATGCACGTTCCTAACTTAGTTCCTAACTGCAGTGCATTTATTATGCAAGCAAACATTGTCAACAACAGGTGTCGAAAGCGAACCATACATTGTAAAGGCAAACATTGGACTGGAAGTTTTCGAATGTGGGTTTACATCACGTCACCATTCACCATTCACGCTCCCTTTGTAATACATAAGGAATTTACCATGTGTAGTAAACGATGTGCATAATTGCATATGCAAACTTATAGGTAGCGTAGGTATCTGTAGTAGGGTTGCCAGACGGCCTAGAAATCCGGAATTTCACATCTTATCCCTTATCCAGTAGTTAGACTTTTCTGTATTGGATATATTGAAGTTCGTCGACAAAGGGGTGCTCTAGCTAGAGCTAGGGGCGCCCCCAAACAAATATCCTAGCTCTACCAGTGCACCGATCTCTAGTAAAATTGTCCCGAAAATGTTATATATCTGGCAACCCTCACCTCTAGCCTACAGTTTTCAACCCGGTCTATAAAGCCGAATATGAATTCCCTATACACCTACGTATTGTACACGTAGTAACACACATTTATTGGTCCACAGTAATGGAACGCCAAGAGAAGGATATAAAGAAGATTGAGAAGCTGCTGTCGGACGCGGAGAGCATGTGGAAGGACCTGCCGCGGCTGGCTGACCTGCAGCGCGCCACCAACCAGACCATCGAGCGTGTTAACGACGTGCAGAGGAATCTCAGCGACACCAGTGAGAAATGTAAGAACTACGGCCCATTGAAGATGCTACTTGCTTACTAATTGGAGTATATCTATCTACAGGGTGTCCCGTAAGTAGCGGATCAACCGAAGGTGGCAGATAGCTTGAAGGTTGACCTATCATATGTCAAAAAATTACCTTAATAAAAGTGTCACCGTTTTCGAGATATTGACCATTCTTTAAAATTTAGAAAATTCGGCTCTTTTACCCTACTTTTTCCTATTGAGTCCACAAATGAGCAGGTATTTTGATAATTTTTTTTCCTAGAGCTCTCAGATAGTTGCTTTATAATTATCAGTATGTAATATTGTTGAAATTATTAGGGAACGCTGAGAAGATAGCGTCTACTTTGGATATTTTTGTTTTTGATTTTCTTCGACACAACTTTGATGCGAGGTGGTTGAAAAAAAATTTACTGGGCAAGTATGCCCCGGTACTTTAAAAACTTGTCTGTTTAATGCAGATTTTAAAAAGGTACAATACAGGCTACTTTGATAGGGAAAATTTTCAAGTAAAAGCCATTTCAGTGTCAAAGAGGTGAATTTAAATCAAAAGTTATTTTATTTTTTACTGTTATGAGATGAAGTTTTTCAATGGTTTTTGCTTAATATTACGTTACGTTAAATTAATGCTCTAATAAATATTTAAAATAATGATTATTTTTCGATATTTCAACTTCTAAAAGAAATTTCAAATTACCTAAGAATTACGTGAAAAATATTGTTTCTTCAAAAATAATGCTATTATTTACTATTTTTTAATACTAGATGATCAGCAAACCTTGTCAATTATTGCTTTAAGATTATTTTTGTATCATAAAATAAACAAAAATAATTATTTTACTTACATTTTTTCTCATTCTTTGTTTTTTGTTGAATATTCGTACAAAAATAATCTTAAAACAATAATTTACAAGGCTTCCTGATCATCTAGTATTAAAAAAACAGTAAATTATAGCATTATTTTTGAAATAAACAATATTTTTCAAGTAATTGGTAATTTCTTTATTAGGTTGGAATATCGGAAAATAATCATTATTTTCAATATTTATTAGAGCAATAATTTAACGTAACGTAATATTAAGCAAAAACTATTGAAAAACTTCATCCCATAACAGTAAACAATAAAATAACTTTTGATTCAAATTCACCCCTTTAACACTGAAATGGCTTTTACTTGAAAATTTTCCCTATCAAAGTAGCCTGTTTTGTACCTTTTTAAAATCTGCATTAAACAGACAAGTTTTTAATATACCGGGGCATACTTGCCCAGTACATTTTTTTTCAACCACCTCGCATCAAAGTTGTATCGAAGAAAATTAAAAACAAAAATATCCAAAGTTGACGCTATTTTCTCAGCGTTTCCTAATAATTTCAACAACATTACACACTGATAATTATAAAGCAACTATCTCAGAGCTCTAGGAAAAAAAAAATATCAAAATATCTGCTTATTTGTGGACTCAACAGGAAAAAGTAGGGTAAAGGAGCCGAATTTTCTAAATTTTAAAAAATGGTCAATATCTCGAAAACGGTGACACTTTTACTAAGGTAATTTTTTGACATATGATAGGTCAACCTTCAAGCTATCTGCCACCTTCGGTTGATCCGCTACTTACGGGACACCCTGTATAACAGCTTCTATTGTATTACCTACCTACAATTTGTGCTAACATAGTGCAACCTAAACGTATCGATCATTTTTGTCAACTGTTTGTAAATTACGAGATCAGTTGACAATTGATCAAACTTCTATCTACTGAGTAGCTTGATTTTAAACATAATTTAATTATACTAAACATTTTAAATGAAAACGGGTACTCACGATTTATTTTATACCGAACTTGCGATCTTTACATGGATCATGATCAAATAACCCTTCCTTGGCAGTCGAATAAAAACTACCTAGGCTCTTTTCTAAGCAATGTATATCGATACTTTTTAATATACCTACTCGTAACTTATTGACATATTAAGTACATTAATATGTTACAGCTGTGCTTAAGATCTCAACAAAACTACGAGAAATGAACGACCGCTTGTTGGCGACCAACGAGGACATCCAGCAGAGCCTCACGCAGGGCAACACCATGAGCGAGCGCGCGTACAACGACATCTCGCGGAGCTACGACACACTACGAACACAGGTACCCTCCAACTCTAGGTATTCGTGGGTACGTGAGCTAGAACTTCAGATGCTTCAGAGTACATAAGTTGGTTTATTCCCACTAGTTCTACTCGTTAGTCCTAAGTTCTGTAGACCCATGGGACTGGTGGATCATTGAATCGGAATTAATATTTGATACTCACATTAATTAAAATTTCTATTTATAATTTTATTTCAATTATTATTGTTTTTACTTATGAAAGCTTTACTATTCTATACTATCCTTACGTCTATTTTTAACCCCCGACGAAAATAGAGGGATGTTATAAGTTTAACGTGTCTGTGTATCTGTCTGTGGCATCGTAGCTCCCAAACGGATGAACCGATTTTGATGTAGTTTTTTTTTTGTATGAAATCGAGTGTTCTTAGCTATGCTTAGTGTAAATTAAACTGTCGGGGGTTTTTTAAACTATAATTTAAGATTATATTTCGTAATCTTATAATCAGAATAAGCTTGTTTTCTTTCGAATCACTCAGAAAATGCGATGGATGATGGTAGTTTACAAACTGACGCTTTTAAAAATGTATGTTGCACATAAAAATTATTTAAAATCCTAAGTAGGTACATTTATCAGTTCTAATATCAAGTAATGTCGACAAATTTTATTTTTGGCTTTAAGCACAAAAGTTAGTGAAAATGTGCCACCTACTTGAGCGCGAGATCAATATCTACTCCACAGATTGAAGAGGTTTCCAAGAATGAGCGCGTAATGCTTCAGACGGCAGACACCGTGATCTCCACAAAGAAGCTTGTGGAGTATGGCGTGAACCGAATACTGCTGGAAGTCGGTCAACTTATTGCGAACCATGGCAATAACTTGAACAGCTCTATGGTCTCCAGGTCCCGTGTTTTATTATTTAAAATGTCTTTGCTATTAAAAATTCACTTCATTGGTCCAAATATATTTTATACAGAAGCACAGTTATGTTTAACATGTATACATATTAAGGCACATTTCCAGTAGGAGATACTGAGTAGTACCGAACGCGATAGGTATCGTCCTATATTTTGTCTCAGCCCTTACTCCCAATCCCAGTGCAAATACTCGTAACGATTCAGGGCAGAATGCAAATAGATATACCTGTATAAAAATTATAAATGCGCAATAGATCTAATGTATAAAACGACCATCAGTGTTAATGAACTTTTTTTGTATGAAACTATTATAAATAAGCATCTGTTAGAGTAATTATAAAACTTTTTGTATGAAACTAAATGAGGTTCATATAAAGTCTAGTAAGTTGAGTAAATATACAGACGTAGGTAATTGACCTCTACAATATCTACTTCATATTGAAACACGTACCTAGTTATTATTAACATAAAGGAGTCTGTTTTGTTTTGATACTTATTTACTCTCAATGCATCCTGAAGTGTTGTCACTCACTCCGCCATATGTGTTGTAGACTGGACAGCATCGAGCAGGCGATCGTGGCGAACCAGTCGGCCGCGATGCAAAACCTGAGCCGCAGCATCGAGTCGGAGATGGCGCAGGTGTGGCGCCAGATCGGCATCATGTACCAGCAGCTCACGTCCAGCAAGGCCAGCCTTGACAAACTCACTGTGAGTCAGCCATCCAACCTTTAGCTTACCCTGTTTGCGTGTCAAATATTGAAAGTTTTTAGACCTACTTCCTCTTATTCTATGGAATTGAAATTGGTATTTCTTTAGTTCTGACGAAAATGCATTTTGTTATAAACATCACATGATACATTCACGTTTTGGCTCTAGACGAGGAACATATAGTATATTGCCTCTATAAAAGCTTTTATACAATTTTTTAAATTATTGACTTGTACGATCGACCGTAATGAAGTAGTGACCGTAGCTGCAAAGCTAGGGGCCCCGAGTTCTATGCCAGGACGGGGTAAATGTTTATTCTCATGTGTAAGCGTTTTAAAACTTTAAATCCTAATCAGAGTAAGACTGAGCTCGTCTTATTAATAAGCACCATTAAGTATTTAGGTAGGCCGCAGGAATATGTCTACCCTCGATATTTGTAGCAGTTAATCTGTAATGTATTAAAAATGTTCTGTGACCTACTATTTTTGTATGTACCACGATGTTATCATGAAACTTTTTCAAGACTTACAAGTACTAGCCGGCTATCACTTTGCTCATTAAAAATGAAAGCCGAGCACACGCCTGTAAGACCTCTCACTCTTGAAAAATTAATCGCAGCCGTGTGTACACGAAACTTAGACGGCGTACATACAGTTTACGTTATATTTTTAATTGAGATCTTTAGCACAGTCGGTAGCAGCCCCGAGTCCCAGGTTCGATTTCCGTTCCGGTACAGTTTAGTGACAGATAAATGTTTGTGCTCCGATTTTGTTTGTACATAATGTCTCGTTTGTCTATGTATCAAGGATTCCCAGTGCGGGCGAGTGTGCGACTTAAGTCACAGAGTACTTATTCGCTACATTTTAACTTAAGTAAATTAAACGCTTGTACACTCATACCCCCGCAGTAGGATTCATGTGCCGTGTGTCATGGACAACACAAATAAGACATTAATAAAACACACAAAAAACCCTACGTAGGTTCCCTAAGACATATCGTTATCATTCCTCTGAAACTCTTACATCCATTAAAATTGCTTAAGTAATTAATGTAGCACTATAATAACTCGATATGTATCTACAGGACCGAATGCAGCAATACGTTAATGACAGCTCCACAACCATGGACAGCATGAAAGACAAGGTACGTTCGAAATGAGCTCTATTAGGTGGTGATAAGGTGGATTTTACATTGAACGATGTTTTCCCAGGTGGGCTTGATAACGGCACGCATGATGGAAGTGGATGACAATTTGAACTTTTTGCTGGGCCGGCTGTCGCTCGTCACGCAGGAGTTTGGACAAATTAAAACGGGACTTGGGGAAGCGCTGGAAAAAGCCAGGACCGGCTTACGTGATGTACGGAATCAAGTGGAAGGTACAGTTCAATGCATAATTTTGCCTCAAGTTCTCCATAATATTGCTGTAAGCTGCAATAGTACAGCTTAGTAAAAAATCTATCTAAGAAAATGACTAGTAATTTTACTTAAAAAGTATAATACATTTATATTGAAGAATATATGTAATGTATTCGAATAGGTGTCTAATGAATATAAAATTTGTTTGCAGACAAGGGTCCCGGTCCACACAAAACCGAAGAGTAACGGAGCGGAAACAAATTAAACATAATTAATACCAAATTACATAGATATTATATTACTTAAAAGATTAGATTAAGGTTAGGTTTTAATATCAGCTTTTCACGCCATAAGTAAATAAAACTCGTTCAATATTAACTTTTGCAAATATTTAATCTCTTTCATAATTGTGGATCTATAATATTTATATTGTACAAGTTATATGATACAATTAAATTAACGTGACATATCCGGATGTCACAGTGAGCGCGGTAACTCAACAATATACAACTGACGGGTTCTAGAAGGAAAACTGTGAATCAATTAACTGTACAACCATAGTAATAATATTGATTGTTAATTAAATATTGATCTTAAACAATATACGTACACAAATTATTTGTCTCCGACTTGTTATTCCATAATTCTGATTACAACCTCATTTTCCTATGTGCAATATCAATAACAAAGTAATTACCTATACCGATAAACAATTACATTAAAAATTCGTGCTCCTATTAGTGAATTTGTTATTGTAATAATTATACATTTTAAAATGTGAAAACACTCAATGCAATACAAGAAGGATAATTGAAAATAAGTTTTCTAATGACAATGTTCTCCTATTTGTGTCTTTGGTTTTATTTATTGAATCAGTTAAAAATCTATTTTTGGACGTTCTTGCCAACTAAGTTACAACAATTATAAATTCACATGAACACAAAATCTGTTCATTTAAAGGATGACAGTTTTGGCACGTTATCCATAAACTGGACATATTATAACTGGTCATTGTAAAAATAGTGTTATTTCATTGGAATGTTCTCGTACAGTCGATACGTTAATAAATTCATTAAATACATTAAGGAATATCACCCTCCCCTCCTTCCCCTCGGCTCCGGAGCTGAAGGGCGAGTCTCTTAGTCCCTAACATTACAAAAACAGATTTTTAACTTAAATACATAATTAAAAAAGATGGTTCTTAGTTCGAACAATAACTAGTAGCACGATTTGGAATGGAACATCACTTAAGGTACATCTAACACATTCGTTGTAATCAAACAGCCTGGAGGGACACTAAGCTAACTCAACCGGATCAAGATCAACGCAACACAACTTACAAGGCCGGAGCGCACCCACTCGTGCAAGTCGTGCACTCCAACGGAACGAATGCTTACATTTCGCGAACCAGTCGCTTTAAATCCATTATAAACACCTCTGTATCATATTGCCTATTAGGCTATTATATATGGTACCGTATTTCAATACAAACTCATCAATTGACAATAATGTGCCAAATAATATTGCATTAATCTAATGTTTCGACGACGCATATTCTCAATGGCAGTGGCATACCTAACAGTCTAACATCCATACACAAGTACCACTCAAACAATGTTTACATACGAACCTCTATATGTACACGGGTTAATGTACATGCTATATTAATGCAAAAGATATTTACAAAATCTTAGATCAATATCGTTAAAAAGCACTTAATAACCATCCCTCGACCACACGAACACTCGACGACTCGATCATTCCACGAACCTATCTCAAAGAGTAAAATACACGAAACGAAAATAAGTGATACATAATTGTGCAAAACTAGTGAAAAAGATTCAAGCGTAAGGCATGTATTACGTAGATGTGTGTAGTAACAAACGTAGCTCATGTATGGCGTCCCGTGATTACAAAGTTAACCGTGACACTAGACGTGAAAACGCGTGACAACTCAAAACGGTATATTAAAGTGATTATATCAAAAGCCCGAGTATGAACGTACAAGAAGCTTCCTAAGTGAAGTAAGTATCTCTAGTCGTCCATGAGACGAACGGTTTATGTCTGCGACATCTACTGTGTACAAAACAACGCTATTGTGCGTGTCTCATCCCGAACACCTCCGCCACTGTCCGCCACTGTCCGCCACTGTCCGCCACTCGCCGCCCACCTTCAGTGATCCACACTAATATCGTCGCGTCCGTCGCGTCGGCCAGATCGCAGCGGATCATTTCATAAATCGAGCGGTACTATCAAAGTCTGTCGAGATCCATTATGCAATATCGTTTTATGACGACGGGCAGAACCGATAAAAGAGGTCATTCGATATTTTGTTTGCCCTCTTTACTGGACGTTAGCAATTCTTACTAATGTGGGTCACGAAACGCGAGACCTAAACCGGCTCTTCCACGACAAATTCAATAAAATTCGGCTTAAAACCCGTCCAGCCCGCGCCGCCACTTAAGTCAGCGAACGCCCGTTCCCTACTAAGTATTTAATTTATAATATAAATTTATTCCTTAATTCACGTGTGTAATTGTGCAGTAAAAATGGGGCAACGGAATGGAATCCTCTCAATAGAAATCCGTGAACACGCGCCGGCGGCGCGGCGGTCTGCTAGGCCGCTACCACCCGCCACCACCCGCTACCGATATAACCGTCGTGAATACAATAGTACACACCCGTAGAAAGGTCCTCCGTATTATAAATTAGTCTCACTACTTCTCAATTCATATAAAATGACACTCTCTACCAGTTATGCCGTTTAATCTATATTATGGCTATCGTTACTCCTAGGTCGCCAAAGGATTCATCATTCAAGCCCACTATCGATATAATTTCATTACATTATCAAAGCGATACAAATGTGGCCGGATATAAAGGTGATGTTAGCATACCCTAATACCGATCACACATACAGAGTATATTATTCCCAAAGTTATACTAATTTGTTTTTATTTGATGGAACTTACATAGGAAGACACGACTATACATTATACTCCCTGAACGTACGTAACCGTAATCATGCCCTCACGCACCCAGACCACAGCACACGTCCAAACGGAAGTTATCAAGTAATGTTGTTTCGATATCGCAAACGCAGATGTAAAGTGAAGAAAGGCGTCCTTAGGCGTCAACCCAGGGAGTGAATCCAAAATCCATGATTCCAGTCACACCATATCTACATCAAGGTGTCAAGCGTGACATTTTCTCTTTAGGAGTGTCCTACATTATTTTACAATATCCGCCCCAATTCAGAGTCACTAACGGTTACTTAAATCTCTCGTTAGTAAAGAATTATGTACCACACAAATTCTGTGCAAAGGAGCGATCTAAGTAACCGTTATTGACTCTGAGCTGGAGCGATATAGTATTAGCTAACTTGATTTGATACAGGGTAGTAACACCACTGGTATTACAGGGTAATTTAGCATACATTCCGGTAGATAAGATGCAGCGAAATTGGTCTGAAATAATTCAAATGTAAATTACTAATACTTTCCCGTAACTAACTTTAGAAAGGTTATGTAAAGAGCATAATCTAGGCAGCAAATAGGAAGACCCGTCTCTAATTAGCTAACAATACCCTTACATCTAAAGTATTATATAGACTTATGTTTTCCATATGTCTACGTGCGAGTCGAACTTGCGCACCGAGGGTTTCGTACAAACTTGTAATTTTTTGTTAGCTCACGGTTTCTGGGTTTTTCCCTTTAGACATTGCCTTTTTCTATAAGACATTGCTTCTCTAATGGTTTTAAGGGAATCAAAGAGAGAGTCCTAATATACGGGATTATCGGCCGTATATTTTGGTTGCGATGGACTTAAAAGCTTAATTTTTTCACAGCTCCAATCGCAGACTTGAGTATTGGATATTAATTCCAACTTGATAGTACGCGTTCCTGGGAAAAAGGGCCTCGACTGTCAGACAGACAGACGGACAACGAAGTGATATCAGAAAGGTTCCGTTTTTCCTTTGAGGTTCGGAACCCTAAGGGGCCATCCATAAATTACGTCAAACGTTAAAGGGGAGGGGCGGGGGGATCGGTGTAGTGTGGCAAGGGGTGAGAGGGGTCCTAAGTTTCGTGATGTCACATTTCAAAATCGAATAATTGGTCAATAGGTAAATATTAAAAAACAATTAATGGAAATAAAAGTTATTTCGGAACTGCTGTTTTAATATAATAATTTCTAGGTGTAAAATTTCATAATAATTATGTGACGTCACACTGGGGGGGGAGGTCTCACAAGTGTGACCATCTGTGACAAAAGGGGTCAAAAAGTCATGAAAGTGTGACGTAATTTATGGATGGCCCCTAAATACTACAGAATACACTTAGAGAAAAATACTTGACACTTTGACGTATGTGTGGGGTGACTAGAAACATTGCGTTAACCAAACAACATACGCGTGCGAACAGGAAGCCAAGACCGCACTGCCACCGTACAACATGACCACCCCATAAACCCGAGGCACTTAAATGACCTTAACAGTAATGATATTCTACTACTTACTAGTGGTACCAAATGTTAGCTCATTGTCGGCCCGCAAGGGACCCGTTGATACAACGGGTGTGACACGTTTAAAGCTATGGACATGTTTCACATACTAACCCGTTAATAAAATCTAACCTAACACAGAGAGAATGGAGTTATCGTAGACGTACAAGGTACTTAACTATTAACCTATACTCGGCTCTTAAAACTTACGCGAACTGCCCGTCACCGGTGCGATTACGTACAAACTCAGTGTAGTAGAATGAGTGTTCGACTCCATAAAAACGTCTAACGTCGTGTCGTGTTAAAAATGCTGTGTTCTCGTTGTGAGCTTCCAATAAATCTGAACGAGTGTAATAGTGAAAATAGTCGTACTGTAGAAATGAGCCCGCCTAAACTCGTACTCTGTACTGTCCGCGACGCGACGCGACGCGCCGCAGCATACGTATACGTAGATGCCACATCACTCGAACGCACCTACAAAGCGGATGGTCACAACGTCCACGCGTGATCTATGTACATATCGACAACTTGCAATAACAAAACAACAATTACTCTTTATGTATACTTTAAAATTGTTGCACATTCTTATGTACAAATTCAATGGGTTCAGTTACATTTCACCATAACATCAATAGGGATTTAGTTCCCACATGGCACTTCATATTTTTCTCGATTTATGGCGTTTATTTAAAGCTGATTTTGTATGTCAATTCCTATAAATATTATATTACATTTAATTACCCCGCAGTCGAGTAGCACTTTGCGCTGACAATATGACTCAATAAAAAAATTAATACCTAGCACGGTAACAACTCAAGGGAAAACTGATGATCGGTGCAGCATCGTTGGGTGGACCTAGACCACAGGTTCTTAAACCTAACCAGAAACCACTTTCCATCCCCTTCGAGAATCAAACACTTTCTAAAACACAAGGGAATCTCCAAATTATTATATTAAAAAATATTACTACTCACAACAATTACAACAATAAACAAGAACTTCTTTCCTCATGTAAATTAACCATATTGATTATGAAATTTTTAGTTTAATATATTAAGCAATTACTTTACAGCCTTCCTCTGTCCTCTCAAACATACAAAGATTATTACTGTTCCTTAAGAAAGACTGGTCTAAACCAACCCCCAGGGGACTACAGCACCGATCCATTGTGAGACACGTCCCTGACCGGTGCCTCATAATGCATAAAAATTTCTAACCATCCACTTCATCGATTCGAAGTGCCATGAAGGGTATTACAAAATATTAATCTTATGTACATATTGTCGCTCAAAGATAAGAGTTAGAACTAACGTCTAGGTTAGGTGTGAGGATATAAAAGGTGCTTCGCGGGGTTTACCTCCGCGTGCTCTTGGAGGAGGGGCGCGAATGAGACTGCGTGTGGGGGGTCGCGCCCCCCCCCCGCTCCTAACTGGAGCAGGAGGCCGCCGACACGGGCGACAGGGGGGAGTCGCGCGGGCAGCCCGACAGTGTCACCACCACCTGCAATACACGCACACTTTACAACGTGGACTTTATACTTTACTTGGAGGAACTTACATATTATAACTTATCCTCGGGATACCGATAAATTTTGACTTTTCACATTTTTATTAAGAACAACCTTTTAAATATTCAGATTTTCTCACACTGTTTACACTAAAGCACGCAAATATGAACTTTTAATTTCTAATTATTGTAATTATAACTGGGAAATCTGAGTTGTATACAGCACACAAATACATCTCCGGCAGAGGAACATTCAAATTACATTTCAAAAACTTCTTGTTGAACAATCTGCCACTTACTTAACCAACGCTGATACTGAGTCAGAGTTGTGAAGGTCAATGACCTTCATTTACTGAAATATTTTCCATTATTAAAATATTATCCATATTTTTATTCACTGCTGCAAAGAAGCTTAATAAGTTTTATTCAGAGGCTCAGAGAATACTGCAGTCCACTGACACCTGCAACTGACTCCCAACAAAGTTGCAGCTTGTATGGGCTTGTTTGGTTAGGTTACTGTACAGTTTATTAATTTAAATTTTATATTATTTGCCTGCCAAAAATGTATGACTCGGTGAATATCTTGTATTTTACAAACTAAATGTACCTTCGTTCAGAACTGGTAAGGTGAAGGCAATGTTGTATAATATCCATCTGCCAAGTTTATAATTGGTAGATCTAGTTATTAAAAAACTTTTAACCTTGCCAAGAAAGTTTAAGAGGTATTTTAAAAATATTATTCAATACCAGATAAACTAGGGCATGGATCATCTGGTAGGGATTACTGCCACCTCTAGATATTCACAATATCAAAGGCATCACCAATACATTTGTAACCAAGAAGGAAGAGAGCATTCTGCCTACTAAAGTAAAATATTGGATACTCCCATTTTTTAGATGAGTCATATATTTTAATTTAAAAATACAGCTCACACAAAATTCAAATAATTTAAAGAGGGATAATCAACTAATTATGAATCGATTTTTTTTAACTAATTCAAATTAATATTTTGATAAAAAGTAGTGCCAAGATACTTTGACAAATAGGACTCGTATAAAAAATGGGCTATAGATAATGGTAGGAATATAATTTGAGTGGTTATATACCTTTCGGCTGCCGGCATGATTTCTATGTTCACATAACCACACTCCTTGCCATGTGCCTAAGTTTAATTTCCCATCTGTGATTGGAATTGTCAGCGAAGAACCCAAAAAGCAGGCTTTCACATGAGCAGGCTGCATGGAAAACAAAATGTTTGATTAGTGCAACAAATAATGTTCAATTAACAATATAATCACTTCATTCATTCAAGATAAATTAGCCATAATTAATGATCTTTAAACACATCAATAGATAAATAGCAAACATTGTTGCATTAAGATTATGTTTGTACAGTTAATGCATCGACAGCTTAAGAAAATATTAGCGTTAAAATAGCAATCACATTGTACAGTTTTATGTATACTATTTTTATACTAATAAGTTTTCCCTCTTTTAGTTTCTATGAATTTATGAAGTAAATAAATAATAAAATAAGATAAAGTTACATATTTTAACAAATTGCATAAAAAAATTAAATTATATCTTCTGAGAGCTTCATTTGTCATATTATTGATAGTTGATTTCCAATCAAATAACTTACCAATAAGTTTGTTGTACTTATTGGAATTACTGTGTATAGTTATCATATTATAACCTTGTTTACTTAACACTATGATACTGATTGTAGCAGACATGACATGACTGCAGCAGAACTGCCGCTGAGTGCCCCTGACCTCTCATTATCAGCATCTAGTATACAAAGCATTGGAGGTAACACATTTCTGTGTGTACTGAATACTGATGCATTAACCAAGTTTAGATACCCACTGGTCATTCATTATATCTTAATGGATGGGAAACTGTTGATAAACACACTTCAATTGTGCACATACACAATGTATTTAATGTTTACACTTAAATGTCAATATATTTAATAAAACAATTGCACGATGACACAACATGCCACATTAAACTGTGTTCGAAATTTTGTATTCGCGTACTCACCATGTCATCGGGACCTTCACACGAATGTCGGTACGGGAGGCCCTCTGGCACTATTTTGTTGAGCATCATTTCCATGTCGTCTCTCACGTCAGGGTCCCAACTCTCGTTCAGTGCCAGACTTGCCGAAGTGTGCATTACTGGAAACAATATTTACGATAGATCAGCTGTCTGAGAGCACTGCACGTCGTTGCCGTTTCGGCGGCCGACAATTTTGACACATATATAAAACCGATGAAGAGCAACCGGCGCAGGTAATATGGACAATATCACAGGTGGGAGGGGATGCAGCGACGGCGGCAAGTTATCGACACTGGTACTCACTCTGGATGTGGCAGAGGCCGACCGCGAACTGCGCGAGCTCCGGCACCTGTTTTAGGATCTCCTCCGTAACCAAATGAACACCTCGGTGCTGCGGCCTCAAGTTCAGCTTTCGTTGAAACCACGCGGATCCAATCTGAATTCCTCTGTTCGAGGCCATGTTTAATTTTTAAAAACGCTACAGAGTAACCGCAAGAACATAAACGATCTTACACAACATCACTTATAACAGCCTTTACACGAAATTAACCACAATTATCATAAATGATGCATCTTTGATCTTGAATAGTAATAAATTTATCGGAGGTTATAGGACAGATTCGACACCCTATTTTCTGCGGGAAGGTGAAACAGTCTTCAAATGAAAGAGAAAAACGATCGAAGGTATGTTGTCATTACAAAAAAAAACATACTGAACTATTTGTTCATTCATAAATTCCTCTGGATATATATTTTTCTTTAAAAATATTTGTTTATTAATTGACTAAATACATAATCACAAAATAAAAGCTTTTTTAAATACTATTTATCCGTACCACTTCTCATTTTTATTTAGTACAAAAGTGTTCCATATTGTCATCTTCTTAATATTTTATTAGGCTTTTTACTCTTATTATTAGCAGTAATATTTTTTCAGAAATAATAACTTATAAAATTCAATTCAATGTACAGAAAAATCTTTATCTGCAGTATTTCATTTCTGGCAACATTTAAATACAACTGGGTAAGCCCGCGAGTTTTAAATCTACGCGGTACGCAAACTAACACTTGTGTTTCCTAGAACTTCATAACAATGAAAATACTTTAATGTATTGTGCACCGATTACACTAATGTCAACTAATACAAAGGCTTAAAATAATAGGAATGAACTGTTTTGCAGTTAACACGACTTCAATTAAAATGAGAATTCTAGGGGAGTGCCGAGGGTTGATAACATAATACTAGGTGTGGCTATTAACAAGCACTCCTCGGAATTGGGACAATTAGTTTTTATTTCAACTGGAGTGTTCTGCGGACGCTTACTAGCTGCTCTGTCCTAGTTTATCTAGTTCACAGTTTGTTATCTTGATTCGTGTATACAATGGATCCTTTAATGGACGTTATAAAAAATTCAGAAGAACCAGAATGGCTTGAAACGCAGATAATCGGAAAATTGAGGGTCTGGCAAGTTATATTCTTATGTTTAGCAGGGATGACCTCATTAAGTAAGTATCCTATTAAGTTAAAAGTGAAGGCGGGTTAATTACCTATGTGTGTAAAGTATTGCTATAGCGTTTTAATTTTTAGTTGTAATGGTATGTTGCTGCTTTCGTTTCCGGATCCCACGCACGAAGCAGCAGATCGAAGCAGATTATAAGCGACGAAAGATCACCAGTAAATTTCGTGAGCAGCTGGAGACCATACAAGATTCCAAAATGGATACTATGTCGCTAACGACAGGTAATAGTATTATTGCGGATATGCAGCCAAAATTATAAATTACAGTTGTGTTAAAATAGCAGTTCTTTTTCTCCGCCGACTTTGTTGCGTCATATCGGAAAAACAAACGCTTCTCTGCTATAATCGCGATAAAGAAAAACAGACCACGTGTGAATTGAACCCGTAAAGAGAGCTTTCTATACGATGTAACAAAATATATTCGACATAATCTTGCTGGCGTAACACACACCTCTGACGCTTCTCAATCTTCTCATACATGTTTGCTATACAGAGGGCTAAAAGCTTATTCACATAGGTAGGTAGGTTTATTGTCTGTTGATTAAATAACCCGTACGTAAAGATCTACGTTTAATAAATATTTAATAATTACTAAATTTATATTGATCAGACACTTTCAGGAACTTCGGAGCTTCGATATTACTTAACAATAACAAAAAAAGATTAATCTTATCGACCTAGTTTCATAGTACAAAGAGGACAATAAGCTCCCATTTTATATTTCGTTATACATAAAACAATTTGATTGACTTAGGTTGTGATATAAATCCCCAAATGTCACTATCAATACTAGTATTATTTCGTAACTGTTTCAATATGAATGCGACACAGCCTCTCGACCGAGTTCCGAACAGCACTTACAGAGTTCGTACTTTATTATGCATGAGCTCGGGACATTATAAATGTACTGCTTTGAGCATTCTTTGCTAACGTCACCGGTCCCAGTTGAAGGCATTAAACTAGCTCGTTTACTATGCACATGAATTTAATTCTTGTACCGCATCGTTTTACTAACATAAAGTTAACGGAAATCACCCATAACACAACTTGTTCTTAACTTAGAAGCTCTACTTACCATGCCAACCAGCGGCCGAGACAATGGTAGTCCCTCCTTTTAAAGATTGCTGGTCTACTCTATACCATTCAGTTGAATCATGTTCTCAACTTACGACGGTACTTGTACATCGTCTTAGGATTATTTTATTATTATTACCAAGAAAAAATAACTCAAAAGGAACTCGTCAGATCTAGCTCAAATTTGTGGGACCACATGACAAGCACCATCTTTCGATTAAAAAAAGAATCATTAAAATCGGTTCAGCCAAGTTCTGAGGTAACAAACATAAAAAAATAAAAATACAGTCGAATTGAATACCTCCTCCTTTTTTTGAAGTCGGTTAAAAAGGTGTCACGAGTTCTGGTTAGTGTATGAAATACCCTGCTGGGTATTTTATTAGAGGCTGGCGACACTTTTACTACTTACCTACCCATGGAGCAACTTCTGATGGCTTACCTTCTCATGAACTCATTTTCAGATTTTAACATAAATTTAATTTTCTGTTGTATACAATACTCATTCAACAAGCTGGTGTTCAAGATAATTAAAGATAGTTAAGATACGGTTGAGGAGCTATAGATCTCTAGAACTCTTGTTACTGTTAAGGCCTCATATACACGAGTCTTTTTTAAAGCATCGATTATTTATTATCAATGTGATGTGAATCGAGCCACCATTCCAATTGATTAGAATAGCATAGAATTGATATTTTGTGAGTGTCATTTCATAATTATGTCAACAATGAAATTTTTATTGATTTAAGTTTTAGATTGATGTACCTACATCAGACTTAATATCACAGCCAGCGTAAGGCTGGTGCCACTAAGTTTTTCAAAATGTGTAGTAGGGCCATTAGGACGTGTTTATTTTAATTACGATGAAATTGGAAAAATTACCTCATGAGTATAGTAGGTATTCATACATACCTAATGGTGATTTATGAAATCGTTAATGTTAATTTAGCTCTAGCTATCTCGCTGCACTCGTTGACATAAAGTGCGAACAGGGTCTACTAGTCACTTTTTGAAAAATAATGCTATGAAACAAAAAATGTTACCTTAATTATTTGATTCATTTAAGTAAAATTTGCGTGTATTTACTTAATGATATGATAAAGTATCTTTGTATGCAATGAGGAAACTGGCAGAGCTGAACGTCTGCATTGTTTGAACATTTTGAATCTAGATAAGATACAGAGATGAGTATTTTCATTGAATATGATATCTTGCTGTTAGCTCTGAAACTGCTTCACGAGAAGTTGCACATCATGGAGAGTGACAACCAGCAAGCAGCTGCCAGCGCCGCCGCGTCTCCGCAGCAGAGTGAGTAGCTCGGTGTTGTTGTCTCTTTTCAGCTTGTCACCATTGCCATTGTGTATTTGAACTTATCAACTATTTTTCCTGTCCCTAAGTTACCATTTCTATCACCGTTGGTTTCTAAAAGGCTGAACATCTAAAAATTACCTTTTCAACTGTGAAATCTAAATAGGGTAGGTAAAGGGTTGCTGAACTTGCTGAGAAAGCGTGATTATTTAACTAGCTTAATGTATAATTTTATTATTAATTTTAATTTAATCAACATTCAGAAACTCTATTTAATTTGACAACGCTGGTAAGTTAAATCTACGTGTTAATTTTTATAAACCTTTCAGAAACCGTTGGTTGGTCATGTTTAGTGCGTTTAACGAGACGAGATAAATACACAAAAACAAATCATCAGAGGTTCAAAGCATTTAAAAAAAGCCTACAATAAAATTAATCATCTTAATACGAGAAAAACGATATTACATTAATAAATTGTAGGAGGAGATATATATATATATATATAGGATAGGATAGGAGATTTTCTGTTATTTATTTAGTCTATAGGTATAATTAAATTATGTTTTTGCATAGAATTAATATTACTAGCGTATAGAACAGACACCGCGAACATCGGGTTCGGGGGTGTGCATTGCAGCCGGCCGGCTGCATTTCATTCTGTCACTCGGCTGCGCTCATTGCGGCCGCATGACAAAATTGTTTATGAAAAAACTGAAAAAATGCCGTCGTGCGTAATAAGAATGTGTCACAATTGCACGACAAAAAACAAAAAAGATAATGTTATCACTTTATCATCAGTAAGAAAACAAAATCTTAACTTAAATCAACTAAAACGAATTTAATTAAATTATTGAGCAATGTTCCCGCCATTTTGAATGAAAAAATCATAAGGAGCGTTTGAACTTGGCAAGCCACTAGCGTGTTAATGGACCAAATAAGCTTGCCGACGCGACGCTTGTGACCAATTTAAAGTGTTGGATTTTTTGACACGAATCAATGGTAATTACGTTTGAAATCGTTTAAACGCTTTTGCACGTTAAATAAAGTTGGAGTAAGAGCTTGTAAAGATTTGGAGTCGGTGACTGCTTGTCTTGGTTCGACAAGTGTCATATACAAAGTTACTCTATGGCAAGTGTGCAAACGAGGCTTCTAGTTTGAAAAGAGAACGGAAGGCAAGCCGGCAGTGGAACACACATTTTGTTTGAGATAGCTTCTCTATGTATTACCTCAATGTCTTTTTGCCTTAACTTTCTAATCATGAAAGATATTATAAAAAAAATTTGGCGCCATTTTTCCAAAATGGCGGCACGATCGGCAAAGCAACGGTGCCTGTTTGAAAGGCAAGAACACGTCGAATTATAAAATGACGCATTTTAAAGACTTCCGAAATTTTTTCCAAGTTTAACAACTCAATAGAGTACTCGTACCTACTATTTAATAACACAATATAACTTTGGCAGGTTCCCTGGAAGCGTCGTTCCAGGCGGAAGGCGGTCAGAAGCCCGAGCCGCAGGTGTCGGGGATCAACTTCGTGAAGTTCGCGACCAAGGTGGCGCACCTCGCTAAGCTGCAGCCCAAGTCGCCCGCCTCGCCCACCTCGCCCACACCCTCCGGACGAATGGACTTCTAATGAACTAGATCCCTCAGTACCGGTACAATACTGCCGTCCTAACGAACAGTGCAATAAGTCGTTTTTGGGCAAATTGACTTAAGACCATATCCGTAACTACGGAAGATACAAAAAAGAAGTCTAAGGTGAAAATATAGAGCTCATTTTTCTGATTACGGATATGGCCTTAAGTCAATTTGCCCAAAAACTCGACATAATGCTCTCTTTGTTAGGACGGCAGAATAGACTTCTAATGAATTAGAACTCTCAACACCGATACGATCGATTTCTAATTCATTAAAAACTTTCATTTCCGGTACAATGGACTTCTAATTCATCACAGACTTCACAGTCACTGGTAGAATCGATTTAATGGACTATTGTAAGTAGGGATTGCAATCCAATGTAATTTTGAATCCAGCCGGAATTTTCATATGTGGATTCAATTATTACCGAATCTGGTAAACATTTAGCTAACACATGCTGTATTTTATGTTAACACATGCATATTAACATAATTATGCTGAATCCACCGGATTACCGGATCCGGTTCACCGGATTGCAATCCCTACAGGTAGTCGCCCAATTAATGTAATCGTAATAAGCCTTTAGGTAACCTTTTTGTTATTGCGATGTATTTTATTAGTCTTATAATATGGTAGTGTTATTGTTTTTAGCTGATTTATTACTCCACTAGGGAACAGTAGTATACCACTTTATGGAATTTATTTTATAAGACAATGTAGAAAAGCTTGAAAAGCTAGCGCCTTTTTATAGCAATTATATGCATATTTTGTAGGAGTAAAATAAATAAATATTGTTGCAGTAAGATGTTTTCTTTAATCTAGAAAATAAAAAATACAGTATAAACGGATTTTAGATCACAAGAATAATTACATATTCACAAATAACGACCGCGTTCTGCATACGGCGTCAACGCTGACTGCGCCGCGCCGAACAAACATTGATCAATTGTAAGCGATAACTTTAAAGCAACATTAACTTACATTATGATACATAAATAATACATCTTGCAAATTAAAATTACATAAAATTCAAGTTAGCTACATTCTTTTAATAGTTAATTGTTCCTACATGCTTTTATTAATATTCCATCCTTACCGAACACACTCGTGTCGCTCGCCAAAACTGTCATGTTAATTAATTTACGTCACGCCATCGAGTCGCGACTCGCGATCGACATTAAAATGTATGACTTAGTGAATTACATTAAAAACGTTTCTGCACCCGAGCAAACCACTGGTCGGCCTAGCTCTCAGTCCATGACTCGATCCACTCCACCGATCTCACCAATACATCCAATATCCTTATCCCTAATTGCATATATTACTTCTTAACTTCACGCCCTGGGAACCGATTTTAGCGTTTAACTCGACTGACGAACTATAAAATTTGACCAAAAAACACTGTAAATCTACATTTTTACTTATATTAGTAAAATACTGTGTTTTGATTGGTCAAAATGCGAACAACATGTCACGGTAAAAAATGTATGCCACACTGTAATGTCACCAAAATCGGTCCCCAGAGTTAACAATTCGTGTTCTACTGTTGTCAGACATTTCCCTCGTCTCCAGCTCGTAGTATCAAGAACAGTTGAGCAATTCAAAGCGCATAGCAACGTAAAAACATTGTATGAAATCATGTCCACTTGTACATAAAAAACAGTAATCGCTATTAATTGGATGACACTACATTAAAAATTCACAAGAAAATCTCTTAAAAAGTTAACAATAGTAAGTCGAGGTCACTCCGTTGTTGAGTTAAAATAAATGCATGTGGAATTTAAGTAGTATGAAGAAGTACGTCGAACTGCAGTACCGGCTACCGATGCACAACCGATCCGCTAGCGCTGACGTCACGGGACCAACTCAACTTCTCCGTAAATAAGGCCATTAACTCATCGAGCTCCCCATCACTATTGAACAATCTATTGAGGAATATTTATACACTTTCACTTACATAATAATAATTGAATGGGACCTACCTAAAAACATATAAGAGTGTAAATTTCTTTAACAATTATTGTTCGTATATTGCATAGCGTTACGGAACTAATTACAGGAGTAGTGTAGAGTACAATTAAAAATAAACAAATTCGTAAGACTTTGTGCATGATACCTGTCTCATCTTTCAGAGATTTACATTTTTACAAGAGCGTTTAATTCGAAACATAAGTTATAGGCTACATTTTATGATACATTATACCCTATGTGAGGAGCGCGCGGCCGGCGGGGGCCGGGGGGCGGCGACTCACGTCAACAAAATTACGTAAGCTAAAGGAAACTCGGACGCTAGGACGCTACGCGGGTCTACTTAAATCTTTGAAACCGCCGGGGAGACCGGGGTGCGACAACATTAGGAACCCGAGACTCCGGGGCGCGCAAGTCGCAGGGCCCCCGCTATAAATAGAACTCTCATATTATTATAATAAATCATAATTTCCTCATCAACAATAACTACGGCAACGTTACTCGTACGATCGACTTCGCTAGGTTAGGCTCGAACGGTTCACAATAAATATTAATACTACAATGTGCACATTTCATTTATGTCAGCGAAAGGAATTCAGAATTTTAAATATTGAGCAGAATATTTGGCAATAAACTTGTAAACGCGTTGCGCTGGGGCATAATTACAAATAGTTTGTGACCAATAATCCGGATACATTAATAAATAGTGTTTCGTGATCGACTGATCGTCCAGTGAACGGTGGATATAGGAAATACGCACATTGTCGGAGTTCCGTTAGGGACGCGCGTCCGGTCCGGTCCGGTCCGGTCCGGTCCGGTGTCGGGTGGTGTGACCGGGGGCGCGGGGCGCGGGGCGGCTACACCCCGCCGAGCTGTAACACTCAATCTCGCCTTACGAATGTTCTTCCCCTGTGAATAGAACACGCAACACATTAAAATAATTAAAGGGCGCTTTATGGGCCATTAGCAACTAAAACAGTATGAAATTTCGTGATGATATTTAAAACTGGTTCATACTGGATCCGGTATAAATTATCGTTAAGTTGTATTGTGTTTATAATTGATGATTAAACGAACTTACCTGTAAGTGAAGTTCAATCCCAATTATTCGAGAGCTTCGTTCGAAGATATTAGCATAGCAACACTAGTAGTAGCCACGTACCGCCCGCCATTTCGCACTGAATTTTAGAGGTAGATAAAAAATAAAACATGAAATTATCAATTTTTGTAGGGTAGATTTATAAAACCTCACTTAGCTGGGGCGCTCTCCTCTTAGGTTCGTCATTCAGTTCAGAGATTTGCGGAGCTGTTTCATGTTTCACGACTAGGGGTGTAGTGTATATGACATGTACACTAGGGAGGGAGGGATGCTAATATCTTCGAACGAAGCTCTCGAATAATTGGGATTGAACTTCACTTACAGGTAAGTTCGTTTAATCATCAATTATTCTTCGAGTTTCGTTCTCGATATTAGCATAGCAACACTAGTAGACGTTTAGAGAAGGTAGTCGTGAAACTAATGATATTATTTGCTTATCATTATTTTTAATTGTAATATGATAGCACTATTTTACTCTTTAATTCCAATCTATTGAGCAATATATTGGTGACAACAGTATATACCTAATAACCGTATATATAACACACTCGGGAATTATGCTACGGATAAGTAGTTAACTTTATATTTTGCTATGAACATGAAGAGTGTAATGTTAACTGAATAAAGTGGAATATCCACTGAATTCTGAAATCTTTTTGTAAAATATTCATAAAAATATTTAAAATTACATAAATGAGGTAAATATAGATTTGGCAATATTATCGATAATATATAATGTTATCCTTTATATGTAACCCTTGCCAGTACTAAGAGAGTAAGTAATTTGATGATACTTGTATTGACTGAAATTAGTTTTTTTTTTTTTTTTTCGAAGGATCCAATTTTTTTGTAGCTAAATTCGGTCACACTACTACAGTGAGTGTAGCAACGAAAGCAGTAACTATGTCACCAACTATAAGTTATTCCAAACCTGTAAGTAGGAATAAAAAGTATATATGAAAAAACACTGTCTTATTAAAAACATTATCTATCTATATATGTATATAAAAACAAAACGTTTGTACGGATGTTCTCTATAGACTGAAACCATCCGACTGATATGCCTTTAAATGGTTTCATTTGAAAGGCAATAATCCGAAAGTCGTTTGAGGCCACTAAAATCCATCCATTGATAAAGTCGATTTTCCATTTTTCCCATAGAACCATTGAACAGACTGATAACACAAGAACACTGATCTATAATTGTTATCAGAAATATTGTAAGTGTAGTGGAACACGCTGAGGATCCACCAGTCCTGTATAAAAAACAAAGTCAATGTATCGACTTCTCTTAGAGTGTTTGCGGCCAAAAATCACATGAAATATATGTGCTGTAAAAGATACTAAATTGAATAACATTGGATATAATTATGTTCTAAATTAATTAGTATTTAAATAGTAGGCCGCAATGAAAATATTTTGTAAAGAAAAATATATAAAATATAATCCTTATTTGTCTAGACTGATTTGACCAATTAGCAAGGACCTCGGTGAACTGTGGTAACCTTATGATCCGTAGAATTAAAACTTGTGTGAAACAATAAGGGAAATTCGATTACAAAGTATTGTAAGTATAAAATTGGTTTCTTGAGGAATTGACGATACGCGAACTACGGCCTAAACCAACTCTGCATAATTGTGTTTTCCACCACATATGCAGTACTATGCATAAACAGTTGGGATATTTCTATAAGGGAAACAATATCCGGACTTCAGTCCTATAACGAAAGTGTGATTAATTAAGTATATAGCATATAAAATAGAATTACTCAATGTTAAAAAAATATTGGTGGAGGCCATTAAGAAACAATCTCATTGTTAAGTTTAAGGGATGACAGATATATGGGCGGACCGCAGTCGTAAGACTTGAATATAATAATATCAAACCACCATATAATAATACCATAAGTGTACCTGCGTCCTAGAACTGACACCTGCAACATTAAAACAAGTAAGTAAAAAATAAGTACGTTAAGAGTACAAACTCGTATATTGTAATACACGAGAACTACTGGCAGACATGTAAAGCATGCAATTGTACTTGTTTGTTGAAACAAATAAATAATAAATACATTATTGTTTGTCTTATTTTACAATATCACTCGATGGCAAATTTAAACGCTCATTTGTTGAGTATAATGTTGTCTTAGTGATAATGTCTGGTTACTTTGGAGGCGGAACCCCGTTGTTGAGGCATGCACATACGGAGCATAATATTGTATAATTAAACAATCTGCGGTATACATGTATGTTTTGCATGTATAGAAAATGTTTGTATCTCTAGCCTGGTAGGCAAAAATGAATCAATCGTCCGTTACCACGGAATTATTCAAAAATATGCAATATTCAAAAAATTTACTTTTAATAGAGCAATACATAAATTACTAATACATTAAGCAATGGATAATATAATTAATCGTACATATACAGGGGGTATACAGTAGTATACCTACTTTGTAATTTCATTATCATTGACCGGCAGGCCAACCAGAAAATAATTCACTCAAATAAGTATATTTGTTTATTATTATTATGTAGAAAAGACAAGTATTCCATACGCCTCAGTAAGTTAAAAAACCCGTTAAAAATATTAGCTATATTAAGCCAAACGGTATGTACATACGGTGTACAAACAGGATGTAGCTTATTATTTTCTTCAATTCGGCTGGAATTGAACAACTGATCATATCAATTTATAAGAGTTTATAAGAACTTAAATTAAGTTTTGAAATATAATGAAATTCGGAATTAGTACTCATAATTTCATATGCCAATATAGGTATCAATTTGTAGACATACATTTATTATTTTACTTTCAATCTAATTAAATCCATACTACATTATACTTCAATGTCTGAATTGTTATTGTCTTTTTTATTGGAATATGTGCGATGTTATTGTATAATTAGGTACATTTATGCCAATTGTTCTAAACTGACATAAGAATGGTATGTTCCCGAATTTATCAACAAGATAACCTTTCGTGAATCAATAATAGATTTGATAGATAAAATCTCTTAGTCTTATTATTATTATATATCCATATCGTGAGAACGTTTTAGAACTTGCGTCTACGGCTGACAGTTTAAGGCGGTTTTTAGGCTGGCTTTGTTTTCAGCATTGGCTGTCTTTGTGTGAGAGTCACATATGCATAGTTCGACCAGCAGGTTGAACAATTTTTACGCTCCTTACGGCGGTTGTCGGAAATATTACAGAAAAGTTACTGTTGCTTATGGGCCTGATGACAGGCTTAGCTGGTTATTGATTCGCAGACTTTATGATCAAAGAGGAATTTAATTCACAACCCACGAAAAAAAAAGGCATCACCAACGCGTTGTCGACGGAATAGACAGCTACTGTTGTTAAGGTATCACCGTCAGTATTGAGTACCACCGTTGCAGTGGTACGGTTAGGTATCAAAAAACTTTTAAAAGTTGATACTATAATAATTGTTATAACAACTTCACATTACTTGCCTGTCGGAGTTAACACTCGGGTGAACTTCAAAGTTCTGGAGGATGAAAGTAGTGCAACTTTCATTGTCATTATGTGTATGATTTGCTACGCCTCGATAACCTTGAGTAACACGTAGACCCGATGGGCTATTATAATGCTGTATATATAATATAAGGGCAGGTCACATGGCCCTATAACTTTTATTGCTGGTAATTGAATATATTATTATACTATAATGTACTCACGTGCGTCGACGAAGGTCGTTTGCAGTACCAAGATGCAATTTGCAGATGGTGAGAGAATCACCCTTGATTCGTGTAAATTGTAAACGGTGTTAGTTTTAAATGAACCTGTTATGTTTACATTTATTGTGAATAAATAAATAATATACAGCCCTTGCTCGTTGAATAAAAATCAATCGCAGTTTCATGCGAAAAAATAAGTACTTGTTTCAGTTCACCATGTGCTGTGCAGCGTGATATGAGTTCCTTTAGAAATATATATTTATATATATATTTTTTTTTTTTTTTGTTTGAGCAATTATCCCAATGGTTATCAAGTACTTTGTGTAGTTCAACGAATAGCTTGCAATATTAACTCCGTATGGAATATACGCTAGTCAGCTGCATAATGCGGTGAAGATTCTTTCTGGAACCCATGTACAATGCAGTGGGAATGCCCCATAGGTAGATCCGATTAGCGAGTACTTTTTGTTGCAGTTGTCTGCGTAACACGGTGAGGATTCTTCATGAAATATATGTACAATGCAGAGGAAATACCCCCCAAGTAGATCCGATTAGCGAGTACTTTTTTGAAGTTGTCTGCATAACACGGTGAGGATTCTTCGTGGAATACATATACAATGCAGAGGAAATATTCCTCAGGTAGATCCGATTAGCAAGAAGTTTTTGTTGCAGTTGTCTCCGTAACACGGTGAGGATTCTTCATGGAATACATGTACAATGCAGAGGAAATATCCCTCAGGTAAATCCGATTAGCAAGAACTTTTTGTTGCAGTTGTCTCCGTAACATGGTGAGGATTCTTCATGGAATAAATGTACAATGCAGAGGAAATACCCCACAGGTAGATCCGATTAGCGAATACTTTTTGTTGCAGTTGTCTGCATAAAACTAATTCAAAAGTAATGCCAGCAGTGAACCCCACAGGAGTCCCCAAAGGACAATTCGATTATGTTTTGTATTTATATACTATTTCGATATAAATTCATTACGGAAAACTAGTACTAGTACATAATAGCGATGGAAGAACCTTATAGGTAATTATTGTTAGCAGGCACTTTTTATTTTAATGTAGAATGCCTTCAGAAGAAAACGCGATTAGATTTTGTAGTTGTACACTACTGCAATATCAATTCCTTACAGAATACATGTACTAGCAATTTACAGGTACTTTTTTATTTGGAATCCCTCAAAGAATAATCCGAGTATGTTTGTATATATATACATAATGTTGCATATAAACTGATAAATTCCTTATGGAATACGTTTACTAGCTGTGGAAGAACCCCACAGGTAATTCCGGTTAGCAGGTATTTATTTGTAAGGCCCCCAAAGGACAATCCAGGTATGAATTTAAATAATATTGTAATATACTTTTCATACGGAAAACACGTGCTAGTAATGGAGAGAATAAAAGAGGAATCCCTGAGGGTATTCATATTTAAATTATATATTCATTGATATATAACAGATTTCTGCTTAGTAATTTCGTGTAATTTCCTTGCGAATTACATTTGCAAGCAATTTTTAACCGACTAAAGTAGGGTTATGATTTTTAGTTACTTGCTGTATTCATCTGTATTTGAATACTGGAATTCACCTACCTGCTCATTATAAGCGGTGATGAATCGCTATCCAATCCAACGATTTCCTGTACGAATCCAACGAAATCCAACGATACACTGTAGATCACTTTTACTTTGGTTAATTTTTCGTTTTAACCTTTTTATTCTTTTACACAAGTAATTGATTTCTTCCTGACTATTTAAACTGTAATTTAAGCATTTTCACTTTGACTACAATTTTGCGCCCGTGCGAAACAGCGGAGCACTGAAACGTGAATGACGAACCTAAGAGGAGAGCGCCCCAGCTAAGTGAGGTTTTATAAATCTACCCTACAAAAATTGATAATTTCATGTTTTATTTTTTATCTACCTCTAAAATTCAGTGCGAAATGGCGGGCGGTACGTGGCTACTACTAGTGTTGCTATGCTAATATCGAGAACGAAACTCGAAGAATAATTTTGTAGCCAAGCAATAAAAATCCACTGCACACTTATGCGGATTAGTTCCTGCCGGATACGGCAGATCGCTTCGGTGATACGTGTAGCGTCCGATCCGAAGTGACCGGATGTGTAGCACCCCTTATTTAATAAATATGTAAATAAACGCTAACACACTCATACCCCGCATTAGGTTATTTATTACCTGTGTCGCGGGTGGCATAGATGACACATATAACACATCACAATCACACCCATAACCCAAGTACAAATATTTATCTGTCACATAAATAACTGCCCCGGTCGGGAATCGAACCCGGGTCCCTCGCTTCGCAGGCAGGGTCGCTACCAACTAGGCTACAGGGTCGTCGTTGCTACTTTCCGGGCACAATAAACAAAACAAAGTTCAGTCTCACGTGATAGTCTTGCGATCCTGCGGGCGCGCGTTGACCTGCGGGCGCGCGCGGTTCAGCACCTTGAGCAGGTCGCCGGCCTTGGCGCGCATGCGCGAGTGCACGTACACCTTCGAGCACTTGATGTGGTAGTGCAGGTAGTCGCGGAACATGTGCAGCAGGTCGATCGTGTTGTCGCGGGCCGCCGCACACGTGTGCCGCGGGAACAGCACTGCCGCCCACACAACACACACACATCACACACACGGTACAGACAACGCACACTTGAATTTACCAAATATCTTTTTCTATGGCCTGAATGGCAAGCGAAATAGCAGACGAGACACCTGACGGTAAGTAGTCACATGAGCAAGGACATGAGCAACAACAGAGACCAAAGCAAGCCTATCTTGAAGTAAAATACCGTTTACACCTTCTTTGAAGAAACCTCTAGTTTGAGAATACCTCAGAAGGAAAGTCATTCTACAGTTTGCCTGTGTGTAGCAAAAAAGATCGTGAAAAGGTTTTTAATCTTCGGCGAGTGTTACAATGGTATTTTTATGCGAATACGTATAGTCGACAAACTAGTCAACGTGCCACCTGATAGCACGTAATCACTGTCTTCATGTCGGTAACAAGAAAGATATAATTATGTTGCTGCCCAAAATAAAATCAAAAACCCGCTTTATTAATGCCTCTCGTCCCACTCTAGCATTGTGATTATAATACGTAAAACATTTCACGGTCGATTTTAAATCGTTGTAGCTAGCCAGGCGGCTAAAATACTCTACCACCATACACGAGTACCGTCGATATTATCTGTTACAGGGGCTCAGCGACGGGTGGTCCTGATCTGACGTCATAGTCCATCGTTCAGCAGGTCGTACCACACAGGATGGATAGAACCTTACACCCTAGATTGTGTCTTGTGTTTTACGCTATTTTTATAAACGTAGTGATGATGGTAATTGGACATCGCCCATACATATCTGTCACAACAGGCGCATCACAGACTCGTTACCGGAAAAGGCAGTATAATCAATTAAATAAATAAATATATATTTATTTTTAGAATAAATGGTCTTAGATCGTAATATAGCATGCGATATCAAAAGGATTCGCGTGACCTAGAGATAAACCATTATATCGTATTAGGATGACGTAATATTTACGTTAGGCCAAACGAGTTAACACACCATATGGCTACTTTTTAGCACACATGTCACTAAAATTAATGGTGACGGTTTTTGTATGCTATAAAATACTTTAATCTTACATGATATATACCATGTTGGCTATTTAGTCGTAAATCTGATTAACAGTATAGGAGTACTCACCGAATGTAACGTAACTGATATTTTCCCCTACTCTAGCTTCAGTGTCCACCAGTTCTAAAGGAGGCTCCCTGTGTGAAAATAATACCTGCAAATGTATACAACAATAAATTAATGACTTAAATCACATGTGTTCTTAAAATATGAATTTTAATTACAAGAATGAATGCTCCCAATAATTAATCAGTATTCATATTGTTCTAGAAAAACTAACATAAAACAATAACATTACAAACAACAATGGCCATTCATTTCATTTAACACAATACAAATAATAATGACCGGGAAACAAATGATCTATTTACCACTTAATATATGTAGATTTTTTAACAATATTTAAATTTGCCAAAGAGAATATTTTAGGAAATAATTTTTAAACAGGATCTGGAAGAGAATCCTAATAATGGAACCACATACATGGGGAAGAGGGGGTGGCTCGCCGATTCTGTTGGGCACACTGTCTTCGTGCCTTACTACTTTAACTCGTTTACTTGTTCGTGTTATGTTAATAAGTAAATTAATTTAATTATTATGTATAAGGTATTTGTGTGTGTGTGTCTCTGTGTGTGTTAGTACCTGCGGCGCGGTGTGCGACGCTCTCCGGCCCTCCTTGAGCTCCTGCATGAACACCTTGCCGATCACCATGTCGTCCTCGTGCCGGAACACCGTCGAGAACACCACAGTCACGCGGTCCTCTTGCGCTTCCACGTACCTGCCACAAATATTAACACGTTTTATACACGCTAACACTGGACTACCTTACGTGTGTCGTGTAGTATAGGTAACACAATACATAATATTATATTCAAAGGTTGGGCTTATTAGGAATTGGACAATTTTTTATCGTTGGATATTTTGAGGACTGGATATTCTGAAACAAACGCTATCATTTGTTATATCACAATTGCGACAAGTGATCCATGCTGTGCTATCCGTCATAAAGGAAATCTTTTGTTCCGCATCTACTAACTAAGGGAGGCCATACACGATCAAGTGTACTTGATGAAGCGTCAAGCGGACTTGACGCGGCATCCAGTATACTTGATCGTGTATGGCCACGGTATAGCTATCTGCCATATATTTGTCTCATGCACACTGGATGGCGCTCAAGTCAAACTGCAGACTTCATCAAGTACACTTGACCGTGTAAGGCCTCTATAATAGCGTATAAACCAGTGATACTAACAGCGTCTCATCCTGCCGGTAGTTGATGACGGCGCGCTTGTGGCCGACGTCGCCGTCCTCCTGCAGCCTGAAGTAGCGCTCGAACACTGACGCGAAGCAGTTCCGCTTCAGCAGGCCCACCTTCTTCACGATGGCCTCCCAGTCCTCTGGGATGTTCTCCATGTCCAGCAGAACTGATACATTGTATCCTGAGAACAATGGAGTGCTTTTAACATTAAGTTCGTTTTTTATATGCCTTGAGCAGGCAAACGAGCTGATGGGTCACCTGATGGTCAGTGAGATGCTCATGGACACATCGCATTGCCAGCCTGTTTGGAACAAATGTTTACAAGTGCAAGGTAGGAATCAAGTTTATTTTGTATCCTTTGAATTTATAAGGTGCATTTCAGAATAAATAAATAAAACAATACAAGTTGTGATAAGATTGGATTTAAAGTACTGCATCCATCTTTGAATAAATCCAACCAACTCTGTACCCTATTGTCATTGATTAACGAAGTAATGACTTCAGATCTTTTATGTTGGGGTTCGCTGGACTCCATATGGACGTTTTGTTATGTGATTAGTTTAGTAACATTCTGATCTGAGTGGTTTTTGAAGCTATCGCAATAAATGTTGTTTCTAATTTGTGCAAGGAAAATCAGGAGGTAAATGACTACAATGCGATAGATAATACATTTATAGGACAAGCAATAACAATGAGTAATAATAATTAATTGAGGTGCTGTTTATAAAAAAAATAACTGTTTATAAATAAATTATGTTTCATCATATTCTGAAAACAATACAGCAATGCAAGTTGCACTGTTTTAAACCGACTTCAAAAAAGAAGGAGGTATTCAATTTGACTGTTTTTTTTGTTACCTCAGAACTTTCGACTGGAAGAACGGATTTTGATGATTTTTTGGAATCGAAAGAAAGCTGGTGCTTGTCATGTGGTTCCACTTAAAGAGCGACATCTGACGAGTAGTTTATAAATCAACAGCCTGTTCCATGTAGGTACTTGCTACATATTATATTTACTAATATATAGCAAATCATATGCAACAACAGACTTTTCCTGTTTATAATAAAGCTATCTGTTATTTGATTAGCAAATTAATGCAACTAAAATATCTTAATTACATTGAAAATATATTTTTGCCATAAAATATGGTTTCATATATCTTATCCAAGACTATTCCGAGATATGCCATTTTAATCTTATCTTGAGTTAGTTTGATAAACATCCAATGACTGGGTATCAATAATTCATGATTTTGGGTAGCAGAATTTTGAGGCCAGAAGCAACTAAAATATTTTATTCAATTTCCCTTCATAATGCTTAGTATAGGGCATTATTTAAAATATAAATAGTTATAAGTAACTGTACATTCCAAATATTCAAAGAACTACAAAATACAAATGAGGAGGTGTGTCAAAGCCATTATAGATTTAGCCTGGCAGAGAAACTGTCATTACATTCCAGTAAGATACAATATTACACCTACAATATTATACCTATTTTATTTTGATACAGGTCAAATTGACTTTAAATGCAGAAAACACAAAACTTATGTAAATGAATAAATTGTTAATTCACGGTGTTGATATTGGTACTATTGATATAAAAAATAATGCTGAAAATGATAGTTTTGTATTATCCTACAATGATTCATATGTAAACAAATTAAGTTAATTGTAAATGACTCACCTATTTGATAATTCATATTTCAATTTAGTTTATGGACTGAGCTGTGTAATGAACTAATGAATGCTCCAGTTATTACTTGCACAACACAACTAGTATTGCTTAATATACCCGGTATATACTCAATATACGAGACATACCTTACTGCATTTTATATTCATTTCAATGCATTATTCCAAAAACAAATACTATTTTACTTTGTTGATATTTTGATATATTTTGAAGTTGAGATTCAATTATTAATTTCATCATACGAGTACACATAATCATAACAGTAGAAACATTTACAATTCAGTAGCTAATCATTATTAATTGGGATTTTAATAATTCCTAAAAAAAATATTTTTTCATATGATGGATTAATTCTTACCAGATTCTGCCTCTGTGAGGAGTGATCCATAAACCCTTTTAAGCAGTTCGTCTGCCCCATGTTCTTCTAACTGCTTATAGAACTTCAATGATATACTAACCTGTAAAAAAAGTAATTCAATAATATTTCACAATATGCAGTTTTACAACGTAACATACCAATGATGTGGAGTTGGAACTAGAAAACTGAATGTTAACTATATAAGGTATAAAAGGAAAAATGTTGCTACTATGTTGAAGATAAAACAATACCATTGACATTATTGTTAAAGGATGGCAGAACATCAGGTAGGCATGACATCATTGATGAATAATTAAATTACTATTATGTTTGCTTCAAAAGAAATTGTCTCATATTTAAATGGAATTGTTTTACATGTTGATTAAGTAATAAGAATAAATTCAGTTATACTGTTATGCATTTTTTACTGCATCATTGCATATTATCCATAGAAAGCAGGGTTCCTTAGAAATGATGTCTAATGTGTATTTTGTGCATTATGGACAGCAGATAAAAGTGACCTTGATAAAGGTTATTCTCCTTTATGCCCACAGATTTATGCCTCTTATCTATACACACACTGAAAATTTTCAAAAAATTTATGGTGCCCTAAAAATATAGTTTGTTTGTATGCCCTGATTCTGAAAAGAATGACGAAAGCCACTCCCCTTTACTCTCTCTCCGTCAAATCAAATATTTTTGTAATTCCATAAAATTTCGGAGTACTTTCCAAGATTAAAACAAATGTTAAGATTTACTCACCCTAACTTTGGTTTTGTCTCCATTGACATTGGATATATGAAAGAGTACTCCGTCAAAATCTGCAACTGTCACATCTATAGACTCTGGCTTTAAACTGAAAACAATTCTTTTATGAAAATAAAAATTTACCAGTAGTTAATTGTCTAAATACAACACATCTCACTTTTCATACAACTCATATTTTGGAGAAAAAGTTTACCAACGAATGCATCACTGTGATAAACACATTTGAACATACACTGCACAACACTATGATCATAACAATCTCATTGACCCCCCAAAGTGAGTGCACCAGTATCATTGCTCATATCCTGTAATGTGAGCCTATCTGCCCTCACATCACTCACAACCACATACATAAGTATCAATAACACATATAAATTGCCCAGTACACTGTTTACTACGAATGGCATCCAAAAACATCGTACAGGATATTTCCGCGCACCGCCAGTACATACAAACAACCCATATGACTCATACATGCTGACATACACCACATCAACCATTTCACCTTGAGCTCATACCGTGCAAGGAAAAGTATCATACAGATATATGGTTTTATATTCCATGCTATGCGAGATTCTTACTGTTAATAGTCTACGTGTGGGCCCACCCTAAATAATTATAATGGTATTTGACATTTGTCATGTTGCTCCCGAAAATGGGGTTATGATTAAAAATTAAGCCGATAACAAAATTCTTCAACATTAGGATATGAGCAAAAAGCGTGAACGTAACATAGTGTGCCCCCGTTGCGGTAATCGCACAACGAACAGAAAAACAGGTAAACTTTCTAAGCGTAACGTACTCACCGCGCCAGTGCATTTTTATATTTAACTGTTAGAGTTTCTTCTATAATTCTGTTGTTGATCTCCAGCAAGATCATTATTTAACAGTTTATAACCTACAGCTTTTTCATAAAATTAACACTTATAGCACCTTCATTTAATAATTTATACGGATATCTCGAACGACGACCGCCCGTACGTAGATAGGTACCTATGCGACAGAGAAAGAAAAGGAAGCTTCAAATGAATGAAATATCGGCCATGTAAGCATAGACTACTGTCAAAATCACAGATTATGAAACCCTACATTTTGGGAGATCGAAGCATATAACACGCAAAGTGACGCACGCGACTTGCCAGAGATCCATGATCCAGCAATTATTTAATGTCCTGTGGTGCTTACATATCTGTGTTTGTCAATTGTCACAAATAAATTGTCATTATTTGTCTGTCAATGGCCGCATGATTTTGTTTACAATTTGCTATGAATTTTGCAATTTTGCTAAAACAGTTATTGTGACGTGCATCTAGTGAAATAAAAGTTGTTTATTCCATTGAACAGTAAAACAAACGTTATAATCACGTAAATCGTTGCAATATCAGTGACGATGAATTTATTGGAAAAAATAATTCAGTATTGTGGTGGATGTTGTTTTCTTGTACTGTTTTGAATATAAATATTAAGTAGAATGACGAACTATCAAGTATCTGATTTCGTGTCTGGTCTCAAATCTCGCCAGTCAGAGACCAGGCATAGAGCTATCAGGGAACTGCTTAATTTCGTGAAAACCGATCTGAGAGAGATGTCACAGGAAGCTCACAATCAAGTACTTGATGATCTCAATCAGCAAATCCATGCATTGACTTCTAGTTATGATAATAATGAAAAGAAAGCCGGTATACTAACCATAGGTATGTTGTTTTTATTATAGTACAATTTTATTGTCAATTACATTAAAGGATACAACAACAAAATGACAGGTAGTTTTAATTCACTTAGTTAATAACGCTCCCATTTTTTTCAGTGTGCTTATTAACTGGAGATACAGAAACTAGTAAAGTAAGAGTAAATCGCTATGTGCATCATTTACGCAACATCTTTCCAATGAGTGATGCAAGTGTTTTGGAATTAGCAGCGAAAACAATGGGGCGGCTAGCTGTGTCTCTGGGAATAAAACGCGCAGAGTATGTTGAGTTTGAAGTGAAAAGATCTTTCGAATGGTTAGTGGATGAAAGGAATGAAGGGAAACGATTGTCAGCTACTCTTATATTGAAGGAATTGGCAATAGCCCTACCATCATATTTCTATCAGCATATTAATGGATTCTTCAATCACATCTCTATTGCTCTTCGTGATCCGAAGGAGCAGATCCGGGAAGCGGGTGCTAAAGCTCTGAGGGCTGCATTTGTTGTGACGTCTCAGAGGGAGGTCCCTGAGCAGAGTAACAGAGCTCATTGGTACATTCAGTGTTACGAGGAAGCTATGACCTCATTTGCAGATCATTCTGTAAGGGAGAGAGGCTTGAGCAGAGATGATCATGTACATGGAGCGTTGTTAATTCTCAATGAGTTGTTAAGATGTTCTAACTCAGCGTGGGAGAAGAACTACACTATGCTCATGCAGAAACTCGATGCTGAACAGGATGCTTTAGATGAGATGTCACCTCTTAACCCAAAACAGTACACCTGGTCGTCACATCATCATGTTGACAATAAGAATGAACCGTTAGTGATCCATGAATCCAGTATTTGTAGACAATTAATAACAGAAAATTTCGAGAAAATATCATCTGGTAAGTGTCTGGATAACTACAAACTTTATTACTCTTTTCCTTTTCTGTGTATATTTTTCAGTATTAATATGGTTACTCTAGCTGAATACTAAATAAAAGCTATGCCATCAAAAACATACAATGCAAAAAACTCAAGTCTTGCAATGCAGTCATTTCCTTCCAAAAAGTGAGACATTGTGTAAAACTGAGTCAGTTTTAGGTAATCATTTTCGACCTACAATGAAGATAATCTAAATTTTACTAACAAAAAATAACCGACTTCAAAGTCTCAAAAACGACTTGTCAGTCAGATCTCGTTCAAATTTATGTGGGACCACATGACAAGCACCTGCTTTCGATTAAAAAAAGAATCATCGAAATCGGTTGGCGTGATATTGAGTTATTCGTCAATTTGTCGCGCACATCTTAACACAAATTTACGACTTATGTGGTTTTATCATGGATGCCATTGTCAGATCTCAATAAAATTTATATGGGACCACATGACAGCCACCAGCTTTCGATTAAAAAAAGAATCATCAAAATCGGTTCGCCCAGTCCAAAGCTCTGAGGTAACAAACATAAAAAAAAAAAAAACAGTCGAATTGAGAACCTCCTCCTTTTTTTGAAGTCGGTTAATTACTAGTAAACTATGCACTTTTTTGGTTTTAGATGTGATGGCTCAACAAATATCAAGATCGCACAGTGTTCATCAAATGCTTTTAATAATAATACCAAGATTAGCTGCATTTAATAGAGAAGCATTTGGAAGAAAACATCTGAAATCCACTATTAATCACTTGATTACCTTCTTACATGGAAGGGAGAAGGAGAAAGCAATGGCATTTACTACTTTAGGTCTTATTTGCGTTGCTGTGGAATCTGATGTGCAACAGTATCTTGGAAGAATAATTGAGATTATAGAGCTAAGTCTTCCTGTAAAAGATACACCTAAGAAAAGAAATGGAGCAGACACTCCTTTATTCAATTGTGTCACTTTGTTAGGGTTTGCTATGAAGGAAAATGTAGCAAATGAACTGAAAGTCTTGTTAGACCCAATGTGTGCTACAGGACTGAGTCCCCAATTAACTACTTGTTTCAAAGAATTAAGTCAAAATATACCTTCTTTAAAAAAGGATTTAAATGATAAACTCTTAAATATTCTATCATTAATACTTCGAAAAAAGCCATGTTTGTCAAACAAAACAGAAACACAGAGTTACATGTTATCCTCAGCTTTACTAACTGAAGCTCACGATGCTGCGAAATTGGTCCTTGCACTGCGGACCCTTGGTGCTTTTGATTTTGAATGGAACAACACGCTAATGTCCTTTATTAAGCGATGTACAGAGCATTACTTGCAGAGTGAACGACACGATGTTCGGGTCGAGTCCGTGAAAACAACTGCTAAGTTACTTATTAAAGCTATCGAAAGGTGCTCCTTAACACATTCGCGAACTCTAAACATGCTTGTTGATGATTCACTGGGCAAGTTGCTTTCAGTAGGACGATCGGACTTCGATCATGAAGTTCGCTTTCGTGTGTTAGAAATTTTTACTAACCCTGTTTTCGACAAATACTTGGCTGTAGAACAGCATCTAAGCTGCCTTTTTGTAGCTACAAACGATTCAAACAACGATGTAAGTGAGCTTGCTCTATGTGTCGTAGGCAGACTAAGTAACTTGAATCCAAGTTACACTACGCCCATGTTGCGAGAACTGTTCGTACAAATCTTGATGGAGCTACAATATTCCGAATCCGCTCGCAACAAGGAACAAGCGTTGCGAATGGTGAACAACATTATATCGAATGCGCCAAGGATTACTAGGCAGTTTGCGGAGACTATTCTAAAGGTGCTAGTGCCGAAACTGAAAGAAGAAGACAGTAATTCAGCTATGATATGTACAATTTTGAAAGCTATAGGTGACCTTGCGGAAGTCAATGGTGGAGAAAATGCCCTAAATGATTGGCTACATGAACTGATTTCGATCCAGCTAGAAATATTGTCAGACCCTAATCAACCAGAGAAAAGGAGTGTCGCTTTATGGTCTTTTGGTCAAGTCATCAGCGCTATTGGCTATGTGGTGACCCCTTACATGGAATATCCGCATTTAATGGATATGCTTCTAAATTTTCTTAAAACAGAACAGCAGCCTAGCGATAGACGAGAAACTATACGCGTTCTTGGTTTGTTAGGTGCATTAGATCCATACAGACATAGAGTTAACCAGGGTCTGATTGATTTTCAAACTGTGTCCACCCTTATTCCTGTTACGGAAGCATCTTCCACTGCTGATAATTTCGATTCAAACGTTAGCGAAATGCTTGTGAATATGTCTCCTCTGGTTTTGGATGAATTTTACCCAGCCATTGCAGTTACATCTCTGATGCGCATATTACGCGATCCGATGTTATCCCAACACCATACCAGTGTCGTGCATTCAGTGACTTTTATATTTCGAACATTGGGGATCAAATGTGTTCCATATATTTCTCGCGTCACTCCAAGCCTTTTGTACGTTATCCGTACTACTGATAACAGTAACTTTAGAGAATTTCTTCTTACGCAATTGGCCCAACTTATATCAGTTGTTAAAATACATATACGTGCATACCTAGAAGATATTTTTGATATGATCAGGGAATATTGGACACCAAATAACCCGTTACAACCTACGCTTATACTGTTGGTAGAACACATAAGTATTGCTATTGGTACAGAGTTTAAAGTGTACCTCAGGAAGATACTGCCGAATATGTTAAGAGTCTTGAAGTATGATAGGAGCAAAGACAAATATTTAACGGAGAAACTGCTGCTAGCAATACAAAAATTCGAGAATAATTTGGACGATGTCCTGCTCTCAATTGTACCAGCCATTACTGGCTTATTTGAAGGCAGGAATATTCCGGCATCAATATCAAAATTAGCGATGGAGACAATCGAGCATTTGGCGATGTACTTATACTTTAAACCGTATTCGGCAATGCTGATACAAGCGCTCGCGAAAGTATTAGATCACTCTCCGTCCCTACGACAGACTGCAATGAATACGCTTTGTGCTCTGATCGTTCAGTTGGGACGCGAATATATTGACTACATACCATCAGTAGACAGGATCTTGGTAAAACATAAAATTCAGTGTCCAAACTACATTGTACTGATATCGAGGCTGCAAGTTATATCGACGCTTGCCTCAGACGACGATTATTTGGACGAGACCCGGTCTAGATTACGAAATCAAAAATCTGATGTGAGTATTGCATAATACAAGTCAGTTAATTCTCCTCTCATTCAATATCATCCCAATGTACAAATATATTTCAGGTCATGTCTAACACAAATGAAACACAATCCATACAAAAATTGTCATTGAATGTGAATAATTTACGAAAGTGCTGGTCGGTAAAAAATCTTATATCCAAGGAGGACTGGCTTGAATGGCTCAAGCAACTTAGTGTTGGTTTTCTTACGGAGTCAAACAGCCCTGCTATTAGGTAATTTTTCCTCATAAATCAATGGACTTCTTGCAAAGTTAATAAGTATAAAATGTCGTTTTTATTTCTTACAGAGCATGTTCAAATTTGGCCCAAAACTATATGCAATTGGCATCTGATTTATTCAATGCAGCATTCATGTCTTGTTGGACGGAACTAGGAGAACAACCGCGCGGTGAGCTAGTAGCAGCATTAGAGAAGGCACTGACTGTCTCTGATGTTCCTGAACTGGCTCTAGCTGTTTTGAATCTTGCTGAGTTTCTGGAACACTGTGAAGAAGAAGCACTACCAATATCTATTAAACTTCTAGGTGACACTGCCATTAGTTGCAGAGCATATGCGAAAGCTTTATACTATAAGGCAAGTATTAACATTGTAGGATTTGATCTTTAGCATGAATTATTAAATATAAATATGTTGATTTTTCTTCTCAGGAAGAGGAATACAGGCGAAATCCTTCAACTCAGGTTGTCGAAGCCCTTATTCATATCAATAACAAACTTCAGCAGAAAGAATCAGCTACGGGTTTGTTAGAAAAAGTAATAATGCAGAAAAAAAGCGGAGCTTGTACCTTAAACGTTCATGTGCGGTGGTACGAGAAATTACACAATTGGGATGAGGCACTTGAGCTTTACACTAAAAAACTTGAGACTACACCTCAGGACGCCGAATCTAATTTAGGAATGATGAGATGCTTAGAAGCCCTAGGAGAATGGCGAAAGCTCGACAATCTGACGAACGATCAGTGGGAAACTATGTCTGACGATATGAAGAAAAAGTCGGCAAAAATGGCCGCAGCAGCGTCTTGGGGACTTCAAGAATGGGACTCAATGAAAAAATATGTGGAATGTATTCCAGGAGATACTCAGGATGGTGCTTTTTACAGGGCTATTATCTCCATACACGATAGCCAATGGGAAGAATCTAAACACTACATTGATACTGCAAGAAGTTTACTCGATGCTGACTTGACTGCTGTAGTTGGCGAAAGTTACCAAAGAGCTTATGGTGCTCTAGTGATTGCGCAGATGCTAACAGAGTTAGAAGAAGTACTGACCTACAAATTAGTAGAAGAAAGGAGGAGTACAATCCATAGAGCTTGGAGGACAAGGTTACAGGGTGGTCAAAGATTGGTTGAAGATTGGAGAAAGATGCTTCAGATTCGAAGTTTGGTTATGACACCTCGAGAAAACTTTCAAACATGGTTGAAGTTTGCCTCCTTATGCAGAAAGACTGGTACTTTAAGTCAAGCTCATAAAATTGTAGTTTCAATGCTAGGCTGCGACCCCGTAACAAATCCCGAAGTGCTTTTGCGTACGCAAGATCCTAGGATAATTTTGGCGTATAGTAAAAATATATGGGACGCCGGCAACAAAAGATACGCGTACGATGTTTTACAGAGGTTTGTGGACAATTCAGAACCAGAGAATGAGGAACAATGTAGACTGCTCGCGCGGTGTCATTTAAAGCTGGGTTCGTGGTGCGAATCTCTACAAGAAGTAAATGAATTATCAATCCCAGAAATCCTAAGAAACTACGCAACTGCAACTATTCTTGCTCCGGAGTGGTATAAAGCTTGCCACGCTTGGGCCTGTATGAATTTTGAAACTGTATTGTTTTACAAGCAACAAGATAATTTATCGGAAAGTAGCATAGTGGGCTCAGGAGAGAAGAAAGTGTCTCGGACTGAATTTATCAATACGTATACGATACCGGCGATTGAAGGATTCTTTAAGTCCATCAGTTTATCCAACGGAAGTTCCTTACAAGACACGCTCCGACTTTTAACATTGTGGTTCGAACACGGACATCACCCCGCTATATACGACGCCTTGTTCGAGGGGATAAGGCAGATAGATATTAAAATTTGGTTGCAGGTCATACCGCAGTTGATAGCCAGGATAGACTCCCCCAGAAGTTTGGTAGCTAAGCTAGTTCATATTCTGCTCATGGATATTGGGAAGTCACACCCTCAAGCTTTGGTTTGCCCCTTGACTGTAGCCACAAAGTCATCTTTTGTAACGCGAAAGACTGCCGCGAACTACATATTGAAAACCATGTCTACCCACTCGCAGAAATTAGTGAGTGAAGCTGCAATTATATCGGAAGAATTAATCAAAATCGCAATGTTGTGGCATGACCAAGTATACACAGCTTTGGAGGACGCCTCCACGTAAGTTTTTTGCTGTGTTTTTTTTCACTTTTGTCTGTCTTTATATCACATCGACAACGATAATGATGTTTGTTTTAGATTATATTTCAATGAAAAGGATTACAGAGGAATGTTCAGGACCCTTGACAAAATGCACGCCATGTTGGATCAGCCTCCGGAAACGTTGAAGGAGGTGTCGTTTCTACAAATGTATGGCAGAGATTTAAAAGAAGCACAGCGTTGGTGTGAGATGTACAAGGTAAATATAACTATATTATTTTATACAAAGTAATGTTTTCGTTTTATATGCCACTGGGTGGAAAAATTAAAAATGGTAAGTATATAATATCTAAGTTTGTTGAGCCAATAACGATCATATTTATTCTTGTGTACATTAGGGGTTTTGAGACATAAAACTAAAAACACTTGTTAGGCAGGCATACAAATATTTTCTTTATTGTTTTAAAATTCACGAATAGTTATCTTTTACAACACAGCACCGTCTGATGGTGTGGGGCAAAAGATTTCTGAAGACTAAATAAGTCTTGGCTAGACGTTACTCAACCACATACAGCAGAAATTGTTTCCAGAACAGTCCATTAATTGCTAAATAAAGTTTTTGCCGTGTGTATCCTATCCCTTATAACAAGACTGAACTGTGAATAGGCTTTATCTAAGACTAGCTTTTGCCCGCAGCTTCGCCCGCGGTAGAGATCGATTTTTTACAAATCCTACTTACTTTTACTTAGTTAGATTTAGTTGCCTAAGACTTAACTAATTTACCTACATGTATCATTTGATAGTGTAATTCAGAACTTGCAAAAAAAATTTTACTAACGCCATCTATTAACAACATCCGGAACTATATATCTAACAACTAACAAAATATTGATCTTCCCATGGGGATGTTTTACTGCGGTAAAAAGTAGCCTATGTTACTCTCCCACCTTCTCACTATCTCCACACACAAAAACCATACCATAAAACAGCTTCGTTGCGACGTGAAAGATGGACAAACAAACAAGCAAACAAACACACTTTCACATTTATAATATTAGTATGGATGGTGCGCTTTACCATTCAGATTATTACAGTTAAGGGTACAATTCGATTTTATTTTACCCTTATCAGGAGACGAACGAAGACAGATACCTGAACGAGGCGTGGCACATATACTTCCACGTGGCGCGCCGCATCGGCTCGCAGTTCAAGTCGCACACGTCGCTGGAGCTGCAGTACGTGTCGCGGCGGCTGCACACCTGCCGCGACCTGCAGCTCGCCGTGCCGGGCTCGTACGTGCCCGACGCGCCCGTCATCCGCATCGCGCACATCAACACTCACCTGCAGGTAGGTCGTTGGCTCGTTGGGTCGTTCGCTCCTCGGCTCGCAGTTCAAGTCGCACACGTCAAAGGTAATCAGAGTAAATACCGGTGGGGTAACAAGTTACAAAGAAAATAGTCTGCTACTCGAGTAGACAACGGCACGTAATAAAGTGTGCAAAGTAATAAGTAAACATGAAGCAAACTATAGCTGTCTCTTTCTAACGTTTATATGACTACCCTCGCTAAACATATTTATGCATAGAACATAAAAGCTATTTAGCTTTTACTTTACATAAAGAGTTTATTTTTATTAACAACTAGCTGACCCGGCAAACGTTATTCTGCAACATGTTTTATATTTATACTGTAGTGCCCCCTTCGCTTCCGGTAGATGGCTCTACTGGTACACAGCTGAATGTAAGAATAACTGTTTTTGGTCGCAGATAAAAGTTACTGACGTGAAAACTTGATAAAAACCAGCATTTAGTATACATAATGTGTCATTTGAGCTCAATCGTTGAACAACTTTTGGAGTTTTTTGAAGTGTACACAAACCAACTTAAAATGTGCAGTGTGCTTTAGTTTCGTCGTGGACTGAATATCTGTCTCTGGCTACAGGATAAAACCTAGTCTATCACATTGATCAAAGTGGATTGGCAGACTTCACATACAATTTAAAAACATGTAGGAAACTTAGGAACTTACTATGAAGTTTCTGTCATGATATTTACATTCAATTCATATGAAAAAAACCTCAATCAACATACAAACGTACATATTATCATCATACAGTCTATCCATATACATATTACTTACCTTCTTGTTTATAAGCTTTTAATGACAAGCTAGCTGCACAAGGAAGAGACGCCGCACCTGCCGAGTTATTTCCAGAAACATGTACTTGACGATAGTCCAAATATTCCGTTATGATTACGCACTTTTGGCATCATAAACTATTTATTACTAAGTCTAAAGTATTCAGTGTCATTAATTAAATTATACAGCTCTTTGATGTCATTGATTAAGTGTGTCATTAACTGATTTAGAACTTTGGGATTATGTTTATTAATTTATGAGCGGGCTTACCTTTAATACGATACTGTTAATCTACATATTATTTATGTTGAATCTCGTGCCGTTTTGCACGCGTTATCGTCTTGGTAAAAATGTTAAATGAATGTGATCCTTTAATGGTTTCGTTTTTTTTCTTTTGAGCTACAGAATCATAAAAAGTATAAAAAATTCAGTTACATTTAAAATCAATAATTCATATTATCATCACTATTATAGATATTTCTCAAGTCGTATTTTCCAGGTGATAAAATCGAAGCAGCGTCCGCGGCGTCTGACGATTCAAGGATCGGACGGCAAGCAGTACATGTTTTTACTGAAAGGGCACGAGGACCTGCGTCAAGACGAGCGAGTGATGCAGCTGTTCGGCCTCGTCAACACCCTGCTGCAAGCCGACACCAACACCTACAGGCACGACCTGGCCATCCAGCGGTACGCCGTCATCCCACTCTCGCCCAACTCCGGCCTGATAGGATGGGTGCCACACTGCGACACCCTGTACAAGCTGATCAGTGACTACAGAGACAAGAAGTCCAATAAGATGACAGTGTGCACGGAGCAGAATATTATGAAGAATATGGCGTCCGAGTATCAGAAGCTTATGTTGAGACATAAGGTTGGTTATTGAGTTTTTTACGATTATATGAGTCATTTGGTAAGTAGCCAGCACTGTTCATAGATATCAGGAGTGTTAACCCTTGACTTAGTTATGGTATGTTGGATTCTTTTGAAATGAAACACAAACATCTCCTTGAATTTTTATCGCATTTCTCCCAATTGACCTCCAGTAGTCAGAAGGGACATTTTTCGTCTCAACTGACCACCGGTGGTGAGATTGTTCCAAAAAGCCACAGGTGGTAAGTTGAGACAAAAAAATTCCCATTTCATCACTGGTGATGAATTAGGAATGAATTGCTCCCAATTGACCTCCAGTAGTCAGATGAGAAAATTTTCGTCTCAATTGACCACTGGTGTTGAGATTTGGTGGTCAGACGGTCCGGAGCGGCTAGGATACCTCTTCATCAAGAGTAAAGAAGTGTTATCCATACCTATTATCCTCAAAAGCATGTAAAATACTATAGCGTAGATACTCAAATTATCATGCTATGAAACATTGTTCTCAGGTGGAGGTTTTCGAATACACGTTGTCGCAAACGCCGGGAAATGACCTTGCGCGGCTGCTGTGGCTGAAGAGTCCTTCAGCGGAAGCCTGGTTTGAGAGGAGAACCAACTACACCCGGTCCCTGGCCGTCATGAGCATGGTGGGCTACATCCTCGGCCTGGGAGACCGGCATCCATCCAACATTATGCTGCATAGAGTCACGGGCAAGGTCCTGCATATCGACTTTGGAGACTGCTTCGAAGTCACCCAGAAGAGAGAGCGATTCCCCGAAAAGATACCTTTCAGGCTGACTCGCATGCTCATCAATGCTATGGAGGTGAGGTCAAAAAATACTGACATTTTAATGTTTTTGTATTCGATTATAATTATTATCAGAGAGCACTTTGAATGTTGTCGTTTTAACTTATTAACGGCCAACTATTGAATACGGGTTTCCCCTCTTGAGGAAGCTTATAGCATACTCTACCACTGCTCCAGTGCTGATTGGTGGAGGGGTTAGTGGCTAATCCAAGTATCGGGAATTTTTCATGACACTCGAAGGCCTTTGACATGAGTTAATGACTGTTATCTTACAATAAAACCTGGGACCAATGGCTTTACGTGCCCTCCAAAGTACAGAAGCGCCTAAGACATTTTTGCCACTATCATCCAACTACCCGCCCGCTGTTGTCATGGAGTATAGAGGTAAGGAGAGCCATCTCTGCATGAGAAGTGTCCGTAAAAACGCGTCCATTAAGAGTGGCGCTGCGGTAGCCTAAGACAAATTTCATTGAACTCAGCAAACTTCACTCCGTCTACAACAGCTATGTTCATATCGTAGTTTTTTCGACACCAGCTTTATTGCGGTAGGTACTGGAACCTCAATTTTCAGTATACAGCTGGACACTTTTAACTTTCCCGCCATATTATGAGATGGCTCTCCTTAGCTCTATACTCCATGGCTGTTGCTTAACTCAGCCGATCACTTAGAATGGACACATTATGATAAAGATGTTCGCTATAGGTGACGGGTATCGAAGGAGCGTACAGATTCACGTGCGAGTCCGTGATGCAAGTGTTGCACAAGCACCGCGACAGCGTGATGGCCGTGCTGGAGGCGTTCGTCTACGACCCGCTGCTCAACTGGCGGCTCATCGACAACGAGAAGCACTCCATCACCGAGTCCACCTTCTCATCAGACATGGACTCCCCCTACTCCTTACCGAGTCGCAGCCGAAATCACTTGCACTACGAATCCCTGGAAATGCCCCCCGAAGCGAATCTTAACAAGCGGGCGCTCGCTATTCTGAATCGAATCCGGGATAAGTTGACTGGAAGGGACTTCCCGCAGATAGAAGCCGTCGTTAGCGTGCCGAAACAAGTCGATCTGCTGATTAAGATCGCGACTAACAATGAGAACTTATGCCAGTGTTATGTGGGGTGGTGTCCGTTTTGGTAAAATTAAAAAATTATCGTAATTAATTATGAGAAGTTAGGCTGCATTTTCACAGTAGTAAGTAAAAAAGAAGCAATATTTTCTGCAACATGTAATGGATATAATTATCTTCAAGCTACGTACTGCTTATGTTTGACGGTAAGAACCTGTTGCAATCTGAGGATCTTGTGACGAAAATCAGTGTGAATATGTCCCAGCAATCGAAACAAAGGACTTTTAGAAATGATTAAGAGTACTCAAGAGGCTGGTATGAGCAGTTCATGCTTTTGATAGCCAATGAAGCCCACGCAGTGTTGGAATATTAGATTGGTAAGTGTACAAGTATTTTATTTATTGAGAAACATTATGTTAAGTTTACCGAAAATATAACTTGATAAATATTATTTTTATTTATTCTGATACTGGTACCCCTACACTTTTAATTTATAAAGAATGAGAATATTTTTTTTTTACTTAATAAAAGTTAATTAATGCTTTACCACAGTCCTGTCGTACATGGAGATTAAATTACAGATGGTGAGCACATTATTATACTGCCATCGTTTTTCATACCTGTTTTAGTTGTGCATAATTAAGTTCACTATAGTCCAGAACGATCGTGCGTGGCGACCAGTGTTTGACTGTTAAAATAAGAAATTAACAAACTTTATAAATAGCATAACTTTTTGACAGCATAAGCTTTTACCAAGCTAGTGTGCTGTATTATAGTAGAAAAAAGGAAAATACAATTCCTTAATACAAATGACATCCTCAGTCATAGTTACCCAAAAACAGGCACAATAATGTTGTAAATGATAAACATATTGCTGGGGAGATAAAGATAATCTAAATTTTACTAACAAAAAATAACCGACTTCAAATTCTCAAAAACTACTTATCAGATCTCGTTCAAATTTATGTGGGACCACATGACAAGCACCAGCTTTCTATTAAAAAAAGAATCATCGAAATCGGTTGACGTGATATTGAGTTATTCGTCAATTTGTCGCGCACATCTTAACACAAATTTACGACTTATGTAGTTTTCTCATGGATGCCATTGTCAGATCTCAATAAAATTTATGTGGGACCACATGACAGCCATCAGCTTTCGATTAAAAAAAGAATCATCAAAATCGGTTCGCCCAGTCCAAAGTTCTGAGGTAACAAACATAAAAAAAAAAATACAGTCGAATTGAGAACCTCCTCCTTTTTTTGGAGTCGGTTAAAAATGGGATGAAAAGAAAAATTTAAACGGAAATTATGCATCTTAATTTGAACAATCACAATAAAGTCGGTCGTTACTTTAATTTTATTGTAACAATGATAGCATATTATGTAATGTCTGATTAATTCGATATGATACACGTGACTGCAACAGTTGGTGTCTAGTTTCTTGCACAATGTACCGACCTATTTCCTTTATTAAATACGTGCGGAGCTTTTTCTTCTCGCTAATAGGAGTAACATATCGTTTCTACGTACAACCAGACTCAACCAGTTCATTAATTATTAGTAAAATCTAGCCTTTACGTAATAGGATAGCTTATGGCCTGCCTTCCTAATACTTCGTAAAAAAATGTTTTTTTAAATAAAATTATTTAAAACAACTAATTTCGTGAACATGCAGACAGAAATCACGACTGTAACCTTTATACTGATTATAAGATACAGTAATTTATATCACGTAATAGGTGAGTTCATTCAAGCAATATGCACATTTACAATATGTATTGCATGTTTTCAGTTTTGAGGTTCAATTGCATATCTTATCTTCAATAACAATGCAACCAATCTTATCTCTTTTTTTGTATCAACTCGAGGTCGTTCCTGTGAGGTCAGCAGCCTGGCTGTAATTTTCGAGCAATTTTCAATTTGATTTATACCGAACTCCAACCCATTCAGTCCTCTTCCTCATATTGTCACTTTCGTCCGATATGTCAATTGACATCTATTTTAATAACAGATTTGGAACGGGGCCGAGTGTACATTTAATATTTTTGAATTTTTAATGAGAATTTAGTATAGACTTCCTAGAAAGTATTTTTGCATTTTTACATTTTTCTATTTGTAACTTTGTCATGCGGAAAACACTGAACACATTTAGAACTAATCTAATATAGCCTATTGAAAGGATATGCAAGTGGACTGTTGTAAATTAAAGAAGGTCGAGAGGCGATTCACACACGTTTATAGTTAATTCTAAGAACATTAATCTAATATAGATGAATTCCTAGGATACTTTTACCAAATCGATCTATCACCGCGGAATAGGCAATGAAATTCAATAAATATTTATGTTTCTGTTTCACTGATTACTCTTTGTATGCTCTAGCATTAAATTATGTAAGTGATGTATCTTCTTTATTTATTATAAATTTTAAAAATCTCCAGTCTCATCACTAAAGAAGTTGTCCCACTCTTATTTTTTTATTCTAACTTGCCTGCGCATTAGAACGCGAGTTCAATCAAAACATTTTATTGAACCGTGACTGAATCTTATGTAGGTACTAACGATAACAATTGTAGGTACTGATAGTCTGATACACAAACTATCTATAATCGTTCTTATTGAGACAAGATTACACCATCAAACATTTCATTAATGTAATATTGATAAAGTGTACGTATTAAATAACTTATGTGGGGTAACCAAATTATATACACACTGTACCTAGGTACACATAGCAATTATTATTTTCTTGCTCCTGTCGTCGGTTCCGCATAACTTGGACAAGATTTAATTATGCAAGGATGTACCTATTCTAGTATATCTGTTACTGTGAAGTGCTGTGATTGTATGAAAGACTTGATTTTTTTTTGTTATTCACCAAGCTTGCTGGTGTTGGTTGCCTTTCAAGATGATTTCGGTCATTTACCGATTCGTTTAGTCTGTCATATTTTTTTCTTTAAATTTATTCACATTATATTAGGTATGTAATATTTATTTGACTCAGGGTGTGTGTAATAAATACTGTATATAATAATAGAGGTATAATCTATAGAGAATAATAATATCGTTGTCATCAGTTTAGGGACTTCCCCTTTATGAATACTTATTTATTTCAATTGAAGAATGGGTCCATCCCAGTCCTTCCACAATTACTATATTGTCTTTGTTTTTCATTTTTATTGTGAAATGAAATTATACTCGAATATTAAACTTGGATAGCACGGAATTAAAATACAATACCTATTCATATATTTAATGAAAACAAAACTGTTTTAGATTTTTTATTTTGCCGTTTATATAATTCACTAGACCTAGGCACTACACTTTCGCGACCACACTATCCTTTGTATGACTGACAAACGCCAACGGGTGTAACTTTGATAATTTTATAACTAACACTTTTTCCATCGTCGGTTTGCTCAAATAAATGTCCATGTCACCATCCGATGCAATAAACTCTGTCAGTGTTTGCCGGCAGACGCCGCAGGGCGCCGTGAAGGATGCCCGCTGGTGGGCTACCACGGCCACTCTTTTCATTTTTAAATAACCATCACACACTGCCTTGCATATGGCAGCCCGCTCCGCGCATATCCCCGGTGTAAACACTGCGTTCTCTATGTTACATCCAGTATACACCTTGGAGTCCTCTTCTGTCTGAAGTGCAGCGCCGACCGCAAAATTAGAGTACGGGCAATACGCTTTTTTTCTTATTTTTACTGCGTCCCGAATCAAGTTTTGGACTGCTTCACCTGTCAAAAGATAATTTGTATAGCGTCACAAGAAATATTAAAACTATAGCGCGAAAATGTAGTGTTCTTATCTAAATACGATCGATAATAATGGAAAGATTGAGATGAGATAATAAAGGTGACTTTCCTTCGTTTTATTCTATTAATCTATTACTTTTTGCTTGTAATTGAATGAATGTTTCCAAGGTAATGCACAAAACGTCGACCACATTCACCAAGTAATTTATTGAAGGGTGTTTTTTTTCGTTTGTCATAATAATGTCGCGAGTCATACAAAAATTCACCGAATGATTAATGGACGTAATTATTTATTTTGTAATAGCAGTTGCATGTAGGTCATAGCCATGTCATAGCGTATAGTACACGTGCAAAAATAGACGACTCTACTTTATTTCACAACACAGGTATAAGTACTTGTTCTAATATAATATTATATTCGCGTAAGCTCAAGGGCAACGAATAGGTACTTAATATTTGTGACAAGGACATCGATACTAGCTTAGTACTTACTCAGTGAACTGAAATCGACGATTTCATAGTTATCCATTTGCGCGCGATTGTCTCGTGTCGTGATTTGTGCGAGTGAGAAGGAGCGTCCAGCGCTCCGTGCGGTCACCGGCCAACTGATTAAGGCTAACGATCGTTAATCAGATACTGTGGCCATAATTGAATCGCCTTTATGGCCAGTAAGTACCATTCAAAAACTGCGGATACACGGCTCAGTGCCTTTAAAAAAAATACATAATAATCGTCGCAGTAGTCCCCCGGAAAGACTATGTCTGTGTCCGGTGGTCCGGTCGTATTGATAAACTACCGAACAGATTTATGTCAACATTTATCGCATTATAGGAAATACGCAACTTTCATGAATGATGATGATACATGAATGATACTCGATTAGAGATAGCGAGACCATACTTATAGTCCATTTTTTATCTTGGCACTATTTATTGAAATATTAATTTAGGTAACTTACTTATATTAGTTCAAAAATATTTATAGGTAGTTAACAGCTTTATATGATTCTTCTTAAATTATTTTTATTTTATGTACACCTAATTAGAAATTTATGAGATAAACATAACTGTGTTTTTCTTATAATAAGATTGTTTAACTAAATAAGACTCGTGTAAAAAATTGACTGAGTTTAGGATATTTTAAAAAAGTTTTTATAGTTCCGACTGCCGCATACTAGGTCTGTATAAATTTTCAACTAATTCTTATTTTTCTTGGTCTTCCTTTAATTTTTGAATGATCCTCTCGATTGGTATCATAAAATACAGGGTGTGTTTTTTTTATCACATTTTACAGGTTCGATTCCCGGCTCAAGCAGGTGATTTATCAAAAATCTTTGAAAGCAGTTTTACTTATTCGTGAAAATAAAGGAATGTTTCCTTTTAGTAAAATTTGCCATCATTAATATTCAAGGTACTTTAATTTCCCCCAACCACATTTTTTTCCTGTATATAGATTAATGATAGCCTTGAACATATTTTTAAGCTACCCATTCGCGATACTTTTCTTTACATATGTTATTTGATATAAAACAATTTTTATCTGGTAAGCAGATGGGTGCAGAAACGCCTCTATAAGGATCCTGTACTATAATTTATTCCCAGACACTTATTATTCCCAGACACTATTAGGTGATAACCTAACCTAGGGATTCCTTCCCTTATAAATTAACACAAAGCTATGTAGGTATCTCCTATAGTCTTACGGCCGGTCTCAATAATGTACTAACAGTTAGAAAAATGTAGAAAAGGCTATCATTAGTATGTCATCTGTCATATTTGTCAATTTTTGCGTCTCAATAACCTTCGGTGGATAGAAAATATCTACCCATGACATTGATCTACCATTCGGAGGGCCAAGTCATACCGTAGGTATGTTGGTCCATACAAAAATAAATACTTGCGTCTCAATAACGCTTTGACAGCTAACTGTCGGTAATAGAAGTGACCAACTATCGGAGTCTTTCACATCGCTCGATTTCGACGGTTATTGGTAGATATCTCATATTGTAAAGAAAATTTATCAAAACATCATGGATTTATTAATCAGTAAAGAGTGATAATGAATTTTGTGAAGTCTGTGTATTTGATTCCGCCTTTTTAATACGGTACCAAGATCGCCGAAATTGTCCTCGTATAAAATATATGACTGAATTGTGTGAATCCAATTTTGTTTATAGGCTACCTAGATTCAGATTAAACATAATCCATAATCTAAATTTTACTAACAAAAAATAACCGACTTCAAAGTTACTCAAAAACGACTTGTCAGATCTCGTTCAAAATTTGGGACCACATGACAAGCACCAGCTTTCGATTAAAAAAAGAATCATCAAAATCGGTTGGCCCAGTCCAAAGTTCCGAGGTAACAAACATAAAAAATACAGTCGAATTGAGAACCTCCTCCTTTTTTTGAAGTCGGTTATAAAACGTAGTGATTAAGTACTCTGTGGTCGGTTAAAAACGGCAGTGAATGAGAATTCATAACAATTCCTATCTTTAAAGTTTTAGGTAAGGAGGTATTTTAATAAAACAAGAACACAAAGCTTTTTAAGTTAGATATATTTTGAATTTATAACAAAAACATTTCGCCTTTTCAGAAATAATGGTGTATCCCTGCTACATCAACAGCTATTGGCCTAATGAAGAAAGATACTTCATCTTTTGTGAAGGGTCTGGACTTCATCTGAAAAGAAACTTCCTTTAGTTTTGGCAACAATTTTTTTCTTTAAAAGCAAAAAGAAGCAACAACCCATAATTGCTGGGCTCGGCGTCTCCTCTCGCAATGTGAGGGGTATTAGGCCATAGTCTACCACGCTGGCCAAGTGCAGATTGGTAGACTTCAAACACCTTTATGAACTTTATGGAGAACTTTCCGGTGTACAGGTTTCCTCGCGATGTTTATTGTTTTTCTTCACCGAAGCTAGTGATAATTAACTTCTAATACGCACATAATATTTGAAAATTAGATGTGCGTGCCAGGATTTGAACTCGGGCCACGGTCAAGTGGGAATAAACACTTCGTTCGGGAGACCAACGTTATAACCGCTAGGCTATCAACTGCTACAATTATTACAACAATTTACAATAACTACATTTTTTTGTTTACTAAACATAATAATATATTTTATTTTATCAACAAATATATAATAAAGTCTATACTCACGGTAATTATTGAGCTATGTGTTTCATTTATTCATAAAACTAATTAATATTACCAAAATTATGAGAAAATACATCTTGTTTATATTTTGGGTAACCAAGCGACATCAACGAATGTCAAATGACAATAACATGTCATCGTCGGAGTGCTAAACGTCAAATGCTGCGTTTTGTTACTAGTGGAGCATTGTTCCAGGTTACACATAACATTAATTTATTAACTTCATCCGCGAAATTCACAGTACATTTGGAACAAATTATTATTTTAATATTAAAATGAAATAAGTTTATAATCAAAAACACTGAGTTCCTTTTTATAATAAAAAGTATAAAAAAAGTATAAAAGTATAAAAAAAATATTGTTATGCGAAAACGAAATTTTCAGAGGGACGTAAAAACCAGAGGCAGAAATGTCACTGGAATATTATCTACCCATGATCTTACTTTTATTGGCTTACTTTTGATTTGAGAGACGGCAGTTGCCGGGAGATCATTCTTTACTTTTTATCTCTGATATGTACCAGAGTTTCACTGACAGTATAATATTGAGACCGGCCGTTAGTAAATGACGCAGTGTGACGCAAAAGACACTTTTTAAACTATGTCATCTATTAATATCAGCTTATTACCGGTCATCTTATAAATATCGCCCAGTATGAAATATCTAATTGTACGCATTAAAATAATCACAGCGTACTCGCGTGGGTAGGGTTGCCAGGTCGTCAAACCAAATAGCCGGACAGACCAGCCAGTTTGGCCGGACATTTGAGTAAAAAAGCCGGACACCCTAAATTATTGAGGATTTTGTGTCTTAGTATTAATTAACACGATAAAAATTTTGTGGTGTCCCCCAGGCCTTTTAGACCTGTGCCGATAGCTTGAAAAACGGTAAAAAGTGAAAAAAAATATAGTAGGATGAAACTCATTGCAAAAGGAAAAGAATATAACAAAAATTAAAGTAAAATTAATTTACGGGCGATCTGAGGTCGGGAAGTCGGGGGTTTAAGGGTAAAAAACGGTTTATCTCGATTTCCGGCAAAACTACAAGTCCTATGGAAAAAAGTTAAATAGCAATAAAAAGATCTACAACTTTTGTATTTACATTTTTTACATAACCTCAAAATTTATGTGAAAAATTCAAATAATTAAGTTTTTGGTTTTTTATTTTTATCTTTTACAAAATCGAATTAATATTGAAAAAGTAATCTAATTTTCAATCGAAAATTTTTAATAAATTTATAAATTTTTACGTCAAAATACCTAAAATACCATTTTTTACCCGTCCTCCCCACTTCCCGACCCCAGATCGCCCGTAAATTATTTTACCTTTAATTTTCGTTACAGTCTCTTCCTTTTGCAATGGGTTTCATTATACTATAACTTTTTTTCGTTTCAAAAATTATCGGCACTGGTCTAATTGTGATCCTTTACCATAAACCTTCTTAAATTCTAATAAAATAAAAAAGAAATTAATGAGAATCAGTCTTCAGTCTACAATCAGTTATTAATATTATTTACCAAGGGAAAAAAACAAAAACAAAATATACAAAACAAAACTTCTTCACATAAAAATAAAATTTAAAATAGATAAAACAACAATAAAAACCTACATAAAAAACTACAATTCGAGGTATGAAAAAATGTTAAATATAAAAGATGTAGAGAATTTAATTCTCTACAATATTGTTACATAATACAAATAGCGTAAAACCCATAGAAAACGAGATATTTGCAAAAAAAAATTAAAAAAAAATCGATTTTTGTCACCTTTGACCCCTTGATTTTAAAACTTGCGACCATCCAATTAGATGTGAATTTTGAGAACAGTTCCGAGATTTCCACCGAATTTGGCCTAATTTGACTGGACTATAATATATACAAAGTTTCTCTATGGTGGCAGTGCTGGCTCGCCTCAGTCCGCAGAGGGGTGCGCGTGCGGTGCACCGTGCGTGCGGGGCAGAAATGACGATGTGCTCTCGCACCGCTCGCTCGAACAACGACGTGACTAGTCGAATGCAAAAACCTAACAAAACCGGACAGGCCGGACACCGTTCAATTTGGCCGGACACGCACTCAAAAAGCCTAACCCTGTCCGGCTTTATCCGGACGTCTGGCAACCCTACGCGTGGGTAACGTATCAAGGTCATTGTATGGTCAATGTTAGGAACTATAATGTGTTTCTGGAGGTGCTCATCGTCTCGAAGAGGATGGCGCCAGATTAGTGACAATTTATTTATTTAACTCTTTATTGCACACCAAGTATAGGACAACAACAATGTTACTTTACATTAAGCAAGTATATCAGGTACAAAAGGCGGTCTTATCGCTACACAGCGATCTCTTCCAGACAACCTTAAGATGCGGAATGCTGTATATAGATAGATAAGATGAGGTAAGGTGCACGAGAAGTATTAAGGAAACTATAACAATTTAAAAGTCAAAACACGTAATTAGGGATGACAAAATATGGAAGAAGGAAAAAGTAAAGAAGGAAGGAAAGTGATTAATTCTGGAGACAATTCTGGACAATTGTAACAGCCCAAAAAATGCGCTCGTTTGACCTCACCCTTATGCTGAAACTTTTATAATATAGTTATTCTTAGTAACAATTCTACATCCTCTGTAACAACCGGTGTTGTATACTCTTATGGTAGTGTTAAAATATGTCGCCATAAGAATTATCCTGATGGACTTTATGGACATTAGTACCAAATTGTCTTCACTTCCCTAATTAATCTCAACAAATTGCAAAATGTAACCCCATTTAAATTCAAACAAAGGTTATTGGAATACACAAAAACTTCTTTGTCATTGCAGCATATTTAATCATCATTTTCATTTAGAAACAATCACTTATATTATAAGTCTTAATATATTTCATTGATAACATATAATGATTATTAATAAAGAAATAATTATTGCCTTCTACAACCAAATCATACAATACATATTTAACTTTTAATGATTCTTTAATTTAATAAACAAAATAGGAATTATTTACATTATGTAAAAATAATATAAGTATCTCTGGATACACTTACTGTGTTACAGTAAAAAGTAAACATAAGTAGTAGGTAACAAAAACTTAAAACTAAAATCAGAGTGGCCCTTTAATATATTTTTATTTGTACATACTTTAACTATTGGGGCACAGGGAATTTTCTCATGTTCAAGGATGAAGTACAATGACATGCTTTATAAAATTATTTCGTTTATGAGAAATCAATGGAGTTCAATTTTATTTGTATGCTCCCTATTCCCTTGTTTTAATTAGAACTTTTTCAATCCTTATTTAAATTAGAGCTTGTTACTATTTTCACTAATTAAGGAAAACTAAATGGGCAATGGCATGTAATGTAGCAAGTATGGCAGGGAAATACAAAACAGACTATATAAACATATTATAACTAGAATGTAGAAATAATTATAGTTGTGTCTAACATCATGCATGTATTTTGAATCTGCAGTTCCAAATAATGATTAATTATCATTATAATGTACTATCAGTTTAGTCTATGGTTAATGCAAGTCTTTAGTCTATCATCCATATGGGGAGTAATATTATAGGTTTTCGCACATTACACCAAATACGTCAATTGCACTCCAACTCAATTTATGACAAAACATTGGAATATGAACATTATATCGTGTTCCATATGGTTGAATTTTCGGTTGAATTGGAGTTGGCCGTAGTTATGTGATGCGTTGTCCGTGGGTGGTTCAGGCGTCATACAATTCCAGTAAAAACCAAACAGTGACCACTAAGTAGTTCAATTCATACTTCACAGTCATAATAATTGAAGTATGAATTTCACAACTTTCCTATGAGTTGAGTTGGAGTGGAGTGTATATCAACATGTGCAAACACATTAATTATCTATGGGCTGATGACATATGAGCCATTGGCCATAATCTATGGACTATTATAAAAGAAGTAATTAACTTTACAAGACAACGCACATTATTCAGCCTTAAGGTGTTAATCACATGACATTGACTACACTTTTTCTGCTTCCCGCACTTTGGCATTCATTAACAAAATCCAGTTCACCAGAAGGGACACCAACCCACATAGCACTGACAGAGATTCTCATTGCTGGTCGCCTGTTGGATCAGTAGATCGACTTGCTTGGGCACCGAAACGCTCGTCTCCTCGAGGTATGTGAATTCTCGGCCGGTGAGTTTGTCCCGCACTCTGTTGACAATGGCTAGGGCTCGTTTGTTGAGGTTGGTCTCGGCGGGCTGGTCGAGAGCTTCGTTGATGGCGACTGGGGCGCGACTCCTGCTGGGCTGAGGGGAGGCGCCGTCGGACGAGGAGCACCCCTCGGCCTCGTTGCGAGACCTCCGGCCGGCGTCTATGAGCCTCCAGTTGAGCAGCGGGTCGTACACGAACGCTTCGAGCACGGCCATGACGCTGTCCTTGTGACGATGCAGCACCTCCATTACGGACTCACATGTGCGCCGATACGTGCCTTCTATACCAGTCACCTGTGGGAAATTTATGTTTAATATAAATAATGGGGTGCTTACAGCTTTATAGCTCGTGCTGAACGGAGTGGAGTTGAACATAATCTAAATTTTACTAACAAAAAATAACCGACTTCAAAGTTACTCAAAAACTACTTGTCAGATCTCATTCAAATTTATGTGGGAATACATGATAAGCACCTGCTTTCGATTAAAAAAAGAATCATCGAAATCGGTTGGCGTGATATTGAGTTATTCGTCCATTTGTCGTGCACATACTTAATACAAATTTAAAACTTATATCGTTTTCTCATGGATGCCATTGTTAGATCTCAATAAAATTAATGTGGGACCACATGACAGCCACCAGCTGAAAAAAAAAATACAGTCGAATTGAGAACCTCCTCCTTTTTTTTAAGGCGATTAAAAACATCAGGCGTTGATGTTATATGGCGCTGTCGGTTGTCTGATAGGGATGTGACTTACTAGTGGTAACATTTTATGAACGCTTCTGTGTAGGGACTAAGGATTGGTAAGATTTGTCACATTGTAATACCCATACTCCTACATTAATATAATACATAACCAACATTCATAGAGTGTGTGTGTGTGTATTGCAAATAAAAATTAAACTTACCTCCATAGCATTTATCAACATCCTCGTCAGTCTGAAAGGTATCTTCTCCGGAAACTTGTCCCTCGTGACGGCGACCTCGAAGCAGTCACCGAAGTCAATGTGCAGGAACTTCCCGGTGACTCTGTCCAGCATAATGTTGGATGGATGCCGATCTCCCAGGCCGAGGATGTAGCCCACCATGCTCATGACGGCCAGGGACCGGGTGTAGTTCGTTCTGCGTTCGAACCACACCTCGGAGGACGGACTCTTCAGCCATAGAAGCTTGGCGAGATCATCGCCTGCCGTGTGCTCTAGGGCGTGTTCGAAAACTTCTACCTGTTAGGAAAATCATCAATATAACTGTTCTATAATAGACTTGAATCTCTTTTTTGGGAGAGCGTGTAGGGCCTATACCCTCTGCCAAAGAGATCCGACCCTACACTACAGACCCTAGATCATTGCGCTAAGCAGATTGGTAAACTTCATACACCTTTGAGAATTCGTAATGTGTGCAGATTTCGACACGATGTTTTATGATTATGTCAGAAAATTACAAAAAAGGCAAAATAAATAAAATAGAAAAATAACTATAAATACATATTCAACGTACGGAACCCTCTCCAAGCGAGTTTAACTCGCACTTGTCAAGTTTATTATTTATTACGGGGCTAAACACTTCTATTCTCAAATGAAATCATACGCACATGATGTCTTCGATCATAAGTGAAGCAATTAAATAAGATTTATTTTACATGTGAAATAAAACGTCTTACCTTCTGCATCAGCATAAGCCTCTCCAGATCGGAAGCCATGCGCTGCATTATCCTGTGTTCGATGTTGATGAGAATTTTCCGCTTATCACGATAGTCTCTGATGAGGGAATGTAGCGTGTCACAGTGTGGCACCCATCCTATCAGGCCGGAGTTGGTCGAGAGGGGTATGACGGCGTACCGCTGGATGGCCAGGTCCCGCCGGCAGGTGTCCGGATCAGCTTGCAGGAGAGTGTTGACGAGCCCGAACAACTGCATCACTCGCTCGTCTTGCCGAAGATCCTCGTGGCCCTTCAATAGGAACATGTAGTCCTTGCCATTCGAACCACGAATGCAGAGGCGTCGCGGCCGCTGCTTGGAAGTTATGACCTAAGGATGATATTGAATTTCATACGTTAGTCTCTAGATATTGATGATAGTAGAATCAAGTAATCCAAAGAACTGAAATGGACTTTCGTAGGGTAGTAAAAGTCCCTACATATTACGTGACGCCATATCTATACCATTTACAACCTCGCTCCAATACCTAACTTCTACTATAGCGCATACGACTACGACATGAACTCACCTGAAGACTGCTCTGTATATGCGCGATGCGTATCAGGTCCCTATCGGGCACGTACGAGCCGGGCACGGCCAGCTCGAGGTCGCGGCAGGAGAGCAGCCGCGGGGAGACGTAGTGCAGCTCCAGCGACGTCAGCTGCGGCAGCTGGCGGCTGATGCGCCGGAACACGTGGTAGTACAGGTCCCACGCTTGGTTCAGGTCGCGGACTTGGCCTGACTCCTGCCATCAGACGAATGCAAGTCGTTTTGATTACTTTATTTAATCTTTATTTTACCACCCATAATTCCATCCATTCTTCATCCATTTGACGACCCTGTAGCCTAGTTGGTAGCGACCCTGCTTGTGAAGCGAGTGGTCCCGGGTTCGATTCCCTGGCAGATATTTATGTGACAGATAAATATTTATACTCGGCTCATGGGTGTTATTGTAATGTGTTATATGTGTCGTCCATGCCACCCGCGACACAGGTAATAACCTACTGCCGGGGTATGAGTGTGTTAGCGTTAGCGTTTATTCTCTACCAGTCAACCCAGGGTGATAGAGCATGTCGGGTGACAATAAATTGATGAGCTTTGATTGGTAGATCTAGTTTCGGTCAGGACGTAATTGCGACGGGGTCGCTATAAATGATGCTATGATAATTTTATTAATAAACTCGTATGCATCGAATTAATTCGTGTGTCTGTGTATGTATAAAATTTAATCAGTTTTAAAGAAATAAGAAATGAAAACATTAACTATTGAATTTATGACCACTCGGCACTCAGTAGATGGTAGTTGAATTTTAAGTTAAAAAATTAATGAAAATTCTCAGACTTCCCAAATCCCAATACTTATTATATATTACCTTAAATCTGTTACACCATTCTTGCGCTTCGTTGAGATCCCTTCCGTAAGCTTGGCTAAACGAAGCCTCTTTTAAAGTCTGTGGTCCTCTCTCCAGCATCGCGTGCAAGGGCTCCAGCGACTTGAACATGGCCTTGACGTCGTGTTCACTGAAATACAATCTAGAGGCCTCCTCCAAGGCCTCCGCCCACTGTTCGTGCCATAGGATCGCAACCCTGATAAGTTCCTCAGAAATCATAGCAGCCTGGTTTACCAATTTGCTTGAATGTGTACACATCGATTTAAGTATCTGATTAGCAGCATTTTTTCGATCCACAAACGACGATTTTGAAGCCACGGTCAGAGGGTATACGAGAGCTTGCGGGTGCGACTTTCCAATGTCAATTAACAAGGAATGAATCAATTTACCCACTAATGCTCTGGGGGTGTCAATTCTGGCGATTAATTGCGGAATAACTTGAAGCCATACGTTGATTTCGATCGTTCTTATTCCCTCTACGAGGGCCTCGTGAACCGCCGGATGGTGTCCATAGTCGAACCATAAAGTCAGTAATCTTAGCGTATCTTGCAGGGAGCTGCCGTGAGACAAATTGATCGATTTGAAGAAACCTTCAACGGCCGGGACGGTGTGCTCCTGAATATATTCGGGCACTGACTTCACTTCATTAGTACTGGCAGATGCAGTACCATCTGCTTCTTGATGTTTATAAAAAAGTACCGTTTCGAAGTTCATGTAGGCCCACGCATGCCAAGCCTTATACCAGTCAGAGGAGAGGTTGGTGGCCCCCGAATAGTTGTTAAGGATCTCGGGAATCGACAGCTTGTTGATGCCCAACAGCGCTTCGCCCCATGCACCCAGTTTTAGGTGACACCGCGCTAACAGTCTGCAGTGTTCCGCGTCTCCCCTCTCGACATTGTTTACGTACCGTTGTAATTGGTCATACGCCAGCTGCCGGTCTCCAGCCACCCACAAATGTTTGGCGTAAGCGAGAGTCAATCGGGGTTCATGAGCAGGCAGCGGCAAATCTTTATTTTTGCTGGGATCGCTCCCTAGTAACATGACCAACGTTTTATGCGCTTGGCGAGGAGCGCCACTCTTTCTGCAGAGAGATGCAAACTTTAACCATGTCACCATGTCTTCTTGAGGAGTCAATACCAAACTTCGCACTTGGAGTATCCTGCGCCAATCTTCTACCAGCCTTTGGCCGCCCTGCAACCGCGTCCACCACGCCTGACGGATGGATTCCCTTCTCTCAGCAACTTGCGTGTATGTCACTACTTCCTCTAACTCCGCCAACAATTGTGCATTGACTAATGCTCCGTATGCTCTTTGGTAACTCTCCCCAGCGACCGCTGTAAGTTCAGAGTCTAATATTGTTCGCGCTTGGTCGATATGAAGTTTAGATGCGGAGTAATCTCCGTTGTGGATATCCAAAACGGCTCTGTAGAATGCGCCATCCTGAGTATTGTCGGGAAGGAAGCTGACGTAGTTAGCCATCGATTCCCACTCGTTCAAGCCCCAAGCCGCGGCGGCAGCTATTCTTGCAGACTTGAATTTATCGTCGTCACCCATGTTACCCCAGCGCTTGGATACTTTGTTGTATAATTTTGACCATTCGCCCAAAGCTTCAAAGCATCGAAGGGCTCCTAAATAAGCCTCGGCATTTTCAGAGTCAATAGACAATTTTTCTTCATATAAATTCAGGGCCTTTTCCCAGCTGTGAAGTTTTTCGTACCATCTTATTTGAACCTTAAGACTAGTATCGCCCGCTTCCCGTTGAGCCATGACTCTCTCGAGCAATCCCTCTGCTGCTTCCTTTTGTTGAAGTTTGTTGTTTATGTGTATCAAAGCTTCGACAACTTGAGACGTAGCCCCGCTACGGAATTCTTCCTCCTGGAAATGTAACATTTAAATAAATACTCAATGACTATAGAATAAGCGATATTGCAATAAAGATGTGCTGAATCAAACCTTATAGTGCAACGCCTTAGCGTAAGCCCGGCAATGCATAGCCCGCTCTCCAAGCAACTGCGTTGATATGGGCAGAGCGTCGCCCTCACAATGTTCTAGAAACTCCGCTAGGTTGAGCACAGTGTGCGCCAGTTCGGGAGCGTCGGGCGCCGTGAGCGCTTGCTCCAGGGCGTGCGAGAGCTCTGCGCGCGGGGTCTTGTCGAGCTCCGTCCAACACGACACAAACGCAGCGTTGAACAGATCGCGCAGTAATTGCGAGTAGTTATGCGCGAGGGCCAGACATGCTCTATAAGACAGAGGTGGTAAAATGTGGTAAAATTTTTGGTTTAGTTGTTTTTTCCCTTATTATTGAAGTGGGACAATGGATATGCAGCAAAATTAAGTATCTAACATCTATAACAAAGTGTTATCGTATTGAAGATCATAACTACTTCATAAAATACATAACTATTTGCATATTTCACATACGATACAACAGTTACAGTTAATATATACATATAATATTACATATTAAAAATATATACCTTAGCGCGGGGCTATGCGACTCGGTGAGAAGGCCGATGCTAAAGCGACGCAGCCACTCCAGCCAGTCGTCTTTAGACACGCGGCTACTCACAGTCCAAGCTATTTTCAAGCTATTAGCGTTCACAAACAACTTCCGAATTGATTGTGAAGTGTCACAAGATACTATGCGAGCCTGAAACATTTATTTTAATTATTATAATAAATATTATTACCTATTAGTTTTGTGAAACGTAAACCTAGTTAAGTATAGAAAAGATGAAAAATAATACCTCCTGATTGTTATTCCTTGGTCTTCGTCGTGAGCTCTGCAAGAAATCATCCACTGCATGAGCCGGAGGTGATTGCAACTTCGCCAGGAGTAACTCGTAGTTCTGATGCTGAATTCTATGCTTAACTACCACCTTTTGTACCAAAGGAATGAAGTCCATATATTTACGGCCAAGTTGAACTATTAACGCACACAGCGTATCCATAGCAGTAGTACGTAGAGCGAAGCAGGAATCCAAGCTTCTTACGAGTGGGTGAATTATTCTAGATACTAATTCACTGTAGTTCAGAGAATCTGACAGATAGTCTACTGTCTCCATGGCTACTTTAGCCACGTGAATAGGACAATCGGTAGCGTCGAAAAGCTTGACTATTGATGGGATCACTAAATGCATGTAATCGTCTAAATTATCTTCAAATTTTTGCAATGCATACAGGAGTTTCTCAGTGACGAATCTATCTTTGCTAGTATCGTGGGCTAGAACGCGTAGTATCTGGGGCATTAGTTGCGGCAGGTAAACTTTGAACTCCGACCCCAAGGCTATCGCGATATGTTCAACTAATAAAATCAACGTCGGTTGTAAGGGACTGTTTGGAGTCCAAAATTCCTTGATAATATCAAATATTTTATCCAAGTAGTTACGAATGTGATGCTTGACTATAGCAATTAATTTTGCCAGCTGGGTGAAAAGAAATTCTCGGAAACTGTTACTGTCGGTAGAACGCGCTACGTAGAGCAAACTCGGTGTAACCCGAGAGATGTAAGGCACGCACTTGATACCCAATGATTGGAAAATAAATGTAACAGCTTGAACCACACTCGTATGGTGTTGCTGGAGCGTGGGATCTCGGAGGATTCGCATGAGGGTGGATATAACGATCGCTGGATAGTACTCATCCAACACAGGAGACGACATATTCACCAACATTTCACTTGTAGTCATATCAAAATTATTATCCTCAGCCTTACTATCTGCTACTGGCACTAAACTAGAATCTGGTATTCCATCTTTAAAACCTTTGCTCAACTTATGCTTATGCTTAAATGGGTCTAGCGCTCCTAAAAGTCCTAAAACGCGAATTGTTTCCCGTCTGTCTTTCGGTAGCTGCTCTGTCTTCAAAAAATTTAGTAAAACATCCATGAGGTTAGGATATTCCGTATAAGGTCTAACTACATAACCTGTGGCGCTAATCAGCTGCCCAAACGCCCATAAAGCAACACTTCTTTTCTCTGTTGCGCTGGCATCTGACAACAATTCTAGCAGGATTGTTAGAAGCTCTGGCAAACATTTTTTGAGTCCAGTATTGTCCCCATGAACGTCAGCTAAATCCCCTACAGCTTTTAGAACGCTAATAATGACTCCAGGATTGAGATCGGATTCTTTCAGTTTTGGCACTAAAACATTGAGAATAGTTTCCATGTATGGCTTTGTTAGTTTAGGTGCGTGCAGAATAAGATTGTCCAACATTCTTGCAGCTTGTTCTTTATTGCGACTCATTCCGGAGTGTTCTAATTCTGTCAAGAATTGTATAAGAGTCTTTCTGAGTCCTGGCATTATGTAGGCAGGATTAACTGTGCTCAATCTACCAATAGTGCAGATAGCCAATTCTCTTATAGCCATCTGTTCATCATTCATAGCAATGAATAAGAAACTTAAGTTTTCAATCTGTGCTAAGTGGGTATCAAAAACATCAGTTAATGATTCTAAAACCCAATATCGAACTTCATAAACAGGATCAGTCACTGAGACAACTAACATTTTACCAACAACTTCTGCAGTTAGCATTGTCAATGTTCTGGAAGGTGTATTTTTAGTTCTCACTGTAGCGTCGGATAAGAGTTTTGCTGCCGTTTTAACAGCCTCTAATCGGACTTCTTCTTGATCACTCTGGAGGAAATGATCGGCACATCGCCTTACAAAAGTGAGCAAACTGTGTTGCCCTTCAAACTTGAATGTACCAAGAGTTCTTAATGCCAAGACAATACTGGCACTATCCTGAGGTTCTATAACTAAACTCATGTTAGTCATTTGCTGTTCCAGACTTCTCGGAACACCGGGATGCAAGAAGGGCTTGTTTCTAAGAACCAAAGACAACATATTCAATAACCCTTCAGATATTTCACCTTTAAGTGAGGGTAAATGTTTACTCAGTTCCTTTAAGCAAACAGTCAATGATGGACTTAGGCCTGTTGCAAACATTGCATCAAGTAATTCTTTTATGTCATTTACCACAATATCTTTAACAGAACATCCTAAAAGCGTAATGCATACAAAAACAGATGGGTCAACCCAGGCTCGTTTTTTGCTCAAAGTGTCTCTTACAGGCAATGTTTGTTTGATAACATCTATTATTCTAGGAATATAGTGCTTGATGTCATCTTCTAAAGCTGATGCCATCAGACCTATAGTAGTAAAAGCCATGTTTTTGTCTTTTTCCCTGCTCCTAATCGAAGATAATAAATAATTCATAGTTGAACTAAGATATTTCCTCTTAAACAATTCCTTGTTAAAAGCAGCAAGTCTTGGTATTATAATCAGCAAAATTTGAGGAACTCCTTGAGCCTTCAAAATACGCTGCGCCATGACATCTAAAAAGAAAGATATATTTTTGAATTAATTTTTTTATTCATAAATTAAACTACCATAACCTAAAGGACTTACCTTGACAAATTCTTTCAATTTTTTCACTGAGCAGCTTGTGACAAACTTCTGATTCATATATAGGTACAGGATACTGCACATTTTCAGTTTTGAATCCATCACACAAGTATCCCCTTTTTACTGAAGGACTATGTAGTTTTGAACTTATGAAAATAATATCATCTGACACTGTGATATCCTTTTGTGTGTCCAAAGAATACATTAGGGTGTTATATTTGGTTTCCCAAGTAGCATTTGAGCATCGCAAAAGCTCATTCAGAATTAACAGCCCTCCATGGACTCGGTCTTCCTTGGTTATACCTTTTTCTTTGTTTGGAATGTCTTCAAACGAGAGCATCGCCTCCTCATAACATTGCATGTACCATTGTGGTTTAGAAGTGGATTGTTTGGCAGTTTCCCTCTGTGCTGTAACTACTAAACCTGCCCTCAAGGCTTTAGCAGCAGCTTCTCTTATTTGTTGCTTGGGATCTTTCAATGCTACAAGAATATGATCAAAGAATCCTGATACTTGTTGATAGAAGTAGGTGGGCATGGCGATGGCTAGTTCTTTTAACAACAATACAGCTGAATGACGTCTGCCTTCATTCCTCTCCTCAGAAAGCCACTCGAAAGCTCTTTTTACTTCAAATTCTACATACTCAGCTCTTTTTACTCCAGACACTGTAGCGAGGCGGCCAACTGTTTTAGCAGCTAGTTCCATTACACCCACATCAGAGGACGGTAGTAGATTTCGGAGATAGTTTGCAAAACGAGTTATCCTTGTTTTTGTTGTATCACAATCGCCACCAATCAAACAGACTGAAAAGGGGCCACAATATTTAGTATATGTATTGATACTAAGAAGAATGTTTTTTCTAAGATAAAAACATTATTACGGTGAATTGAAATGATTAAAATACAAACCGATAGCGAGCACGCCTCCCTTTTTTTCATGTACATCATTGCTCGATACCATCTCAAATATTTGATGGTTGAATTCATCAAGGAACTGCGTAAGTTCCTCCTGAGGAACCTCTCGGAGTTCGGTCTTCGCATAATTATATAGTTCACGAGCAGTTCGCGTTTGAACATCTACATTCCGAGACTTGAGCCCCGCAACAAATAGTCCTACTTGATTTGACATTTTTATTCACTTTAATTCACGTTTCCTGAATACATATTTATTTTTTATGATAACTATCTAGGTACTAGGTATGTTATATCTACATAAACCGTGTTGTTTTCTATTTTATTCTAAAAAAATTATACCAATACACATTGATTTGATAAATTTGACATTTTGTCAAATCCAAATCAAATTTAAAATCGTACTATCTATCTATATGCTCTGTGGTCTATACAGAGTAAAAATATGTATAATATCCACAGGTTAAAAATATACTAAAGTTGCGATAGTATAGGTGTACCAGAATCTGATGGCAAAATGGGGAAATTAAAATTGGAGACAACACACTCCCCAGCGTTGGGGAAACTAGAATAAAACTTGTTGATCCTTGATATTTTTAACAGTGTTAGTTTCATAATAGGCAATATAAATTATGTACCTAGGTATGGTTTATTAACTTCAGATGAAAATATATAAAAGACAAAGCTACACATTTTTTACATAAGCACATATTTTTTATATTATAATTAATTATTACAGTGACTAACAATAATTATATATTATTATATATTATAATTTAAAATTTGCCATCTGTATACTAGTATTTATTATTCATTTGATGAAGAGAACAAATAGATAATAATAATAAATTGCTCCTCCACCGTTTTAGTTACGTGAACTTGTATGATGTAACTTTCATTTCATATTCACAAAATTTTTGCTACTTTTAATTTGTAACAATGTTTGTATTATTTATTTCAATTAATTTAATATCATTTGCTAATCTTACTTACATATAATTAATTAAACATTAGAAAATATAATCACGAAAACTAAGTATCAAAACGAGTTAATCCTACAAGATGGATAGTATTATTAATGCAGATTGTCGCTTAAATGCAACTTTTTCCTCACATGTTTTTCAATAAACATTAAAAATGATATTTGTGGCTTGTGATCGTAAAGTTGTTTTCGGCAGTACATCGAAAATAATCATCATTTTAGAAAAAGAAGATAATTCCATACAACTCTTTTTTTGACTTGACAAGCCGCTTGACAATAGTTAGTTTTAAAATATTTCATTGCCATATTAAAAACCCATTTTTCTGCTTGTCAAAAATGCCATGAGATGCTGGTACACCTATACCTACTTTGACAATTAATAATTGTGCCCGTGTTCGTCACTTTGAATAGTGATCTTCATTTTGCGTTATCTACCGAGATAATATAGCCGCATTGTCAAGTTATTTCATTCTAATTCTTAATTCACTATACTATGACGACACGCTACTCAACAACACGACACGACACATAAGCATTTTTGCAGTGTTGTTTAGTACTCTATGGTCTGCATTTAGGGTCGTCTACAGTCGATACCACAGATAACAGATGTATCGATATTTAGGGTTGTATGAGCATGACGCATTGTATTTTCAATAACTTCTCGTCATCTATTTCTCCTACCACAAACGTCAAATATACAATGGACGATATATCGTCTCAGCTGAGCCAGAGAGGTGACTGACTGCTTGACGTTGTGTAGCTTACTCCGTTGTTCTTTCTGGTTTCACATTTTGTGAGAAAATTTTGTGATACAGTGTAGACGACAGTTGTCGTGCAACAACAAGAAAACAATCATCCACTATGAGTGAACTAAGTCAAGAAGAGGTGAGTTATATTTTGTGTACGAGCCTTGACTCCGTGCGTATGGCCAATCTAATTTCGTAACAAAACAAAGCGTTGGTGTGGCGATTACAGTTTGTGTGCTTTTATTTCCACGTGCTACAGAATTTGTTGCTCTTTGTAGATAAGGCGTCGTCGGTTAGCTCGGCTTGCTGCTCTCAGTAGCCCTGCGCCAGTGCCTGCCAGTCCACCCGTCACTCCGGGAGGCTCCATGCCCTCCGAAGTAGCAAACGTGCAGCCCCCCTCATTTACCTCCCCTCCATTAGCACGTGGATCCACAGAATCGAACACTAACGTAGACAAAACAAAAGATACAAATTATTCAGATGGAGTGAACAAAGGTGATGTAACAGATGAAACAAAAATACCAGCAGATGGTTTAATTGTTACTGAAAAACCCGAAAACAATTTGCTAGATGAAATGGCAGATACTAAAATGACTGACCTGTCCCAAACAAGACAGTACAATAGCTTTGACTCCATTGGTGATGACACATTATTAAGTTGCGGTTCTGTAAGAGTAGGGAGCCTACCACATTCAACCATTGCCGGATCAGAGGGTGCGTCGACCAGGGAAGATAGTACTTCCAGGTCCATATCACCACCACAGTTTGTGGAGCCTCCGCCAGTGAGACCGAGGATAAGCAACACTTCCCCGAGCTGCTCTCGCCGATCCCTCTCAATGGAAGTAGATGAAGTGTCAGATAGAAATTCTCAGACTGACCATCAACAGGAGCCTATGGAGGTAATTGTGTCTATATTTTATTCACGCAAATAATTTTATTTCATTCATAGTAATTTATTATAAACGAGTAATTTCCCTTGCTTTGGAAGCAAAACCGAAGGGTTTTCTTATTTTTTTACACCTTGGGTGTCATTATTGGAGTTTTAATAAGGATTCCTATTTTTTTTTAAATATAATATAGCCTATGTCAACCGGGGATAGTGTAGCTTCCCAGCAGTGCAAGAATTTTTTAAATCGGTTCAGTAGTTTCGGAGCCTATTCAATGCAAACATATAATCAAATCCTTCCTCTTTATAATATTAGTATAGATTATTTTTGGAAGTTTTATTTTATTCATACATTGAAAGTGTAAAATAAGTTAATTTAAATGATCTTTGTGCTGGACTTTACAATTATATATCAGTATCCACATACTGTACTGTATCCTGTACTAGATTCTTAAATAATATTGGTTTGGTTGATTTCTTGTATAACTGTAAATTTTAAAAACCCCCGACAGTTAGATCAAATGAATTTGAAACGCTTGAAAAGAACTTCATAAGTTGTAGCCATCTCAATCAAGTCAGCTTTCAAAACAAAATGCACTGTAATTGGTCCAATCATTTACAAGCTACGATGCCACGGACAGACACATAGATACGTCAAACTTATAACTCCCCTTTTGCATGAGGGTTAAAAATGGCTTTGAATGTGGTCTAGTGAATTATTTTCAGAAGTCTTGTATTACAAGTAATACAAACGTGAGTTAAGAATGATACTTATTTTATTGTTTCTCTAGCACGCATGTATGTTTTAAAAGTGAAAGTACTGCCATACAAAATAATTTTATTTATTTATTTAGTCTTTATTATACCCAAAACAGTATATTAAGGCGAGCTTAATGCTTACAGCATTCTCTACCAGCTAACCTTTGGGCAAAACAGAAAAAAGCAATGGCAGTATTAAATTAAATAGTAATAATCATCCCATTTGATGTAGAACTGAAAATCTGAGAGGCAAAACTGATTATATTTGTTATGGTATTTGTTATAGCTGTGTCTATTAAATGAGTCTGTGAATGTGTCATTGTGTGATTTATTTATTTGAGATGTTCTACTCATTTTACCTTGTAATTGAATAGCATAAACGTAATATTCATTTGGTAATCCAATGTGGTAGCTGAATAGATCCACTTTTGTAGCTTTTGTGTAGTTAATTCCTCAAAATACATTTATTTTTTCTAAAAATAGGTTGAAGACATAGATCCTACGCAATCACCTGCGCGTAAAATTCATCGATCACGGACGGTCAGTTGCACGGAACTAACTGAGGATCAGCTGCGACACATAGTCGCGAAGATTTTGCAGGTGTCCTGGTCGGAGGACAGTGCTGGTAAGTTGAATAATACAACTAGGAAGATTATAGATTGTTGTATTTCGACGGCCCTGTAGCCTAGTGTTATGGTGACCCTGCCTGCGAAGCCTCCGGGTTCAATTCTCGGCCGGTGCAGACATTTTATGTGTCATGGGTGTTATAGTGACGTCTTATTTGTGTTGTCCATGCCACCCACGACACTGGGATTCCTAGTGCGGGGGTAATGTGTAACTATCTCAAAAATTATTATATTATTTCTTTTTTGGGTAAAGAACTCGTAACTCTCGAAAGATTTGTTTTATATTTTTTGTATAATCTTTTTTATTCATTTGAATGGATCCTGGTCAAGGAGAGATTGACCAGACTGTACACTGACGTACAATCTTGCCGTGATCATGATTCATACATCTCTAAATGAATCATTAATCAATGTTAAGATATAAGTTCAAAATCAAGTTTGTGATTAATCTTTTTAGGTGGTATTTTTGTACCTTCAGTGGCAGGGTCACTCCTAGATAATCCCAAACTCACGTTAGAAGAATTGGTGTCTGAAGCTATAGCAGATGTCATAACTCAGATTGCTGATGGATCTGATCCATTGAACCAGAAGCTTATAGCGATCTCTGAAATGTCCAAAAGACTAAGCGAAGATTGCGGTGACGATACATTGACGAGCGGGCCCCTTGGATCGGAAACAGACGCCGACAAGTCCGAGTGTCCCGCGCCTTCGCTGCCCATTCCAAAGACCATTCCCACCCAGGGACTAGCAGTTAGCTACATACTCAAATTTTACAGTAACATAAACATATACGAGAGGGAGCATCCTAAGAAAAGTTCGGAACCGCCTTTATACGATCTGTTACAAACTTTAAGGACTACTCTGGTGAATTATCTGGTACTTGTGCTTCGTGGAAGATTCGAGTTGGAACCGTGTCGGAAATCCCCCTTGTTACGTTACATATTAGCTAGCAGCACTCCCATTGGACTCATGCCCGAAGTACTGCTCGCTACTTACGGAGACCAGGAAGTATTCGAAGAGGTAATGTAGCATTCTGTATGTTTTTCTGGTCACCTTTAGAAAAATTATGTGTGCACTTAAGATCAAATGTTGAGATCAGATCTGTTAAAAATGGCAATTGCGAAAGCATCTCTTAGCGTAAAGCTGTTGACGCAAATCGAATGATCCGCAATAACATTAAGTTTTTGTTAGAGCAGTAGTAGTGTTGACCTAGATAAGGAGACTAACAATTTCAAGATCATTGGAGCTAAAAGAGAATAGTTGTATTATTTTTTTGTTTTTATCGGATTCTTTTATTGCTGATGTTGTTGCAAAAGTTAAACGTGTTATTGATTCTCTATCGTTAACCTTGATACATTCATGAACCTTACTTCGATTGCATTAAAGACTAGATCAGACATTTTGTTGCTTTTTATATCTTTACTAGCTGTTGTCCGCGCGGAAGTTCTTTCAATTTTATCAAATTCAAAAAATGTCGTCCTTATTATCAAAGTTCTGTAAAACGTATTGAATTTTTGTTTTGATTATTTTTAGAGTTATAAGTACTTCAAAATATCATAGGATTAACCCTTAAACTTAACTCATATTTGCCTCCTTTGAAATTCCAGAACGATAAAATCCTTTTTTTTCTATCCAAATGAATGTATTAATTCCATGCAGGTATTCGTTCCGCTACTAATGGGCATCCGCGAGGAGATGCGGCGCTGCGTGTCTCCCCTGGTGGGGCGTGGTCACGGCGCGGCGCTGCGTGCGTTGCGCGCGCTGTGCGAGCTGCGGGCGGGCGCGCGGCACGCCGAGCGGCCCGTGTGCTCCCTGCTGGCGCGGCTGCCCAGCCTCTGCCCGCCGGCTGTGACCACCGCGCCCGGCCGGGAGATCGCGCGCTGTAGCTTCCTCGGACCGTTCTTTGCGGTGAGTTATGGCATTGAATGATTGAACTATTATTGCGCGATTTTTGCGCAATGAACTGCTGCCATTTGGCAACTGTTTTCAGTGAATTCAGTCGATTTTGAAAAGAGAACGGAGGGGGGATACCTCCCGGCGCGACATAGGTTTTGTTCACGGTGTCTGTTCTAGTACGTTAGTATATTATATTTCAATGGTTGGGTATTTTGGATTGTTTTTATTATGTTCGTTCCCGCTCGCCTATGACATGGATGATTGAGTAGGTATTTACTGACTTAGAGCCCTCAATATCATGGACCACATCCCTACTTACCATCAGGTGGGTTTGTGATCAAGCATTTGGCAGCGAATGGAATTAATGAACTTATTTTTGTGTAAAAAAATATTAATGAAGCAGGCAAGCCACCTTCCATGGTAAGTGATCATCGTCGGCCATGGATTTTATTTTAGTTAGGTTTGATGCTTTGCTGGTAAACAAAGAAAATTGAAGAGAGAAGGAACTGGCTCTCAAGCCCCCACCCAGAACACAAGTTGTTTGGTGACTGAATCGAGCAAGGGGGAAAGCCAGGTAGACCGTTTGCATTTTCATTTGTACGGAAACTTCAGTTTCTAACGTCTTCTTGTAACGTTTTAGCGTCACGGCTGCTTGAGTATATCACAATAGTAATGAAGTTAAACTTAAAATATAAAATAATGCGAAACAATAACATAATAGGTAGGTACTTTTTTTGACGACCCGTGTGGCGCAATGGTTACCATGCCGGATCGCCGCACCAAGGGTCCTGGGTTCGATTCCCAGCGAGGCGGAAATTTTAATGATGAGTTTGAATTTCTGTTCTCGGTCTGGGTGTGAATGTCCTTGTCTATGTTGTGTGTTGTCCATGGCACCCACGACACAGGGAATCCTAGTGTGGGGCTATGAGTGTGAAGCGTTATTTATTTAAGCGTTATTTGATTTACAATGTAATAAACGCAATTAGTTTTTCTTAATTAAATACTAACCTTTTTGTTTTATGCTTGTCATTTCATATATTTCCATAAATTTACTTCTGGTTTTATTAGGAATGTAAAATTATTGTTATACGGTTATTGTTATTAATATTTCGTACAAAATAACAGGACAGTATTCAAAATTAGAATACATATTTCACATCAAATCCTGGCTTAGGAGTATATCATGTCGTCTTCTTGACCACTAACGGCTATGTGAGAGTTTTCGGAAGTCATGACGAGGAATGTTAATTGTTATCTTAATATTGCTACTATTTTGCTATCGAAGATTTTCGATTAGCATTGGAACTATGATAGAAGTTCCTAGAACATTTGGGTCGATCACTAACACCAATCATGGACACTCATTCGCAACGTAAGAATTGTATCACAGCATCGCATGTCATCGGAAATTTCCACGATGCGTTATGCGACCATCGCAATGCTCAGACCGCATCCTCAGTTACTAGGAGAGACGCGTATTATGCAATTATCGATGATTTGAAGTCACTCTCAGAGATGTTGAACAAACAATTTTTCAATTCATTTATTCATTCATACGTTTTCGGAGTTCAATGCGTATTAGATGGTAATTTTCACTTGCTCCGGTAAACAAATTCGCTGAGGTAACTAAGCGTTCTCTGTAAGTCTCGAAAATTCTGACGGCGTTTGAAGTTTTTCATCCGCATTAGTCCAGCGTAATGGACCACGATCTTAACCAGTGTCATTTTGAGAACAGGTTCTTAAGAAAGTGGACCCAGACCCATTGTATTCCCGATGCGATCAGGAATTTCTATGACGGATTAATTTGCCTTAATACCCAACAGGAATCCGAAATCCAATGCATGCGTCGAAATATGTAAAAGTTTAGTTCATTCTTTTGTTTCTTGGACAGCACATATCGATGTTGCCTAAGGTGTCGCTGATGTTCAAGGGCGACGATGGCCATTTACCATCAGGCGGCGTCTCGTTAGTCAGCGATTTCCATAAAAATGCCATTGTTACAATTGTATGTCCTGCAGATATCCCTATTTGCGGAGGAAAACCCTCGCCTAGCGGAGCGCATGTTCGCGTCGGGCAGTGGGGACCGGAGCCTGGCCTTCGCGCTCCAACGCGAGGTGGAGGCCAGCCGGGGCTCGCTGCACAGCATCTGCCACAACATCCTGCTGTGTCCCGAGGCCCGGGAACCCTTCCTCAACTACTTCGCCGCGCTGTACCAGAGGAACGAGCGCAGGGCGCAGCTGCAGACTGATGAGAGGTCGCTTGCCGGTGAGTTCGACATTATCTACTGATAGTGATGGTTTAATTAGTGGTTGCTTAAATTAAACAGGTGAAAAAGTAAACGTATTATAACGTATTTAGTACGGGGGTGACTTGAATTTTATGAAACGAAACTGTCCAGTGGAGACTAGAAATGAGTGGAGACTGAGTTGAGTTGAGTTGAGTCGAGTGGAGTCGAGTGGAGTCGAGTGGAGTCGAGTGGAGTCGAGTGGAGTCGAGTGGAGTCGAGTGGAGTCGAGTCGAGTCGAGTGGAGTGGAGTGGAGTAGTAAAACCTTCAATTATCATCTTCCCGAAATTTAACATTCGTCTCATTATCTTGAAAACAAAATTTTTGAAGGTTTCACTTCTAAGTTCTAACACGTGTGAATTGCACACATTTTAATTTTTTTATTATAAGTAAATGCTTAACTGCAATCCCATCTGATAGTTTTTAACTGTCCGAAATACTATGAAGGGCTACACAGATTAGTAGCAGAACAGAGATTTTTGATTGAGGGAGAGGAAGAGAGTACCTCGGTTGTCACCGCCAAAAGCATTGCAAACGCCTTGCTTACCAATTGCTTACCAAATAATTGATTGAGGAAGCTACTTTTTACTAGCGACCTCAAAGAGAAGAGACACTAGGGCTCTCAGTTTACTAGGTTAGCCTCGTCCTTTGTAGAGCAAGGTACGAGCTAGGAATATCAGCATCGGTTGTTACTATCTGCTTGTGCTAAAGGAAACAAACAGAATCCATCGAGTATCTACTTTTAAACATTTGTTTATAGGCAGTATAGTACAAAAATATAACTCTATGGTACGTTGAAAATGAGTCTTCCTTGGTATTTATTTATGGATTCAGCTAACATTTGTTGTTGACAAATAGGGAAGCGTGTGATTCACCATTGTTCGTGTACTGCGTGCGCAACACGGTCACATCATTTGTTGTGTTTGTCGAGAACTAAGAACATTGTTAACTGGAAACAAGGAAAATACTTTTTTTTCAAAAATCTTGTAAAGTGATTACCTACTAAACCAATTGAGGGATGGATGTATCCCAAGATGTCTTGGGATCATGCTTAAAGCTTTACCTCTGCTACTCCAGGGATAATTTCGATCAGATATCAATGAATATAACATTTATTTTTACAAATTATTATTATTAGGTATCTTATGGTTAAATACGTTAGTAAAATCTGTTTAAAATTGTTGGCTTTGTTTTAAGATAAAAAAAACACACGATCATTATTTCAAACTTTTGTTTAATTTCTAAATATAAAACTATTGTACAGTTTATTTTCATTACATAATTCAACCTAACAATGTAGGTTTTGCACCGAATAATATAGTCGACGTAACAGTCTGCAGTATAAATTGGTCGCGCCTATCGCTTTAATTGAAACTATCATCCGGCCAATGTCATATCATGTATTATACTCGCAAGATTTGCTCTGCGCATGTGAGATTATTAACCCGTGCCCTACCCGTCAGGAGTTTCATGACACAACGCGCACCCACGTGGAAAAAATTCACTCTGTCAATAAATACAAGCTTTATACGTAAAATATTGGGGTGATGTTTACAAAACAAAGTATATGTGTACAGTGTATTGTAATTGAGCGACGTTATATGTATAACTGTGGCGGTTATCAGAGCAACTGCCAAGCTATTTTCGCATTTGTTATTATCTGTGAGCGAATGATAAAGACGTTTACATTGACTACGCAGTCCTTACAGCCACGCGGTAAATTGTCAGCTAAAATAGATCGTATATTACGCTCCAATGTCGCTCACCTCGTCTGAGTTAAACGATTTTCTATTGGCGAATGTCCAATTTATTCACTTTCCAACATCCCGATGTATCACTGGCTCTTTGTAAATTTAAGGAAATACTTATGTCTAACGTGAAGGTACGGCGTGGCTTACATCACAAATAAAATCAGAACAGTATCTCTCATATTTCATACTAGCGCACTACCTGCGACTTTGTCCGCGTTTTCTGGGATAACAAGTACGTACAGTACGGCCGACGTATCTTGGCGCGTCTGAACATACGCTTTGCGAACTTTAACGCATGTAAGGCAGAGATAGCGACACGAACATGTTAACGTGTGTCCGGTGTGTCTGAGACATAATACGCGGCGTACCGAGCATTTCCGAATTGTGTTACTGGGCAGTCTTCTACTACGCGAAGTTCAGACGCGCCAAGATACGTCGGCCGTACTGTACCATGTATCTTATTCCTGGTCATGCTCTACTTCAGTGCGACATTTCATAAAAATCCGAACAGTAGTTTTTTTGAAATCATATGAGTAGGATTCATACTATCAAGACTTGATTGATTAGATCATACTGCAGATTTTTTACAACAATGTATCTAAATTCTAAAATCTTAATCACACGCACCACTGCATGGTAACTGCACAGCAAATTAATATGTATTAACATAACAGAGATCAATAAATAAAGAGTGCAGACCAGATCACCAGACTGATATATACCAATAATATCCGTGGTGACTGATGCCCGTTTTTCAGTGCGGCAGTAAATGTACTACAGAAGCCGTTAAAATTTTATTGGTTGTCTTTGATGCGCATAAGTCCTTATAATATAAATAGTTTCGCAAGAGGCATTTACAGATCCGGATACGTTAGACATTTATTATTTAACTGCTGTATTTATTTTATCAACCGTTTAATATTTGGTTGTATTTTAATTTTTTTTTTCTTTTTACTTCAAAACTCCTTCGTTTATGAATCGATTTGGAAAATATTTTTCAAAAGTTTTTTTATTTCATTTATTGAAATTCAGTTGCAGGGAAGTTCAAATGAGGGGATCCATTTTTAATGTATGTGTTTAGAGATAACTTTTAGTGGTCCTCATCGAATGCTATTTCGTTGCTCTACGTAATTTTTTTGGTAAAATTTATTGCAACACCCTCTCCACTACGTTGACAGAAGTTCCACAACAAAAATGTATTTGTATTCTAATATATTTGTATTGTAATATGTATTCTCATAAGAAATAAATTATTATTATTAATTAAATTATTGTATTGTAATATGTATTGTGTTGTGTTGTCGTGTCAGGCGACGGGTTCATGCTGAACGTGTGCTCGGTGCTGCAACTGCTGTCGGTGCGCATCAAGCTGGAGCGCGTGTCGCCGCTGTACGCCTTCCAGCCCGGCACGTGGGTGAACGCGCGCGACGAGACCCGCCTGTACTTCACCACGCAGGAGGCGCAGGACTGGCTCGACGACCTCAGTGAGTTCGCGTATTGATGCTTTCACTGTTGCGTCGCTTGTCTTCCTAAGCGCCTAAGAAGGCCTCCTGAAAAAACCTAGGTTACACCTCAATCAAATGATTGTGATTTCTCAGTCCTTCTAATTAAAATAAGACTATGGTGGATGTCATTTGTAGGAACCCAGACTATAGTGCGTTTCACGTAAGTCTGTACTTCGATATTGTGTTGGTATTGGAGCATTGAAGTAGAAATTATCAACGTAATAGCGAAATAATATTGAAGTGCAGACTTGTGTGAAACGCACTATTGCGTGGGTTTATACACATGACATCCATCTTCTATCATTTGAAGGATTAAGAAATCACAATCATTTGATTGACGTGTAGCCTGGGCCAATAGGACGTTTATATTCGCGCGAGCCGTGATGTTAATTGGCAATAACATGATGTCCGGCCGGAATTAAATCTCGCCCGACAAGCAGACTTGTCACTCGTCAATAATAATGGAACGATGTGTTCTCTAGCCTCGGACCCGGCGTTCTCGTGGCCCGAGGCGAAGTTCCAGACGGTGTGCTGGTTCCTGACGCTGCACATGCACCACGTGGCGCTCATCCCGGCGCTGCACACGCACCAGCGACGGATCAGGTGACATACTGCTAGTTATTTTTTCGAATGGATAGTTGCTGTTGGTTCTCGGCCTTTACAGCTTTAAGGACAAAAGGGTGAGCTTGGAAAGGTCGGTCCGATGTCCTAAGCGTCGCGTCGCTTGGTGGAGGACATTGTAGTACTGCCCACTAATAGGGTAAGATGCGCACAGAAGGATACAAGCGGGCTTAAGCAACTCACACATAGACATCGTTCATGGACACGACATTAAAGTAATCATGATGCACGGACACAGATAAAATAAGAGTGATCGGCCCAATACTGCTCCCTACAATAGCTGGATTTGGTTTTGGTATACGGAAACATGTGAACGCATAAAGCCATAGACACACGAGTAGACTAGCTACTTGCTAGTAAGTGGTCACTGTAGCGCATTGAAATTACTAACCCCAAAGGCAAGACTGACGAAAGCGTCAATCATGCCGAAAAAGATTGGATTAACAGTCTGAAGTTTCATTCAGTAACAAGTGCTATATAATGTACGAAAGTGTAGCAAAACTACAGTTTTCTGACTACCCACACATCGTAATCCTCTGTTACCCCACTGTACCCCGTCCCGAAACTAACCAGCCTCCCGTTGGTTTCCAGGGCGTTCCGCGACCTGCAGAAGGTGATCGAGGAGCTGATGGCCATCGAGCCGCAGTGGCGGAACAGCTTCTCCGCCATCCGCAACCGCGAGCTGCTGCGACGGTGGCGCCGCCAGATGAAGCGGATACACCGGTAAATGAAGTAGAGAATATCGTATTTGTTACGTTTACTCTTATGTTATTTGTCGAGAGTAAGCAGACTTTTATTGAATGCGCTTTCCGCCCAAGACAAAATCGCCACCTACCATCAGGTGGGATTGTAGTTAATTCCCTATATTAAGGATTCTAAGATCAACACACATAGACAAGAATACACATGCCCAGACCGAGAACAGAATTCAAACCCATCATTTAATTTCTGTCTCGTTTTAAATCGAATACAGGACCCTTTCCAAGGACCAATCGTCAATACAGTAAAAAATATATTTGTTTTTACCATATTATGTTGAGCCCAAAGAGGTAATTTGAATGGGTTGCTACATTTAACGTGTTTTTAATCCAAATATAAAACCCCGTCATCATCAGTTCGAAGCAATGCGCGGAAACAGCGCTGCTCGACAGCGAGCTGATGCGTCGCAGCGTGCAGTTCTACTCGTCGGTGTGCGCGCTGCTCGTGCAGCAGCTGGAGGCGGCGCGGCGCACGCCCCTGCCCCCGGCCACGCCCCCCGACACGCCCCCCAGCGCCACGCCCCTCGCGCCGCCCGCCGCGCCGCCGCGCGCCGCGCACGCCTTCCTCGCCACGCCGGAGTGGTACGTCGAGGATATTGCCGAGTTCATGCTGTTTGCTGTGCAGTGAGTAACAATAATTCCTAAATTTTTTTATTATCAAAAGCAGATTATTAAGATACCTGGTAGATAACAAACATTACAGGCAGTGTTAAAATGTAGTAGCGTCTGACCTCCGGCCCTCTAGACCAAAAAAATCTGATTTGCCCCTCTCCCCTAAGCCAGAACCTGGGTACACCCATACAGCGCATATACTCTAACGTCTTTTCTCAATATTCAATCCATTCGGAATGGACCATTCCATAACTCTCAAATTAGTCGGCAAGCAACTGTCGAAAAGTTATAACTTATTCAGAAAATATAGATACGTTATTGAAAACGTCCATAAACAGATTAGATGTAATCACACGGCAAACTCGTTTCAGATACGTACCCCAGATCGTAGCGGACTACATCGAGGACCCGATCATAACGTGGCTTCTGAACGCCATCTGCTACTCGCACTACATCAAAAACCCGTATCTAGTGGCGAAGATAGTGGAAGTGTTATTCGTGATCAACGTATCAGTGCCGTTGAAACTCAAGAATGTGTATGAGAAGTTCATGGACCACCCCATGTCTCAGACGCAGCTGCCGAGCGCGCTGATGAAGTTCTACACCGACATAGAGACCACCGGGCAGAGTACAGAGTTCTATGACAAGTTCACGATACGATTCCATATCAGTATCATATTGAAGGGCATGTGGGAGCGGCCGATACATAAGCAAGTGAGTGAAACTATTTTTTTGGTAAAGCTGCTTACTTTAATGCTACTAATACCTCGTTTACATTCAGCTCATTTGAGCAGGAAAGTAGGTAGGGAAGTGGGCAGGACGAGTATGTGAACACGATACTTCTCATGCTCCTACCACTGCTACTCGCGCTGCCCGGCGCTCCCCAAAAGAGCGGTTTTTCAGCCAGTGTTGCCAATGCTACGGCAATTACCGTGTTCTACGGCTTTCAGGCCAAAAAATCACAAAATCTACGGGCTACGGCTGGAACCCTATTGCCGTAGCAAATTCTACGGCTTTTCGCAAATTTTAACAAAGTCAATTTTATTTATTGTTTTGCAAACATTTAACGAATGTTAAACCCTTAAAACAGCGCCACCAGGCTTATCTTGATGTTAATGTAGGCTAATGAAAAGTATTACTCGTTTTGTGGGCATCAAATTCACTGCCGATGACCTTTTTTTTTAGTTCGAGCGCTGAACCGATGGTATATATTGGCGTAATTGGATTGCTACGGCCCACACTTGATCCTTTCCCATATAAACGTCTGCTTTTTTAATAATAATAATAATACTTTATTTCAGATTACTCCATATTAAGTTACAAGGTTCACATACAATTTTTTATCTAATGGGCTCCATTGACGATGCGATCGATCGCACCGATCGATCGGTTCAAAAGTGCCACTCATAGCGGTAACATACACTACCGATCCGTCGGTGCGATCGGTCGGCAACGACGGATCGCACCGATCGATCGCATCGTCAATGGCGCCCATAATGTACACGGCCTTCCAAAAATTTTCATTGGCAACACTGCATTCAGCTCCGTCGCAGTAATATTTCGACGTCTGCCATTGCCGAAAGTCGAAAGCGATGTGAGTGGTAGGGCAGTATGTAAACACTACACTTCTCTCGATCCTGCCACGGCAGTATCAAGGGGATTATTGCCGACAGCGCGAGGAGCAGCGGTAGGGGCTGAATGTAAACGAGGTGTAACATAATAGCGAAGTGTGTCGAAAATTGTCATACCGCATATGGTTGGTGTAATATAAGTTTAAAATCAGTACGAAAAGCCAATCGAAACTAACCCCAGCAATTTTATGTTTTTTTATTATTATCGCCCATTGTCTAGTGTGGCTAGATATTTATAATAGTTCAGTGCAATATCTCAACAAAAATATTTGTCTTATTCGTATTATGTTATTTCCAGGCTATAGTGAACGAGTCTCGGTCGGGCCGCCAGTTCGTCAAGTTTATCAACATGCTCATGAACGACACCACATTCCTTCTGGACGAGTGTCTCACGGTATGTATTGATTATGTGACGTTTTAAAGATGTATCTATCCCTAAAAAAGTATTATCTCAAAAATATTCATACCTACCTATAAAAATATACAAATTATAAAATCGTCTTGTTATCAATAAAAAATTGAAAAGTACATGAATATTATTATCTATTACATTTTTGTAATTTGTTGTCGAGGGGCAACTTTTTAATTTTGAGTATGGAAAATTTTCAATCAAAACATACATTACATTGGAAACTGCTTCTCAGCGATGATTGTGTTCTCTGATATTGTGTTATAAATCAAACATACGGTAACATTGAACATTGCAGTACTTGAAGCGTATCCACGAGGCGCAGGAGAGCGACGCGGGCGGCGCGGCGGGGGAGGTGCGCGCGCGCGCGCTGGCGCAGGACGAGCGCCAGTGCCGGTCCTACCTCACGCTGGCCAGGTGAGCGGGGACTGTGACACCACATGACTGACATCTGACATCAGTGTCGGAACGCTAGTTTCCATAGTAGTCCAGTCATCTTAGGAATTCACTGCGGAATGAGAGATACCCAGCTGATTTTTTTGTATAAAGTTGTATTTTGGCATTCTAAAACTTGTCTCAAAACCTGCATATTATGGTAGGGTGACCGCGTCTATTAAAAATTTGAGGACAAAGGTCACAAAAATCGGTTTTTTGCATATATCTCATTTCCTATGAGTTTTTCGCTATTTGTATCTTCATCAATATTGAAGAGAATTAAATTCCCTACAACTTTTGTATCAAAAAAATTTTTATACGTTGAATCGTTTTCGAGATAGAGGGCGGAGAGCGCGCGGTTAGAGCACAATGTTAGGTCAACCGGTACAGTCCCGGTCAAAACATGCTATATTAAGTTTATTAATTATATCTACCCAAGTAGCACACGGGGCTGTATAAGGGCTGTCTAATGGTTCACACGTGAACTATAAGCGGTAAGTCAGCTGTATAAGAGCTGTAGAGCACGCTTTACAGCCCTTATACGACTGATTTGGGCACAAGTTATACAGCCTTAAGTTCACATAGCTGTACAGTAGCAGTATAACAGCATTTAAATAGCAGTATAAGTGAGTGTTCACACTGAACTCGCGGGCGCGGGCGCGGGCGCGGTCGCGGGCGCGGTGGCGGATTCGTGTTCACACTGGCCGCCAGGCGTTTGCGCGATTGTGACATGTTGTCAGAGGTTGAAAACATGGACGACGAACTTTTTTTAACCGAAAATTCGTACCTAAAGTTCCATTTAGGTACTCACCCTGCATATCAGGAAACAATTCAGCAATTTCCTTCCATAGTTTATTAAGAATGTTTCTGTTCATAAGATGCCTGTGTTTATTCTGCCAAATCTGAGTTCAAATCAAATCAGTTCTAGCCTGAATAGTACTAATAAACTCTTCTGTATTAAAGGACATGATCTTAGATGAAAGAACAACCCTTTAATCTGGGGACATAATGAATTCATGTGCTATCGTTTCTAGCGACAAGTTCAAAATGGTTGAACTTACCTGACATAATCGCGCGTTCCGCCGCTAGTTCAGTGTGAACACACTCATACATTCTCATGCGTTTGATATTGCCGCTAGCGGGCCGCGCGCGGTTGTCGCTAGCGTGGCCGCTACTTACACCGCACGTGCGTTTTGTATATGAACACTTTCATAGTAGTTCATATGTTTGAAATTTCGCGACCGCGCCCGCGACCGCGCCCGCGAGTCAGTATGAACAAGCACTAAGAGGTAACACGTTACCTTAAAGCTGATTAATGGCAGTATATGGGACCCGATGTGATCCAATAAACAGCCAAGAGTGTAATAGGGAGTAACATGTGGCTAATTATTCAGCCCGCTTCTGTATGTTACACACTTTGCCGCTGGCGTGACTGGCAACTTTTGAAGCCGCCGGCTTTGCAGCACAAATAAGCCATATTCCTACTCGGCCCTGTCCTTGAAAAAATTGCCTACAACCCGCGCGGTACTTAAACGCGCGCGTCCACTGACAGTATTTTAATTTTATCAAACGATTTGAGTTTATTTGTAGTTTTGTAATTGTGAATATTACATCTTCTATTTTAAAAATGAAATTAGTTGTGAATGAATGAAATCCCGGATATCTCAGAAATGGTGCGTCCTAGACGATTTTTGATACGATTCCCAACCCCCGTACATACCCCAGTCCCGATTACATAACCTTGCTGTACCCATCGCTAACCTCCACCCAAATTTTCAACAATTTTTTTTTTTTTGGAAAAACCGGAAATCCCGGATATCTCGGAAACGGTGCGTCCTAGACGATTTTTGACACGATTTCCAACCCCCCTTAAGAACCCCCAGTCCCAATTACATAAACCTTGCTGGACCTACCCCTAACCCCCCACCCAAATTTTCAACAATTTTTTTTTGGAAAAACGAATATCTCGGAAACGGTGCGTCCTAGACGATTTTTGACACGATTTCCAACCCCCCTTAAGAATCCCTAGTCCCAATTACATAAACCTTGCTGGACTTTTGACTTACAGCAATTAGCTGAATAACACTCTCAAAAGTCTCAAAAGAGTAAACTAAACAGCTTTAAGCTGAATAAGTGCCCACACGTGAACTTTTATAACTCCAGCATTATAACGTCGTATTTGTGGACCCTTAGACAGCTATTGGCGTATATTTACCCTCTTATAATGCTCTTATTCAGCTTCTCGCATTATAACAGTAACGTTATCGCATTATAACACCTATAGCTGTATATTAGGTTAACATTACACTCTTATACAGACCTTAGCTGTATATTAGGTTAGCATTACACTCTTATACAGACCTTAAACAGCTTTAAGCGTATTTTTCGCCTTTATACAGCTAATACATCACAGGTGAACTCATATAAGAGTGAATTAATGCTTTAAGTTCACTTGTACGCTAAATGTGAACTCTTATTCAGGCCCCGTGTGCTACTTGGGTATCTAACAGCCTTTTAAAGTCCACTGCTGGACATAGGCCTCCCCTAATTAGTGCCACTCCGACCGATTCTGGGCCCTCCGAGTCCACATCGTTCGAAGGACAGATAACCAATGGGGTTGCAAAGTCCTCGAATGGCGGCCACGTCTCGGTAAAAGGAGCACTGGTCGCTCCCCGACCAGGTGGACTGATGACCTAAAGAAGACAGCGGGAAGCCGCTGGATTCAGAGGGCCCAGGACCGGTCGGAGTGGCGCCAATTAGGGAAGCCTATGTCCAGCAGTGGACTTTAAAAGGCTGTTAGATAGATAGAATTAATAAACGTAATATAGCATGTTTTGACCGGGACTGTACCGGTTGACTTTACATTGTGCTCTAACCGCGCGCTCTCCGCCCTCTATCTCGAAAACGATTCAACGTATAAAATTTTTTTAGAAACAAAAGTTGTAGGGAATTTAATTCTCTACAATATTGATGAAGATACAAATAGCGAAAAACTCATAGGAAATGAGATATTTGCAAAAAACCAATTTTTGTGACCTTTGTCCTCAAATTATTAATAGACGCGGTCACCCTACCATATGCAGGTTTTGAGACAAGTTTTAGAATGCCAAAATATAACTTTATACAAAAAAATCAGCTGGGTATCTCTCATTCCGCAATTCTTACCTAATTTTGACTAAAATGACTGGGCTATAGTGCTTGTTCACACTGAACGCGCGGGCGCGGTCGCGAAATATCAAACATATGACCTACTATGAAAGTGTTCAAACCAAAACGCGCGCGCGGTGTCTGTAGCGTTTACCGCGACCGCGCCCGCGAGTTCAGTGTGAACACTCACTTATAGGTTGACTCTAGAATGTAACCACCGTGCCACTATAAGGCTACGTCCGCACAGACAGGCGGCTTGCTTAGCGCCTAGATACTAGTGGTTTGCATTCTGGTTACTTGCTAGGATACACGGTGGCCGCACTGAGAGATGGTTTGCGTGGTGAGTCGCTAGGTGCCTTGTAAAACGTAGTGATTAAGTACTCTGTGGTGCCTTGGTCATTTTGATTGTCGGCACGTTGACGTTTACTTGACGTTTATTCTTTCAAAATGCCTGGTGCCTAGTGGCAAAAAACCAACATGTTTGTTTACTTCGATACACGCTAAGTGACTAGCTAGGCGCCAAGCACGCAGTGCGGCCAGTCGCGAACACTCTAGAGCGTTCGTTTTACTAAGCTACTCGCTAGGTAACTAGGTAGACTCTAGGCGCTAAGCAACCCGCCTGTCTGTGCGGACGTAGCCTATTTGTCGGGATTACATTTTTCTACACTGTCAGGAAGGGTTGTTTTTCCGCGTATCTTGTATGTATGTATGTATCTTGTATGTATGTTTACGACACTTCATCACTGAATACTTTTTGATTGTAATCACTTACTCTGTCTATTGGCACATGTTTCATCACTGGCCACCGAAATGAGGTTTTTTAAAAATACACAATCGACATTATAACGTGTGTGTGTGTGTGTGGTCGGCAGGGAGACGGTAGACATGCTGGAGTACCTGACGGTGGAGATCCGGGAGCCGTTCCTGCGCGCGGAGCTGGTGGACCGCCTCGCCTCCATGCTCAACTTCAACCTGCAGCAGCTGTGCGGGCCCAAGTGCAAGAACCTCAAGGTGATACAACCATACCTTCATCACAATCATCACTAGTACAGTACGACGTATCTTGGCGCATCTGAACATACGCTCTGCGAACTTTAGCGCATGTAAGACAGAGATAGCGACACATGCTAACGTGTGACAGAGACGTAATTCGCCGCGTACCGAACATTGCCGAATTGTATTACTGCGCAGCCTTCTGCGCGAAGTTCAGACGCGCTAAGACACGTGGGCCGTACTGTACCATACCTTACTCTTACATCACTAGTATATTTCCTTCTTTCTCTTTCTTGCTTTGATGATGCTTTTGGCTTTGCTGATGTGTACAAGCAACGGTGGACACTTACCATCAGGTGGATCGGCAGCTCGTTTGTCAGTAGCCGATGTCACTGCATAAAGAAATAATTTTCAAAAAAAAAATAAGAGATGTGTATATTATATTTCTATAATTTCTAAGATGCGTGTGAATTCCAATTTAATTGACCGTGGTCGACTACAAACTTTATTCGAATTGGTTTGTTACTAACTCTTTTCGAAAGTTCCGTACGTTGATAGGTATAAAATGGTACAATATCTGAACTGTCCCCAGGTGCGGCGTCCCGAGAAGTACGGCTGGGAGCCGCGCCGGCTGCTGAGCCAGCTCGTGGACATCTACCTGCACCTCGACTCGCCGCCCTTCCACGCCGCGCTCGCCGCCGACGAGGTATTTATTATCTAAGCTTAAATAATACGAGTAACCGCCCTCGCTTTGCTTCGGTTTTCTTATTTTTTTACAACTTGGGTTACATAATTGGAGTTGGATCCCCAATATTTCTGAAAATATAATATATCCTATGTCCCCCGGGGATAGTGAAGCTTCCCAACAGTGAAAGAATTTTTCAAATCGGTTCAGTAGTTTCGGAGCCTATTCAATGCAAACAAACAATCAAATCTTTCCTCTTTATAATATTAGTATAGAATAAAAAGAGGAGTTTTGATTTTTTTATTGTTTCGAGTAGTCAATTTCATAACTGATAAAATATGATGTGACATGGTCACAAATGAAATATAAAATGCTATGTAGAATTTTATAAATGCAATCTATAACATTTAGAAATTGCTATATGAATACAAGACGTGACGTATAACATGAATTGGGATTTGATTTGATTTTTATAACAATTGCAGAGATCGTTCCGCAAGGAATTGTTTGAAGAGGCTGCTGTGAGATTGGCAAAGTCGTCTATCAAAACGCCAACCGAGATTGAACGGTTTAAGACACTGGCTGATAATGCCTATGAAATCATGAGTAAGTATTTACTTATTAAGCTTTCTCAATAATACAATCAACTACTGTTGGTAATAAATATTATATGTATGTTTATTTAAATTTCAGTGTCCAACAAGGAAATATGCGATGAATTCGGGGACGCGCCGGAAGAGTTCAGAGATCCACTGATGGACACACTCATGACCGACCCTGTGTTATTACCCTCGGGCAAGGTATGTAACATTACCTTCAATATTCTTCCTTCTCAGTTTATACGTTTTTGTCAGAATGGTTTTCCACCTTAAAACATTTAATCCTAATGTTAAAGAAAAACATTGCGGAGAGTATAATAGGAGAGTATAATTTGTAGTATCATGGCCGCATGGGCGTATCACTATAATTTTATTATGATTCGGGTACCCACAATATCTATTTTGTATTGTGTATTGTATGTTAAGTTTAAAATCATGAGTCCGTATGAATTTGCAAGGTGTTTTATATAGTTAAATGGCACTCATAGCTTGTTTTAAGCCAAACCATAATCCAATCCGATTTATCCACACTGATTAGCAAATTGTTCTATGCTTATCTGGCACTATAACGGAAAAATTTAAAAAGTAAATGGATCTGAAATTGAAAGTTTAAAATTTCAAGTGTAGCAGATTTATGTTTAATGCACTCATAAATCATATGATGTTATTGTCGTTTTCATTTTCAGATTATGGACCGCTCGGTGATTCTACGACATTTGCTGAACAGCTCCACGGATCCATTCAACCGACAGCCTCTTACTGAAGAAGAACTGCGTCCAGGTAAGTCTATTGTACTATTTGACCAAGAGTTCAAAATTTGAGTTCAACCTCATTTATCGAAGAAAATATCCAAAAACTGAGCTTTATACTTAAACGAAAATTAGGGCCAATTTCATACTCTTTTGTTATCTGACGCTAATCCGCCCAGCTGCTCAAGGTTAGTGGCTCTTACAAGCGCCTTTACAGTTTTTTCTCTTTAACAGCGACTGAACTCAAGGAGCGGATACTGCGGTGGCAGCGTGAAAAGAAGCCTTCGACGTCATAAGCTAAAGCCAACCACTAAAGTCTGATGTATATACTGTAATACATTTACTAAGACTTGTCTGGGTGTACCAGCGACGCGGACTATTGTCCAACGAATGCGTGAATGTGAGATTACTCTAAGCATGTTGTCTTAGTGCAATTGTATCCTTATGAAAAGAGGCGATTAGAAAATTTTTACATTTCAAGTGAAGTGTGTTGGCTGCTATTTGTGCACGTATTTATTTATTGAGAGTTAAAATGACAATTTATCACGGGCTATGAAAATGTTACATAATTTTTGAGAATTCTTTAAATGACTCTGTGCTCGAAAGATGTCCGATTTACTTTGTGCTCTGTTTAATGTTGTACTAAAATTTAGTTCTTGTTAATTCTGTACCTACTTTTATTGTTTATGCAATATTAATACATCACTAACCTATTTGATGCAGTGCACGAATCTCTTTCTCAGCTGAAGAGGATACTCTTGATAGATTCACTAGATATGTTGTAGTTACTCGTATTTTCTTATATACATCTGTATATAATATGTTAATTGGATATAGAAAAACATCACAGAATAACTCGAGTCATGCACAAAAGGCCTAAATATACACATGGGAGTTGTATTTTTGTACTGAGACATGGAACATTAACTGCAAGTGGAGTGCATTGAGGTGCTTGACTCATCAGCCCCAAAATGTTTTACTACATGTGTAATGTATCTGTGTGAAGCGGTTTACACAATTTATCTGTGCATTTCATAGGATAGAATGTACCTTACAAATATGATATACTTTTGGAAAATTAGCCGTCGTTAGTTAGTGAAACCGATAGTATATTTATAACAAATAAATTAGACATCAAATAAAATAAACACTACGATGCAGTATGGAATCTAAAAATTTACGCAATTTTTAACTGAATTGAATAATTACATACTTTTTGCACATAGTGATATTATTTTAATAGTTTGTTAGTTGAAATATATCTTGTATTTAAATAATTATGTGATTTTGTTCCTTTAAGTTAGATATCTCTCGAAATGGAATTTCAGTTTAGAAATTAATAAGTAATAAATAGCACTACAATATCCATTAGTAGCGTGCTATTAATAATTAATAAACTGATAATAATATTATAATCTAAATTCATTCTCTTCAGTCACTGCCAAGTTTCGTCAATCTTAGATTTATTGATCAGGCATTCCTAAATGAAATCCATTTCTCTAAATTTATGTGGTCTCAATTGTATTATAATTTGACTTATTGTATTTATCTTTACTTATATTATAAAGGTCTCTTACGTTGATATATCAGTAAAATATTATAAAACAATATCATTGTTTTTATTACTCAATAAATAAGGTATTTTATTTCCCGGCCCACAGAACACATTACAACTTTAACAAACAACGATGAGTGTAGTGCTTGCCGATCATTTGACTCTCTGAACTATTTAAGTAGAAACCCACACTGTCTTCATAAGACCTGCGCCTTTGTCAGAGAGGTTGTTAACATTGACGTGAATAATAAAGCACTAGACACAAATTGATTGTGTTTGTACAAAAATAACCTTACACCATAAGCAGGTTCAACAAGCCGCACAAACTGGCAGAATATACTATTGGATTACACCATAAAATAAACTAGCAAAATTAATCATATATTCTCTTTATAGTAATTAATATTTGGTTAATTAATTATTATTGTCAATACTTCAAAGCTAACAAATTAAAAGGCCCATTAAAGTTCAACAATAGCCCTGAATAAACTATTGTTATTTAACATTTAAGTCATTTTAAAAAGAGGTAGCTGCTATGAGAATCTAGCCGAGTGGAAGCTTGTCTCAGTTCAACCAACTTTTTATTATAGGCTTAAGGAAAACTGCTTTGCATAATAAAATATGAATACATAAAAATATGTTATCAGTCATCTCGGCCTTATACAATACATTTTTTTGTGTGACATGGTGTCTTTTATGTTACCTCCCTGCTGTTCCCTAATACAATCTGTTTAATGTGATAACAGGACTCTGAACAACATTTGTTTAATGAGATATTCAAGATACACTACAGGGAAATTTATAAGTATTGTATGATTACAATGGACATTGTAGAGTCAAATCCATAAGTGTAATGCTTACAGGTCTTTACTTGTTCATATGCAGCACTGTATTATTAATTATCAATGGTATTACAAACTATTCTTAACATTAAATTATTTATTGATTTACAGTGAAATTACAAATCAATAATATAATTGATTTTTAATATATCTTCAACATTATTTTATTTAACAAACAAAAGCTTAAATAGCATTAACATATTGTGTCATAATAATCTACATAAATTATTTTCCAGTTATTTTTAGTTGGTAATATCTTCTACAGTACATGTTTAACTTAATTAGGCTATTAAACACCAAAAACCTGCTTAATACTTTATAATAGAAAACCTGGACCGTATTTAGTAGCTTTGAATCTTAATAATGGTATAATCCAGACCAGTTATTATTGTCTTTCTGGGTTACACAAAAAGCCTGTTTAACAATTTAAAGAATCATACATTGTGTGTAAAAGCAAGTAGTTAATATCACTAAAATAATGCAGACTCAAATAGTATGTATGATAGTTTTATTCATGAACAAATAGTCAAAAAGACAACAAAATTACTCAATTTGTGACAGAGTAAAAAATATATTTATTAATATATACAGAAATTTCTTCAGACAAATAATACAGTGTAAACTCTTTATAGCATTAGCTTTTATAACGATAAACTCCCTATATCGTAGAAGTGAGCGCAATTTGGTTGGTTTACGTTAAAACCCACATATTGATAAACTCTTTATAGGGATTAGGAAAATACCCATTCTGTTACAAAAAAAATGTGTTCATACTTACCATTAGTAAATATTTACTATCATATTATTGTTTATATTATCTTATCAGGTTACAAAAGACTTTGAGGCTACAAAACTTGTTGTCGTAAACAGTCTTTGCTTTTTAACCAACTTCAAAAAAAGGAGGAGGTTCTCAATTCAACTGTTTTTTTATGTTTGTTTAACCTCAGAACTTTGGACTGAGCGAACCGATTTTGATGATTCTTTTTTTAATCGAAAGCTGGTGGCTGTCATGTGGTCCCCCATAAATTTTAACGAGATCTGACAAGCAGTTTTTGAGACTTTGAAGTCGGGTATTTTTTGTTAGTAAAATTTAGACTGTTAGTGCTTGTTCACATTGAACGCGCGGGCGCGGTCGCGAAATATCAAACATATGACCTACTATGAAAGTGTTCACATCAAAACGCGCGCGCGGTGTATGTAGCGTTTACCGCGCCCGCGCCCGCGAGTTCAGTGTGAACAAGCACTATTTCTCAATTACCTTGACCTTGTGCATCAATACACTTTGTTTTCTTGAAAGTGATGACGGTGTTAATGGTCTTCAACCAAACATACCGGGTACCTATCATATATCAGTCGAAAACCAACTTGAAACTGGTTACATGACCAGTAAAATAAACGATTATGTGTGGACAAAAAAGCTTGTCTGAGAATAATTATCGTGCATTTGATTGTTTGCTTTCTTCACTCCATATAACAATAACTCTCTTTAATGATAAAAATGCTCAGTCCCTTAAGTTTCGTTATAAAGAGTTTGCACTGTATTTAAAATGTTTCTAAGATTTTAAATAGCCTTATGTAAATGTTAACAATAATAATTCAATGTAAAGTAAGCAAAATTTAAGTTTTATACTTGAATTTATGTTATGGCATCGAAGTTACTCCTACAGTCCTACCTAGTTGATATATCCACAGGTAATTAATTGTGGTAAGAGGTTATGTTCTAATCCATTGTATTAAAAAGTACTGTACTAATGAAGTACTGGTCTGTAATGGCTATGTATAGGTTGTAACTATTTTATTAATCTTCAATATAGTACAAACTCATTCAGCATGTTCTATAATATTTAAATAAAATCATATAATTATGTGATTAAAAACAAGAGGTTAAATAAATAACAATTATCTTAGAACTATAAAACTTTGCTGCCATCCAAATGTACCAAATATTTTAAAGAATTACAAATTTTTTACAGCAATCACAGTACAATCAATGTGACAATACCAAAGCTCTGTAAGTAAGTACATTGTTTAAATAAAACTATAATGTTATTGCCTCAAAAGGTAGGGCAACCTCTGAGCAAATAGACATGATATCATATACAACATACCAAAATAGAAATTAAGTCTAGCCGTTTGTCGTGGGACATATTGCATTGTTTCTGGACATCTAAACCTTCTCTCGATATCAAATGCTCGTGGTAGAGTCAGCATTGGCAATAGGAACCACAGAGAGCACCTCACTGCTACCACAACAAACATAATATATGGAGTAAAAAGTAAAAATGCATATAACAAATATGAAGCTGTTTTTCCAATCAATATAGCCAGTGTTACGATTTCAGCTTTGCTGTCTATCTCCAGGTCTCTTGTGTTGTTGCTATGTAAAATAGCCTCAGTGTTTAATGCTAAAGGCACTGCATAGTAGACTATAGGCCAGTCTACTCTACCAGTTTGTGCTAAGAAAGCAAACACGACGGAGACGGGCCCAAATATGACTAGAACCAAGATATCACCTAACGCTATATATTTCAAACCAATACCACCAGTGTACAGGAATGAGGATGATAGTCCCCCAAAATAAACTAGAGCTAAATGTTCCATTCGAGCAGGTGACATTATAACTAACAATACAAAAAATGCACAACCTGCCATGTACAGAATGGCTCCTAGAGAGACAACTTCATCGATGCTTAAAATATGATCAACCAGAGTTCTATCGTCCGATTTACGATTATCGATACCTTTGACGAAATCGAAATACGTATTAACTACATTCCCAGCCCCATGTACTGGGATGACTGTACACAAAGTCAGTAACAACGTAACCCAACTGAATCCATTTTCGCCTGGAAGTCGATAAGCTAGTGCGGCGCCCAGTAGTGTCGGCAGCAGGCTCCCGCTGAGGGACCACGGTCGTAGTGCCAATACATACGTACGCATTTTCATCAAAGGGTTTCTCGCTGGCACTGCACTAGTTTCTTTTGGTTGTTCTAATAGATTTCCATCGGAAGTGGTTATATCCGCATCTTCACTCTTTTTATCACATTTCACTGTCATGTTTACAGTTGCCTATTTATTGCTATAGAGCTCAAGAAGCTGCTGGTGCTCGCTTAACCTCTCACGTTTATTCGTTACTACGTAGACGCTCACGGAATACGTAGGTACAAATTCTCATTATAGCGTTCCAATGTAACATTGACTAGTCAACCCGAATGTTATATGTATAGCAAACAGGAATCTTTTATCAAAAATAAGTCTTTTTATAAAAACTACCGTTACCAAACTCAACAACCAACAAAGTTTAACTTATCCAAATAATCCAAGTAAACTGAAACGTCCTCAAATTGACATTGACAGTTTACGTTAGTAAGTCAAATGTCATCTCTACAAAATGCAATCTATGGTCGTATCCTTGGACATAAACTCTATAATTATATCCATGGTCGTATCTATATCTATGCCATGGAGGGTTGAGTAGAAGGAGGGCCATCTCCTATGAAGGGAAAGTTGAAAAAATGTCTGTTTACTGAAAATAGAGGTTCTAATAATGGCCATTCCTTAATGGTGCTAGTATCTGACAAATAGCGATATGACCCATAAACATAGCTGTTGTTGACGGAGTGAAGTTTGCTGAAATATTCAAATATTTTAAAATTTTCATGGTACCTTCTATAATACCAGTATACAAAACCTCAACTATTTACGTAGTCGAATGTAATGTTAGACTTACAATGTTTTAGTGAATATAACCAAAATAGTGCTGTGAGAAAACGTGATTTTTATTTATTTATTTTAACTCATAATACATTCCATATCAATAAATTACTTTTAATACATAATATCACAATTACAACAATTTAAAATTTCATAATAATTAATACTAGAATTTTAACTTTTTAGTAGTCTGAATTTTTTAAATTAATTATTAGTGATTTTACAGTGGCGATATTAAATAAACGTTACAAAATTTATTTTGTTTGAAAAGTGCGCCAAAACCAAATGGAAATTGGTCGGTTATTTATTTCTCTATAGAGGTTCCAATACCTACCACCACAGAACACACAAACACACACACACACTTGTGTCTGTGTTCCGTGCTGAAAAGTGCGCCAAAACCAAACGGAAATTGGTCGGTTATTTATTTCTCTATATAGGTTCCAATACCTACCACCACAGAACACACACACACACACTTGTGTCTGTGTTCCGTCCACCATCCTACTACGACAATAGTGTTGGCGTCGAATGACTACGATATGAACATATCTGTTGTAGATGGAATGAGGTTTGCTGAGTTATGCCTTTTTTTCGAGGGGGAATCTTCATAGATACCCGAACCTACAGGTTGCGGGTTATGTGGGATTTCTACCCACTAAAACCCCCTCGGCATCCATCCAGCGCATATGGTGAGGCTTCGGAATCTCTAGTGAACGCACCGGTGCCTGCTGAGTTATGCCTAGTGCATCCGCAGCGTCACCCGTAATTAATGGCGCTAGTGTCTGAAAAATAGATATAGATGGGTCTCCTTACCTCTATACTCTACTTTATGCTGTCTATGAACCTAACCTTACTTCTATAAACGTCAATGTCATGATTAGGGTTACACAAAATTTCAAAAGTATCGATACTTTACTCGATACCAGTATCGTATCAAAAGTATCGATACCAAAAAAGTATCGGAACAAAAGTACGTTTCTAACAAAATAGTCACTAATATCCAATCTATATAATAAATCACAAAAAAAATTTGTAGTGATGTCCTTTATAGAAACTGAAACCATCCAACCGATATGCCTCAAAATGGTTTCATTGGAAATGCAATAATCCGAAGGCAATAAACCAATGCAATAAGCACATTCAGTCCATTGATAAAGTCGATTTTCTACTTTTCCAATACAACAATTTGAAGATAATATGTAACGATTGCGCATTAATGTCAACGTCAACACACAAACACTGATCTATCATATTTATCAGAAAATTTAGCGTAGTGGACACGCCGAGTATCCTAGTAGATATAATATCATGGAGGATTGAGTAGAATGAGGGCCATCTCTGTGAATTTACTCTCTCCTTACATCTCTGTGAAAATTACGGGTGGCGCTGCGGTGCGGTCTACAACAGCTATGTTCAAATATCTTATCAGACACAAGCGCCATTCATTACGGGTGGCATAACTCAGCAAACTTCACACACACACACACTAGCGCCATTCTGAAATGGCCATTATTGGAACCTCTATTTTCAGTAAACAGCTGGACACTTTTCAACTTTCCCTCATATGAGATGGCCCTCCTTCTACCTTTCAATGCTCCACGATATATATTAAAAAACTGTTAGACAGTTAGTCCATAGAGTATAGAGGGTAAGGAGAGCTATCTCCCATGGGGGAAAGTTGAAATAATGTCCAGCTATATACTGATAATAGAGGTTCCAATACCTACCACCATCCTACGACAATAGCGCTGGCGTCGGAATACTTAACTACCATATGAATATAGATGTTGTAGACGGAGCTGGGGAGTGAAGTTTGCTGAGTTCAATAAAATTTATCCTAGGCTACCAAAGCGCCCCCCGTTTCATTTTCATGCACAGAGATGACTCTCCTTGCATATATAGGTATAATACATGAGTTAGTCCTATGTCAGAGAAGTACTTTCCTGTAACTAAGGAATTGAAAGATGCTGCTATATAATAATACAATAATACTTTTAATGGCTACAGTTATCAGAAAACTGAATAAGTTAAACAGTTTAAAAGACAAAAAGCACTACACAGATTATTCAGCCCGTAAAGGTTACTCGTAAAAAACTCCTAAGATAGTTCAATGCAATAAAATGGTAACACACATAAAGTGCTCGTCAATGAGTGTGAATTTACCGAATCATGTCTTAGGTTTAATAGTTGTGACAAATATTTTGTTTAAAAGTTCGAATAATAATTGTTATTTTTCATAATCTAATAATTTATTGGAAATGGGAGAAGGAAAGTATCGATACTTCTAGAAAGTATCGATACCGCAAAAGTATCGGAACAAAAGTATCGATACCAAAAGTACTTGGTATCGAAACAAAAGTATCGATACCTAGAAGTATCGATACTTTTTGCGGATCCCTAGTCATGATTGTTCAGATTGTTATGTCAAATAAAATATGAAATTAAAATAACAGAAAAGGGTTGAGGTTTGGTAAATCCTTTTTAAATTTATAAAAAATCTAACAAAAGTATTTAACAAAAATTTCACTAATAAGTGTAAGAAACGAGTATATGAAAAATTTGCCCATAAAACATGTAAGTATCCTACAAGTATACAAGCATTGCAATATCTTTGAGGTTATATTGTATTTGTTTTCCAATGTGTAACATTATTCTTCAAGTAAATTTAAAGGCACCGCATATATTTTAAAACTGCGTACTAATGTTAAAACAATATTTAATGATTTTACATTACTATATTTGTGACACCAGTAACCTCTCTGTAATGAATAATTATTATAATCTTTTATGAACCGTGATGATTATTAAAAATAACATGATTGTTTGCAATATAAAAAGAAGAATAATATTTAATAAAATGTATTCTTTTGTACTTATGAATGAGTGATAAGTGCAAACAAAGGTTTCTTCAAAAAGCTGGATTTGTGTTGCCCTTATATAAGGGTTGCACAGGTTAGCACCTACCACCAGACCACTAGGCAGCCCATCTGTTTTTCCATCAGTTTTATTGTACGGATATTTTAGGCCCGAGAGCTAAAACATCCTAACTACAGTTTTACAACATCAAGTTTTTGATTTAAAACACTTAAAATATATTATTTAGATAGAATCAGTGTGCCCTAATATCTAACGTATAATAAAATTATGAAATCACTGGACTAATAAAAACCCATTGTTTATGCTATTCACATACCTAATACCATTATTGATAGAAGTAGATGATTTTTAATATTACAAATGACTTGCATAGAATGAAAGGAGACATTAAAAGAAAATAACAAAAATTACATAAGCAGGAAATTCAATTTAAAAAGCTCACGTAATAGCAGATTGGATGACAATCAGCGCTCCACCTTCTTGGGACTTTAGTTACTAAACTAAAGTAGCAGGTAAATACTTAACAACTAGCTCTCATTGCAATATCTTCTGTTACAAAAATTACCTTCAAATGGCCATTTACCATGGTTAAACCACCCTTACAATAGTAAAAATGTATATTTTTTGTATGTATATTTGTATACTAGCTGTTGCCCGCAGCTTCGCATACGGAAATTATGTTTTACGTTATTTGTACCTCTTGTAGAAGGAAATTTCAAAAACGGTGAATTTATATTGAAGTACTTATATTTAGTAATTTATATACTGAAATCCACGATAAAATCACAAAGGATTACTCCAGGAGCGGGTTTTGAAAAATAAGCATATTCACATTAATTTGTATTTTTTTCTTTTTTTTTGCAAAATTTTGAAAAACTGAAAAATACATGTTCCATAAATTTAAGCAAGGAATATTTGATGCAAATTTGAAGCAAATCGGTTGATGTTTTAAAAATATTCCATACAAACTTTCATCCCGTTTCCCGGGAAAACCTTTTAATTTTCCGGGATAAAAAGTATCCTAAAATATGACCCAAAGTATTAGTAACAACTTTACCAATTTTCATCGAAATCCGTTCAAGGGTTTTCATGTGATGCCCGGACAGACAGACAGACAGACAGACAGACAATAATTCTAAAAAAAATATTTTTGTGCTCTAACACGTTATTGAAGTGCCCCCTAATCAAAATTTTTTTAAAATATTCAATGTACAGTAAATTTGCCCTTTGAGTTTTATTATAGTATAGATTTTTATTTTCTTTGAGAATTTCATGTTATTTCGTTTTTCGGAACCACCCACTAAAGTATTAATGTAGTATATGTATGTCCTTTGGAAATGTCAAATGTCATTCCTGCCATTATGCCCCTATTTCAGGAATTTCATCCGTGTTAGCAACACTATTGAATGGTGTAATAATACAGGGGTGCATTTTATTTTTTAAAAATCAACGGATTTGCCATCCACGCACACATGAAAAATTCATCTGTGATATACTGAAAATCCACAAAACAACAAAATTAATTTATCAGTGGTTTGCATATATGTATTTGACAAAAACGTATATTGCGTACCTTAGTATCTTGTTCAGTGTTGTAGCTTCAATTTACTTGGCTTTATTGATAAAGTAACCAATAATGATGAGACGTCATACAATAATAAAGAGAACATTTAAATATCATTTTATTTCAACAAGCCGTGCAAATTTCAACAGTACAAAAATGTGATGTAACAATAACATTTAAAACTTTAGACTCTTTTGTACATTAGTAAAAGTATTAATGTAACAGGAATTGTTGAATGATTCTTCAAACATCACAGTTAATTGGTCGTTATATATTATAATACTGTGTTCAAAATTACAAATTACATTACATTATTGCTTTGATTTGAATCTAAAAGCCGTATTGATGTAACAATAATTATTTTTTTGCAATCACGGCTATCGCTGCACCCTTAGCAGCATCTCCCCCTGATGTAAACTCCAAGGGCAAACTGTAATAATGTTCAACGGCTCTTTGCAGAACTGCATTTCTTGACAGACCTGATCCATTTCCCACAATTCTTTTTATGTTTGCATTTCGTAATATCTCCTTTGGCATCATTAAATGCAAATTATCAATTATACTGTCACAGAGTGATTTAAAAACTTGCCCTAATTGAATGTTGGACAAGTCGATTTCTTCAACCGATGCCTTTGCCTTTGGCGCATGTCTCTCCCCTAGCAGAAGCGGAGTTATTTTCATCGACGTGGCAGGGGCCTCTAAACCGAGTGCTATTACTTTCTCCCACACTTTTGATTGGGGAATCGGACTTCCTAATTCTAGCATCCACTGTTGAAGCATCTTCACAAAAGTAGCGAGGACATTGCCCCCGTTTAATGACGCTGCAACTGCCAAATATTTGCCATCGAAATATGGCAAGTTTTCAATTGTATTACAACTGAAATTTGAAATTTTATCAACAACAAATGCAAGCTGCGCAGATGTAGATATATTCAGAACAGCATCTTGTTCATTTTCTAATGTGGCAAGAATAGAACACTGCAGGTCCCCCATTGCTGCTCCAACTGGAGTTCCTTCTGGAATTCCATTCCAAGAGGAGCTCAGTGTTCCTGCAATTTCTCCACTCTTAATAACTCTTGGCAGGAAGTTTACAGGGAAGTCTATAGACTTTAAAATATCAGTGTTCCATTCATTCTGTTCAGTGTTGAAATAACCCCAGCTTGCAGCATTTTGGTCGGATGTTATTGGGATCTTCAAATTACAAAGCATTGCAACTACGAAGTCTTGGACTGTCGCTGAACAACTGAAGTTTTTTAATTTCTCTGGTTTATGTTTAAGCATCCAAATAAGCGTAGCTACTCCGTAACCAGAGTAACATTTCAAATGTGAATCGGGTTTCGGTAAAGTCTCTAAAAATTCAGGTTTACACCTAGTATCTTGCCAAGTGTATAAAGCCGACATGTTTTCTCTCGTTGCTTCAAATCGAATCACAATTCCATCTTTTTCTACTCTCTCCCATGCCCTGGAAATTAAAGACCTCTTTATAAAAACTTAAACTGTACAAAGTGTATACCTATAACATTTTATTTTATGTATTAAAATATGCTCACAAGTCACACTATATGTGCCGTGTACGATACAGAATTAAAAAAAAACATAATAAACTCTTATAAACTCTTGTAAAACACTCGGGAATCTAAGAATGTACTAATTAGCGTGGCCATTATTCACTAATAACTGATAAGAAATATATTTATTACATGTTACAATGTCTACATACCCACTCCTCCACAAAACGACGCCGTGCATTTGACCGCAGACGCCAATTTTCGTGACATGTCGTAAAACATCTCTAGGCAAACGTGAGACACAATAATGAACGGCTGATACTATTTTCGGTACGTCCTGCTTGTTTCCTTCTATCCCTTGATCGCTGGGTATGTTCGCCGCCGTGTCCTTATTCTGTTTAGCGATCAACTCCTTGGTGACGGGATCGTAGACGCACACTTTGACTGATGTGGTCCCGATGTCCATTCCGAGAACATATTGTTTTTCTGCCATTTCGTTGCTTCAAAGACGTGATGACACGAAGATTATCGCGATATAAAACGCGTCGTTTTGCCTGGGCCGGTACTCCGGTAGTCGCTTCTGCGCGTTGATTTGTATCAATGAATCGCCCGCGTTGCGGCAGACTGGCAGTGCAACGTGAAGTGGGCGCGGGTCACGCGAGCTCGTTTGACGGTGAAGCCGCGATGCCGGCTGTCGGGGGCATACGCCCGCGACGCGCGTCTCGTGCGAGTTACGTAAAAATATTGTATGTGGATATATTAATTCGTATCTCGACGACTCACCGCTAATATGTTTGTCACACGTCACATACTTCACTGTTTCGGACGGGAATATTTAATAAAGGCAATATATTTATCAACACAATAGTAGATAACACTCGAACATTGTTTTTATATCAGTAAACATGAGGCACGACACGATGTTTAAGTGGCAATCTTATAGGTATTGATATAATCCAATTAAAAATATACAAACAAAAGATAAACTTATTTTCTCTTAGAGTAACATTTTGTATTTAATTAAAAATAAGAAATAAAATAAACGTGGTTTCAAAATAATATATCGTAATCAATAATTATGTAGGTATATTAAACCGCCGCGCTATGCGCCAGCGTAATTACTAATTAGGTACCCGACCCACAGTAACTTTACTATGTTTTAATTATGTCAGTCAGACTACAAGTTTAACGTCAGCGGCAGTCAAAAAGTAAAACAAAATCTGATTTGGCTCACTGTTTCAAGCAGTAGCAGAGATATAATATCTTGAATCCTAAATTCCAATCGTTACCCTTCCATGTTTACCCGATGTTTACATTATGCGCCATTAAAAGACAAAATAAAGATTAAGATTACTTGTTCATTAGGTATAGTTTGGCAGACTTCAGGCGTTTTGCGTATGTTGTTATTGTTTTTTATAATAAAAACCTGGGCTTCTGGTTTTTGCGTGTCTCCATCCACTGCAGTTCAAGTTTCCATTTGGACTAAAGTCTTATTTGTTCAAATAAAGTTTTTTTAGTAACATTTAGTAACGAGCCGATAGCTAGCGTGTAGCGTGGACGTGGCGATTCTTATCGATAATATCTACTGAGTTTATAATTTCGGAGGTCATGAAAACTGCCATAATAATTTATCAACCGCGTCTCGAGAAATCGATAACAAATTTTAATATTTATCTATCAAAGAAATGTCTGCCCCGTTCGAGCATCGAACCAAGGACCTTTCGCTCTGCAGGCAGAGTCACCGTACTCACTGCCTTTCATAATATCATATATAACTTTTATTAATAAATACATATATGAAAAATATATCAAGTTTTCTTTTGTGAGAAGGTTAGTAGGTAGGTATGTATAATTAAGCAATCTTTATGAAGTACATGATAGATACGAGCATTTAGGTGCACCAAAAGACTGATAGTTGTATTTAGTGATCTAAATGTGTATTCGAAGGTTGAAACGTGAAGGTGGTGAAAGTTAAATGGTTTCGTGACATCGCCGTACGTTTATGCCAAATAGCAATAATGTTCTTTGTCATTTTACATGCTGCTGATAAATTTTGTTTAGTTGTGTTGTGGTCAGTGGCGTAGCTAGCCCTTCCGGGGCCCCGTATCAAAATTTGGCCGGGGGCCCCCTCTCGACTCGAGGGTAAAGATCTTTCTCAAAATAAATAAAAAAGCTAGCGTGAATTAAAACAAATATATTATACTTACATCGATTAATAAACTACATACAATCAATACTCTAAAATTTTAATCTGGAGGCAGCTCTGTTTCGTTTTGGGAGATCCGAACGCGAGCGCAGACTCAGTAGCTGATGTGGTACGACAAGGCAGGGGATTTTTTATTCGTAACTCATATTCATCGGTGGTAAAAACCAGCTCTGGTATAGCAGTCCCTGTATCTCGGCATCTAACCAAAAGCATGCCGCTTACCAGTCCTGGCCATCCCCGTGCACGCTTATAGATCTATCTACCCCAGGGCTTAATACAAAGTTCAACGCTACCTCCTGGTTAGCAAAGAAGCAAATGGCTAAAAGGAAGGCAATTTAAAGTTCATCGGCAGAATTGGCAAGCGAATGGTCGATTACCCCTCTGGTAGTCGAGAATTCGGGTCGATAGCTCAAGCTGCTGAGAGTAACTTCTGTCGGTCATCTCTTCCACAGCTGCGTAAATCGGACGACTCCGTGGTCCATACGACAATGGGGAAAGCCGAACTTCTTGGCATCCTTTTTGCCGCCAACTCAACTCTTGATGATAGAAGGATCGCCTCTGCCTAAAACCCTGTGAGAGCTCGTTGAATGATATTATATACTTTTCTCAAAAGTCTGTCAGAGAGCTCTTTATAACCCCTTGATGCCAAGAAGTTGAGAGGATCAGACGGTATTCACGCAGTGGTGTTAAAGATGTGTGCTCCCGAATTGATTCCAGCCCCGGATCTAGGGGCAAACCAGGGCACCCACCGCGGGCAGCAATTCACGGGGCACCAAAATCATAATATAGTATGATTAAAAATAAAAAACTTGCTACACAAAGCGCCTAATAAGCATACTGAAGCCTGGTTGGGAGAACAAATAACATTTGTTAAAAAAGAGTTCTTATTGTCTTATTCACGAAAAATGCCAACTATTATTTATTTGTGAGTTTTTTTTATCTTATCTTTATCACTATCAAGTTTCTCCCCAGTTCCAAAAAATCATAGATCCGGGGCTGGTTGATTCCCCGTCTTACATGCTTATTCTCGCTATCTTATGCCACATGATACGTCTTCGTGGAAAGTTACCCTTTTTCATCCCATAATGGGCGATCTCACTGACCCGGCTAACACAGGCCTATAGCGATAAGCCTATAGCCTCCCTGCTTGCAACGGTAATGGAGCGCGAGATTAACATGCAGCTCCTGGGATATCTGGAAGATCATCAGCTGATATATGATCAACAATATGATTTTCGCGACGGTCGTTCAGTTGGTGATCATCAAAATCTTACGCACCTGTAGGCACCGTCAGGCTCTTGACCGCAATGGGGAAGCACTGGTAGTAGATTTCGCTAAGGCCTGTGACCGGGACTGACACAGGGGGGTCTAACGAAGTTAACATCTTATGGTCACTGTGAGAGGTTATACAGTTGGGTAGCCAGCTTTCTATCTGATTGACATATCAAGGATGTACCTAGTAGAAGGTTGTTGGTCAGATATGAAACCTATAAAATGCTGGTGTTCCCCAAGGGTCTGTGGTATCTCCTACGCTGTTCATTCTGCATATCAATGACATGGCATGAGATGCAACTGTTGCTATGCAGATGACAGCACAGAGGATGCCTACTACACAGCCTCCCTTAAATCCCCTCAATTCATGGGCGTAGCCAGGTTTTAGTTTCGGGGGGGTTCAAGTTTCGGGGGGGGGGGGGGGGGGGTTCAAGAAAATACAACGACTAAAAGTACATACAATAACCCTAAAGAAAATTGAGACTTTATTTTTTCTCACGACGTATGTAGTGCCATCTATTATTAGTCCATGTAGTCAAAAAGTTCAAAAACGTGTTTAGTAGAAATAAAGCTCCCAAAAATATGTGCGATAGCTCATTCGATTCCGAATGACGTCTAGAAAAATGTTTTTTAAGCACATAAAAATGTCAGTCCTTAACATTTCGGGGGGGGTTTGAACCCCCGAAACCCCCCCCCTGGCTACGCCCATGCCTCAATTACAAAACTTCTAAGTGGCGGATAGCAGGCTTCAACTTGTGTCTGAAGTCTAAAACTTCGAATTGAAGTTTCATTCACATAGATGGATCTCGTGGAGAACTTCTACGGTCCGATTCTCCCGATCATTTTTACCACGCACGTGCTAACTGTAGAATGAGCTGTACTACGTGTAGAATGAGCTTCCTCTTGAGGTATTCCCGGAGCGCAGTGTCATTGGGTTGCCGCCGGCATAGCTGCGCAGCACTCAGTGCCGGAGAGCATCATGGGTCGTGTAGAACGTATTTTTTTGTACATTAAATATTTTGTTTAATTTTAATTAGGGCATATAAATAGCTGATTAGAAGTTTTTTTAATGCCTTTAAGTTTTTTTCTGTAATGCCTGTTTGTCTTCAATTCGTCGAGTTTCCAGATTTAGAATCATGGCCTCTTAAAATCTTAAATTGCATGATGCTAAAGTATTAATTACTTTAATAGGATGAAAGATGGTCCAAAAAGTAATTTTATTGTTGATTTCACTTTACGATGAAGTATCGATGCTTTCCGGACCATCTATCGAATAATAATTATTGATTTCCGGATCATTTTACGATTTTTTTCTAAGGCGCATAGGGGGCCCCCTCAGCCCCGGGGCCCCGTATAATTGATACGGCTGATACGGCGGTAGCTACGCCCCTGGTTGTGGTCATGTGATGAGCATTACATTTGCGTTTATAATAGTAGTTTATTATTGTTTAAGTTTTACGCTACAGTACAGTACAGTACTTATGCTAAGCATACATTCATAGGAATTAGGAACTAATAAGTAAGAACCTATTTTCTGTGCATATACGCAAACGTAAACATACAGAGTGGAAATTAAAGACGGTAGTTCGAGGAAAAGGTCACCTGTAGAGAAAAGTAACCCATCTATTACTGTGTGTTTATAAACAGATGGGTTACTTTTCTCTGCAGGTGACTGTACCCTGAATATTGATGGCAAATTTTACTGAAAAGAAACATTCCTTTCTTTTCAAAACTAAGTAAAACTGTATTCAAAGATTTTTAAATATTCACCTGCTTGCGCCGGGTATCGAAACGGTAAAATGTGAAAAAAAAACCAAATTCAAAGTATAATAAGATAAATGATATAATTATAATAGTTTCAATATCCTTGATTTTTGTTCCAGATCCAGAGTAATGGGTAAAAGAAGTAGAAAGCAAAATGAAGATAAGCAAGATGAAGTCAGCACCGAAAATCAGAGGAAAATAATGTCTGAAACTAAATCAAAAAGTGTAGCATATGAAATCAGCGAAGAACCAAAATCAACAAAGAAATCAAAAAATATATTAAATCTTAACAAAATAGAAGCAAATGAAAAAAAATGTGTAATAAAAAAGAAGAAATGTAAAATTATGGAAGAATGGAATGTATCGCCTGTACAAGATCAGATATCAAATACCGTATTACAAAGTGATAATGTAGACGGCGAAGCAAATAACAGTGAATGTAAAAAAAAGAAAAAAAGAAAGCAAAATGTCTTACAAAATGAAGGAACTGATAATGAATTGCATAGTTATGTAAGTATTGATAGCAACAAGCAAAAACGTAAAAAAACAAAGCAAAGTATCGTCAAGGAAGTCCTCTTGGAGCATTCATCCGTCCAATCAATGACAACTAAAAATAATAAAAAGAAATCAATACAAGACACTGATAAAAATGAAGTTAAAGATAGAGAATTGAATCATGAAATAATGAGTATGCCGAGCCGAGCCGAGCCGAGTAATGAAATGATTAAAAAGAAAAAGGCAAATATATTAAATGATGAAGTACAAGCAGAACAGAAATCGAATAATAACCAAGAAAAATCTAAAAAGAAAAATAAACGAAATGTAACAAAAGAAGAAGTAGTTGACGATGAAGAAATTGATAGATATTGCGATGGACTAGACGAGTTTCATAATAAACAGTATGAAAATTTGGTGAAGTTGATAGAAGAAAATTTAAATAAAACTGTTAAAAAGTATATTTTGTATTATAATATTTCATGTCTCATAACTATCTTAGCTTACAAATATTGCTAGTTTTCACTACAAGCAGGGGAAGTTGACATGTTCCGAAACATTAAGCGTTAAATGTTGGAAAATTAAAATGATAGATTAGCGAATTGTCAGATAATTGATTCATTGCCACCTTCATTTTCATGAACACCATGTGAGGCCAAAGTCCATACATTGGTCAATGACGCGCCACGTCCGTCGTATTATTTACGTACGTATTTTGAGCATGGGCGTAGCCAGGGGGGGGGGGTTTCGGGGGTTCAACCCCCCCCCCCCCCCCCCCCCCCCGAAAGTTAAGGACTACTTTTAGTCGTTGTATTTTCCTGAACACCCCCAAGAAACTAAAACCTGGCTACGCCTATGATTTTGAGGTAATCTTGCGATATTCTGATAAGAGAATAGTATATTTCATTCCGAGTGCGGAAAGCCTGTTATTGCAATGAGTTCCGACAAATGTCTACCCGAGCCGAGGCGCAGCCGAAGGTGAGGGTTGACAGTCTGAACAAGTTGCAATGACCACCTCAAACACCATAAAAATGATGTTACAAAGTTACAAATAATTATAATAACGTACCTATAATTTATCGTCTATTATTACAAGTGGTAAATAAATGTTCAATTTCAATTCAGTCATGCAACAAAACTACACTTCGTCATAAATGTCGACGGAACCTTATTTCCGCGTAAAAAAATATACGAACCTAACCCATTTTCATTGCGGGGGGCTTGGGCCCCCGAGCCCCCGAAGTCTGTTATCCACATAAACTATTATATCCATGTGCAGACATAAGCCTTGTTACTTTGATAACCAGTGGCGTAGCTAGCCCTTCCGGGGCCCCGTATCAAAATTTGGCCGGGGGCCCCCTCTCGACTCGAGGGTAAAGATCTTTCTCAAAATAAAAAAAAAAGCTAGCGTGAAATAAAACAAATATATTATACTTACATCGATTAATAAACTACATACAATCAATACTCTAAAATTTTAATCTGGAGGCAGCTCTGTTTCGTTTTGGGAGATCCGAACGCGAGCGCAGACTCAGTAGCTGATGTGGTACGACAAGGCAGGGGATTTTTTATTCGTAACTCATATTCATCGGTGGTAAAAACCAGCTCTGGTATAGCAGTCCCTGTATCTCGGCATCTAACCAAAAGCATGCCGCTTACCAGTCCTGGCCATCCCCGTGCACGCTTATAGATCTATCTACCCCAGGGCTTAATACAAAGTTCAACGCTACCTCCTGGTTAGCAAAGAAGCAAATGGCTAAAAGGAAGGCAATTTAAAGTTCATCGGCAGAATTGGCAAGCGAATGGTCGATTACCCCTCTGGTAGTCGAGAATTCGGGTCGATAGCTCAAGCTGCTGAGAGTAACTTCTGTCGGTCATCTCTTCCACAGCTGCGTAAATCGGACGACTCCGTGGTCCATACGACAATGGGGAAAGCCGAACTTCTTGGCATCCTTTTTGCCGCCAACTCAACTCTTGATGATAGAAGGATCGCCTCTGCCTAAAACCCTGTGAGAGCTCGTTGAATGATATTATATACTTTTCTCAAAAGTCTGTCAGAGAGCTCTATAAAACCCCTTGATGCCAAGAAGTTGAGAGGATCAGACGGTATTCACGCAGTGGTGTTAAAGATGTGTGCTCCCGAATTGATTCCAGCCCCGGATCTAGGGGCAAACCAGGGCACCCACCGCGGGCAGCAATTCACGGGGCACCAAAATCATAATATAGTATGATTAAAAATAAAAAACTTGCTACACAAAGCGCCTAATAAGCATACTGAAGCCTGGTTGGGAGAACAAATAACATTTGTTAAAAAAGAGTTCTTATTGTCTTATTCACGAAAAATGCCAACTATTATTTATTTGTGAGTTTTTTTTATCTTATCTTTATCACTATCAAGTTTCTCCCCAGTTCCAAAAAATCATAGATCCGGGGCTGGTTGATTCCCCGTCTTACATGCTTATTCTCGCTATCTTATGCCACATGATACGTCTTCGTGGAAAGTTACCCTTTTTCATCCCATAATGGGCGATCTCACTGACCCGGCTAACACAGGCCTATAGCGATAAGCCTATAGCCTCCCTGCTTGCAACGGTAATGGAGCGCGAGATTAACATGCAGCTCCTGGGATATCTGGAAGATCATCAGCTGATATATGATCAACAATATGATTTTCGCGACGGTCGTTCAGTTGGTGATCATCAAAATCTTACGCACCTGTAGGCACCGTCAGGCTCTTGACCGCAATGGGGAAGCACTGGTAGTCAGCCTAGATTTCGCTAAGGCCTGTGACCGGGACTGACACAGGGGGGTCTAACGAAGTTAACATCTTATGGTCACTGTGAGAGGTTATACAGTTGGGTAGCCAGCTTTCTATCTGATTGACATATCAAGGATGTACCTAGTAGAAGGTTGTTGGTCAGATATGAAACCTATAAAATGCTGGTGTTCCCCAAGGGTCTGTGGTATCTCCTACGCTGTTCATTCTGCATATCAATGACATGGCATGAGATGCAACTGTTGCTATGCAGATGACAGCACAGAGGATGCCTACTACACAGCCTCCCATAAATCCCCTCAATTCATGGGCGTAGCCAGGTTTTAGTTTCGGGGGGGTTCAAGTTTCGGGGGGGGGGGTTCAAGAAAATACAACGACTAAAAGTACATACAATAACCCTAAAGAAAATTGAGACTTTATTTTTTCTCACGACGTATGTAGTGCCATCTATTATTAGTCCATGTAGTCAAAAAGTTCAAAAACGTGTTTAGTAGAAATAAAGCTCCCAAAAATATGTGCGATAGCTCATTCGATTCCGAATGACGTCTAGAAAAATGTTTTTTAAGCACATAAAAATGTCAGTCCTTAACATTTCGGGGGGGGGTTTGAACCCCCGAAACCCCCCCCCTGGCTACGCCCATGCCTCAATTACAAAACTTCTAAGTGGCGGATAGCAGGCTTCAACTTGTGTCTGAAGTCTAAAACTCTCTGGAGCAAGTCTCGGAATGGGGTTGACTTAATTTAGTCGAGTTTAACCCCACGAACACACAAGTTGGCGCGTTTAGATACCCCAAGAAAACCCCATTTTTCATAGTGCCTAAATTCCAGGGTACCGCGCTCACCGTCACTAAAAGTGTTGTGAGAGTAAGATTATGGGAGTTGACATCTCGAGTGATGTGTAGTATCAGCGTCATTTGGAAGCCAAGGCTAATTTGGCTTCCAAAAAGCTTGATGTTCTAAACCGGGCTAAGGAGTACTTCACTGCGAGGGAGGCACATTCGCACCTGCTCATGCTTTACAAAGCTCATGGTCGAATTGAAGTTTCATTCACATAGATGGATCTCGTGGAGAACTTCTACGGTCCGATTCTCCCGATCATTTTTACCACGCACGTGCTAACTGTAGAATGAGCTGTACTACGTGTAGAATGAGCTTCCTCTTGAGGTATTCCCGGAGCGCAGTGTCATTGGGTTGCCGCCGGCATAGCTGCGCAGCACTCAGTGCCGGAGAGCATCATGGGTCGTGTAGAACGTATTTTTTTGTACATTAAATATTTTGTTTAATTTTAATTAGGGCATATAAATAGCTGATTAGAAGTTTTTTTAATGCCTTTAAGTTTTTTTCTGTAATGCCTGTTTGTCTTCAATTCGTCGAGTTTCCAGATTTAGAATCATGGCCTCTTAAAATCTTAAATTGCATGATGCTAAAGTATTAATTACTTTAATAGGATGAAAGATGGTCCAAAAAGTAATTTTATTGTTGATTTCACTTTACGATGAAGTATCGATGCTTTCCGGACCATCTATCGAATAATAATTATTGATTTCCGGATCATTTTACGATTTTTTTCTAAGGCGCATAGGGGGCCCCCTCAGCCCCGGGGCCCCGTATAATTGATACGGCTGATACGGCGGTAGCTACGCCCCTGTTGATAACGCACTCCAAACTTAGCATTAGATTTAGAACCATAGATATTCTCCCATAGCTTTGACCATAGATATCTACTCTAATATCTATGGAGTCTGGATTTCTTTTTCTTTGTCAGTATGACAGTTCACAGTTGTCTTGTCTTGACGTGACATTTTGTTTTGACTTTTGTTTGTCAATTGTCATTATCACATGTTGCGTCTTGCTATAAATTAAATTCATTATTATTTCATTATTTTTACGTTACTTCGGTTACTTCCTTAATTATAATTCGAAAACTAACGCATTAGTGGATGTGCAATTTTATTGCATCAAGAGATATATAAAATGACACGATTTGCAAGGGCAAAAGGTTCAAAGTCATCTAACCTCAAAGCGCCTGATGATAGTACACCATGGGAGGTGATGAAGGAACAAATGCTTCAGGCCAAAAAAGAAAGCGAAGACAGCAAAAATAGAGAAGTTGTTAGTATCAAGTGTCATTATTACGACCATAACATACACAGTCATTACACAATCACTAGGAGGTGCTATCATGTCATGTATTTAAATATATTAAAATGTTTCACTCTAAATCTTATAAAACTTCCATTTAATATTCCTGGTTTTCTCTGGCTTGCCCTGACTTTGCCTTTATTTGTTAATGACAACTCAGTTCATGATCGTTTTACTGGGTTCTCCATTCATAGTGAATGTAATTTATTCTTATACCATTCCTAACATTATTTTCAGGCGGAAAATCAAAGAATAGAAAATTACAGCAATTTTCTAAAAGAACAAAAGGTTCAAAAAAGGAAGGCTACTTGGTGTGACTTTCCCGAAACAGAGGATAATAAAAAGGCAAAACAACAAGAATCTAACGAGAATAAACTAGTTAAAAATAAAAAGAAGCCTAAGAAAGTCAAAGACAACAAGACTACACCTCAGGAAACAAATGTTCCAGAATCTTCAAATAATGGTAATGTTGATAATGTATCAAATAAAAAGAAAAAGAAGAAAAATAAAAATAAAAGTGAAAAACCAATGCAAGAATCACAGCAACATATAGATAACATAGATGTCAATAAAGAACAGATTGAACAAAAAGATGATACGGTCAAAGACAAGAAGAAAAAGAAACAATTAACAACAGATGATGCCCAAAGTGTTCAACCCAACAAGCAAAATAATGGAACACAGAAGAAGAAAAGCAAGAAAAACAGGGGTGAGAAACCCACAAGAAGAAAAGAAATTAATGATAAAAGCTTCCAACTTATTATCAATGGTAAGGAAGTTGAATTAGTAAGGCTTGATGGATTCCCTATTATGAAAAAAGATGCTGAACGGATCAATGAACTCAAAATTAACATGATGAAGAAGGGGATACCTAAAACTGAGGTGAACAGGACTATTAAGCTGGAACGAAGAAGGGCGGAGAAGGCTTTAGCCAGATTAAAGAGGGATGTTTGTTATAACTGTCGTAAGGGTGGCCATAACTTATCGGATTGTCCAGACTTAAGGTCCAATATACCAGGGGTAGATGCAGCTGAAGGAATCTGCTTTAAATGTGGCTCTACAGAACACAGGCAATTTGAATGTAAGGTGCAAAGAGATAAGGAGTTCCGATTTGCAAATTGCTTTATTTGCAAGGAACAAGTAAGTTAAACTACGTATATTATGTGCTAGTAAAATATTCAATTAATATACTCAAGATAATAATGTCTCCAATGACTTGAAAACAATGTCATTGCTACTATTGGGTGCTCTAATATTGCTATAGTTTTTCAATCACAATAATAATTATAAAGCTCTAGTGACCAGAGACTGGTCTATCTATAACTTTAATGTTGTTTGTAATTTTGTTCCAATAAAATTGTAGTAAAATAAAAATTTTGATAATTCCAGGGTCACATAGCAAGACAATGCCCTGATAATCCAAAGGGCTTGTATCCAAACGGGGGTTGCTGCAAGCTTTGTGGAGATGTCACCCATTTGAGGAAAGATTGTCCCACAGTGAGTAATCGAGTTTGCTTTTATAACAGCTTATTAGTATTGTTTATAAGAATTGTAATTCTTCTAGCCCTGTTGTGGCCATTTGTGTCAATCTAATTTCATTGGCCAAGTTAAGTGACAGTTGTGAATTCATAGCCAGGGGGGGATTTCGGGGGTTCAAACCCCCCCCGAAAAGTTAAGGACTGACATTTTTATGTGCTAATAAACCCTTAAAAATCATTTTTCTAGACGTCATTCATTTAGGAGCTATATTAAACGCGTTTTTGAACTTTTTGATTGGTCCATTAGCCATTGGTTGGTTGTTAGCAGTTTTAAGTCATATCAGAAGCCTTCAAGTGCATAAGATGTTCTGAAAGTTTTGTTGGCGTGCAAAAATACAGTTCAAATATTTAAGTGGACATCATGTTTGTATAAAAGGTCCATAGTATGTAAATGACATTATTATAATAAACTTTATGGTATTCCAGGTTCAAAACCAGAAAGAAGGAACTTCTATTAAGTTACAGACATTTGATACTGGAAGCAATCTTGAGGAGATAGATATCCAGTCCAAACCAGTGCCCCAAGAAGCTCCTAGGAAACCGAAGAAGATTAAGTTTTAGTGTAAATATAAAATAATAAACAAATGTACTTGTGACATATAAATCTTTTATTTTTAAGATTGAAGAGATCAAAATAATTTAATGTCTTTTATGAATACAAATCTCATAAATAAAAATATATAGTTAAATTAGGAACATAATTTAAAAACGTAATACAAAATGAGTTCCAATAAACAATGACAATAGCCAGGTAATCTGTCTGATGATAAAAACACATACCATGTATACATAATAACATCATAGAAATTGTTCAGATTTTTTTATTCAGGCTTTATGCTGCTTATATAAAATAATGTTTAAGCTACAACACTAAATAATGGGTAATATAAATCTTATGATCAATAAGTGTAGTCCATACAAGTTTAACACGAGCTACTCATAAATGTATTATATTGTAGTTAGTCATTGGTCACCCATCTCATTTTTTACCACATAATGTGCCGGAGAAGCAATCCTTTAAAAGTCCTTTTATTGGAGATAAATGGAAATCATGCCTTTGGAATGAGACAAATTACAAACTATCATTTATATGGATTATATCCATATTGTTATAACTATGAGAATCTAAAGCCAATAATTTACAAATAATAGTATTAATGAATAGCTCAATTATTATGTATTAAAACGCTTCAAGACTAGCTTTCAACTGTTCCATAGATTGATAAGCAATCTGGCCAGTGATGCCCTCGGGACTGTTTGGGTCTTCCCTCATGAGGATCCGAGAGGCTTCGGCGAGGCATTTGATTGGTTCTTGCAACTTGTCCTTTAGCTTTTCATTCGTTATCAGCCCTGCGCTGAATTCACTCCGCGCCAAGTACATTAACGGTGCATGTAATTCGTAGATCATCATACCTGTAATAATAAATACAATTTTATTTTAAGTTTCATTAAAACCATTCGTCCGGGGAACTTTGGTTGAATTTTGCTCAGACTTCGTATTTTTTAAAATTGTATAATTTGCGAAGGGAAACATCGTGACTTGCTGACCTGAGAGGTCTGGCCTTAAATATACCTAGGTGAAGTCTTTTTTGTAGATTATTTAAGCTACACCGAGCTGGGCACGAGCAATTTCACTAACATTTTACGAGGCTCGCACACGGACGTCGCTCGGTGTAGCATAAACACTCGATGTCCGCGTCATATAAAATGAATAGTACCGTGCCTCGTCCCGGGCACGGCTCGTGCAGCTCGGTGTAGCATAGTAATCCCTAACTCTAAACATGCGGTTCTAGGCGAGGTCACACGCCAGCGACATTAAAAAATAACGTACAGTTGGTATAGTATACATACAAACCTCTCATCCTCGTCTCCCCGGGCGCGACGAGGTCGAGCGCGGCCAGCACGAGGCGGCATAGCTCGGCCTTGCGCTCCAGCAGCAGGTCGGGCAGCTCGTCCAGCGCGTAGCCCTCCACGCGCCCGTACAGCTGCGCCAGCGCCTGCTTCACGGACAGCAGCAGCGCGTGCCGCGGGTGGAACACTGACTTGTACTGGGATGGGCCGGATGGGGAACACGTTAACACACGTCTAAAATTTTACTAACAAAAAATAACCGACTTCAAAATTACTCAAAAACTACCTGTCAGATCTCGTCCAAATTTATGTGGGACCACATAACAAGCACCTGATTTCGATTAAAAAAAAATCATCAAAATCGGTTCACCCAGTCGAAAGTTCTGAGGTAACAAACATAAAAAAATACAGTCGTATTGAGAACCTCCTCCTTTTTTTGAAGACGGTTAAAAATGATTTTTTTTTTAAATAGCCGAAAAACGAGCTGACGATCCATCAAATGGTAAGTGGCTATCGTCGCCCATGGACATATAGCAACACCAAATAAGGCATTTCTGATGCGTTGCCAACCGAAAAGGATGGAGAGCATTGGTGGGATTCGCTTTTTGTCCCCCGCTCCCTATTCATACACATTATTTTGGTTTTGCTACCCTACTAACTGTATCAATTCATCGAGCTCTCCTAGCTATAGCTATTTAACTCTTTCCACAAAGTTTATCTTCAAGAGGCCTAGTGTATCCTCCACCTAGCTACTTTACGTGCCCTCTGAATCACGGAAACGATCAAGGAATTTTCTCCACTTCGGACACCCATTCAACTACCGACCTAGCCGTTCACTTAGGATCGACAAAAGCCGCCGGGCTTAGGGCTATGAGTGCTTCTCATCAGCTATAATCTAGCTACTCGTGCTTAATGTGTAGGTAACATTGAAGTATATTGTACTAACTTACTAAAACAGACATGAGTGTAATAGGTAAATCATAGAGTTTGTTAACCGACTTCAAAAAAGGAGGAGGTTCTCAATTCGACTGTATTTTTTTTTTTTTTTTTTTTTTTATGTTTGTTACCTCAGAACTTTGGACTGGGCGAACCAATTTTGATGATTCTTTTTTTAATCGAAAGCTGGTGGCTGTCATGTGGTCCCATATAAATTTTATTGAGATCTGACAATGGAATCCATGAGAAAACTACATAAGTCGTAAATTTGTGTTAAGATGTGCGCGACAAATTGACGAATAACTCAATATCACGCCAACCGATTTTGATGATTCTTTTTTTAATCGAAAGCAGGCGCTTGTCATGTGGTCTCACATAAATTTGAACGAGATCTGACAACTATGTAGTTTTTGAGACTTTGAAGTCGGTTATTTTTTGTTAGTAAAATTTTGATTATAGCTCATGAGCTTGCAATGGGTGACTATCGAGTTCGCGTGTCGGTTCTATAGGCTATACGTTACCTATAGTTCAATGGTAGGTAGGTACTAACTTTCTTTAAAAGAGCCTCCCTCTGCTCAATGGCTTGGGGGCCCGGCTCGATGGCGTCCAGCTGGTCGATCTCCGCCTGCACCACGGCCAACATCTTGCGCATCGCCGACCCTGACGTCTTGAAGCCGCAGTTCTTGTCCGTGCAGTTCCACTGGGCGTCGTTGTCTTACATGGAAATAACATCGATACGAAGTTGTTTATCATCACCGTAATGTACAAAATACAGCAGGTTTAAGGTCGATTTTACAGATAGAAGTTGGTTGGAAAACTGAGTTGGAAGATGAACAAAAGTTCATCAATCACTATCTTCTGTAAGCGACAGTCACCATAAACTTGGCATTCTTGGCAAAACGTGATACCTACTCATAAACGTCAGCCCTAACTCATTGGACTAGCTAATTATACCTACATATTTATCGAGAATCCAGTACATAATAGATAGTTAGATTTGTCTTCAAAATACTCTGCGTGTAATCGATCGAAAGACAAGTGCAAGTTACCTACTTACCCAAAGGATTACTAGAAATAATAACTCCATTGTCGCATTTACTACACTTCAAGGTGCTCAGATGAGTTCCCAGTTCCAAGGGGTCGGCGCAGCGAGGACATTCGCAGTTGAAGAATTTGGATTCCAGAAGATATTCACGGCGGACTATCGTGGGGGAGAGGGCGTACGTGTAGCAGAGGTGCAGGGCTTCTCCTGACTTTATCGGTACTGCCGCTCGAACTTCCACTCTAAAAGTAATTAAATTTGTATGAGATTGAGATAGGTATATAATAAAATTAATAAACTACATTTAGGACGAAGCAGGTACCCACGAGTCATTGGAAATCGTAAGACATTACTTTAGACAGCCTTATCGTAATTTAGTTATATCATATCCTGTCGATATGCCAGCAATGGATTGGGGTTAGAAAAAAGAAAACTTTTAACGATGCAGAAGAAAGTGTGTTCTGAAGTTCTATAAATTCTTAAATAAAAAAAATATATTAAAATCTTACTGGTAATCGGGGTGCATGATAGTGTGCACAATGTTGGGCACACAGCTGTGCGCGGCGATGGCCAGACACGGGTACACGGCGCGGATGCTGAACCCGCCCCGCGAGGGTATCTCTACAGCGTTCACCTGCCGGTCACAACAACAATATGAACTTTACATGATAATAACCTGCATTTTTGCAAAAAACACAGCATGTCAGGTATGCACTTAAAAAGATTTTCGGAAGAAGATCCATCGGGTCACCAATGGACTTACCACTGTTCTTTCTTATATTAAATCTACCTACTAATAGACCAGCTATACTCAACGTGTCGCCCGTGGGCCGCTAGCGGCCCGTCAAGCTTTTGTAGTTGGCCCATCTGGGGTTACTTTATCTATACTAATATTATAAAGACGAAAGATTTGATTGTTTGTTTGCATTGAATAGGCTCCGAAACTACTGAACCGATTTGAAAAATCTTTCACTGTTGGGAAGCTACAGTACCTATCCCCGGGTGACATAGGCTATATTATATTTTCAAGAAATTTGGGATCCTTAATAAAACTCCAATAACGGAAGCCAAGGTGTAAAAAAATAAAAAAACCGAAGCAAAGCGAGGGCGGTCACTCGTTATATAATAATCGCGAAAACATAAGAAATAGTGTCGTGATTAAGCAGCCTCAAATAAAAACGTACCTCTAAAATTCCGCAGACCTTTTGCACTAGTTCCTTGGAGAACCTGCTACCTAGTTTACAATGGTCGATCAGATAATCCACGATGTTAACTTGGTCCGCGTTCCAGGTTGGTCTCTTCATTCTTTCGACTGTATGCGTTTCCATTGGCTCGAGTTCCTTGCTCCATCGTTCTGGATTCTTCTCTTTAGCCAGTAGGATCCTAACAATAGACATTTTTTAATCGTCTGGCAATTTGCCAAAATATACTTTCAATATTTATGGAAAAAGTCTCTATGCTGATCACCTGTGTGGCTTTGGTTAATACTATGCCGGACCGCCCGGCCCCGTTCGAAGCGTCCTGGGTTCGATTCCCAGCGTGGCAGAATTTAGAATGATGAATATGAATTTCTGTTCTCTCTGGGTGTTTGTGTTCTTGTATTTTGTCATCCATAATTAAGTAACTATGTGGGCATCCACAACACAAGGAATCCTGTGTTGCTATGAGTGTGTAGCGTTACTTAGTTAGGTATGTAATGATTTGGAAATCTTTAACGCCCCAACTCAGAGTCACTAATGGATCATTTAATCGCTCCTTAGCTTCCTTTAATTTGTATGGTGATAAATATATGATTATTATATTATAAAGTAAACCGTTAGTGACTCTGAGTTGGGGCGTAAGTCTTTCGTCTTCTGACCTCAAAGGCGTGATACAGTCGAGTTGCGGCGCAGTAGCGGTCCAGTCCTCGACAGGCTGGAAGCGAGCTGCAGCGGCCACGAAGACCTCGCACTCGGGCTTGTGTTGTGGCGACTGCTCGCACTCCTTGCCGCACATCGGCCAGCCGCACCGCGAGCACAGGGTGCTCTCCACCGGGCAGTAGCACCCGAGACACAGTGGGGGAGTATCTGTGGACGCCGATTATTAATATTTTAAACGTGCTGTACTACGAAAGGAAAAACTAAAGACGTTCTTTCCACATTGTGATTCTGAATCTGGATGTAACTAAACGCCATTTTAATAACAATGATCAAAGGATTCGTCTGACGGTTGACTCAAGATCGAGTGGTAGCTAGCCATTACGAGTATGTCTCCTCTTGCTAGTTCTAATCTACCCCAATACGGCAAAAGTTTCACTGCAGTAAATTAATATTTTTAATTAAGGGTTAGTTAAATTGTATTTCCTTAAAATCGAAATATAATATGACTATTATTTAAGAGGATTTCTGAGGCGGGATTGCGTCTTCCACCCTGCTCTCAAGCGGATTTGTTTAATTATTACACAATTGGATAATATGTAGGTAAGTGCTCTAAAGTCCAGACTAGATACTATAGGTACGTAGTGGGATTTATCACGACCATGGTGACATTATCCCATAAAAACCAAATCAAAACCTAAACTTGCCTGGTTTCGGTCCAACAGCAAAAGGGGTATCTGTAAAAATCATTTCGCCGGCTTCCAAATCCTTGGTAGAGACCAAATATCTACCATATTTATCGTTTGTAAGCACATCGTAAAGGCGAAGGTCTCCCATATTGATGCGGTTGCAAATTAAAATTCAATTGCTCTTAAAGTTAGGGAATACTGTCCGTTAAGGATTGCAAACGAAGATTGAATCATTGGAAAGACGCGACTTTACGTCCGCGGCGGCTAAAATAAGACGCCGGTTATTCGAGAATTGGGCCGGGCGAACTCTCGAGTATGTTCTGTATGTTCATGACTATACTTACTTTGTTTATTTTCAATTGACTCATTCGTCCTAAGTATTTAATGCATTTAAGGCGTAAACATGCATTAATAATGGATATTGAACATACATATACATTTTAAGATAGTCCATATATCAGAGCGTAATAATATAATGTTAATTGGATTTTTATACATACCTATAATAAAGTCTCATTTAAATAATTATTTCAAAACAATAATAGGAGTTTTTTATACATTGTATCCATAAACACGAGAACGGCTTATTAAAATCTAGTTAAAAGAGCCGTATAGATTTTATTTTGTTTAAATATTTATGTGATCTAGACGCTTTTCAGCTAAGTCAAAAAAATCATATTTTGGTAATTTTGTAGTTCTCAATGTTTATTTATAATTATGTCAATTATTAATTATTTATTCGGATCACTTGAAGGAAATGATTTTAATTTACTGGCATATTTTAAAGTTCCTTCTGTTAGTGCAGCTGTGTTCAAAGAAACAGTGCCATGCCTTCGATCCGTAAGATTTCTTGATTATTTAATTTCTTTCAATTATTTATCAATAGCTCTAACTTAAATTCAAAATCATAAAGGTATTGGTTTACTTCATGACTTCACTAGGTACACCCGATAGATTCATTTTAGCGAAACTTCACGGCCGAGGTAGGTAGCTTAAAACTAAAGGTTTGAAGATACATATATCTACTCCGAAAAATTAAGGTGGTCGGTCGGTGTAATTATATTATGTATATTCCAAGGACAATGAGAAAGGTCTCAATAAAAATAAGACTGCGTAAAAAGTAAGAACTTACGAAATAATGAGTACATATTTTATTAAAAAAAATATTATTAACCAGGATGGCTCAATAGGTGAGATGGTAATATGCAAAGATGAGTATGGACAAAGAGTCGATTGTCCCGCAAGCTTTGAAAATGGCGAAGACGGCGATGGCGATGGCAGTCGAACCCAAAAGAGATGTTGTTCCGTATGTATGAAATTAAAACTAAATTAATTTTAATTTTTAGTATAGATATTAATTTATAGTCTAGTATAGTATATAAATATATCAGGTCAGTAGCACTCAAATCATTACCATGATAAGTACGACTTGATAGTAAGTAGGTATCTAATAAAATAAGCGCTTAAACGCTTACCCACATAATACCCCCGCAGTAGGGTTTTACCTGTGTCACAATCACAATAACACCCATGATCCGAGTACAAATAATATGTGTATATTTATCTGTCACATAAATATCTGCTTCGGCTGGGAATCGAACCCGGGACTACTTGCTTCGCAGGCAGGGTCGCTACCAACTAGGATAAATAGGGTCGTCAAAATTATTTAACGCGTCAGCGGTACTCCTTCGATCCTCGTATGTATGTACAGAGATTATTTATGATACAAGAAACATCTAAAGGTTAAATAATAATATTAAGTCTAAAATTAAAAAGATACCTACTAAGGACATCTATCTCTTGTATCAATAAGTTCGTTTTAATTTTAAACTCAGATTAAAGAAGAGTTCTATAATCTTGAGGTTTTAAAATGACCTATTTTAATAGTTTGTGACCGTAAACTTATTTTATAACTCTATATTATTATTAGAAAGCTTCTATAGTATTAATATGAAAGAATAATCAAGTTCCGTTTTCCCGATCCCGATCTGAGAAAACCTCAGATGAAATTTAATTTACGCCACAGATCCAGTAATCAATCAATTTGAATGCCCCAGATAAGTTTAAATTTCGCGCTATAGGTCTGTATCACATAGTTACACAAAATTTAGTTTATGTGATCTTATAATTCATAATTATATATTTTTCTACAGTTTTTTTGTAATTTTTGTAGTTAAATATTAGTTATTAAACAATTTGTAGCTCATTTGTCTTCCACAGCCGGAACGCGAAATTACGTTATCAATGTCATTCAGTCAAAATAGTACTTATAACTTTTTTACATTGTTTATAATAAAAATATTACTAAATATTTGCTATTAATTTGTAATACAATTTATATTGAGGTTAATTATTTAAAAAAATGTATATCATAATAAATTATATACGTTCAAAGACAATATCAATAACCTTATTTCCGCTGCGTGAACTCCCTCTATGCGCAACTTTCACGAACGAAAGAATTGTCTCTTGTCTTGTGGTGTGGTGCAGGAAGGTGGAATTATTGCCAAGAAATCTCTGAATTCTACATATCTAGTTTCGTTTAGTGAATAAATTTAATCAATAGTAAGTATATAATGCTATATTTTTATAGACGGGAATTAAATTATTCAAGGCTAATTTCTTGTTAGGTTACGTTTCAATATTAAGAAAGATTTAGCCGGGGTACTATTGACGTCACACACGTGATTTTTCAGTAATTTTAACTTATTTCATGTGATTTGTCTTATAATTTTGTCGCATAACATAATTTTCATCGCTTTAGTGTTGATTACACTGGAAGTTAATTTGCTACTTCATAGATTTGTCAGGTTGATCAAGTTGGATCACCAGCGCGTCTGATTTCAATATTTGGCAACTATTTCTATGACTTTTGATAAAAGGTCAAGTTTACGGTCGCTCACATACTAGTATTTCCAACATAAGTTCAGGGGGTTTAAACGCTGTAATAATTTTACATTTGCATTAAGTACCTACCATAGAATGATTTGCATGTTATGTAATACCGCTGCTGAAAGTGGCTTGTAAATAGTATCAGTAAATGCGAAGTCCCACCTGACCCTGACACAGCTGGCACACTTTGTTAATTATGACTCTTGTTCCCTTGTATTAAATGTCATATCAGTATCCTCTTAACGATTTTGTTCAGTGTATTTACCAATTTTTATGACTATTATTAGACGATTATTTCAACGGTCACTGAACTCCATAACTGTAAAATTTGTAAGAAAAGATTAAAGTTCAATGTCCATTGTGTGAAATGTAAATTGTGTCCGGCAGTTAATCACAGGGATACTTTTCAGGGAAAAATGGCCCCTCCCTACTATGCTGATCTTGGAAAGAAAGCCAATGATGTCTTTGGCAAAGGCTACCACTTCGGTGTGTTCAAACTAGACCTGAAGACTAAGAGCGAGTCTGGTGTTGAATTCAGCAGCGGCATCACCTCCAACCAGGAGAGTGGAAAGGTAAAACAAGTCAAAATCTTTAAAGTTCTGAATATATTGTAATTTCCATGCTACAACTGTATCATCCTTCCCATTTTACAGGTATTCGGCAGCCTTTCCTCAAAATATGTAGTGAAAGATTATGGCCTAACATTCACAGAAAAGTGGAACACTGACAACACACTAGCAGCAGACATCACCATTCAAGATAAAATTGCTGAGGGCCTAAAGGTCACGCTTGAAGGCACCTTCGCACCACAGACCGGGTAATTATCTTAAAATTCCACTTTTATATTATGTACATAATTCATAATGTAATGGGGTTTAAACTTTAAAGTCATTATTTAAATTTAATTACTACTGTATAAAATATAAATTATCTTTGAAATTGTAGAAGCAAAACTGGCAAGCTCAAGACCTCATTTGCCAATGAAACCGTGGCTGTGAATACCAACTTTGACTTGGATCTGGCGGGTCCTATCGTGGACGTCGCTGCTGTCTTGAAGTACCAGGGCTGGCTCGCTGGTGCCAACACACAGTTTGACACACAGAAGGCTAAGTTCGCCAAGAACAACTTTGCCTTCGGCTACCAGACCAACGAGTTTGCTGTACACACCAATGTGTAAGTATTCATTATTATTATATTAAATTAATAACGCTTTACACTCATAGCCCCACACTAGATTTCCCTGCGTCATGGGTGACATGGACAACATACAGAGACAAGAACACTAACACCCAGACCGAGAACAGAAATTCAAACTCATCATTCAAATTTCCGCTTCGGTGGGAATCGAACCCAGGATCCTTGGCGCGGCGATCCGGCATAGTAAACATCACGCCACGCAGGTCGTCAAATATTGCTTGCATAAAAAAATTAAAAATAATTATTATTTTTACCATTTAAAAATTAAGTGTGCATAAAAGCCTTTTGTCTTCATTAAAATTGCCTTGAAACAAATTATCCACATCTACCCGTATATATCTTTCAGTTTTACAATATTTTGCAAAAACATGTGGTCTATAAGAATTAGATAACTAGGTCACAAGTAATAAAGTAGCAGAATAGATTATGCAGAGCCCATCGCTACTATTGTGTATTGATTTTGTGGAGTTACATAACATTCATGGCTGACACTGGCTTAGTTTAGCAAGGATGTCATCTTCCTTTTGTTGTAATAGGATCCACTGCAAACTGGTATAGCATTAAATACTTTGAGTGCTCTGTGTACCTACTATATTACAAATTTTGCTCTTATGATTTAAATACGTAGTTTTGGTATTTGATTCAGCATAGTTTCGATTATAGTATTCAGTTGTATGAGAGATTTTAATCGGATCAAATGCAATGCAGTACAATTCTACTAAACCTATAAATTATGCATCATGCATATAAAATAATGTACATTTACTTTATAAATTATTTTAGTAGAGCCATTTATTTACCATCAATTATTTTAAATGATTAATCATAGTATACTGGGTCTACTTCAAGCATTATACATATTGCCCATTCTCTGCTCTTAGTACAAAATAGATCTTTGGTCAGACAATTACATCAATTCATTCAATGTTGTACATTTCCACCTAAGGCAGCAGTTGTATTGCTCTGTAGTAATATTTTTCACAATTGTAATGTGATTAAACAGGGACAATGGCAAAGACTTCGGAGGCTCCATCTACCAGAAAGTATCAGACAAACTTGACTGTGGTGTGAGCATGAAATGGACTGCGGGCTCATCGGACACCCTGTTCGGAGTGGGTGCCAAGTTCTCACTGGACCAGGACGCCTCGCTGCACGCCAAGCTCAACAACAAGTCCCTCATCGGACTTGGCTACCAACAGAAACTCCGCCCAGGTATAGCTTGTTCCACAAAATTTATTATTTATAACTTTACACTGTACAAGAGTACAGTAATGCTTTTGGTTCGCAAAGTGAATTAAAGATTACTTTGATAAATCAGTCACTTACTGATATTCTGAAATAAAAAAAACAACAGTCTTTAAAAACATCTATTCTCTTGTGCACATCTGCCTTTTTTGCTAAGATATTTGTGCAAGCCTTGTGAATATTTTTATGTCATAAAGATACCAACAATTTTATTGCTCATTGTTATCAGTTATCATACGATCTATTATTGTTCTCCATTTGTACGCATCATTGCGTTATCAATGCATTATCTGAAGAGCTGGCTGGTGTCAGATGATTTAAGAGGGAGTTACGTAATAAAAATCAAAGATGTGGATGAAGTTTTGTACAGGACTAACACTTCTTTAAATCGCACCTGGAAATATCGATTTACTGTGTTTTGGTTGTCTTTGTAATGGTGAACCGACACACGAAATCGCCTATTATTGTAACGTACAATGTCAAGGACTCTAATAAACTTGAAATATATTCACATATAAAACTGCATAGACGAAAATGCCGTCACAGTCTACCGAGAGCCAAGAACTATTTTTCGTCTGACACATAAATGTCTGTCTGAGCGGGTACCGAACTCCGGAAATCCTCATCGCCAGACAGGATGACTCACTAGGAAATGTCCTACAGGGCTGTCACACGTTGACGTAGCATGTCATTGTATGTTATATATTAACTATGTTGGTTGTTGCTTTCAGGCGTGACCCTAACGCTGTCTGCCGCCATCGATGGGCAGAACTTCAACGCCGGCGGCCACAAGGTGGGCGTGGCCCTCGAGCTGGAACCCTAGGCATTTATCGGAGCCACCGGCTTTTAGACTTGTAGATAAAACGTATTGCCACACGCTGTTAAGTTACAGACGGAAACAACAAATCAACTACAACATTTTCTTAACTGCCCTCTATGTAATGTATTCGAGCGTTTAACGCAACACGATTGCTCACGGTTACTATATACGCGTATCTCGTAAAGCGGTCGTGATCCTCCGTCGACATCATAATTCACGGCGGGGCGCGACTTTCCTATTAAATAGATGTTAGCGTTCCTTTATATTACTTATGACTAAGCACGCGGCTTCCGAGCATCCCTTGTTGGTAAATAATTTTATCGAATTCAAATAATGTTATACTGTCAGTCGTCAATGTCTTGTAAATAAACACCAGTGGTGTACACCTGTATTGATTGATTGAGAATAAAATGAATAGTCTGTTGGAATCAACACTTTGTTGTTTTAATGGCATATCCGTTATACCTGGTCTCCTCTTCCTTGTTTCTAATAACGCCTGTTATTGGGCGATTCCATCTAAATAGCCTTAGCAAATCTAAAACTTGTAGATTTTCTGCCAATAGCACCTCTTATTTTATCAAAAGGTGATTATGCGACAGAGTAACTTAGGAGCAATGTGATGATAATCTAATATTTAATACACCTCGTTTACATTCAGCCCCTACCGCTGCTCCTCGCGCTGTCGGCAATAATCCCCTTGATACTGCCGTGGCAGGATCGAGAGAAGTGTAGTGTTTACATACTGCCCTACCACTCACATCGCTTTCGACTTTCGGCAATGGCAGACGTCGAAATATTACTGCGACGGGGCTGAATGCAGTGTTGCCAATGAAAATTTTTGGAAGGCCGTGTACATTATGGGCGCCATTGACGATGCGATCGATCGGTGCGATCGGTAGTGTATGTTACCGCTATGAGTGGCACTTTTGAACCGATCGATCGCATCGTCAATGGAGCCCATTAGATAAAAAAGCCGTGTTTATATGGGAAAGGATCAAGTGTGGGCCGTAGCAATCCAATTACGCCAATATATACCATCGGTTCAGCGCTCGAACTAAAAAAAAGGTCATCGGCAGTGAATTTGATGCCCACAAAACGAGTAATACTTTTCATTAGCCTACATTAACATCAATATAAGCCTGGTGGCGCTGTTTTAAGAGTTTAACATTCGTTAAATGTTTGCAAAACAATAAATAAAATTGACTTTGTGAAAATTTGCGAAAAGCCGTAGAATTTGCTACGGCCCGGCAATAGGGTTCCAGCCGTAGCCCGTAGATTTTGTGATTTTTTGGCCTGAAAGCCGTAGAACACGGTAATTGCCGTAGCATTGGCAACACTGGCTGAAAAACCGCTCTTTTGGGGAGCGCCGGGCAGCGCGAGTAGCAGTGGTAGGAGCATGAGAAGTATCGTGTTCACATACTCGTCCTGCCCACTTCCCTACCTACTTTCCTGCTCAAATGAGCTGGATGTAAACGAGGTGATAGGTTTATAAAAATCTCGTGTCAGTGTTTGTGGACGAACTCCTCTGAAAAGGTTCGACCGATTTCATACTGCGAGGTGATTAGGGTGACCCTATATCTACATTTAAGAAAAGATGTAGAATGAGAAAACGATATTGACGTATCTAGAGTAACAGTTGCCTGCCAAGTGGATTTTTGATATTAACCACAAAATTAACGATTTACGCAACTTGTTATTTAAGTATTAAAGCATTAAGCATACATAATAATTTGTAGACCTTACAAAAATATTAAGACTCAATTATGTGTGAAAGGCATTGATAAGGTTGTAAATTGTTAAATGTAAAGGTATTTTGGTATGGACCGATGGAAAATTCAACTTTTTGCAGCTTCATCATATTGTGGTCCTGATTCCTGAAGGAGAATAACGTACGCATTTGTAGATTACAATAACTTTAATTAAATACAGAATGCAAAAACACAAGCCAGTCTACTGAATCATCTCCTCTTCCATGAGCTTGGCCATCCACTCGGGCTCTGCGGCGGCGATCTTCTCGATGAGGCTGTTGACCTGGTAGCACAGGCTCTGGATCTGTTTGTCCCACTGCGGCAGGATCTCGCGAGCTGAAATTATGTTTGTTTTAATGTGGAAATACTCTCATTTTCCAGGGAAACTATTCATGTGTTAAGAAAAACATGGGTTTAGCCTTAAAGCCAGGGGTAATGTGACTATTTAAGAAAAAATTAGCACTTTACATTTCTATTCAATAGTAATTTAGCCATTTCTGTACACTGCTTTACCTCTTTTCGCTGACCAATCACAAATGAGTGTACCTACTTGTTCTAGCCTAAAATATTTTTTTTTCCAATTAATTGTTCAAATTGTGAAATTGAATTTGATAAAATATATGGGACCAATAAAAAAAATACCGAATTGGGAGTCACTTTTGAAGTCGATTAAAAAATGTATACACTAACTCTCAAAGTGCACAACAGAGCTGATCTGGTCAATGTATCCGTTCATCCGACCCTCGCTGATCATGTGGGAGGCGATGCGCTCGGCGCGCGCCGGCGGCGTCTCCAGCAGCGCGCCGAGCTCCTCGAACGTGATGTTGTTGTATAGCTTGCTGGCCGACAGCAGGTTGTGCTCGAACACCGCGCGGTCCAGGATCGTTGAGCCGTCTGGTGTCGTTGCCTGGGGACGGAGAGAGTTAGATAGGTCATGAAACGAAAACGTAATGTTTAATATTACAGAATCTTTGTTTTTATCAATGTCAAATCATGTCTTACGATTAATGGTAGCATTTAACATTGGTACTAACACAAAAATTCTGTAGCATTAAATATTATGAAAGGTTTTAATGGCATGCACTGCATACCTCTCGTTTGCTTTATGAACATACATCATCAGGGGTGTAGCAAGCACCTACACTTTAATAGCAAAAAAATTATCCCAGGCGTTAATTGCAAGACATGGATGTATCGACAACCATAGCGCGAACACTGAGTTAAATACATACATACATGATTCAACATTCTTTGTGTCTCTATTTTGTGATTAAAAGTTTCCTATCAGAGCGGGGGCCCTTGACATATTTTGATACAGAACCGTCTATCGGTGATTTAGTTGTTTATACTCAAAGAATACCAGTAAGAATTCAAACATTAAATAAAAAGAAGGAAGATTACATACCTTTTGATGAGTCTGCATGAGAGCTTCAAACTCGTGCAGCTCTGATCGGCGAATAATGCGATCCAAGTACATTTTCTCTAAAATGGAGTAGGCGGGAAGTTGCTGGCATCTTTCATCTTTGAACAGAGTGGCCAGCATTCTGGATCGGACCTGACCTAGCAGTGGAAACATTGAACTGATTTTCTCATATTCAATTAAGATTTTATTAATAATTCTTTACCATAAATCAACAGTTTTAATGCATTATCAATGTTCTCATTTGCTCATGTACTTTGCATTTTTGGTCAACCCAAGGGTTGGAAGTATAATTTTATTATAATTATGTTGTCTGAAATCATGTGTTTAATAGCAATCGAGACAAATGATTTTATATTTTATCAAAAACTGTCACATATTCAACTCTGAAACTCTACAATAGTTAAGTTATGATATGATCATAGGAGTACATGTACTTCAAAATGTCCATAAATATATATTTTTTAATAGTAATAAGTAGCTGTTACTAATTAATAATTTTATTTTTTAATCAACACAGTAAAATTACCTGCAGATGCTAAAACTGTGCAGATGAGAGCATTCCTCAAGCAAGTCATTCGCTCATCTTCGTGGATGATGTTGCGGTAGGACAGCTCATTGTATCTTTGTGCAGCTTCTATGAATTTCCTGAAAATTTTTAATGCATTACCAGTTTTAGTTGTGCCCTATCTTGTCCCAAAATTATTCATAATGTGAAATATTATACAGTACAGGCACTACTACATTATAAGTTCTATTATTTCTTCTGTGCTACTACTTAATGGTACATTACAGTAATAATGCACTCTATATTTACTCATAATACAGCAATTTCTGGCTATTATAAGTTGGACTATATTAATTATTAAGCATTAGAAATGAGCAACAATTAAATAAACTACTAGCTGACTCGGCAAAAGATGTTCTGCCAAAAAATTCTTGACTTATTTTATTTATGACTTATTCTCATATCTACCAAATATACACAAAAAATTGGTCGAGCCATTTCGGAGTAGTGAGACCACAAACATTGTGACATGAGATTTTTATATATTAGATTAAATTACCGCCTATAATCCAGCACCCTTGCATAGCACACTTTGTAGTATATCTGCAACTGTTCATTGGTGGTCTCCGCTTGCAGTAATGATGCCCGGTTTACATATGCTTCAGCTTGTACCGGGTCATCCACCTCCAGGTAAAGCCGAGCTATCTTGAGGTAAGTCTCTAATTTGTAATCCACAGTGTATTGCCTAGAACATTATTTCATGTAATTATGTTTTACTATTATATAGTATACATTATTAAGGGATGTTTTATTATTTATTAGCAGACAGTTTGATTTTGCTTACATACATTTTTCTGCTTTTTTTTCAAGGAAAATTATGGAAACTTTGAAAATATGTAACATACTTTTGACCAGTTTCCAAGGGGATTCCCACAAGAACATTTGCAGCCTCCTTCCAGTTTTGATTACGTTCATAAATGTCTGCCAAGTGTTGTCTGATGCTGGCCACCTATAAAATACTCAACATAAAAAGTCTTCCTCAGAGTTTATTTTACTTTTAATTTTGTTACAAACGCATAACAATATTTCAGAACAAAAATGGTTACCTGTTCTTCAAAAGATATAACTCTTGGTTGAATAACATCCAAAGCAAAGTGTGATACTTCTCGGGAGACATTGTCTGGTAAGAGAGCCAAGCGGGTGCTGACGTCCGTGAGCAGTTGCCTCGATATCACCAGGCTGACATTCTCATTCACAACTGAAGAATTTTATAGTCAAATTAGGAATAGATAATACAATGTAGAGGGAATATGATAGGGAGTTTGATGCTGATTACAACAGTACCACTCGCAACTCTAGGTGACTGACAAATTTGAAGAAAAAGGAAAAAATACTAACCTCAGTACTAAACTATGGTGTTAAACTCAGAATTAAACACCAGAAATATCAAAGTAAGCGAGAGTTGAGTTGTGGTACTGTTGTAATCGGTTGAAGAATCTCTACAAGCTCCAAGCATTCTCACTTACAAACTTCTGCTACCATATTCTAAATCCAACCCCAATAATTAAATCTTAAGTCACTCACTTGCTTCAACAAAAGCCTTTAAACACTCTGCTAATTCCCCTTCAGGACTCTGAAGGATATCCAAAAGGACATTTCGGTATCTGAAAACAAATGTAACAAGTTTTTATTGTTCATATTGTTGTAAAAATAGAAATTATATATGAAAGATGTTTACTTCTCAGCTTGATCTTTGTGCAAACCGCCTGTGTTCCGCAGCTCACTCAAATATTGACGTACTCCTTGTAGATTCATCGGCATTTTTTTTTCTGATTCCCCTATCGTACAGTTGAGAATTTATTATGACTAAGTTTATTTATTCGTCCCTTTAGCGGATTAGCGGACGACTAGACACTTCGAATACTTCGATATACTAATATACAATTCACACAGATTCTTTTCTTTCTGTAGTTTATTTTTCTTTATTTTTCAGTTTTTCTTGAAGGACGATGACAATAGGAGAGACAGTTGACATGACAATGAAAAATATCCCTACGTTCCACTAGACGATCACAACGATCACGCTCACGACCGCGGTTTTTCCTGTTCCACTATACCTTGTTCACAAATCTTAGAGACTAAAATGACAACCTCTAATGTCAAAGTTCGAAATAATGATACCAGCTAAATTTGTGCGATCTACTTTTCCGGTTTTTTGAATCGTAAATTAAGTCGTAAGAATAGTGACATATTAGTAGCGACACTCATATCTCTAGATATACTCCTACTCCTAGATATTTAGTATTTGGCTAAATAGTATAAAATTAACTGTATACCGAATGTAACCATAGCCAAATACTCGTTTTTGTAAGCAAAATAACTTATAAATTTAGTAAGTAAGGGCAAATATATTATGCATATATGAATGATAATGGTTGCTTAAACTTGTTTTTATACTAGTTTTACGGACTCCATCAATAATCACACAAATAGTCGACCTTCCTTAAAAGCTGTGAAAATTTTTCCGATTTACTTTTCGGTTTATGGTCATCACTATTTAATTTGCACCCGAAACTGGTCACCCATGAAACGTCAATTTAGTCTCTAAGATTTGTGAACGGATTATAGCTTGTGAGCGTTACAATCATACACCCAAGTGGAACGGGCACTTCGACCCACCCCGTGAGGTGGGTTGTTTTGAGCGTGCCGTGAACTGCCGTGAGCGAAATTAATGACGTCATCAACATAGAATTAGTATTACTAGCGTATAGAAGGGAAACCGCGAACATCGGATGCGGGGGTGTGCATTGCAGCCGGCCGGCTGCATTTCATTCTGTCACTCAGCTGTCACTCGGCTGCGCTCATTGCGGCCGCATGTCAAAATTGTTTACGAAAAAACTGAAAAAATGCCGTCGTGCATAATAAGAATGTGTCACAATTGCACGACAAAAAACAAAAAAGATAATGTCATCACTTTATCATCAGTAAGAAAACAAAATCTTAACTTAAATCAACTAAAACGTATTTAATTAAATTATTGAGCAATGTTCCCGCCATTTTGAATGAAAAAATCATAAGGAGCGTTTGAACTTGGCAAGCCACTAGCGTGTTAATGGACTAAATAAGCTTGCCGACGCGACGCTTGTGACCAATTTAAAGTGTTGGATTTTTTGACACGAATCAATGGTAATTACGTTTGAAATCGTTTAAACGCTTTTGCACGTTAAATAAAGTTGGAGTAAAAGCTTGTAAAGATTTTGAGTCGGTGACTGCTTGTCTTGGTTCGACAAGTGTCATATACAAAGTTACTCTATGGCAAGTGTGCAAACGAGGCTTCTAGTTTGAAAAGAGAACGGAGGGCAAGCCGGCGGTGGAACACACATTTTGTTTGAGATAGCCTGTCTATGTATAGTACGTCAATGGTCATCAATGACGTTTTCACCGCGACCATGACGACCGTGGTCGCCATGTGGAACGCGTTTTGATTGTTGTGAGCGATGTGAGCGTCTACTGGAACGCAGCCATAGAAAATTGATATTTCTGACATTTCTGACCGCGGTCACTCACATGCGCGCAAATGTTTGACATTTTTACGAATGTTTGCACATATGTGAAGGACGGTCAGGCAAATGGGTTCGCATATGAGTATACAAGCCCATTTCCGCTTCCTCCTACACTTTGTTCACGAATGTTCAATCTTGCTGTTTTTATTATGTTGTTGTCATTCAAATCCATTTTCAATACAGAAAATAAATGGTAGTACGATTAGACGCCACGAACCACGGAAAATTAAGAGATACATCACCTTTTTAGTCGTGTGCGCAACTGGTCGCACGAATGTGTGGGAGACTACACGAAGGTTCGAGGTTCGTGCGCTTTGATGTGTGACAAAAAACCGACACAGCTTGGAAAACCCCGAATGTGTCAAAAACTTCGCATAATCATTCGCGAAGGTCGTCCCACACTTGTGGGTTCGCGTATTCGTGCGAATGTGAGTGACCGGGGTGACAATCAGTCTCATGTTGCCTTGGTCTCAACCATGGATATATTACTCTAACTGGATATTTAACTTCGTAGTGGTACCTGAAGATCGATAACGTCATAACGGAATGACCATTTTTGTGTTGTGTCCATGTTATTTAAAGTCTATAGTTATTTAAAGTATATTATTCGATTGTGATTTTTATAATGGTAAAAAACATTTAAGAAGATTAATATATGTTATAATAAATATGTACCGTAATTGTGAACCTTAATTTTCAATTTACTTTGTGCAATTATTTAAATTTGGTAGTTCTGCAGAAATTTCAATAAAATCTATTATTTCAATATTTTAATTTTTACCTCTAGAAAAATTAATTACAAAAAACATTTTGATGATATGATTGAATGATACAGTAAATCAAACTTGTGAATGACCGAGGATCAACGTTTCACACGTTTTCGTTTTTAATATTTTTCTCTGATTATTATAGTTATTTAGGGGAAAAAACCATAATGTGACAAATTGTTGTGTAAATTAAATCTTATGGAACGGAATAGGCACCCTATTTCGTCTTATTTTTTGAAAATTTTACAAATATTTCGATACATCGATACATAGCTATTTGGTAATAAAAAGTATCTGGGTCTGATAGTTATTACTAAATAAATTTCACGAAAGGTAATAGGTACTCAATCAGGTTCATTAATTTTTTTGCGAAGAAATAGGTAAATTCCATATTATTAGTGTGGGTTTTAACTTTTAATTAATACGAATGACTTAAAATTTTACAATATAATGTAAGTGACTTATGTTTTAAGGCCATGGGTTTAACTCAAAAATACAATCTTAGAATGTAACGTAGTTTTCTATAAAATATTATTATAATCTATCGATAGAATATCTTTTCCTACGTCACTGACTGATGCCGTACCGAAATGGCTACATCAATGTTTGACGTAATATATGTTTATCTCTTTATAACACGCACGGACGTGCGTAAGTTAAAAGATTACCGCTATAGAGAAAACATTCAATTTATTGCTACTAATCCATGTTTATCATTCTTCCAAGAATATGAAGGACAACCTCAATCTACAATGTCTATTATCCAGACGGAGTAATATATCCATGGTCTCAACCTGCTCAGCCATAGAGCAAAGAACTATGCGTCTATAGTACTCTTCAACTAAATTTGCACTTGGGCGTAATGTTGGTAGCATTGAAATAATCGTCTTTTTTAATTCAAAAACCACTTTATGGTTATAATAATAGCTTTGTTATTGAGTTCACCAAAGGTATTAACGATATATATTACGAGATAATATAAAACATTACATATAATATAACTTTTTAATTTTTATACTCCTATTTCATTGCTACCAACATTACACCCAAAGTGTAAATATAGTTGAATAGCACATTTATATAGCGTTATTTACAGCTATGTTGTCAGTGTGGTGATTTGGGTCATACAAAATATAATTATAATATCTTGTATAATATCTTCTATGCCATAGACTATTCAATTCAATAAAATTGAACGCGTCGAAATGTTTGTGATTGTACCATTAAGTTGGCAGCATCAAAATTTGACGTTTTTGCAAAATTTAAAGAAGCGCCATCAGATTTTTAAGCTTTTTAATAAAATTCAAATTAATTGAAATATGTTTACATGTTTTAATTGGTGCCAAGTGATATATCGACAAACGTACTTTATGTAAAGAATTAAAGGAAACGCTTTGATACAAGTGCAGCGAGAGGTTTCAGTGTAAACAAGTATTTCCCAATTGTGACAATTTGTTTTCAACCGTGGCTACTGCTTGCGGGAGGGATTTGAAGAATTTGACAATTTAAAATGGCGGCCTCTTTTGAACTCAAAAATGTTCATACCTTTAATAGCTTTACGCTTTAAGGAATTCCATGAAAATTGTTGTGTAAAGTGCTCATTGTAATTTAACAAAGATGGATCACAATTTAGACACTTTGAACTTGGATAGCGCCATGGGTGTAAGTGTTGATTAAATATGCTTTTTCTATGAAATTATTTCCTTTAAGTATTTCACAGTGAACTTAATTATTTTTCTTTACAATGTTTTTGTCCAATGCGTCTATATTATTCATATTCATGTATTAAAAATTATACATCAGACTTAACTTTCAAAGTGATTTAGTAGGTAAACTTGACATTTATTTTGGCTTTTAGGTAGACTTTGAAACTGCAGACCATGTTGAAGTAAGTCAGGCCGATTTGGCACTGTCCAGCAGTGGTCAGGGTATGTCAATGGAGTTTGAAGAGGGGCAGCCAATGCTTATGGAGACTGGGGGTGAAGAAATTATAGGTGAATGATGAATTTACTAATATAATAAAAATACTGTGTATTTTATTGGTTATGGATGGATTAATATGAATACTGTAAATAGTTTATAACTCTTCCGTTCCATCAATATTCACAGGTAGGTAAGTCAGTTTTGTCCAAGATAATTTTGATAAATATTGGTTCGGAATCAGCGTAATAAGCTCTACAAAATGATCTGACACCCATTATTATAATATATCGGGAACCAGGAAATATTGTTAAGTAAAACACAGTAAGTCCAATTATCCATACAAAATCCTCAGTGACAAAACCTATGGACGCCAATTACTCAAAACTATGCAACCATACTTACTGTGAACATAAATGATGAAGCGTAGAGCATTGTCCATACAGGAGGGATGTTAACGACAAAGGGATGGATACCTGCAGTTGTCATTGTCATGTTATTCCCATACATGCTGAAGGCAGTATTTGGTGTGAACATTTACAGAAAAGAGTTATCTAGATCCTTGGCTCGGTTTTTTGTACACACATTGTATACACACTAGAGACTTCACAGTACTCACACCAATTTATAATACATTGTATTGGGGCCATTAAAATATTACGTAAACAGATTAATTACAATTATTTACCCCCCCATCCCCCTTGTCAGCAAAAGTAAGCAAAGCTCTTATCCCCTCTCCCCATGGTAACATAAACATTTTTCAATTATAAATGTATTTTTTTATAAATGTTATAATATCTACCAATGACGTAATCATCATCTAGACTCCCCTACCCCCTATGTCATCCAAAATAAGCCAAACAAAGACCCCCCCCCCCCCCCCCCATAGTGCTTACGTAATACTTGAACGGCCCCATTGGTGTGAGTACTGTTTGTTTAAAAATATGCTTTGATACATTATATAACAAATATAATAATAATAATTATTAAATTAATACTTGTAATCAGGAAAACCCCTTATTTTTTATTTTAATATTTAATTTTTTAATTTTTTTAATTTTATTTTTTATTTTTCATAACTTTTCTTTGTTGACTTTGATCAATTGAAACATGAACCATTTTTCCAAAATTGAAACACCTATTTTTGTTCCTTCCACCAAAGTAGTTTGGCCGTCGCGAAGAAAAAACGGCGAAATAAAGTACTCAACACATCTTTTAAATTGTTGGAAATAAGATTGGCCTTGTGCAAGAAAGAGATCAACTTTTTGTAAATATGCAGTGCAACATCACACAAAATGTTATACTCTGCCAGCTTTGGTTACTCAATTACACTTACTTATCAATAAAAAAATGTCTATTTCTGGCAAGTTACCCCAACTTGTTTCAGAAGACCTCAGGTACATCTGAAGCTGGTTGGGTTCACAAGAAAACAAGCAGTGAATAAATACATTTCTGTGTTATTAAGAATATGTTTTACATAATTATATTGTTAAAATTCTTTTGTGGATAAAATCTCTCTTTTCGTTTCAGATTTCATGGGTGATGGGTGTGGGGAGTTCACTCTTCAGGAATACTCTGTGCAAGATGATCAGACTACTGGCCTGACTACTATTGCAGAATCCAATGTATGCATTATGTTATGATTTGAAACAGGGAACTATTCAGGAGTATAGTTATTTAATATGATATGGGTACTATATTGGTGAACAATTTACAAATCATGAGTACTCTCTTACCATACACCCTTATCTTACTAAAATATAAATTAAGTATCTGTTTATGGTTTCGTAAATATCATCATCAGAAAATCAAAAATATCATCAGTTCATCTTCAGATTTTCAATATTCACTATGAATATTTTTATGTCTTACATTAATACTTCATGTTTATGTGTAAACCTTCATTTAAATGGTTATTGAATAATTATAAAATCATAATTATGTTTTGGAAACATTGACTAAAAATGTGTTTGATAAGTTGAGCAATATGACAATATCTTTCCGTATGTATGTACATATAATTTTCGGTCATATTTTGATATTGCTTTTGTATTGCAGCAAAATGTGTTAACATCGCAGACAGAAACAATGTTGGACTTGCAGCTTCAGCCCCAAACAAGAGTAACACCTGAAGCTCGAAAGATAATTTCTGTGAAGGTATCTTAAAAATATTTATATTTTTTACTAGTTAATATTATATTATGTTTTTGACATTTCGAGAGTCTTTTTACAATGTATGTTATGTAATATATACAATGTGGAAAATTTACATTCTCTTTTGCAATTTTTATTTATTTATTTATTTATTTATTGAACGCCAACATAATGTACACTGTTATTATCTTAATACAAAAATCGAGCACTAGGGCGATATCGTAAGTGTCATTACAATTATTTATAGGCGAAGACCACATGCATAAAAGTAAGCTGTAACATTATAAAAATCCAATATATAAAATTAAAATCAAATTAAAATTATATTCATGATTAACAATTAGAATAAAAAAAAGAAAAACTAAGTCAATATTAATATTAAAACAAAATCAGAAATATGTTAAAATGAAGTTAAAATTCAATTCAAATGAACATAAATAACTATTTTTATAATTAAAAAAAACCCCCGACAAACGAAAACCACACTGTATAAAAATGTTTTAGGCTGCAGTTCCATCCCGTGCTTCTTCCACCCCGAAGATAGCGACAGCGGCGCCGCCCCGGCAGGTGGCGATAGCGCCGAAGCCCCCGCGGCTGGCGATAAAGACATTTGGCACCCAGTTTGGGGGCAAACAGTTTGCCATCGCCCCAAAACCTGTCGCGTTGGTAAAGAAGGTCTCCGTAGGCAATGTTGTACAAGGGAATGCTAAAGGGAATACTGTGTTAGGTGAGCCGTTGAAAGCATTATATAAATTACATACAACTTTGGACACCAAAAATTGCCAAGCATTGCCAGAGAAAGCAAATTATTCAAACCATCTTGTTTGTTTTTATACAAAAATAAATGTGATTGATTTTTTACAGCTCAAATTGGAAAACAATTAGTAGTGATGCCAGCCGGGACACAGAAACTCAAATTGATGAATCCCACATCATCTTCAGTGCAATATATAAGAACTAATTCAGACCAGGTATGTTTGAAGACTACAGTAGAAAACAATGTAATAATTGCTCAACATATTGATTTGCTTTATTTCATTTTCAGGCATCGTTAATTCCAACAAACGAGCAGCAGCCAAGACCAGTCATGATGACAAAAGTTATAGTGCAAGGTGAGGAAATTATAACTTCACAAACTAACTCCTAAATTATAACTTATTACAAATAAAAAATTACAAACATTTTATTTTAGCAGACTGCAGTCTACTTTACACAGATGTTATAGAAGCAAGTTTGCATGTAAACTAAAAACGAATTTTAAAAATTTGCCACACTACCGTATCTTTTAATTAATTTATGTAGTGCTAGCATATACATTTAAATATTATGTATATTCTTATAAATTACTAGCTGACTCGGCAAACGTTTTAGTCAAAAAAAACCTGGATTGGGACACCCTAATTACCTAGTGGTATGAAATACACTTTGACCTATTCTCATATCCAACAAAAACAAGTATTTGTGTGTACAAAAAAATCAATTAAAATTTATCGACCCATTTTGGAGGCGTGCGACCACAAACAAACACTGTGACACGAGATTTTTATAGATTAGATGTAGATTTTTAAAAGACAATTTGTCACAATTTGCAGGTCAACAGAATATGGATATGAACCAACCGGCCGTCATTACGAAAATCCTGCCGACAAGCACCGCCCCCACGCCGCAAGCCCGCTTCGTGGCCTTGCCGCAGAAAGCTGTGCCCATTGCTATTGGGAATAAGGTATATTATCGTAATAAATAAGATCAACATTATCAGATTATTGAATGGCTGTGTACAATCCTCTATCCCAATTTGATTGTTTGTTGGCTTGCATAATATGTGACTTTTTGACAGTTTTTAGGCAACTTACTGGAAATTAACAATAGATAGAAATTTGGAACTGGCCATTAGTCAATAAAATTATGTTTTTAAATTAATTATCTTTAAGACTATACAAATATAGTAGATGAAAAGTGCATTTCTTAATAAATCTTTTTATTATTTTGTACTGAAATTTTTAACTAATTCAATTTCAGGTACTAATGGCGTCTCCTACCAAACAGGGCGTGAAGTTGGGGAAAAAACAACAAATAATTGCGATACAATCTCCTTCTACCAAACTGTTGCCTGCACCTGCACCAGGTATGTTGATAGCAAAAAGACAAGTTTAAAGAATAAAACCTGGGCAGAAAAATCACTTTCTGGCTCTGGTAAGACTTCCTTGACAATAAATTATGCCCTTAAATTAAGTATATTTGATGGAAACACGGCAGCGTATTTTTTTTTCCTAACTTAACGCCATATTAGATCAAGACGCTTCTAACAATGTCTACATCTGTTTAAAAATAACTTGCATAAAGTGTATGGGCGAGGTCAAAATTTTGAAATAATGCGACTAAGATCAATGAAAAACGACGTCGCCCAATGCTATGTGGTAATTTCCGGCTACTTACCATGCCGTATGCGGTTGATTTTTGGGTTGAAAAACCCATCGGGCTTTGCACGTAAATATAAGTTATTTTAAATTTAAATAACTGCTAGGGTGAATTAAAGAATAACTATGGACTCACATAATTACAGATAAAGATTTGAGTCTCTTTTCGCTTAATCTTAGCAATGATTTCTGTCTGTGGTATTAATAAACCATTTTTTAATGTTTTTATAGGAGGCACAACAAAAAAAGTAGTTATTTCAGCGAATCCTACACAGAACGTGATATTGAAGACAACAGCACCACCTAAGGCTGCACAGGTAATTTTGCAAGGACCTTAACCCCACTTTAAATGATTTTTTTAATAATTATAAATCTAGTGTTTTCTTTTTGTTTTAGATAGGAAAAGACAATGTTCTTATTGATGGGCAACACACACAACTACATCAAATAAATGTACCAGGCAAAGGTGTAAGTAAATGTTTCATCAAATTAATAAACCTACATGTGGTTAGCTGAATTTTTTTAGAGCATCGAGGTATTAAAATGAAACCGAATTGGCTTTGGTTTCAGGGACAATATTGTATGGTGGGTGAAATCCTAAAATCCTATACTACTATTATAATTTAAAAACATATGCAGGGCACGAAAATTGGATCCCGGTTGTAATTTGTTTGTTTGCCTGGGACCATTACCATGTTTATATGTTTTTGTTTCGTTTTGTGAACCACTTACCAATAAGGTTGCCAGATGGTCGGGATTCGTCTGGATTGTCCCGACATTTCACATGATGTCCAGGCAAGTCCCGACAAAATACAAAACGTCCCGCCAAATCCTGACTTTTTGAAGTTTTGTCCAGATATTTCAGTTTTGCTAGCTGGCAATCCTACTTACCAATCTTCCCCACTCGAAGCTGCGGGTGTAAACTAGTATAATTGTAATATTGTATTGAGTGTTGTTTGTCAGATCCAGTACATTCGGCTGGTGACACACAACGCGGCGCAGAGCAACAAGGCTCAGACGCAGGGCTCGCAGGGCTCATTGGTCCCTTCTAAGTTCGTGCTCGCCGACAACAAAGGTAACAAATATGAATTATGATACTTCAGTTATTTTGTCGTACGTTAACTTGTCGACCATGTAACGACCGTCGCGAATGGATTCCCCGTCCTTGAATTATTTATCAGTTCCAGTCTTACTTTTATTCCTATTTCGATGTTATTTACAGAGTGTTATATAAACTACAGATCATTCTGCATGCTCTTTTCCTTAGTGTTATGAAGTGACTACCATTTAACAAACAATATTTATAATTATGATCTACATGGCTTCAACCCATTAACGACCCACTACTGAGGGTCTCTTCTTTTGAGGAGGCCTAGAGCATACTCCACCACGCTGCTCCAGTGCGGATTGGTGGAGGGGTTAGTGGCCAACCCAAGTGTCAAAAGATTTCTTGCCGCCCGAAAGCGTTCGAATTTGTCACCATTTCAGTGAGAAAAATGAGTCAAATGCTCTCTCAAATTTTAGAATTCATAATCATTAAGTGCTAAAAGTAATTGTTGTTTACTATTCATAATTTTATTTTTTAAGCGTAAATTAACATTTCGATAGTAGTTCCGAGTGCCGACATTGAGTATGAAAAACCGGAGTGAAAATGACAGCAAAAACGTAGTGAATAAGTACTCTGTGAATGACAGGAAGAATGTACAAAATCTTTGCCTTGATTTTTTATATACAACTAATTTGTTTTGACCACAAACATGTATACCCAGAGTAGACACGGCAAGTTCATACAATTCACGTGTAACAATTAGGATTTGAAATCCTAATGAGGCGCCGTGTCATTTAGTCGGACTTTCATTGCTATTGGCAACAGATGTCAACTGAAATAACGAAAAATGCCTGATTTTAATGTTTTAAACTATAGAAAATCTACAAATATAGTTAGGAAAGATAAAGAAAACATTTTCTTTCATCGCTAAGTAATTTCGTTATAAAATTGTGTTCCTATCTATTTAAAATAAATTAATTTAATGTTTATTGTGGTTTTACCACGTTTTACAATGACGAGCACTTACTGAGTATATGTACTACATACTACACAATACATTGCTCATTTTGGTTTAAAAAATTTAGGGTTTCTTTGTTGGAACATGCAATGAAAATACAACAATCGTTACTATCAATCGTTGCTAAGTAACGCTTTACTTCGTGGTACTGTCAATATTGTCGTTTTTCGGTCAAATATAGTATGTAGTGTTTTTCATTTACCCTGTCTTGTCTCGATTCTAATCGATTTTGAGAATCGTTGAATAAATAAATAATTCTCATAGACATATATTTTGTAACACAAATTTTATTCCAAAGGTAACTAACTGTATTTTTTATAGTTTCGTCATATCTGTTCGCCCGTACGTCCGTCCATTCGCAACTTAGTGCTGAGACCCTAAGAGCTAGAAAGGTGTAATTTGGCATGGATGTACATAATTATTTATTAAAACTACAAAGTCGTAGAATAAAATATTAAAAATATTTATTTACCGGAGTTCAATTGGGGATGGATTTTTTTCCTTGACTACCCAATACAGATAGTGTAAGGTATCGTTGCAAAGATATTTAAAAAAAATATCGGTTTAAAGAACATTATTGTCATATGAATACAACTATTTCACTAATAGGTGAAATAATTTCATTTTCACTAATAATTCTAATAAGGATAACGAGCTAAAATTATAAAATGCTAATTTTCTTAAAAAAAAACTAATAAAAGTGATAATTTTGGTTCAAGTTTTCGTCTCCCCTGCCAACTAAAAAGGTGGAGTTCGACATGTGAAAAAATTCACACGGTTACGAAATATTTGCAGGTTAACGAGTAATAATCGATCAACTTACAAGTATAGAACCCTACATTGCGCATGGCCTTACAAGCTCTTGACCAGTTGTTTTTCATCAATCGAAAGAATTTTTCAGATAGGTCTAAATTAATGGTGGTACATTTTTGTTATTTTGATTATTAAATTACAAAGGTTTTGATTTCAATAAATTATATTTTGTTTTAATTCTCTTTTTTTATTTTGCATAAAATTTGGAAGTAAGGAATTTAATATGATATTGATCTGTTTATTTATATTTTTGAAACGTGTTTATAATTTTAATAAAAATTTATTAAATTTTATAATTTGTGTTTATAATAAATAATCAAATTAAATCAAACTCACCCCAGTGATATTAACAAAAGAAAATTATTTATTTGGTTTTATTCAGCACTATAACCTATACGTACAATAACAACCAACCAGACTAATTATAATCGGTTATCGATATCGAGAATCGGTAAGAAATCGGTTTCGTATTGGTATTGCTAGGATGAGGTATATCAATCACTAAAATATTCTTGTGACATAACATTGTGTCAAAAAAAGTGACACGCTTGGTTTTCATACAATTCGAGGTACATGCCTCATCTACTCTAGGTATATATGTCTGTGGTTTTGACATTTTAATGAATCAAGTATGGAAAATAGAAAACTTTATTTAAATCGATGACAATATATTCATAAATGGATTAGTTTCTGCATTCGAAATTATTTGAAGATACAAATTGGAACATACAATTTAAAACATGATTCATTTGTGTCGTGGGAAACATTGGTGAATTGTGAAATTAAAAGAGGGAGAGTGATTAATTTATGATTATTTCAGCGGGCGGGAAAAAATTAGTGAGGATAGCACCGGTGCCGAAAACGTCTCTCACTGTGAGTAATATTAAACTAATTATATTATGTTATATTGTCCTTATATCTCATGCGTGCAATGAATTCTATAATATTAAATGTTTTTGAAGAAAGAAAAAGTAAATTCTGTATACAATTGAGTATGCAATATTGATTCAACAAGTAATAAAAACGTAACAACGAAATTCTTTGCTGTTTTTGTCTCATAATGTGTTCAGGAAAAGTAATTTTTTTTTATTTAAGTTGAAATTATTTTGAAATACAATAAATAGGTTTTGTTGAATATTTCATAAGGATTTTTAATTTTTAATTTAGTAAAGTGTTTAATAAGAACTAACCTTTTTAAATTCGCAAACAATGAAGCCTGGGTGTGCAAACCAAACTATACAAAGCAAAATAATTGTGCCTTCTATCAATGAATTAAATACTTCTTGACAGCAACCAACAAGATCATCTCAGAGTCTGCTAGCACCGCTGTCCCCAGCCATCGAGCAGCCAACGGTGGACATCAACGATATCCTGGGTGTGAAGCAGGAGCTAGTGGAGCAGGGGGAAGCCCAAACTCGGTTAGAGAGCGAGCGCGTGGACTCCAAGGCCGCTCTGCACTCGCTCATCGAGAACACCATCGCTGACGAGACACATGACATGCAGCTCTCCATGTCCGAAGTGGAGATTGACTACAAGAGGCCATTGGTGAGCCTTTTTTTCTGTACTTCGTATTTTTAGACGGGTCTTATTTGGTAAACAATCTTGACACTACTTTTTGTTAAAATATTAATATAAATTAGTATAAAAAATCATTAATAGTGAACAGTTTTGGCATAAAATTATTATTTTTCTTTAAATTCCCTTCATTTTGTGTCAGCCTTGTTTTTAAATTAAATTATAATTTATATGTTAAACATATAGTTAAAAATTATATGTCTTCTAGTTTGTCAGTGATTTACCACCGACGGTGACGACCAACCACCAGGTTGAAATTGAAAGTTGTCAAGAGTGTCGGAGAGGACCATGTTCGTCGATTTGATAGCGTATATGTTTTCAGTACTGGAAACATATATTATATGAAATTGGAAAATTTCACTTTACGTCACAGTTGCCTACAACATTTCTTTCGTCTATGTATGTCTTGTGTGATTTCATTATGTTAAATAACATTTAAAGTGTATTTTCGTAGCCAGCTTATATGAGGAAAAGGATAAAGGAAGAAAAGCGTAAAGTAAGCAATTATTGTTTGTTTTTTACTTACTGGGTCATTTAAATTTTAATTTAATAATGGAAGTATTCAGTCCTTACCTATAATACGCACAGTGTTGTGGATGCACCATAAACTGGGTAGATGGCGCTACTAGTAAGTTCAAGTTACCGACTTTAGTCACTAGATGGCGGTACAAAATTTCATTCTGAATCACGCTGTTGAGACTCTTTGGCTGTTGTATAAGTATTCCGAATCGAGGTTAGCAACTCATACTTACCTGGCGTAGGGGACACCGTGATCAGGAAGGCGGTTCCCCCAGGGCGAGGCCTTTCCATTGCACTCCGGTTAGGTTGACCCCTGCGATTATCCCTAATGTGGATAACTCGGACGCGTAATTTTTGGTAGTGGGGACTGCGTGCGCGCCGTCCCCTTCAGAAACTATTCGGTTAAATGTTTAGGACATACTCATAGTGTAGTATAAATAAACACTTGATTTAATTCCTTTAATGCTTGATGACTTATGTCCAGTGTTACCAGCAAGGTACACGGTAATTACCGTAGATGCACGGTATTTTTGGCTAAAACACGGTCTACGGTAATGTATCACTACCGTGTACTTTTCTACGGTATTTTTAATTATGAATTACCTTGACAGTCGATACATAAATAATTATTCAGAAGGATTAATTTTATTAAAAAAAGATACGTAAAACGAAACGAAAATCCAGCTTGTGGGTTTTCTACCTAAAGGGGGTAAGTTAGATGAAGATGTGTATTTTTAGGGGCTCACTAGAGGTACAATTTTTTGACGCATGTTTCAAGAGTTACCTTTTTTTAGAGGAATTTTCTAGGGGGATTTTTTTTGTAATGTATTTAGAAGATCATATCACCAGGATAAATTGAATTAATTCATCATCATTCATTAAGTAAGTACATACTTACTTAAATAAATTACTGCTTAGACATAGTGTTATGGGGAAAGAGGGGAATTTCGAGATGACGCTGGGGGGGGGGGGGGGGGGGGGGGAAATGACAGCAGCCATATACGAGAAAGAAGTTGTTATTTCAGATGATTGAATTTTAAATAAAAAATATCAAAAAATCATAGCATTTTCTCTTTATTTTGCACGGTAATTTACATGGTATTTTTTAAATCTATACACGGTAATTTGGATCTGAAACACGGTATTTCTAACCTGTCAACACGGTAGTGTATAATTTTAATCTGGTAACACTGCTTATGTCCAACGTTTTAATATGTCCAATTACCTATGTAATTCCAATATTAAATTTCGGTTAAATGTTTAGGACATAGTGTAGTATAAATAAGCACTTGATTTAATTCCGTTAATGCTTGATGACTTATGTTCATCGGTTTTAATATGTCCAGTTACCTATGTAATTCCCAAAACTTTTGTTTTGTTTATACACATGATAATATTGTGATATATAAAACTTAACTTATATAAGAGGTTACCTTCTTATGTTATTGTAAAAAGTAAAATCGTTAAAGTTACTTTTGGAATCAATCAGACAATTACTTGATTTTTAAAATTCCTTTAAAACATTGCAAACATTTTACTACTTAAATGGCTTATTACATTTTCCTAATTTTAGAAACTAATTTGTCATACATTACTATTTAAATTTAAAAATAATTGTAAACTTTTAATTTTATTATTACTAATATTATCTATGGGGGACGATTACCACTTGCCAATGTCATTTGTTTGTTTGTCGGTTAGCTACATAAAACAAGTTAAACGTTTAAAAACGAAATACATCGTTTTATAGTGTTAAATGTACTGAAGAAAAAAATTGACCCCTAAATTAATTAAACCCTTAATACGCACCGTGTTGTGGATGCATCATAAGCGGGGTAGATGGCGCTACTAGTAAGTTACCGACTCTAGTCACTAGATGGCGGTACAAAATTTCATTCTGAATCACGCTGTTGAGACTCCTTGGCCGTTGTATAAGTATTCCGAATCGAGGTTAGCAACTCATACTTACCTGGCGTAGGGGACACCGTGATCAGGAAGGCGGTTCCCCCAGGGCGAGGCCTTTCCATTGCACTCCGGTTAGGTTGACCCCTGCGATTATCCCTAATGTGGATAACTCGGACGCGTAATTTTTGGTAGTGGGGACTGCGTGCGCGCCGTCCCCTTCAGAAACTAATTGGTTAAATATTTAGTACGTACGGTGATAAACACAACACAAGTTAATAAAAAAAATCCGTTAATTGCTATAATTCCGTTGATGACTTATGTCCAACGGTTTTATTTATTAATATGTCCAATTGGCAATTACCTAATTCCCAAAACTTTTGTTTTGTTTATACACGTAATATTGTGATTGTTATTGTAAACGCGTTAAAATTATTTTTGGAATCAATCAGACAATTACTTGATTTTTAAAATTCCTTTAAAACATTGCAACCATTTTACTACTTAAATGGTTTATTACATTTTCCTAATTTTGGAAACGAATTTGTCATACATTACTATTTAAATTTAAAATTAATTATAAATTTTTAATTATTAATACATACATACATACATAAAAATCACGCCTCTTTCCCGTAGGGGTAGGCAGAGACCACTTCTTTCCACTTGCTACGATCCTTACATACTTGTTTCGCTTCGTCCACTTTCATTATTCCTTTCATACATGCTCTTCGGTTTGCTGTACTCTTGACCTGGCCTTTTTTCAAGACGTCCCTAATTTGGTCTTGAAACGTCCGCCTCGGTCTACCCCTTCCAACACTCGCATTCACACTCGCCTTATACACTTTTTTCGTCAATCGTTCTTCATTCATTCTCTCGACATGTCCAAACCATCTCAGCATACCTTTCTCAATTTTTGTCACTACATCTTATAGCAATATACAACAAATTAGTCCAAATTAGTCTCTGAATTTAGGAAATGTAATAAACCCTTTCACCCCTTACCCTTTTGCTTGAGGCAGCCGCCAACCGACTCATGGCTACCGACTGTGGGCATGGTAGCCAGGTCTTACCTTCTTTTTTGGCCGGCACCCGGCATTGCATCGATGAATCCTGTGGTATTACTGATAATATCTATGGGGGACGATTACCACTTGCCAATGTCATTTTCTTGTTTGTCGGTTAGCTACATAAAACTAGTTAAACGTTTAAAAACTAAATACATCGTTTTATAGTGTTAAATGTACTGAAGAAAAAAATTGAAAAATTAAGGAGTTCCCTCATTTGGAGCCAAACCTGAGTTGTATAAGGTCATGATGTTACGAAATTATGTAGTCATCTATATCTATACTAATATTATAAAGAGGAAAGCTTTGTATTTTTATATTTTTGTATTTTTGTATGTTTGCAACGAATAAACTCAAAAACTACTGAACCGATTTTAAAAATTCTTTCACCATTAGAATGCTACATCATTCATGAGTAACATAGGCTATATTTATTACTAGAAAACATTAGGGATCCTTGCCAAAACATCAGTAACGTGAACCAAAGTGTGAAAAAATTTGCTTCATACGCTGCGGAAACTATTGATGATAGAACAAAAAAATGTTCTACAATATTATAGAACACATCAATATCTACAAAAAACCTCGCGATAGTATATGTCCAACTATTGTCGTTATGTCACTATAACCACTTTTTACATTTTAAATGTTAATAAAAAAGATGACCAAAATCAGATCATGAAAACCATACCTTCATATTAATCCTTATCCAAATAAATCATTTCATATTCAAAACTGTTTCAATACCTATAGATAACTTTTTGAATTACTCAAATCAGACATTCTATTCAGAAGATATTACGTAGTAAAGGAACTACGTGACAACGTGATTGTACGAGTAGCAACAATCATCACCGGCCCCGCGGCCGGACAGCTCGCGCATGTTCGGCGGATCCCGATTATGTAACACGGGGAGGGGAGGGGAGTGGCAGATTGAGCAGGAGCGGGAGAGGGAAAGGGAGAGGGGGAGGGGGAGCGGAGGGGAGAGGGAGGGGAGGGGAGGGAGAGGGAGAGGGAGAAGAGATTTTAATTACGACCCAAAAAATCAACAAACAATCTAAATAAAACCATTTAAAAGTGTAACATTGTAACATTCCAGAGTCCGATAGCGAGTGATCGTCGCAGCGTGGAGCAGATGCAAGAGCCCCGGCCGGAGGAGCCCCAGCACCCGTTGATTGTGATCCGGTCCGGGTACGACATGTCCAGTGACGTCATAGTGCCCGACAACCCCACTTCTATCAGGATGGACGAGGATGTAGGTTGTGTTCACTGTTATTGATAAGGGTGAACCTGCAAAGGTGCTAACCAACTTGATTGGATATTTATGTACAAGTTGGGTTTGATAAATAAAAGATTTAGTTTAAATGTCGATATAAACTAATTTAGAGGTTTTAAAGCGCTCGTTTTGCATCAAATGCATCTGACGCATAAGCATCCTGAAAAATGTGCAAGTTTTCGTAGTGCACATGTTGTGTCTAAACCCAAAGATACATGAAGACAGTAAAATATAGTTTTATTTTTAAATAATCAGTAAAACTATTCTAAAATACATCTTGTGAAATGTTAGATAGAACATAGTACATAATGATGCTTGGGAAGAAATATAATATTTATTGTTGTATACAGTTAAATTGTTATTCTTTTCTGTAGGATGAGGAATCTCAACGAAGTATGTTGAACATTGAAGCCGATATGATGAATTCAAATGATTCTCCGACAACGCCGCAAGCTTCTGAATCAGGTAAAATGCTTTGGATTTATTAATATTTCATATGTGAATTTATACGGTATAGGCTGTGATCTACCAGAGATTTGCGAGGTAGCTTGGGTTTGTGCGAAGAAAAAAATAGCGATTCACTTCTTTTACGTAGCCTCGCATAACGCAATAAAATGTAGTGGATTTGTCGTCGCATAACCACCTAGTTACTTCGCACATGATCAGTGTTAGCGTTACTTAGAAGTTCACAATCAAAATTTAATGGTTTAAGCTCAATGCATAAAAGCAAAAAAAGCAAAGCAACAACCCATAATTGTCCCACTGCTGGGCTCGGGGTCTCCTCTCACAATGTGAGGGGGTATTAGGCCATAGTCTACCACGCTGGCCAAGTGCGGATTGGTAGACTTCACACACCTTCGAGAACTTTATAGAGAACTCTCCGGTGTGCAGGTTTCCTCACGATGTTTTCCTTCACCGAAGCAAGTGATAATTAACTTGTAATACGCACATAATATTTGAAAATTAGAGGTGCGTGCCAGGGTTTGAACTCGGGCCCCTTCGTTCGGGAGACCAACGTTCTACCGCTAGGCTATCACTGCTTTTTATTTCCCGTACGGGACGGGACGTGAAGTTTTGGAAACATCGTTTCTAGAAAATGTATACGATAGTGCATACGCAGCGGAATCCCGTACGGGAAAAACCTATTACGTATGCATTGGACTTTAGTCGCATTACCCATTCGCAAAAGGCAAAATATTTGTTGCACTATGCGACTAAACCAATGACACGGTCTGTCACAGAGATGGTGGCGACGGAGTTCGGTCTGCGGCCGCGCAAGGCGTGCAACTGCACCAAGTCGCAGTGCCTCAAGCTGTACTGCGACTGCTTCGCGAACGGCGAGTTCTGCAACCGCTGCAACTGCAACAACTGCCACAACAACCTGGAGAACGAGGAGCTGCGGCAGAAGGCGATACGGGGCTGCTTGGATCGGAACCCCAATGCGTTCAGGTCGGTACCATTACCGAATCTTAAATTAAAATTTATATAGCCTCCAACAGTTTTATTTATACTAAACATAGCTAAGAACATTCACGATTAAGTCATCTTTCAGACAAAAAAAACTAGATCAAAATCGGTTAATCCGTTTGGGAACTACGATGCCATAGACAGACATACAGATACATAGACAAGTCAAACTTATAACACCCCTCTTTTATCGTTGGGGGTTAAAAATACAAGGTATCAAGGTCGACTGGTTTGGCTATCTAGCACTCAGAATAATGTAAATTACAATAATTACAAATTGTCAAGTGCATTCTTCAGAGAGACCGCAATTCATGGCGGATCATTAATTTTAGTGCACAATGATATGTCTTGCAAGGACAGAAAAGATATTGTTAGTCTCTCTATTGAGCGCGCTATTGAGCTGGCCTGTGTGGAACTGGAGCGGTTTATTATCGTATGCATATATCGCCCCCCTTCTGGAGATTTTAATGTTTTTGAGGATACATTGGAGGATGTATTAAGACGATTATGTATATCAAAAAAGACAGTAATTATATGCGGTGATTTTAATGTAGATATCCTATTGGATACACCTCGGTCTGCTAGGTTAATAGATTTGTTCCGGTGTTTCAATTTAAATCCTCAATTTACTGAACCTACCAGAATATCACCGACGTCATCTACTTGTATAGATAATATATTCTGTAACTGTGAAATAATAAATAAAGAAATAATTACTAAATTAAGGTCCGATCACTGTGGTCAGCGCATCTCGGTTAGTACTGACTTTATTGCAAATAAACAATTAATGAAATATAGACCTATAACTAAAAGCAAAATGACACGCTTTAAACTAGGAGTCGCCGCCAGAATCCACAGCCCCTTATCATTGAAAAATACTGCCCTTTTCGTTACTATAAATAGTGAATTTAATAAAATTTTTAAATTTAAGCAGGTGCAACTAAATAAAAATTTGAAGTTTAGTGATTGGGCCACAATAGGTATTTTTAAAAGTAGGGATAGATTATATGAGCTATATGGAGAAAAACAATTCAACCATTCTCCATCTTTCCTTGAACATGTAAAGTGTTATTCAAAAATTTTTAAAGCCGTGTGTATTATGGCTAAGTCTATGCATATCAAGGAAAAAATTGTCAAATCAAGCAATAAGATAAAAACCACTTGGAGTATTATTGGTAACGAGATTGGTAGTAAAAATTTACGCGATTCTAAATATGAATTATTAGTTAGTCAAAATAAAATAACCTCTGATAAAGAGGTGGCTAATGAATTTGAAAATTTCTTTCAAAATATTCCTGTTAAGTTGACAAAATCGTTGACTTCATCCCCGACGGCAGCACATTCTATTTTAAAAGATACCGTTGATGAATGTAGTGTTTCATTTAAATTTAAATATACTTCCTCATTGGAAATAGTTCGAACCTTTCGTGCATTGCACATTAAAAATACGGGTGATTTATGGGGAATGTCTGTCAAAATTTTAAATAATATAATAGATGTGATAGCCCCTTATTTAACTAGGTTATTCAATAAATGTGTAGATCTAGGTACTTTCCCAGATCTTATGAAGTATAGTAAGATTATTCCGGTTTTTAAATCTGGCGATAAAGCAGACGTTAATAATTACAGACCTATTTCTATTTTACCTACTCTCAGTAAAGTCTTTGAAAAAATTATATTAAAACAATTGCTGATGCACTTCAACACTTATAACTTACTCCACCCTGAACAATACGGCTTTACCAAAGGCCGTAGTACAACAGATGCAGGTGCTAGGCTTCTTAAACACATCTTTGAGGCCTGGGAAAATTCACAAAATGCCATAGGGGTATTCTGTGACCTGTCTAAAGCATTTGACTGTGTTGAGCACGAAACACTTCTACTTAAGCTTAGTCACTACGGTATCAAGAATAATTCACTCAACTTGATTGCGTCGTACTTGAAGGGTAGAATCCAATGTGTTAGTATAAATGATACCAAGTCATCGGGATCTCAATCTGTTATGGGGGTACCTCAGGGCTCGATTCTAGGCCCCTTTCTTTTTCTAGTATATATAAATGATCTGCCGTATTATATTAAGAAATATGCAGAGATTGTCCTGTTTGCTGATGATACTTCTCTTATATTTAAGACGAATAGAAATAAAATGAATTTTGACGATGTAAACAGTGCTCTGTCTCGTTTATCACACTGGTTTACTACAAATAATTTGCTGCTAAATGCTAAAAAAACTAAGTGTGTTGAATTTTCACTACCTAATGTACGGAATGTTAGTAAAAGCCTCAAATTAAATAATGAAATTCTAACTATGGAAAAATCCACGGTTTTTTTGGGTGTCACCTTAGATTCTAAACTACAATGGGGCACCCATATAACGGCTCTCGCGAGTAAGCTAAGTAGGTCAGTTTATGCCATTAGAAAGATAAGACAGTTTACTGATGTAGAAACTGCTAAACATGTTTATTTTGCATACTTTCATAGTCTCATGTCCTATGGTATATTGATGTGGGGCTCAGCGGCTAACGTTAACGTTGATGCTATATTTATTTTGCAGAAAAGGGCAATCAGAGCCATTTATAAATTAAAATCACGCGAATCCCTGCGTGAGAAATTTAAAGAAATAGGCATATTAACAGTAGCCTCTCAATTTATTTACAGCAATATTATTTTCGTAAAAAACAACTTAGGTATGTTCAAGCAGAATAGTGATACGCATAATCATTTAACTAGAAACAGACATAATTTGGTTACGTCATCTTTTCGCCTAAGTAGGGTACAACGTTCTTATATGGGGCTCGGTGTACGTTTTTTCAATAAATTACCTAGGTCAATACGTGATTTACCTATCCAAATGTTTAAGAGATATGTGAAATCTCAGCTAGTACGCAAAGGATACTATAGTATAAATGAATATATTAATGACAAAGACGCCTGGAAACTAATGCCGCATCCAGTTCCGCGTAGGTTAGAACGCAATATTATGTAACCATCCATGATTTTAAAAGATGCGCTGAGGAGTTTCTTTCGGCTTTTCTTCTCCTCCTTGACAAAGCGCCTTTCCGAAAAGCTGGTAGATTAAAAAATGACGTGCATAAGTGTATCAGTGATACCTATATGAATAAAAGATTTTGATTTGATTTGATTTGATTTGACTGGCAGAGCATTATGTTCACCTCGTGTACCACTTAGCTTTAAATAAATAATTAATTGACTAGTCGACAAAACTTAAAGCGGTCATTTTTAAGTTTGTATTTTAATTTTATTTTATGAAAATACCCATTTCATAAAAACTAAAATTAGCCATTTCGGAAGGACATTTATGATTTAGGAAAAGAAACATTGACAGAAAGTAATAATTATGAGAGTTACATAATTACTTTTAAACCTATTACAGCATTAACATTCACATTTTCGTTATCGCTTGAAAGCTTTAACGTCTTGTGGTTATTGTTTCAGGCCCAAAATTGGCAAAGCGAAAAGTGGTGGACCTGAAATTGTACGGCGGCATAACAAGGGGTGCAACTGTAAAAGAAGTGGATGTCTCAAGAACTATTGCGAATGTTATGAGGTGAGTCTCCGAGTAACTATTTAACTATTTTGTAGTAATGTTGTGAGTACGTGGCTTCAACCTATTAATTTCAAACCACCTCTGGATTATTGCCTTTCAAATGAAACCATTTTGAGGCATGTCGGTTGGATGGTTTCACAGTCTATAAAGGACATCCATTCAAAAAAACAATATACTTGTTGACATATTATTACAAACATTTCGTCTAAGTGGCCATATCCTAAATAATCAAAATTTTACTGACAAAAAATAAACGACTTCAGTATTACTCAAAAACTACTTGTCAGATCTCGTTCAAAGGAGATGTTCAAAAAATGTATGGGGGCTGGTACTAAATTTGTACAAAAACAAAACTTCGATGAGGAGAAAGTGAAAATTATTCCGATTGGGACAAGGTTGTGAAAATAAAAAAAAGATCCTCCCTTGTTTTTTTATTTGTGTTTGAATTTCAGTAGATAGATAAAAAGCTTGTCACACTGGGCACCTTTTTTACTTCTGGCAACTTTATCCTGACACTATTGACACTTGACAGTACTGACTGATAGTGATATCAGTGTTGCCAATGCTACGGCAATTACCGTGTTCTACGGCTTTCAGGCCAAAAAATCACAAAATCTACGGGCTACAGCTGGAACCCTAATGCCGTAGCAAATTCTACGGCTTTTCGCAAATTCCACGTGTTTTTTGTTATTTATTGTTTTGCAAACATTTAACGAATGTTAAAACCCTTCAAACAGCGCCACTAGGCTAATGTTGACGTAAATGTAGGCTAATGAAAAGTATTCCTCGTTTAGTGGGCATCAAATTCACTGCCGATGACCTTTTTTTTTAGTTTTAGCGCTGAACTGATGGTATATATTGGCGTAATTGGATAGCTACGGCCCACACTTGATCTTTTCCCATATAAACTCGGCTTTTTTATCTAATGTACACGGCCTTCCAAAAATTTTCATTGGCAACACTGGGTGACATTGAGTGATGAATTAATGAAACGATGACATTTTGTTTTCCATTTGATTGATTGGCAGTTGACACTGACAGTTACTAATATCAAACCACAGAATACTTAATCACTATGGATCAAACTAGGATGATCTATGTCGTTTCGTTTCTTCATGATTTTGGTTTACAATTAATGTTAATTATTATATACATATGTTGAAAACATAATAATATAATAGATTGACCTCAGATATGTTCTAATTCGTGAAAAGGACGTATGTACCTGTTAGAAAAAAAACATTGCTTTCCATAGACCTTCTAATTATCATGAACATACTTCTTCGATTTTCCAAAATATGGAGGATCAATGAAATATAAGTTTTATAATTTCAAATAGATTAGAAAATATGCTTTCAAATGAAATATAAATTACGTCTGTACAAATTTCTTCGCAATAAAGTACCACTTTTGAACATCTCCTTTATGTGGGACCACATGACAAGCACCTGCTTTCGATTTAAAAAAAAACTCATCAAAATGGTTCACCCAGTCGAAAGTTCTGGGGTAACAAACATAAAAGAAAAAAAATACAGTCAAATTGAGAACCTCCTCCTTTTTTGAAGTCGGTTAAAAAATATTAAACCTGTACAATCTTCTGCAGGCCAAGATAGCGTGCACGGCGATCTGCAAGTGCGTGGGGTGCCGCAACGTGGAGGAGTCGCTGGAGCGGTTCCGGCGGCAGGAACCCGCGCGCCCCCCCCACCCCCACCCGCACCTGCCGCCCGCCGCGCACTACCGCGCCGCCGCGCCCGCCGTCGTCAGGTACCAGTAGTACCAGTACCACCCTACTGTCTTATGACACCCTAGTACACCGGCGAGGTTCGCACACAAACACTTGATTGTAAGTGGCTATCTTCGCCCATGGTTACCTGCGACGCCAATACGTCACTGATGAGTTACCGACCAAGAAAAAGAGAGAGAAGAAAAGAAAAACTGCCTCTCAAGCCATCAGCCGGAAAACGACGAGTCGTTTGACGACTGACTCAAGCCAAAGAGTGGTAGCTATCCAGGTGGACCCCACTATTAAAGTCAATATTGCCAATATAATCCCTCCGAGCAGCCCTACCACCAGCGGGCCGGATTTAGTCGCCACTAACGACACCCATCTAGCTTGGCATTGGGTTCAGTATTCATAAGCCACCCAATTCGGCCAACACCGTTTCTATATCTGGAGGTTTATATCGTATAGTTTGTTGTGCAGACAGCCGTGCAGCTTCATGACGAGCGAGGTGATCGAGGCGGTGTGCCAGTGCCTGGTGGCGGCGGCGGGCGAGCCCGAGCGCGACGGCGAGCGCGCCGGCGAGCGTGCGGACGAGCGCGACCCGCTGCGCGACGTGATCGACGAGTTCGCGCGCTGCCTGCAGGACATCATCGGCGCCGCGCACCACGCCGCGCCGCAGCCGCCGCCGCCGTTGCTCGATCAGGTCACTGTTCGCTTATTACTTTACTACGCACGCTTTTACACTTACGGAGTTATCTTTTTCATCCACTATATTATTTGCTTAAATATTTTTTTCTATTACTTACGATGATTTCATGCATTTAAGTTGCTATCTATCACATCACTATGGTGATCTAACAATAATTTTCTTTATACAGGGGACTGCATGATATATGGCTGATGCCGGTGATAACCACGGTGATGAGCAAGGTGATGAGCATGGTGATAGACCGAGACGATTATATTTAAACAGTGTATCGAACTCGTTTGGCGTCAAGATCAGTGGTCATTGTAATTGCTGCAATCTACCCGTGTTGTACAAGCGGCGATAACTTTATTAGATTCACTCAAATTTTATTATGTTCGTTTTGTTCATAATTATTTGTGTAAATAATATATCCAATCCAAATATGGGTGATTCACTCGGTGACTACTTTGTAAACTGTGGAATGGAATTTTATTCTGTATTTATTAAAACGATCTTGTAAATTAACTCTTTTATGTATAGGAAAATGTGGACAAATGTGACTAGGTCAAATTATTATGCTAGTGTAAAAATGTATATAGTGTATTAGAGAGGGCAATTTTATACCTATAAAATTTATTAGACGAATCTTGTAAATATAGATAACTGACTGTAAATTTTCTGACTAGTCATAAGAGTATATCTTCCGTGAAGTGTAAATATTAATGTAATAAAAATGTTTATTTAAAATCATGTTATTAGTTTCTTTCACACATTCCTTTTCATCATTGCACCAATCGTCGAAGTTTGAAGTTTCATCCACACCAATTTTACTCGTGGAGAACCTGTACGGTCCGATTCTCACGAACTTTTTATGGTTTAGGCGCAAAATGTCCCATTCGATGTGCAAACTGGGGATCGAACTTCCTGAGGTATTCCCGCAGCGCTATGACATGGGGTTCCCGTTCTTCAAAAAAGGTGTAAAAAGAGTTCTCCTTCTGGGCCGGTGATGCAATGGCGATTCCTCTGGTGTTGCTCATGCGTCGCGTTAGACGCGCTTCAAAAATTCGACGTGTGCAAAAGGCTCTTATTGCCTTAAGATTGTTTGATTCGCAATTTTATTTATTTCTTAAAAATCAAAGTACGAATTTTCTATATTGACTATATACGCATTTGCATGAAAGAAAAACTATTTTCTTATGTAGGTATTTAAAAACAGAGTATTTCATTTGGTATGAACAAGAACAAAGCGCTTCGAGATCAGAATTCAGTACGTTACAAGATACTAAGCTTTAAAAATAGTACCGTAGTCTATAAATACAGCGCGTTGAGACCGCACGTGGACACCACTTAGTTTATTCTGTAGTGCTTTGTGAACTTACAATTGAAATAATAGTAATAGGAAGTGGCGAAAAATATGAGTGCACGATATGAAATACGAAAATCAGAAAAACTTGGCAGGTGTGCTTAATTAGACACGTTTTTTTTTTAGTGAAAATCTACTTTATTCTTTGAACATCGATATAGAAGTTTATTGTTGTGCTCTTAGATTACAATGATCTACCTATACCTATTATTCAAAACACAAAACATGTTTGTTTGTGAGGATGTCTTTTATTTATAGACTTTGAAACTATCGTGATATGCTCAAAAATGCTTTCATTTGAAAGGCAATAATGTGAAGATGGTTTGAGACCACTAAAACAAAGCATTAGGCACATTTTCGGTTTTCTACTTTTCTACTTAGTAGCACACGCGGTTCATTCCCACTAGTTCTACACGCTGGGTATTCACTAGTCAATAATAATTAATTGAAGAAAATTTTTAGTGTTTCCCTTTTAATCAGATTGATGGTTAGACTGGTTTGACCAACTTTAGGTTTTATTCATTACTATTTTCATATGCTTAATTAAATTAAAGATTGTTGCAGTAGTTTCGTTACTCTATTAACACACCCTGCGCTATTAATTAACAAAATCCCAACCAACAACACGGCATAGTTAACGATGTGGTAAAATAAAACAAATCCAAATGGTCCAAATGAAGTTATTTCGCTTACTAGATACCTGGTTGCCGCCAAACATTTGAAAGCAGGCGAGACGATACTGACGGACCAGCCGTTCGTGGTGGGCCCGGCCAGCGACACGGCGCTGGTCTGCTTCAACTGCTATCTGCCGCTCATCAATAAGTTCTTGATCTGCAAGAACTGCGCGGTCGCACCCATTTGTCCCGGGGATGGATGCCCTGATCAAATGGCTGGTGAGATCATTGACTTATTGGTATAAAGGACCGGGCCAATGCGTGCTAAAAAAGTGGCACTTTAGTTGGTCCAATTATACCAATGCTCAGTACATAATTATTAGACGCGACGTCCTTGTTTCACATAGATTGAAAGGGAGAAAGTGAGATGTTGCTTGTTTTTGCTTGTATGAAGAACATTTATGTGAAGTTTTCCGACTGACCTATCTTTACTTTTGAAATTATTGGGTGAGATCCACATTTTTGTTTAAGAAGCTTTGTTGTAAAAGGAAAAAGTACACAACATACCATTCTTAAATCAATTCCGTTTTTACACAAGCTGTTTAACATCTGCGAATTTAAAATCTCTTTATATTCTCTCTTATTTCTTTTACAATTTTCGTTATAGTTTCCTTAAATTTTATTTCATTACAATTTCAGCATGGCACGATCAAGCAGAATGTAATTTCTTTAGAGAGTTAAAATTGAATAAAGGGTTAAATCCCATGAGCATGGTTCAACATGTGGGGTCACTGCTAGTTCTCCGCGCTCTTTTTAAGAAGAACATCCACCGGCAAGCGTGGGAGGAATTTATGCAGCTAGAGACGCATCTAGAGGAACGACGGGATTGCAGTGTTTGGCAATATTACGAAAATACAGTCAAAGTAAGTTATTCTTCGTTATGTCTTCCTCACTGAATAATAATATGAAGTACGTAATCTGTAACTGAGTTGGCTTTTACACATCTAGGTACTAACATATGATATTACGCCCGTATACTAAAGCGTCCCGTAACCTAACATACTAAATCCCCCATTTTCGGTTACCAGGCGGAGATGATTCTGATTCTTAAAAAATAAAACTCCAACATTTCCAAAATAATTTTTTATAAGTTTTGAGGTATTAAACACTGTGTATATTATCAGAAGATTTAGTTTTTACCGTAACTGCTCGCGCTAAATTGAACTAACAAATTTTTATTAGCAATAGATAAATTTTTACTTTTACTTCCCATTAATACAGTTTATCAAGTCCCTCGGTCTTCTCGAAGACGAAGAAGACAGTAACCTGGTACAAAAAGTGTGTGCTGCGATAGACGTGAACAGTTTCGAAGTGCGCGGTCCACCAATTCCCGCTATCGGGTGCGCAGAGGTGTTGCGCGGGGTGTACCTCAAGGCGGCACTCTTGGCCCACGACTGTACTGCCAACACGCACATTGCAATAAATGACAGCAATGTCCTAGTGTGCCACGCGAGCATGGATATCGAGAAAGGAGAAACTATTTATTACAATTACTCGGATCCTTTGAAGGTTAGTTTACTTTATAATAGATAACCTAACATGCTATAATAAAAGGTCAGATAAACTTTTGTTAATCTAATATCACTTTTACTTCTTTTTTCTTTAATTTTAGGACAAAATCCTAATTAGTAAACTTATATATATACTACTTATATATATAAATACTATTTTCCAGGGAACTTTATTACGTCAACAACACCTAATTGTGGGGAAATATTTCAAATGTACTTGCACAAGATGTCTGGATCCAACAGAAATGGGAACTTACATGAGCTCTGCCATCTGTCCCGACTGCAAGACTGCCTACATTACCTGCGTTGACGATACTTGGTCCTGTCACAACTGTAAGAAGGATTATGAGAAAGACAGCATCGACTTCAAAGTGAAATGCTGTTCTGATAAATTGGAAGTTATAAGTACGTTTTCATATAATATTTAAATTACTTACTTATTACTTTTGTTTCTTCCAGTCAAGTGTTAACTGATTACATATAAAAAAAAATATTTTTCATAGTTAAACCAAGGTCCACCAACGATTTAATCGGTAACACTATGCTTATACCGAGTCGTTTTGATGCAAACTATACGATCAACGCTCGTTTTCTCTGCCATGTTAAAAACAATAAAAGAATTGTAAAAGTATGTACAGTACGGCTGACGTATCTTGGCGCGTCTGAACTTCGCACAGAAGGCTGCGCAGTAACATAATTCGGTAATGCTCGGTACGCGGCGTGTTATGTCTCAGTCACACGTTGTCGGTTCGTGTCGCTATCTCTGTCTTACACCGTACTGTACTAAATGTTTTCAGATAAGAAAGACGAGAGAGAACTAGAGGAGTACATAAAGTACGTATCGCTGGTGCTCGCCCCCCACCACTACCTGCTGCTGGACGCCAAGCAGCGGCTCGCGGGCGTGCTGCGGGACGCCATCAACCGCGAGCCAAGACCCTCGAGACGGATGATGCGACGGAAGATACAGCTATGTCAGGAGCTACTGCCCGTCTTGGAGAAAATCAGCCCCGGTATCTGTAGGACGACTGGTGAGTTTTTTTTTTATGGAAATAGCCGGCAAACGAGCTGACGATCCACAGATGGTAAGTGGCTATCGTCGCCCATGGACATCAGCAACACCAAAGGCATCACTGATGCGTTGCCGGCTAAGAAAGAGAGAAGAAAAAGAAAGAATGAACTGGCTCTCAAGCCCCCCTGCCGGAACACGATGAATATTACGTACGATGGTAAGAAAATGTTGTAGGGAGTGGGTACCTGCTATTTTAACTGACTTCAAAAAGGGAGGTTCTATGCTGGATGATGTGATGAAAGATGGATCTCTGATCTATAGGACGCCTGGTGAGCTTACAACTGGTGGTAGGCGATAGAAATTTTGGACTGAGTGGGTACCATAGGTTTTTTAAGAAACTGTGCACACTCTTTTGAGTAGTAAATAAAGTAAATAGGCCACCAATTACGGAATTATTTCTACTATGAAGCACGTTTTGAAAATAAACGTTTTTCTTGTTTTCAGCAATCACTTTGTTTGAATTGCACATAACAATGGTGCAGTTGGCGAAAAAACTGTTCGATGCCCGGGAGATAACTGCATCGGCTTACATGGTAAGTTATATATAAACACTTCCGTTCTATATTGTCTTTTTGTAGCAGACGAAAATCCATATCTAGAGGCGTCGTGCGTCACATTCAGCTAGTGACGTCACTTCCAAGACTTCACAAAAATGAAATTATGATGATTAGAGATGGCGAGCCTACTTTCATTTTTATAGTAGACGATCTATAAGTTTTCTGTTACGCTCGCATAATTAGTGCTATATTTCTTTCTAGGATGAGTTACTAGTTGCAGAGAAGCATTTGAAGAGAGCGTTGGAAATGTTATTAATCGAACCTGGGAACTCGCCAGAGGGAGAGCTCTGTGCTAAAGCGTTAGAGCTATACCGATCGTTGAAGAACACTATGTCCAGTGTTTTGGATGGGATCCACGCAGACGGCAAAACATATGACAGCGTGGCTGAGAAAGAGATTCAAGAATCGGAACATTTAAACGATGTTGACTGAACATTGCTAATATTGAAGCGATTGTACAAAAGTTAATTTATGCGTTAATCAATTTTTTAATAAGTAAATATAATTATATTGCTTGTTGCAATAATTGTCTTTGATTTTACCCATCTGGCACCAATTTGGTACTTTCCTCGGTTTCCTCCTCATCCTAATCCTAATCCTCAATGTCAAAGATGACATCATTTTAAGATTTAACACAAAGGATAATCCTTCTTGTTTAACACATTTAAGAATATTGTTTAATTTATTTGTGATAATAAAAATTTAAAATGCATTGGAAGAAAAGATGACGTCTAAGGCTCTCTTTACAGAGTAATTTAAAAAATAAATCTACTCTATGCATCAATCAATCGTCACTTCAGTTAGCAGTCAATGTCAAAGAGATGTCAATTGTCATTTGTCAATATCTGTGATCTGTCATGTCATCAATCCGGTTACTCCGGTTAGCGGTGTTCACTGTTCAATAATTTAGAAAATACAATGGGATTTTAAAAGGAAAAATTGTTTCTTTGATATTAAATATAATTATTTATTTTAAGGAGTGTAATATATGTGTGGAATTAAGAATTAGCCAGATGAAACATTGATCAATTAGTGCGGCACAAATCTAAATCCATCATACCGTTAATCGTCAGCGTTCGGTTCGATTTAAGGTACGGTAATATTAAAACTAATTAGTATCAGACAATGTTTAACTGTTGAGTATGATTTAGTTTCCGGCTCAGCTTTAGAACAGGGAATGTCGAAAAAATGGTTCAAATAATTTTTTTTAGGTAGATTAGATTATTAAAAGACGATTACGAAAGTTTCAATTTACGCAAATTAATAGTTTATGAGATATGAATTTTTAAAATATCGAATTATTTCCAATTATTTGCTTAGATTTATGACTTTAAAGTCAAATCAAATCAAATGAAAAAACAACTGAACTCAAATCGAAAGAAGGATAGGTTAGGTTATGGTTGTCTGATTTTATTAACGAAAAAATAGGAACCCCGCGAAGCTTCGCGGGGTTCCGTCGACATCTGTAACATAGTCTTATTATGGCGTTACTAGAGTAGATTAAATCACATAGTATCTATGACTGATACAACAGTTTGATGTACCTTTGTCATTTCTGGCGTTTAATTTTGAATATAGAGCCTTAATTTCTCGGAAATGGTGCGTCGCTGAGAGTTGCGAAAGGTATCGTTGTAATCAGGAGCGAATCCTTTATAACTGTATGATTAATAAACACCGAAATAGCTTGATAAACTTACACCCAATTTTTATTTTCAAAATTTTTTTTCTCGAAAACTAAAAGTTTGCGTAAATTGCGGTATTCAAAAACGTGTTGTACACCCCCTCCTCCCCCCCCAAAAAAATTTTCATCGAAATTGGCGTAATTCCCTGTTCTAAAGTGCTTCCTAGTTTCCTAATGAATGACAACATTTTGTTGCCTTAAATTTCTGCTTACCAATATTAGCAATCTTTTGTAGCCCAGGTATGGCGGACCGGTCATCGCTCTTGGCGCTCGCGATATTAACAGTCGGTGTATCTTTACATAGCTCGTTACACAAAGTTGAAGAGGGACACCTTGGAGTTTATTACAGGGTAAATAAATAAAATATTGTTCTCACAGAAATAACTTTTCCAGGCTTATTATATTTTTTTAATTAATATTTGATATTTGTTATTGTTATAGGGTGGCGCTTTGTTATCTACGACTAGTCAACCAGGATTTCACTTGATGATGCCTTTACTAACTTCCTTCAAACCCATTCAGGTATTATCATCCAATCTATAAATGAAAAAAGTCTGTAGTCTAATCCAATTTGTAGTTCCATATCTTGTTAGTGGTATCAACACTATGAACCAATACATTATACATTGTAAATATGTTTCAGACAACGCTACAGACTGATGAAGTGAAGAATGTTCCCTGTGGGACCAGCGGTGGAGTCATGATCTACTTTGAAAGGATTGAAGTTGTCAATAAACTGGAACCAAATAGTGGTAAGTAGTTAGTTAAAGCAAGGTCAACAATGAGGCAAATTACAATTTTGTTTCATACTATCTTTATGGCAATATTTTAATAATGTGTATTACTTTTTTCCAGTTCTTGATACGGTGCGAAATTATACAGCTGATTATGACAAAACACTGATATTTAATAAAGTGCATCATGAACTGAATCAGTTCTGTTCTGCTCATACGCTGCACGAAGTGTATATAGATCTCTTTGATCAAATTGATGAAAATCTCAAAACTGTAAGTATTATTCTTCATTAATAAAATACTCAAATATATTTTGTTAGATTCTAGGATCCATGCTTTCATTGAATAGCACAAAACAAGCTTCATATAAATACTTGAATCATTAGTAGTCCTATCAATTTGTTTTCAGGCACTTCAAAGAGATCTTACTGAAATGGCACCAGGGTTGAGAGTGCAGGCAGTAAGAGTGACTAAACCAAAAATTCCTGAATCTATTCGTAAGAATTACGAGCTTATGGAGGCAGAAAAGTCTAAGCTACTTATTGCAGCCCAGCATCAAAAGGTAATAAACTTCACTGACACCTGAAATTCAACAATGCAAAACTTTATTTAACACAATATTCATCATTCCGATAAGAAGGCAATCATGACTGACTTCAGAAAAGGTTATTGAGTATTATAACAAAATTGAAATTATGTGAACAATTTCTTTATTTGTAGGTTGTGGAGAAAGAAGCAGAGACTGCTCGACGTAAAGCCATTATAGAAGCCGAAAAAGAAGCTCAGGTGGCAAAAATTCAATATGATCAGAAGATAATGGAAAAAGAATCTCATCAAAAGATGGAGTTAATTGAGGATAGCATACACAAAGCCAAACAGCAAACTAAGGCTGAAGCTGATTTTTATCACCTCAAAAAACAAGCCGAGGCCAACAAACTTCTCCTCACTGCAGAATACCTGGAATTGAAGAAATATGAGGCACTAGCTCTCAATAATAAGATATATTTTGGAAATGACATCCCTAATATGTTTTTGCAAGCAAATGTTGGTGAAAGTGTATTAAAAGGTGCTCATGTAGAATAAAAACTGTTTAATATATTAGCCAGATCTTGGCTTCTAAAAAGACTTACTATTACTTTAATGTAGAAATAACGGATCTGTTATTGAATAACATCACCTATAATCATATTGTGAACTTTTGAGAATGGCCTACTGGCTGTGTCAATATACTCTTCCTAGTCTGTCTATTAAGTCTAGTTTTAAGGTTAAGTAGTTTTAACATATTGTGAGACTTATCTAAAATTTGTTGTGTAGTGTTTTTTAAGATGTGATATTTGTGTATAAATTTGCTATTATCTCCTAAGGCAAACATTACCAAATTTTTTTTATGTTTTGATTAAGTTTTGATCTATTATAATGGTGGTGAGGGATATTAATAAGTGTAAATAACATTTTATAATAAAAAACAATGATGTATAAATATTGATTTTATTGAAAAGTGTTTATTTGCTTAGATTTAAATGGCATCATTTAGATTTTGTTGAATGCAGCAATATCAACAGACTGGACAAAATCTTCGAATTCTTGGATCTTTTCAGTGAGCAGGTCTACAGATACTTTGTCGTCTTCAATGACGCACATAATCTGCAGTTTGTTGATGCCGTAACCAACAGGCACCAGTTTGGAAGCACCCCATAGAAGACCATCCATCTCAATGGTGCGGACATGTTTTTCCATTTCAGCCATATCGGTCTCATCATCCCAGGGTTTGACATCTAGGAGTATAGATGATTTTGCAATAAGGGCTGGCTTCTTGGACTTCTTGTCTGAGTATGCTTTAAGGCGCTCTTCACGAATCCTAGCTGCTTCTGCATCCTATAAAAAACAAACAAGATAAAGCATGTTTATGTTGGTATGACCTTGACAACAAGTAGTCCAATTTTAGCAAAACTAAATCTCTTCATTATGAAACAAAAATTAAAACAGCAATGCATTATTTTAGAAATAAAATTCTAAACAGTTTAGTGAACAATCTTGCTACAAGTATAAGTTGTGATAAGATGTGAAAAACAAACCTCTTCTTCATCACCGGAGCCAAAGAGATCGACGTCATCATCATCATCGTCATCCTTCTTGGCGGGTGCGGCGGCTGTAGGCTTCCCGCCGGCGCTCAGTGGGCTAACACCTTGTCCCCAAGCCTTGCGTTCTCCCGCTGCGTAAGATGCGATTTGATTGTACCAGCGTAATGCGTGTGGCAGGCTAGCGGCCGGCGCCTTGCCTACTTTCTCGAACACCTCTACATCGGCTTGCGATGGTGTGTATCTAGTAACAATAGATAAGTAAAACGTTAATGTTGGCTAAAACAGAAGACAAATTAATAACTTTATTAAACGTTTCTCAGATCAAAAAGTTAACTAAAAATAGAGGTTAACATACGGTTGACGTGGATATCTTCTAATGAATAGCAAATGAAATCAATTTACCCGGAAATGTAACTTTTGTCAGCCAAAAACTTGTTCAGGTCATTGAGGCCTTGCGCAGTTTTAACATCTCCGACAGTCATTTTGAGTAAAAAATTAAGTTTGTTCGGCAAAATCACACCACACGCCCGGATTCGAAAGAGCGAAAAGGAAAGAAAGCACAGAGTACTTAATCACTACGTTGAAAGAAAGGAAGAAGGATACATAGACAATTAGAATTTGTCATTTTTATTTTTAACTTGTCAGTCGAATTAGACTCTCGCATTTTAACCACGAAAATTAAACAAAGAAATAGTGAACTATTTCTCTGTTATTGATAATATAAATTTGTAGGTGCCACAAGAAGGTCTAACTTTTAATAAGTATAAACCAATGCAAAAAACAATGTTTCAGTATCTTTAAAGTTGGTAAAATAGTAGAGCAAACGGCCCAATGTATGCCTGACTGCCTGTGTGTATTTCCTTTGAATGGAACTTCAAAGGAAACAAGTAAACAAAATTGTCTATTAAACTGTTGACGTTAGGTGACGTGACATTGACATTGTAAAGTATTTATTGACAGTAAATAAAATCTGTCATCGTTTCAATAAAACCATAGAAAGTCAGTAATTTATCTTACATGCAGTAATTTTCGTAACAATTATATTACATAGAATATTTAAAGGTTGTTTTACTTTACTACAATTAAATTGTGTGATAAAAATTAGATAAATTGTAATCTTGTGTAGGTTAGGGATACCTACTTATGTAACAACAACAGATGATGTTGTATAATTCTGCGTATTAGCGTCAAATTTTCGAGTAGATTACGAATTGTGCTCGTATGGTCACTATTACAGTTATATTTTAGTTCTTGGGATTCATAGCAAGAGGTTTTTTTTGCGTAATCGCGTGTAACGTTGATTGGTGATTGGTGCAGAATGCTGCGGCAGCCGTTGACCAGGGCGCTTGCGTTGAGCTCGCCAACACGCGCGGCGCCGCTGGGGCTCCGGCGCTACGCCGAGGTGCAGCCCGCGCCCGACAAGGTGGAAGTTTTCATCGACGACAAGCCTGTATATGTTCCCCCAGGCACTACTGTTTTGCAGGTCATTCTTTACATTTGTTCTTCAACTTCACTTTAGGTGTAATAACCAAAATAATCAGAAGAATCTTTTATTCTACGAGTTATAATAATGTAATGATGAGAATGCAGACAGAGAAGTAAGCAAACCAGTGGGATGTTTCATTGATTCAATTTCTATCAAGTATATACCAATGTAATTGCCAACTAAGTGGTTTGGATACTTACAAGCTCTTGTCTCAGAATCATATTTGATAAAAAACAAGATTCTTCAAAGCAGCATACTGCAGCTACTTGTTTCACAGCAGATCACGGTCTTTATTAATATTGAAATGTTATATTTGTTATTATGTTTATGTGACATGAATAAATATTTCCAGGCTGCTGCTACTGTTGGAGTAGAAATCCCCCGATTCTGTTACCATGAACGCTTGGCAGTTGCTGGCAACTGCAGGATGTGTTTAGTAGAAGTGGAGAAGTCCCCCAAGCCTGTAGCTGCATGTGCCATGCCCGTCATGAAGGGTATGAGGGTGAAGACTAACTCCGATCTCACCAGGAAGGCCCGAGAGGGAGTCATGGAGTTCTTGCTTGTGAACCATCCTTTGGACTGCCCTATTTGTGACCAGGGAGGTGAATGTGACCTTCAAGATCAGTCTATGGCTTTTGGGTCTGATAAGAGTCGCTTCACTGATATCCACTTCTCTGGAAAAAGGTGTGTTAAGATATTTTTATTTTAATCAGGTTAGGGACAAATTCATTAGACAATTTCCATATTGTTGGTGATATTACATCTTAATAGGAATATAAGTTTTTGTAAAAATTAAATCAAGGAATCAATTAATTCATTATTATTATATTACATATTCAATAGCATTTTATAGCATAATAAGATAGCATTTTCAAATCTACAACTGGTTTGATAGATGAGTCATAAATAAAAAATTTAGTTTAATTTCTCATATAATTACAAAATTAAATTTAGGTCTGCTGAGTAGAGGGATGTTAAGTTGGTATTTAAGAAAAGGTTATTAAATATCGGAAGACCCTTCCATATTGTACTGGATAATAAAGACATTTTTTGTTGATAGGGCTGTGGAAGATAAGGACGTTGGACCTCTGATAAAAACCATCATGACTCGTTGTATTCATTGCACTCGTTGCATCCGTTTTGCATCTGAGGTTGCTGGAGTGGATGATTTTGGAACAACAGGCAGAGGAACTGACATGCAGGTGACTGATTTATTTTTAATTTTATTAATTGTTGATTGTGCATTGATTTTCAAAATTCTAAACTTATTTAATGATTCCGAGTTGAACATTATTCCAGTTGTTGATAAATTCTCTCAGAAATTTCACCTTTTTTTTAATTATGTAGCAATTGTACTTCCTATTTAATTCTGGTCTTCCTTATTATTTTTAGGTTGGGACTTATGTAGAGAAAATGTTCCTTTCTGAATTATCTGGAAACATTATTGATCTTTGCCCCGTTGGAGCCCTAACCTCGAAGCCCTACAGCTTCGCCGCTCGACCCTGGGAAACCAGGAGGGTAAGTTTATTTAAGCTTGTATGTAATATGGAAAGAAAAGGTGACATAGTAAATACTATAATTTTATCTTTGTATGAATGAAGTTTGTGTTTTGGATATATCTGGGTTGTAAGCCCCTTACTTTCTTTCCATCTTGAGTTCAAGCGACCAAGAATGAAAAAAATGGTGCCAGGTCCTTTATCACTCAGTTTATACCAGTTGGTTCTCATGCTGGGTTTTTCACCTGCCTGCTTTACCTTCCTAAACTCGGCCGTGAAATGTTAATTTTGACCATAGCCAACTACTTAGTTGATCTATGCATTATACAGGGTGGTCCCATAGAGTATTTTTATCCCCATACGAAGTAGGATCGATAGGCATAATTTTTTTTTTTTGGATTTTAGCACTTTTTTCGCTGACCGTAAATTTTCTCAAAAATCTGTGAATGCAGTTCAGAATATCTTAAAAAGTTATGGATAGTCTCCTAGGAAAGTTTTCCTGTAACTATAACGGTTAAGGTACCTGCCCTTACTGACCCGTCTCAAAAATCCACATTGTATACACTGTAATATTATGTATTTCGTAACATGTTAGAAAAAAAAAACTGAAATAATTGTTTTACGTTGGTCTTGGTACATTGCTACTGTTGGTACTAATTTATTTATTAATTTAATGCACCCAGCTTTGATACTATCTAGCAATAAATCATTGCAGTTAGTAATGTTCTAATCATTTGGTCAATATATTGTTTCAGATCGATTCAGTAGATGTTCTCGACCCATTGGGCAGCAACATCGTAGTCGCCACGCGAACTAATGAAGTGCTGCGTATTCTTCCTAGAACCAATGAGGTAGTTTTAATTTTATTGTTTGCTAGAACTGAGTAGAGAATCTGCACTTGAAATTTTATGCGAAAAAACAATACATTACGTTTGATGGGTATTATTGGCTGATTGGAAATTTATTGATTACATGTTAATAAAATTTGTACAAATATTTTCATTACATCTTCTGCATTGGCTTTGTAGTCTTCCATAGATAAATGTAACCAGTCTCCCAAGAATTTTAGCGACGCTCCTACGTAGATAAAAATGAAAGAAATAAGATTAATGAGGAACACAGCCATTCGTTCACTCACTCATTAATTCATTCAGGAAATCAACGAGGAATGGCTGTCGGACAAGTCCCGGTTCGCGTGCGACGGTCTGAAGCGGCAGCGGCTAGTGACGCCCATGATGACTGACAGCCGCGGGAACCTCACGCCCGTGGAGTGGGAGGACGCTATCGTGGCCGCGTCGCGCGCGCTGCGAGACTGCCCGCCTGACAAGGTTAGTAAAACAGAGGACCGAGAATAGACCCCTGACGAACTCATTTTATCAACGAACTAAAGGGTACCGAGAATAGACCCCTGATGAACTAATTTTAGCAAAGAACTAAAGGGTACCGAGAATAGACCCCTGACGAACTCCGGAACGTGGTTGAGTTGGTTGTGATTCATAAAGGCCAAGTCGGACATATAGTTGGCGATCGGGTAGATAATCAGCGATAAAGGACAATGCCCATCTGTGCCCCAGAAATGCCCAGATAAAGTATATTACAAGATTGCTCTAATAAATAAAAACTAGAATTATGTTGTTAATTTTAAATCATATGAAGCACTGGATAAAAAATTAAAAATTAATAGAAATTAATAGAAAATTAAGTTCCTAATGAAAAACTAATAGCAATGCTGTCTGTAAGCGTAAGACCAGTAGGAAGTTATCATGTTTAATGTCCAATATCTTTTGAACCGGTGCTTTAAATGACATTAAATCTAGATATAATATAAATACTGTTAAAAAGTTATCATATGACATAGAGCTGCAATTTGGGCATTGCATGGCATTTCTGACTTTCAGCTCCATACTAATATGGGCATGGTCCTTTAAGCCGGCCTGGAGTTAGACCTACGTCACATGTGTAGTTTGGCTGAATCCGACATCGCTTTCATTTGAGAATATTAGTAAAATCTTTGTTGTGCATTTGTGCAGTCTACCTCAATGTAATACCTTATTCGTTCATTGAAAAAATAAGGTCGTCTGTTCGAATCAAGAACGGTGAAGGTATCACCACTAACATCTGTCAATACTCGTCAGTTGGTAGTGGTGGCGGGCGAGCTAGCGGACGCGGAGTCACTGGCTGCGCTGAAGGACCTGGCCAACCGACTGGGCTCGGAGCAGGTCTACACCGAGCAGTACTTCCCGCTGGACGGCGCCGGTACCGACCTGCGCTCCTCGTATGTGCTCAACACCAAGATTGCTGGTAAGATGCTTGGCTTTTTAATAAATTCTGTAAGTGGCTATCGTCGCTCATGAACATCAGCCACACCAAAAGCCTCAGTGATGCGTAGCCGACCAAGAAAGAGAGAAGAAAAACAAAGAAAGAGGTAGTGTGTACAAACATTTACGTAGCTTGGCCTAGATGAAATCTTTATTCAATAATGTTGAGGGTCCCCCGCTCTGATGGGGTACCTAGAATGTTAAGACATTTTAAGAATTTTTGCTTACACACGTTGTAGGACGGACGCTTCGTATCATGGATACGTCTGATACGGCGGTAGCTACGCATGTGTAGTAACAAAAAGCCAACTTAAAAAGTTTCCACATTTGTAATTACAGTCGACCTAATGTTGTATATTTTAATCAAGTCATAGCTATCGTCTGTTTTCATTGATAAATAATGAAAAAAATAAGCTTCCTTATCTCAATACGTTTCTGAACCTTCTGGATTACGTCTCAACACCCACACACAAACACATCAAACTTATTTATTGCATCCTATATAAATAGATAGACTGTCAATTTTCCATCGTAGAGTTAATTATTTTCGTCAATTTATGTCCATGAACTAAGACGTGGAAGACGCGGACTTCGTGCTGCTGATCGGCACCAACGTCCGGTTCGAGGCGCCGCTGTTGAACGCACGCATCCGCAAGGCGTTCGTGCACTCCGAGACCGATGTCGCGCTCATCGGGCCTAAAGTCGATCTCACTTACGATTACACGGTAATGTTTACATTATGGGCCGTTAACCGCGCACCCACTGGCTTCACCCAGCGGTGGGTATACTGCTAATTCGTGTTTACCCGTGCACCCACTGCGTCAAGGTTGGAATTTTATAAATATCGATAAACAGTGTCGATAATTTTGAAATGAAAAATAACATGATAAGTCAATTGTTTTTAAAACTAACGTAATTTGTCTAAAAACTGAACAACGCTTATCTCATTCGTTATTAGTTGTATCTGTGCCACCCATTTGTGGAGCTTTAACGTTAAATCAATTCAGTTCAGTTAGACAAGACCGCTTTCGCAACGAGTGGCGGTTTTTTTTACCCCGTATAAAGCGATATGCAATTATGTAATTACTGCGGCTAGGCAAATCCTACACAATTTAAAACTAATATTGTCGATGCAGCACGTAGGAGACTCGGCATCAATTGTCAAAGAGCTGGCAACAGGCTCGAGCTCCCACGAGGTGCTGAGGCGGCTGGAGAGCGCCAAGCGGCCGGCCGTCATCCTCGGCGCCGACCAACTGAAGACCGACGAGGGTCCCGCGCTGCTCGCCTACACGCAGGAGCTGGCGCTGCGGCTGCAAGACAAACTGCAGGACAAGAACTGGAAGGTTGGTACTTGGTGCAACTAGGAAGGTTGGTACACAACGGGATGGTTGGTGCTTGGTACAGAACTGGAGGATTGGTACTTTACACCTTAGTATGTTTTAGTCGATTTTATTGCCGGTTTTGTGTTATCAATAATTTGCTTTTAAATGCAAAAAAAACTAAATGTATAGAGTTTGTACTACCTAATGTTAAAAAAGTTAACAAATCTCTCACACTGAATAATGAAATATTGCATATGGAGGAATCCACGGTCTTTTTAGGGGTGACCTTAGATAGTAAACTTCAGTGGGGCCCACATATAACAAATCTCGCGACTAAACTCGGTAGGGCTGCTTATGCTGTTAGGAAAATAAGGCAGTTTACTGACGTCGAAACTGCTAGGATGGTTTATTTTGCATATTTTCACAGTATTATGTCATATGCCATCTTGCTGTGGGGCAAAGCAGCCAGTATAGAACAAATTTTCATACTACAAAAAAGAGCTATTAGGGCTATTTATAAACTTAGATCTCGTGAAACTTTGCGTGACAAGTTCAAAGAAATAGGTATACTTACAGTAGCCTCACAATATATCTATAGTAACGTGGTTTTTATACGGAATAATATAAGCGCGTATAAACAAAATTTTGATATCACTAATCGCCAAACAAGAAAAATGCACCAGTTAGTAACGCCATCTTACCGTCTTTCTAAAGTGAAGCGATCTTTTATGGGCCGTGGTGTACAGTTCTATAATAAAATCCCAAAGTTAATACGTGATTTGCCAGTGGAATTATTTAAGAAACATGTAAAATCTCAACTTTTAGGCAAAGGCTACTATACTGTAGATGAGTACATAAATGACAAAGACGCATGGAAATGACCAGATCTGCAACCAGTTCCGTACAGGCTAGTGATACTTCTTTGTAAGAAATATACCAATGTATTTTATTTTTAAAAGATGTGCTGAGGAGTTTCTTTCGGCTTTTCTTCTCCTCCATGACAAAGCACCTTTCCGAAAAGCTGGTAAATTAAAAAAATGACGTGCATAAGTGTATCAATGATACCTACATGAATAAATGATTTTGAATTTGAATTTGAATTTGAATGTGATTGTGATAGTTTCTTCAATTAATTCGACCTATGGACATAGAACAACAACGACGACTTGAGTGGCAGATATTATAGAAAATAATCGTGTGTCAAGAGGTCGTCTATGGTCTTGTTTATGGCTTTATTGTATTAAAAAAACCCTGTATTGAGAGCACAGATACATGTAGATTCAAGATCAAAAGTGACAAGACAAAAGAGCGTCTGCAGGTTCTCACGTGTTTGTATATGCCACCTATGTTTGCAGGTGTTGAACGTGTTACAACGCACAGCGTCGCAGGTAGCAGCCCTAGACATCGGCTACAAGGCGGGCGTGGGCGAGGCGCTGCAAGCCGGCCCTAAGGTCGTGTATCTACTTGGCGCTGACGCTGGGGTTGTCACGCGAGAAGCTCTGCCCAAGGACGCCATTGTCATCTATCAGGGTATGTGGTAATGTGCTGGGAGCATGGTATTTAGAAAATAATAATTATTTTAATATTAATTATTTTACTTAATTATTAAGTATCCAGCAGTGATGTGAGAGGTAGCTAGCCGGGCTGGCTTCACAGAAAGAAAATTATATATCCTTATGTGAAGCCTTACCACCGAGCAGTCGGCTTTTGTCGCCTCATACGACACCCTAGTATTCCGGCATCTTTTATCCGTATTAGTCCTGCGTATGCCGTAATAATAAACATAATAAAACGTTGGTCCTTCGAGCCGGATCTACAGTTATGTATGACGTCACGCAGGTCACCACGGTGACGCGGGCGCTAGCATCGCCGACATAGTGCTCCCGGGGGCGGCGTACACAGAAAAACGAGCTACGTACGTGAACGCAGAGGGGCGCGCGCAACAGACGTTACCGGCAGTTACACCGCCGGGGAAGGCGCGCGAGGATTGGAAGATCATCAGGTTAAACATACATTATATATTTTTTTACTCATTAAAAGGATCCTTCACCAATTCGCACTGGAGCAGTGTGGTGGAGTATGCTCTAGGCCTCTTCAAGAGAGACCCGAGCTCTAGTGGGGGCCATTAAAAGGTTAAAGCTAGACTAATTACAAGGTTCAAAATATGGGGAATTTTATGAAGTCATGTAATTATTAACTCTCTAAAATTCGGAAAGGCTGACTAAATAGAACTGACTACTCTGTCGAATTGAGGATATCTGTAATGTTAGATGTAGTGTGATTAAAAATAAATAAATAAATAACAATCTCACAAATCTCAAGTGAACAGAGCATTTCAGTATTTCTAATTATTGTTCGACTGATTCCTTGATGTTCCTCGTATACCTCAAACGTTTTTACAGTTTCTGTTTATCAGCAAATACATTTTTATTAATATGACATGTACATTGTGCAGGGCGTTGTCGGAAGTGATCGGTACCCGGCTGCCGTACGACAGCCTGGACGAGGTGCGCGACCGGCTGGCGGAGCTGAGCCCGGCGCTGGTGGCGTACGGCGACGTGCAGGGCAACAACTACTTCGCGCAGGCCCGCCAGCTCGCACAGGTACACACACACACACACTTAGGCTGCGTTCCACTAGACGCTCAAAACGCTCACAACGATCAAATTAGTATGAGATTTTGATCGTTGTGAGCGTTGTGAGCGTCTAGTGGAACGCGCCCATAGTGTCGCATTTGTTAACGTTTAATGGACGCCATACACTTGATCAAGTCTGCAGTTTGACTTCTCAAAGCAGTTTGACTTGATGCGCCATCCAGTGTGCATGAGACAAATATCTGTATATGGCAGATAGCTATACCGTGGCCATACACGATACTGGATGCCGCGTCAAGTCCGCTTGACGCTTCATCAAGTATGAAAGTACGAAGTAGAAAAGGACGTTTACTCACACACTGTCGCATTTGTTAGCGATGTAAGAAAATGACGTTTTAAATCTAATATATGAAAATCTCGTGTCACGGTGTTTGTGGTCGCACTCCGAAACAGTTCGACTGAATTTTATATTTTTTTTGTGTATATTTTGTAGGTATGAGAATAGGTCGTAAAGTATAATATTAAATATTATATATTAATAAATCCCACAGAGCCTACAGAAACCGATCTCGGGCAAGCTAGACGTGCAACTGAAACAGCTGGAAGACTACTTCATGACGGACGCCATCTCCCGCGCCTCGCCCACCATGGCCAAGTGCGTGCAGGCCGTACTCAAGCAAAAGCAGTCGCCGTACTAACGGCGTGTAGCGACCGCCACCGTACTAACAGCCTCTATAGACGGTCACCGTACTAACGGCCTCTATGAACCGTCACCGTAGACACACCTATACTCTCTAGCTCATGTCATAATCGTTTGCTAGAACAACTTTATCGATATTAGATTGTTAATCAATGTATTACCGTAGATAAAATAGTACTAAAGTTTTTTATTATTCAACTATATAATTAATCGAATTAAGTCTTATTTCAAACTTATCTGTATTCAAAATCAACTACTCAATTTCAAATGTAGACTAGTAAGAGTATTTGTGTGTTAATTTAACTGAAATGAAGATTTATTACCTCAAGCTACTATGGCTTGAGTTTTGTTGTATTACGACAGATGTCAAGCGACAGCAGTCTCGGGTTTAGCTTAGTTTATTTAAAATGCCTTTCTGCAATCATGTTACGAGAAAATACTTCAGAAATGCCCGTACAGTCGAATGTACATTCCTAAACAATTAAATTGTTAGCCGTTCCCTGCATTTGACTGTATATGTACATTGTGATGTTATTTATATTGTATCTAATGTAAGCTTAACAGTGTTAAATTGAACCTTGATATCTTCAGGAATATAATATTTAATTAAATCATGTATCACTAGTAAATACCAATTGGAAAGGAAAAAGAATTGTACAAACAGGAAATTTAAGGACTGGTTTTGTAAATAAGGATCTAGTATAAAATAAATTCTAGTATAATGATTGTTGAGTTGTTACTTTTATTTTGACATCCCAACATCTCAAACACACAAAGAAAAATATATATAATAGTTTAAAAATAATTACACATCAATGGGCAATTCTTGTGGGTTTAAGACATTCAGTTTCCGATACTCCTGTAAGGAAAGTTTTTTTTTTATTAGTTTTAACAATAATAATAATAATAATATGTTAAGGTACCTAAGTGAGTTGACATCGAGGTCATAGAGTTGTTTTTAACCTGTGTGGTGGATTTTAATGTCGGCCACATCTGCGGCCACAGAGTACTTAAATGTGGCCTAACCTGATAAGCAGGGTGCATTCCGGCGCAGCCGCAGTGGCGGATTTAAGTTTGATGTCGCCCTAGGCCCCTTAAGACATGGCGCCCTTTTTGCTCTGTGAGGACGTGATTATCGAAATTAAATATGCAATTTTTAAAAACCTAAATTATTAAGTATCAAATATTAACTTAAATACGTTTTATTAGTTAACATAGAACTATCATTTATAGTTGTCAGTTAATTGAGAAATAATGCTGTGTGATTTTTTTTACCAAAAGTGTTTTTCATTTTACTTTTTACATTTTTTTATAGAAAGTCCAAAAAAAATTATGAACTAAGAACAAACACCAAACCTGGCAACGCTTCAAGTTACACAATCGCCTCATACAAAGAGACCCACTCAAATGTTGCCAACTTGTAAATATTTCACCTCAAAAGTGCCAACTTTCATACATTTTACAAAATGGCCGCCACGGCGTTCGTCATCTTGTCGAAAAAAAAAAATATACCTACCCCATACAGCAAAGTTGAGGATAGACCCGAACAAAAAGAGAAGAAATATTGCAAAAATCGTTATAACACCACCGCGATGCGCGAACCCCGCAAAGACACCTCGATATTTGAAAAATTTCAAACTTAAATATCTCGGCGGCCATCTTGTTTTTTCAATTATTTTTTTTCAACTTTATCATAGTAGTCAAACCCAAGATTAGCCGAAAACAATACCAATATCGGGTAAGTGGCAAGAATAAAAAAAAAAGTTGATAATTGCAGAGCGGTCGCCATCTTGAATTTTTGAAAGGACATATTTTGCCCATAACCACCATGTTAAGCAACTTTTCCATACATTATTGTTACCCTTCACCAATACCTTCGGTTGGGCTATTTGAAATGTAAAAAAACTGAAAAAATTAAACAATCCAGTAGCCAAGTGCTGCCAGTTAAATTTTATGAAAATGGTCAAATGTTCATTTAAAAATTTATGGTGAAATTTTATGGTTAAAAATGTTTCTCCTACTTTTTATATTTTTGAATAGAGTTCAAAATATCTATGAGTGAAAAAAAATTAACGTAACCTGGCAACACTTAAGACCAAGTCTTACAACTGCCCCAAGATATTTAAAAAATGCAATTTTTTTAACATTTTGCAAAATGGACGCCACGGGATCTGCTATCTTGTCGAAAAAATAAACAAAACCCAAACGTCAAACCCCAAGCCAAGAGAAAAAAAATAAAAAAAAACTTAAAAATCCAACGCAATCCGACCCTGCAATGTCAATTCAAAAATTGAAAATTTTTAAATTAAAATATCTCGGTGGCTATCTTACTTTGTCATATTTTTCCAATTTCATCGTGACACTTTTTCAAAGATTAGCCCAAAACGACACTAATCTTGGGTAGGTGCATAATAAAAAAAAGTTGGTCATTCAACTCGGCCGCCACCTTGGATTTTCGAAAGGCAGGATTTTTCCCATAGACACTGAGGCAAACCAAAAATTTCCCCCATACGTTGTATCCACCCCCCGCCACTCCTTCTCAGAGACCAATTCGACTTTCCGTAAAACAAAAAAAAAAATAATCCAGCAGCCAGTATTGCCAGTTGACATCGACGAAAATGGTCAATTGTCATTACGATGATCACGACACATTTGCCCGTGTGACTTTTTGATTAAAAATATAGCTCCTTCTATTTTTCATATTATTGATTATAGTCTAAAACAATGTATGAACGAAAAAAACTCAACCTGGCAACACTTTGCCTCGATTCCCATAACCACCCGAAACAAAGGGACCTGTTCAAATGTTGCCAACCTGAAGAAAAATGTACACAAAAAATGTCATTTTCCGTACATATTTCACCACGGGGTCCGCCATCTTGTCGAAAAAAATATATGCAAAATATTAAAATTAAGGATACATTCAAGCAAACTAAAATCACAATACAACTAACATCGAAAAAAATTAAACTCAAATATCTCAGCGGCCATCGTGTTTTTTAAAAATTTTCAAATTTTTTCGTAATTCTCCTCCCACACTTTACGAAAACCCTCAAAAATATTGGGCGAAAAGTCATAAACAAAAAAGTTGACAATCTGAACTCGGCCGCCATCCTGAAAATGTGAAATGTCAGATTTTTCCCGAGGTCACGGGAGTGAAAGGAGAAAACCCGCCATAGACAACAAAATCCTATCTTACCTCCTTGTGGGAGAACAATTATATAGTTATCACGGTGGTAAGTCTTGGATTGCTATAGGTTGAACACTTTTTTAAATGTAATTATAATTTATACATAAAGGCTATTGAGAAATAGCAAATTGAAATAATCTTTAACAGAACTGTCCGCTATAAAAATTAATAACTTGCGAAAAATCTGAAAATTATTGTTTTCAAAGTAATATAAATTAAAAAGAATTCATATTGCACCGAAAAATTAAAAGGTAAACTCAACATTAAAAATATTTTATAAAGAAGCGAAAATAATTCACAAAAATATTTTAGGTAGGTACAAATAATTCTCATATTTTACCGCTCTTAAGTTTTTAGGTTTCTGAAAATTTTGCCGCCCCCAATATCATGGCGCCCCTAGGCCCGGGCCTCACGGGCCTAGGCCTAAATCCAGCACTGCGCAGCCGTTAATTAAAGTAAACGTATCAGGGGCATGAGAGACATCGAATGTATCAGGGACATGAAGACATTATACTATACCCGCACAACAGCGCGCGTCGCATGTTTGTACCGGCACGCCCGCAGCGTGCGTCCGGCGGCGCGCGCGAACTGCGCGTGCGCAGCGTCCGCGCCGCTCCACGGAGATGGCTGCTTCTCTCGCATCTTAAGCTTCTGGACCAAGCTATGGTTCGGTGGTACAAATGTAGCAGTCTCTGTCAAGTAAAGACTTTTTTTTATTACAAGTCTTGAACACAAGGCCTTAAACTCTACATACTTCATTTTGATCAAAAAGTATGGCTTCGAGAAAAGGTAAGTATTGCCATTTATCTTTACGGTTATTAAAAAATAATGTTACCTTGTTCTCGAGGCTTCTTAATCGAGGAATTCTTAATTTTTGGAATATTTTTGCACTCCGTAATGATACATTGCCTATCGCAGACGAATGTATTTTTATTGTTATCAATTCGCTTCGCATCATCTAGCTTTTTGTTTGACTCTAATAATAAATATTGTTTTTTACGTTCGTCTTCCTTTTTTTGATTATCTTTTTCTTCATTTATTTGCAACCTGAAGAAAAATGAAATTAGGTATTATTCTGGTCCATGTAAAGAAAACGAAAAATGTTGAACGGTCGCTTAATTTTTATGATCATTTTTTATTCTGATTGTATTTTATTATGTTGGCAATAGATTAATTATTCGTAGCTATAATTGCATTTCACAGTCTTAATATCTAACATCTTACCGTCTTGCAAGTGCTATTACGCCCTTATTTACGAATTCTTCATAACGATTGTTTTCATCTTCGTATAGTTTTTTTACCAATTCGTAATTTTCTGTTGGTTGTGATTTTTTGAATCTATCCTCGTGAATCTAAAAGTTTAAAATTTCCGCAGTCAATCGAGATTAATAAAGATGAGTTTTCAGTCTATTAGGCACTTCGTTTATTGCTCAAAATATTATTATTCAAGTATTAGGTATGCAATATAACACACATTCCTTTATATCTACTACCTACTGTGTTGTTAATGATTTTTTTGATTTATGTAATATTAAGGAGCTCGTATTATTCCATAAACACCTTTGTCATCATGGTATTTTTTCTGTCTTCATATTTTCTCCAAATTTCTATTAGTCGCTGTTCTTGTTTTTCTCTGAACGCTTTCGTTTCTTGAATTTGTTTTTGTTCGAATTTAAATTCTTCTAAATCTTTTTTGAATATTTTTTTTTCCTGCGCCTGTTATAAAGAAAGTAAAATCATCTTATTTTAGACTGTAAATATTTTTATCTAGGTACCTAGCCTATATAATACATATTTTTGGTATACGTTACTTTGTTAAGGGCTTCTTTTTCATTTAACTCTGCTAATAGCCGCAAGTCCTCTATCTCCATCTCCTTTTCTCTTTCCTTCTCCTTTTTCATATTTTCACGTTGAGTTAAGTAACTGTTTTATTAATAAAATATTTAGATTTTTATCATAAATCTAAAACTACAAGAAAATATGTAAATGAAATATTTAACATGTTCTTATTAATTCTTGCTATTTCTTTTTCAATTTCCCGTCTACACGCCGCTTTCTCTTCATGATTTGTGTTAATCACATTATCTAAGAAATTCCCAAGTGCATTATGATATTTTACTTCTTCTGTAGAACTTTCTTTGATTTTCTTTTTAAATTCTATTTGCGCATGTCGTTCTTCCAAAGTTTTCGATTCAATAAGGGCGCTAATAAACAATAAATCTTTAATTATTTCTCTTGCTATATTATTTTTTATTATACACCTATTATTTTTTTATCATATATCTACTCGTAAAATCAAAATTGTATCAAACCTGATCAACCTTCTACCATAACAAGAGTCATCAAAAATGATTTGTTTTGCTTTCTCAATAGATTTATTATTCTTCGCAATTTCTTTCTGCTCTTTTTTAAATAATCGTATGAAAGCTTTGTCTATAGTGCGACGCTGTTCTCTTTCTTTTTCACTCTTTAATATGTGGCCCTTAATTAAATCATTCAACAGTGAGTAATAGAAAATAATTGCACAAATAAACACAGAAAGATATAGATGATGATGCTATACTATGATACGAATATAATCTATAGACATGAATGGAATTCGTTATTATACTTTGAGATATAACAAAAGATTTATATTTTATATCATGAAAAGCTTTTGTATCATTTATGATCCTCTTGTGTGCAATGCAGTGTGCGTTTTTATGCATTTGCATTGCAACGTTTTCATATTTCATAGTAGGTATGAACAAAACATGTAGGTAGTTGTCTGGCCTTTTCAATGCGAAAGCTAAATTTAATTATGGTTTTGTGGCTGCCCAGTTTAATGTGTGCAAAAATTGTAATCGAGATAAAAAATACAATACATTAAATTAATTAAACGTCATTATTTATCATATCTTAGCAGATTATTTACGTACGGGTATGACCCAAAACCGGGCAAGTCAGGCCACGCGCAAGGTAGAGTTCCGAAGTAGTAAGTTTATCGACTATTACTCATTAACTACTTGTGCTAACATAGACGTGATAGTTGTTAACTCCAACCGTTTAGCCGGCGGGGGGAGGGGGGGGGGGTATACTTGATTCTAACCAAAATTAGCACTTTAAAGCCATATATTTCGCAAACGGATCCCTAATTCCAAAAGCGATCTTAGAAGACCCATACTATTTTTGAAGGACCTTTTTCAACTATACCCTACACTATAGGGTACGGGTATATCCTCACGTTACCTGTACGGCTGTAGGGGAGGTACCCTGAAAAATTATGTTTTCATGACGGACGGACGGATGGACAGACCGACAGACGGATGGACAGACCGACGGACGGATGGACAGACCGACGGACGGATGGACAGACCGACCGACGGACAGATAGACAGATGGACAGATGGACAGATGGACAGACGGACGGACGGACGGACGGACGGACGGACGGACGGACGGACGGACGGACATGATGAAACTATAATATAAGGGTTCCGATTTTACTTCGGCATCCTAATAAGGACACTATTAAAATTATATTGAAGATGTGGCCACCAATCTTACGCTTCTATTGTCTGAGTTGGGGAACAAATAGGTTAATAGGAGTTACGCGAGCAAACTTGTCAGTTCATTATGATTTACGTCGACCCACTAAACGTTACTGTCATTTTGAATTTTAGAATTTTGAATTAAGAAGGACGTTGTTCTTCTCTCTTTCTCTTTCCTTGATGATTTTTTTATGGCATACTAGCTGACCGGGCAAACTTTGTTCTGCCAAAAATTTTGGGGTTGGGGGATGAAAAATAGATGTCCGATTCTCCACCCTAGCCGATATGTACGCAAAGATTCACGAAAATCGGTCGAGACGTTTCGGAGGAGTTCAACTTCAAAAAAGCGCGACACGAGAATTTTTTTATTATAATGATTTACTAACCTGTATGGAGTCAGGCCAGGAGTTAACCCATTGTTGTGATTTTTCTATCAACGATTGCAGGTATTCATTACTTTTCGGAGTTTCTTGGTTCGGGGATCCAACCTTTTTCATTCGATCCCATTCGTCTTTATGTAGGAAAATAATTTTTTTACGCTTCTCCATGAATATAAAAAATATAGGTACGTGATTATTCAATATGTTGCTGTAATGGTTATTGATATTGAAAAAAATCTATTTATCACCATGGCCATGCATTCAGAATACTTAGATAGAGAAAATTATGTCAGTTGCTAATTTATACCTCACATTGTGACAAAGTAATCCAACCTAACACTTACATATAGGAAGATCTAATATAGTCCAATGTAGACGTCCAAATGATTATTTTTTGAAAAGGTTTTGTAAAGCAGCTAACTTGCTTCTTAAAAAGCTTCGCTAAAAGCGATATAATTGTGAAAAAACGTATGTAATTATAATAGAGTGATGGGCAAGTGAAGCGAGACGGCCGCGCGGCCCATTTCGGCCGGTGCGGGCCCTCATCCGTCACTGTCGAGCCTCTGTTATTTGCAGTATATTTTTGCATAAAAATAACCTTAGACACGATAGAAAATTGTGTGGAAAGAGATAAATCGCTGCGTGAAAATATCTTGAACGTGACATTATACACGAATAGTCAAAACAGTGTGGTTTGGAAAAACTCATTCATAGAGTCATATGAGTTATAGGGTAAACGGTTTTCCCTTCAACCCATTGATGGCCCATTACAGAGCACGGGTCTACGCTGCTCCAACGCGGATTTGTGGAGTGGGTTAGTGGCCATGCCAAGTGTCGGAAGTTTTCATGCCATCCGAGGGCTTTATTTCTCCCCAAATCACGGAGGCGCTTAAGAAATTTTTCCCATGCAACTACCGACTGCGCCCGCTGTTGTTTAACTAATAACTATGTCGATCACTTAGGAGTTAGGAACTTAGGACACAAGTCGCCGAGCTAAGAGTGCGTCATCTGACTGACTGAAATTAGATAGGTATATTACATGCCTGTATCCTATGATTTCTCAAGTTATCTTTTATATCAATTTATTTAATTAGGTACCTATTTTTTTTTCGAGGGGAAATCTTCCAAAGATACCCGAAACCACAGGTTACGGGTGATGTGGGATTTGTACCCACTAAAACCCCCTCGGCAGCCATCCTGTGCATAATTATGGTGAGGCTACGGGATCTCAAGTGAACGCACCAGAAGATTAATTAGGTACCTAGCCGAAAAATGTTTCTTCAAAATATATGAGGTTTATTAAAAAAACTGTCACGGTAAGTACTCACGATACGGTACAAAATGAGATCCTTGTTGTACAAACGAATGAAGTTAAGGCTCCGCAGCTTCGGTGGCAGTTTCTTTTCTAAAGAACTTTTCACTTAAACGCACCCTTAATCCGGCTATAAATTCAACGCACGCAAATTCCTCTTACTCTCTATGTAGGTAGCGTCCTACATCCATGCGTGCGTGATGGGAACGTGCAACTTGCTCAATAAGTTCGTTGAAAAATGACGTAACTACATTATAGATTTTCGATATACAATGTGTCTGATATATTTGTTTGTGAATGTACATATATACTTTAATCACGTATTTACTATTTACCTATTTACTTCTTATCTATTAGTCCAGCTGTCATTTGTTTTCCACGTATACCCAGTAATTATGTAAGGTAGAATACAGAAGAATAAAAAGCGGGAAAGACGCCACTTATTTAGCAGAAGATTAATTAAGAAATCTTACAATTGACTCTACAGCTACGGCGTATGTGGTTTTAAAACATTCGTTTTGTTTAACATTTGTTGAAGTTAAAATCCTCTATCCCACTTATTGAGTAAATTTGCTAAACTTATGGAGATTTCAATTACGTATACGAAGAAGACAAAGACATTGGTTACACGCCGGTGGATGCAAATATATTCATGGAACTATTTCCTATGCATTGGCACAGATCCCTCAGTGAATCAAAAACGTTGGCGAAGAACAAGTTGCGTTAAAGATAAACAATGTATTAGTCTCCTTGTTGGGTTGTGACTTGTGATATATTATTGTTGCCACCTGCAAACAAATTATTAGCAGAACCACCCTGATATGAATGAGATTGGTAGAAAACTCTGGGAATTTATGATTAATTGTACCGTGATTTTGTGTCCAATAAAGTTTAAATAAATAAATAAAAGCTCTGGGAATTTATAATGGGGAATAATAAGTCAAGCCGCAGATTTTTTTTAAGGCCACGGAAACCAACCTCTGATTTTATAACCAAGCCATAGGAAAATGAGAAGGCTTCTAATAAACTAATTCGCCTTTTTTTAAATGCCACCTGAATATTCCAAAAAAAGCATCAATTAAAGAACAACAAATATTTTTACTTGTCCCACTGATTTACACGTTACCATCTAATTTACTAACTCGGACACGGATTTTACAATTAACCAACATTTTACGTTTTACAGCTTGAACAATTATGTTCCTCAAAAGACATAGTTCAAGCTTGAACTAGAAAACATCATATTTTATAATTTAGCATGTAAAATAATACATCGTATTCTTTTATCATGAAAATAGCGGCTGCATGATTTGTTTGACGCCAGTCAGAGGGGCGCCACTGTCCATTTGCACCAATCAGAGAGCGCGATTCGATTCATGCGGGGATGAGTTGTCACGTATATTTGTTTATTGTGAGTTGTCACGTGTATTTGTTTATTGTGAGTTGTCACGTGTATTTGTTTATTGTGAGTTGTCACGTGTATTTGTTTATTGTCATTCTATTGTTGGTGCGCTCGTTGTTACATAAGTGACAGAAACAAATTGCTGCAAACCCGACTCCACGTAGTCTTGTCTGCCCTACCCCTAGAGTGTAATGTAAACCCGCGTAGGCGCGGAGGGGCGAGGTGGCCCGCGAGCTGAGGAGCAGGTGCTTTTAACGCTCGCCGCAGCAGCTGAGGCTGGCCGGCGTAGCCGGCCAGCAACCCGAAGCTGCGGTGGTGAGCGTTAATAGCATCTGCGACGATAAGATCGCGTGGGACCGCCAGAGCCCCGCAGCGCCGGAGCCGTGACAGAAACCATGTCTGCTGATTGCTTACTGCATGCGGAATGCCTCTTGCTATTTGCCGCATGCTATAGACCTTTTAAGGGTGTGTAACGTCTGAAGATTAGATTATGTATTTGAAAATGAGATTAAATGAAAAATAAGTCAAATGAACGTTATATAAAAAGAGCTTTATACTATATAAAATTATATGAAGTAATGTTATTCGAGCAACTAAATGTTATTCGAGCAACTTAATGAATTATAATATTATAATATGAAAAAAACATTAGATCACATGAAATTATGTTATTTGTTCATATAACATATGAAAATTATATCATGTGAACATTATTTCAAGTTATATTATACTCTAAGTTATTGTACTAACTATTACACACCTTAATTTTAGGTACATTTTGATGACAATTCAATATATTTGATGATAAATTTAGGTATTTTGATGATGAAAAATATAATGTGAGTTATAAATTATTCATGTTTCAAAAAAATTAATAGATGCCGAGTTATAAAACTAGATGTAGATAAAACTACTTTATTGGTGTCATATATCAATATTTTAGAAGTTTACTATTTGAATATGTGTTACAAATGTAGATGCTAAAAAATAACTACCATGCTAAGTTGTATTTACAGTAACTTACTTTGAAGATTTATAGTGGCTAAGAGAGTTTTTTTTAGACGCGCATTGATGGTGGCTGACTTAGTAATTTAGAGGACAGTGTAGATTTTTAGTCGACAATAATGCTATTAAATAGAAGTCAGTTTAATTACCACCCATTTATAATTACAATTTTAGGTAGGTAGGTATATGATGAGACAACAAATACTTTTGGCATGGTCACAGACTATTATTCTAAGTCACAGACCTAAACTCAAAAGACGAAAGGAAATGGAGAAGGGAAAGTTATGGGACTGAGTAAATTATCTACCACAGTCGCCGAATCGCTAAAGCAAGTTTTATTTCAGTATGTACCTAATTATATATATTTTATAAATTGTTATATGGATTAGGATCATTGTTATTTTATAATTATTTTATTTATCTAACGTAGATATATTTCAAGAATTATGTTCAAATGTTCAATGCTTCAAGCGCACTAAAATGGCAGCAGGTACTCAAGATGTAAACTATCAGAACAGTAAGTAAAATCTCATTTATAAATAGAGCAAGTTGTACAAAATAATTTCTCCTTTGATCCTAGTCGTAGCAAGTTCGAGTCGAGGGTGACAGGCGCCACTTGAGCGCGTCTCAAGTGTTGTATCTTGGTGACTCGAGCTCGTATCGTCCCACGAGCCACTTGACTCGCAGCTCGCAGGTAGCTGACCGCCGCTAACGAGCTCTCAGCTCTCGGACGCAGCATGTCACTCCAATTCATTCTTACCAGCTTGCAGCCATTAGGCATCTGATGAAGACTTTGTGTAAAACAAAATTAAATTCGTTAGCTGCTGCTACGGTTTTAAGCAATTGTTTGTTTACTAATTAAATCTTTGGTGGTACCTAACTACCTACCTACTAATAAATTTATATTAAACACAGTATTAAACACATAATAAACACACAGTATTAGAATTCGACTTGTAGACACACTTGTAGAATGGTAAACTTATCGCACGAGCTTTATAAGGCTGTACGAATGTTTAGTATCCGTTTGGTACCTGATATCAATAATTTGGTTGCCTTCTACTAAAAATACAATGCATCTGAGTAGGTATGTATAGTAAATAATACTAATAGCTAGGGAAACATCGTATAAAAACCATAAATAACGATTTCTTTAATGTTAGCTATTTGTCTCAAAGTAAGCCGGTAATAATGAGAAAATACGAAGTCGGTATTTACGCAAAGCCGTGGCCTTTCTTATAAATATCACTCAGCTGTTAAGAACTTCAGCTTTACGAAGTTTCTTCTCAGTTCCCTATTTCAACGGTTAAAATATCAATGCTAATATAAATAGTTAAAATATAAGTAGTAATAACACATGCAAAATCGGTACTTATCTTTAATGTACGATTATTTCTTCTGTGGTAATACTTAAATAAGTTTTCGGTACAAAATCAACTAAATATTTGATAAGATTAGGTACGTATTTGCTTTGCTTTTGTCATGTCATGCAATTGTCATGTAATGTACTCAAAAATTCCAAATTTAATTTCAATTGGTCTATATTTAGGGTTAAATTAAAGATTTCCGTGTTGTTTAACCATAGGTAGATTTCAAAAAATCATTCATTAGAAACATTATGAATACAGATGAGAAGAAAATGCATTTACGTAAAATTAAAGCTATAAATTTCAATGAACATTGAACACTGAAGCTCACTTAGAGCATAATAGAGTGGGACGCTACAGACTACAGTCGCTACGTCTATCCTTTCCGCTCAATTTGCGATATCTATTGTGCGAGGTGAGAATATTGAAGTTCTTTCTGGAATTTTATTTTCTTTGCAACCTTCCTTGCGCACGTTCAATAATACAATAAAATTATGAATTGTCTTCTGTATGATTGCATGGCTAATATTATTTTTTAGAATCATTTGGATTTATATGAGGTAGGTATCGTATAAGTTCGTTTACAATTCCTTGTTTTTAGCATTTAAAATGTAGAGTTATTACTTGATAGTTAAGCTACTGTTTATCAAAAAAATCAGCATGGACCATAGTACCTACTTTGCTATATGTATGGACTTCTTATATTTTGAATCATATATTTCAAATTACAATTAAATGATTTTTACTGTATGACAAAAAAAAAACAGAAAATATAGGCATGTAAAAATTGTTAGTTCTATCAAACTCGATTGACTTGGACGTGAGAAAAATTAATTACGAAGACATAATCATGAAAGGTGCATTTAAAAATATTATGTCAATCCGGACTTTTACTTTATCTTTAATCAATGATAGTAAAATATCTTTGTCTATAATATAATTAATATATAAATAGTATCTACGTATTACAATATTCATTATTGCAAATATCAATAACAATTCCCTAGTAAAAAGTTTCGAAGTCAGCTGTATTTTAGTAGTAGAGTCAAGTTTCAGCGCCTGAAAACTAGTTATTTTTCGCTTTGCGCCGGAAAACTTCGAAGGCGCACTATCGAAGTCGCCAGGTTTCTTTGAACGCTTTGTAGAGACGATCGCGATGGTTCGTAGTCGCAGTCTGTAGATACAGACAGACGGAATAAAATTAATAATTCAATTGTTAATTCAATTATTAATTCAGTAAATTTGTTCTTAGTTTAAAATATTTTTTTAAATTTTCAGTGAGATTGTATTCGTGTTAAGATTATTTTCCATACCGCGTAAAAGTTGTTTGAACTCTGAAAAAATATGTTAACATTTAAAACCTAACTTACAATAGAAAATTAAATTACCACCGGCACCAAAAGTCTTTCGATCAAAAGTTTATGGTTTTGCTAATTTGAAAAGCTTCAAAAAGACATTGACATCTGTATGCCGTTTAAATTAAAAGTTATTTTCTTATGGTGAATTAATTAATGACTAACGAGCTCAATAGGGTTCATCAGGCGGAAGCTCGAAAGGGAGTCAGATATAGTGAACAATGCGTGCTTCAGAGCGGGACAGCGGCTGTAGCCCTGGAGTTGAATGAATTTATGCCGGTCTATTTAGTACCGCCTCTGCCAGTAACGCGTGAATTTGGCGCGAGTATGGTCGTGGGTGGGGTAGTTTTCCCCATAGTAAAAAGCGCGCGAATCACAAATACGCAGACGTGTGTGAAGTTACGGTTACGATAACTCGACCGTATTTTCTGCTATCGTTGTGTTGTCTAGTGTGAAAAAAAAACAATCGATTTGAATAAGGAACTTTTTTATTTATTTAATTTGTGTGATGTTATGGATGTTTGACTATTAAGCCGATTGGATAATATATGGATGTATGAGCTAGTGTTATTTTTGTTTAATGTTACGCGGCAGTTTAAAAAAGTTTAAGAAGAGTATGAGCATACTGCGTACACAATAAAGATAAGAAGTGTCTGAGTATGCTTTGAAGTGATATATGAGTCTATGCGATCAGCGGGGCCAAAAATAACCAAGATAGAAGTAAAACAACGCACTATGTAAGTGTTTATTTTCTTAATTTATTTTGTTGTTGCTATTTAAAAAGCGAATATTCAAAGCACATTTTTAAACTCTACATTTTCAAAGTTACCGTCTTAGGTAGTTATTATACATATTTTATTTGGAACTTTTCAATTAATTGATAACAATGTCTTTAACTCATTAATGTGTCTGATATATTTTTAGGTAACTTTAATTAACGCATCAACGCAACGGCCCACTACAGACTGAGCACGAGTCTCTCTTGTAGAGGCCTAGAGTATAGGCACGTAGCTCCAATGCGGATTTCTTCCCGAAGAATGTTTTCCGAAGAATTCAGAATAAATTTAAGAAAAGATAAATCAATCCTGAAAACACTGATAAACTGGAGCTTTTAAGTTTTGTTTAAATGCATTATCTGGAATGATACAATATTTAAATTAAAATATGTATTCGTATCTACGGCGTACGTTTTATCAGGTAGCAAGCACGAATAACAATTGGATTTTAAGGAAACTTTGTCTTTATCATTTCGTCTGCTCATTTTGTCAGTTATTTACCCGCAAAAATAAATAAATAGGTATGCTAAATTATGATTATAACGTAATAATTATTTATTTATATCGTTATCAAAAGTTATTAAGGATATTACAACAATTCTTATATAATTAGAGTATCTATTTCCTAAAGACGTAAAACGAAATTGATTACCTTGCTTTTTTATTCAGTTATTTTTTCATCTGTTTCCGGTCAGGGAAAACCCAAAACCCTTCGACCTACAGTCAGGGTGGCCATTAGCTACGAGCTAGGCTACGGTATGTAATTATAGGATGCATTTATATGGGTCTACGTTAAGCATTGAAATAAACGACTGTACATGCAAGTTATTGATTGTAAAATTATTATTAACATTTTTATGAATACGGTCGAATTTATAACTCTACATTTTTTACTTCAAAATGTAAGAAAAATCCTTAAACTGGAATGTGTGTTTGATGTATTGTATAAAATCGATGTGTATAAAATGTATGTTCCCTATGTAACCCGAAACGGCTGGATCGATTTTGATAAAATTCACAAACAACCTTTAGATTAGCAGCGATCGAATAAAAAAAGGCACCCTGGGAGTTCCAACAGAAGTGAAACTTGCATAATTGTGTGTATTTTTTGAATCGTCAGGAAATATTTTATTGTGCAGGAAGTGGTTTTTTATTAATTACATTTTATTGAATGGCTGCCAACGCCTCGTAAAGTATATGGAAACTACAATCTTGATATTAATACGAGCTGTAAATTGAGTAAATATAGTTCTGTACTTCTCTCAGAGATGGCGCCACAGGTACCTGTCGAATATAATCTAAATTTTACTAACAAAAAATAACCGACTTCAAATTCTAAAAAACTACTTGTCAGATCTCGTTCAAATTTATGTGGGACCACATGACAAGCACCAGCTTTCTATTAAAAAAAGAATCATCGAAATCGGTTGACGTGATATTGAGTTATTCGTCAATTTGTCGCGCACATCTTAACACTTATGTAGTTTTCTCATGGATGCCATTGTCAAATCTCAATAAAATTTATGTGGGACCACATGACAGCCATCAGCTTTCGATTAAAAAAAGAATCATCAAAATCGGTTCGCCCAGTCCAAAGTTCTGAGGTAACAAACATAAAAAAAAAAAAAAAATACAGTCGAATTGAGAACCTCCTCCTTTTTTTGAAGTCGGTTAAAAATGATGACGGCGCGGTCTCACGAACTGACTGGTTTTATACCACCACAAAAATGCCCTACGCGCCTAAAGAAGTTTTCACTTCACAGAAATTCGGTTTTATTAGTGCTAGCCGTGCAAATCCGGGGCGGGTCGCATAAAAAGCACACGCTAAATCAATTCAGGAAAGTCGAGGGTAAACACATTTCTTTACGAGCAGTGAATATAACTGCTCCCGGGCGTTGTTTATGGGAAAAGTTGTGCAGATAAGGCGGCTAGAGGCGTCGTAATCTCCACAGTTATCCATACGACAGACGTTCAACGCCACAGAACAGACAGGGGCATTCAAGATTATGTAATAGATAAAAATTATACAATACAATAGGCGCTTATTATATTCATTCTACGGATATCCCAGGAAAAACTATTTCTTTAGACATTGAAAAAACACCCATTCACAGTTTCACAAAAAAATTTAACTAGAATTAGGTAGGTAGGTAAGCTCTGTTTCGCAGAGTGATAACGACATGAATGAAATACAGATTAAAATTTCATTTACAAGTGAGACATGATTGTAAAATTAAACATGTCAAAATATCGGGTTCCACAGGGAACACAGAAAATTGGGTTACTAATTATTATCAATTCTTGCTACTTATTTTTAATTTTTCGATACTTACTTTCAATAAGTCGGGGGTTTTACTAATTTTATTTGATTATTTTTTGATCAAAACATTATTTCCTTCCGTCTTTTAATAAAAAATCGCGACTTTATCCATTTCTGTCTAGTATTCGTTCTGTGCACATGGTGGGCCATAAAGAATTTTATCCGCGTCCGATTCGCACGGCCCCCGGATGATTTGTGCGAAAAGTTTTGCTAACAAGTGTTGCGTGAATCGGCCAGCCACATGTTTGCGCACACTTAAGTAAACGAACCAATAAATTTGACAAAGTAACTATAAAAGAATATTTAATGTCGGAAGTAGGGGAGGAATCTATTTAGCTTTACTGAGTCGTAAATTCAAAGTTTAAAAAATCTGAAAAATAATTGATTGAAAGGGTAGGTCATAGCATACATAACACATACCTATATGCGTGTAATATTGCTCTATATGCTCTAATTACAGCAGTATCTACCAATATCTTGCTTACCCTTTGATCTATGATTTGTATTGACTGAAGGCATACCTTCCCACAGGCAACTGACTGCTTGAAAACGTAACTACAATTTATAAAATTTGCTGTATTGGTCTAGGTACCTTTAAAAAAATACACCGTGTAGAAAATTCCAATCTCGCACAAAAATTTCAATCCTAGATCTGATATTCTCAATCCCACGGGAACAGTTGTACGTTGGATTCCGCATGGTCAGCAAAACTACACAAATAAATCAATCAGCAAGATTCACATTTGAAGGGTCTTGACTGAAATAGTAGGGGTGTAATGGATCCCACACCTTCCATGTATCCTCAAATCCACGCAAACTTTTTCTCGTGCACTCTGCTGAAACTCAGACGAGAACTTTGCAATACTATAGACTGCAGACTCTATACAAGTGAACAACCTAGTATAACCAGACGGTGCTTTGCGGTGATAGGACATAATATTATTGTGACCACAAAAAAAAATATATATCCACAAAAAAAACCCACGTTAAGATTTAAAGATATTATTAAAGCTTAAGAGATAAATAAAAAAAAATCGAAAGTAGCCGCGGAAAAGCTTGAAGTTATTATTTAGTGAGTTTATGATTACCTAGAAAATTAAAGTTGAGTAAACATAAATAACTTAAAGGTAACTAATTTATTTTACTAGAAGGTAACTAATTTATTCTACTACATGTCAAATTTCTGAGGTACCTTAATCTAAGCTTTACTGAAAAATGCTTACATAATCCCTGAAATCGTGCACTAAACAGTTAAATAACATATATTATTATTAATCATTGTCCGATTCACGCGCTCCCTTCCCGTCGTTAATTATTTGTCTGAAGTTACTAACAAGTGCGATGCCAAGTCTGCCAACGCCTAATTACTTGTTTCACTTCTGTGTGGCTCTCTACATGAAAGCCGCAGCGGTTAAAGACGGATTACAAGGTATTAAATACGTATTAATCAATATTTTGTTTTTCACTATTAACCCTCGCTTTGCTTCGGTTGACTTACTTGTTATTTAAAGTGACATTTAAGTTTCTTCTTATTTATACAGTGAAAACCGCATCCAAATAGATTAAGCAGTTTCTAAATAAGCGGAATTTCGTGGAAACAAACATACTGACAAAATCATTGCTATGACATTCCGCGTGATGCTGTAAAGGACTATTAGCAACTGTCCATTCGAAGATAACACCTATTATACCCACCAAACCCCTTATTTTTAAATATTAACAATTCAAATAATAATAATAATGTTCATAAAGCTCAAATTAGGTAATGATTCGGGAGTTCCGAGTATAATCCTCAGAAGTGGTTACAAACATATTAATTACTCCACTAATTAGTTTGGAGAACTGATCCAGAGTCCAGAGTGCAGAGTGCAGTGTTATTGTATTTTTATGACAGTTTCACTGTGATAAAAGAAAGAGAGTACGGCCAGTATTCGGACACGTGACTCCGTCTACATCTACATAATATCTTACTAAAAATAATTATAATAAACACAATCTCTTGATAATTTTATATCAGAGACTGAATATTGATAAATACACAAGGAGACAAACGATGAATTATCATGGAAAATCGGCTTCTTTCTCTAGGATCGACACTCTAGGCTCTCTCATAGCTCTACATAATAATAATGTTTGTTGTTTTTTTTTTCTTTAGGTACTTCATCCTCATTGTATTTCTTCTTCTCTTGGACGAAGCACATTTCTGAAATCGTGGTAGAAAAAAATGACGTATCACCTATTTTGAATTTTGTGCATCAAATGAAATTTAGCTTAGCTGTATCCCAATACTCCCAATGGTGCATGTAGGTATTCCTTTCATAAATGATTTGTAAGTAAAGACCCCATGTTCGTTTTTAGGTGCAAATTACGTGTTTACCTGGCCTAGTATTGAGATTGTAGAAAGGTTAACGACCTGCAGATAATTATGAATTTATGATAAACTTGTTTATCATACCTAAATATGATTTCTGAGAATAATAAATACTTAAATTAGTTCACCGGTGTTGGTTTTGTTAATGTAATTATGTAATGTTAGTTAAGTTATCTTATCGGTTCTGATGACTCAAGCTTCTCATGACGCCTGAAATGTTTCTAATACCTATGTTTAAATTAATTAAGCGTATTGTTAACAAATCAAAACTAAGTAAGAAAATGATAATTATGAACATGAAAAAAATGAAATAGGTACCTACCCATGAAATAAGTATGTTTAGAGAAAGGAATACGCATGTAAGATATATATGGAGCGTAACTTCCACTACTTTTTGTCTAAAATGCCAGCAAACGAACAGTGGAGCCACCAGATGGTAAGTGGTCATCGTCGCCCATAAACACCAATAATATCTTACACATTACGGGTGACGAAGAAAATAAGAAATAACCTTACAAAGCCGTTTAAAGAAAAAACGCCTTAAGAAAATAATACGAAACATTATCGGCTTGAAATCTCCAAGGGAGGATGAGATTATTAACGGCCACTGCGACCAAATTAACTATATTCCAGGCAACAATTAACTTTTGCATACAAATTTTCTTGTGTCTAGAACACCAAATGTAACGCTAACATACAAAATCCCGTACAAGCGTCAATTCCACTGTAGCAATTTGTTGGTAATCTCATATATTGAGGAAAATGCGCCGCAAAGTGTTATGGTAGCTCGTTTATCTAACATTACTGGTACCTAACTGTTGTATCAAACTTGCCACACATTATGTCTGCAATTTTCTTCTTTCTTCCTTGTTTTAATATAGTTTACAAATGTAAATAAAAGAAACATTGCTTCGGAATTACTGTTTCGTAACGTAAAGTGTATGTAAATTATATTATACGATTAGTCAAAGCGGGTACGCGCCTTTATTCATTGGCCGTAAAAAGTTTTATCTTGAGATAATCCTACGTGCAATCTTTAGAAATATTTTTCTAAATGACTGTAAAAACTGCATTGAAATCAATTGAATATTTGATTAGAACTAAGTGTTGGAATAGATTATCTTTCTTTCTTTCTTTCCTTCTTCTCTTTTCTTTCTCGGCCGGCAACACAACGACGATGCCTAGGTGTTAGTGATAATGCTATCAATGGTCTACGATAACCTTTCAGATGACTCGTATGTTCGATTGCCGGTTATTTACATAAAAATGGTAGGCTAGGTACTCAAATATCAACATTAAGTTTGTATAATATTAACATGAACTTTTAACGATTTTCTACGTAGGTATGTATAAAATAATTAGCTATGTTTAGCTTTAAATATTTGCGTTAAAACAGTAGTGACTGGACTCTGCCAATTGCGTGAAGTAATCGGAAAGAGCGAGTTGTTTAATTTAAACTTGTTAAAGGCAACTATGAGGGATAAAAGTTCCGCCAGTCAGCGGGTGTCCGCGGGGACGATAACAGATAACACCCGCAGTCGCAGTAAACATAACTTATCTAAATTAAAATTGATTCAAGAAAATAAATTGGAAGCATTTTACATAAAATTCAAAGATTAAATCGCGGAAACAATTAATAAGCTAATAGAGACATAATATTAGAGATCTTACTTCGAGAGACGTTAAAGTCTTATTAACGTAAATTCACAAGAACAGACATGTGTTGAGACTAGTGACGTATTTTTATTATCCAAACAGTTAATAGGGATAAAATTCTGTGATAGAGTTCTTGTCTAATAAGAAAACAATAAATATAATACATTTATTCATCATCACATACATATATTAAACGTCTTAGGTATTTCAATTATAACAGGAATAATAAAATTATAAAAATTAAAATTTGTTGTGTAATTCAAAGAACATAATTACTTTTTAACAAAAAATAAAACCAACGAAAAAAAAACTGAAAAGCAAAAAATAAAATAAACCATTTAGTATTATAAATTAAGATCCGAAATTAACAGTAAATAAATAATTTTGAGACCGTGCCAAACAAACAAACAAAATTAATTACATAAAGTTCATAATATTATGAGGGCAGCGGCGTGCGATGCACACGGCAGCAGCAGCGCGGCGCACATCTTTTCGCCGTTTGTTTTTTCATTGGTTTGGCACCGCCTCAAAATTATTTATTTACTGTTAATTTCGGATCTTAATTTATAATACTAAATGGTTTATTTTATTTTTTGCTTTTCAGTTTTCTTTTCGTTGGTTTTATTTTTTGTTAAAAAGTAATTATTTTTTAATTTTTAGTTGCTATAATACTTATAATTAATAATAAATTATTGATTTTATGAATTATAGATTCAGTTACCAGGTAAAAATTTAGTAGATGAAATATCAATCATCCCCTATTTTCGTACCTATAGGGGTAAAATTTTGTTTCGAAATTTCAACAACAGTAACCTCAAGGTATACACTATTCAATAAAAAAAGAATCATTGAAATCGGATCCTCCAGTACAAAGTTATTGGGGTTAACAATAAAAATTTCGGGTAAAAAACGAGTGAATAATCAATCATTCCCTATTTTCGTACCTTTAAGGTAGGAATAAAATTTTCAAAAAAATATGGGATCAACTTCAGGACATACCCTATCCAATAAAAAAAGAATCATCCAAATCGGACCACCCTGTGTCGATTTCTGCGTGATCATACATAAAAAAAAATATACGTGTCGAATTGAGAACCTCCTCCTTTTTTTTTCGTCGGTTAAAAATAGCAGCCTTGTTTTGTATAATTTATAGACAAAAACAATGATAATCATCAAAAGAGAAGATGAAACGAAAGCTTTGTCCATAAGGAATTTAAATAAAATTTTGATAATCCATAAATTTCTCTTCATTTTTGGCTTAGAAATCGTTTCAAAACATATATTTTTTCATAACACAAACATCTTTGAGAAAATGTTTAAGCAATTAGTCCCAGAGGAACTATAAAGCGCGGAATTGATGACTGTTGCCGACTCGACCGACAGTCCGACTTTGATATCAAACGTTTATGGCGGTGTTTAGGACTTGCAAGCCATCAAATATTGTGTTTACGAATGCAATTTGTAAACTAAAACTGGCCTAATGCGACGCTCGTCCGCATGGCATCGTTCTTATTTTGCTCGGTGTTGAAAGAAAAAAAGAGTAAACTTTTTTTGTAAATAGCTAAAATAGACAAAAAATGAGCTGAAATGAAAAAAGAACTGGCTCCCAAGCTCCCAGTCAAAACTCGGAACTCGGAACACAACAACTCATTTGGTGGCTGATCCAAGCAAGACGGTGTGGTTGCTAGCCACGCAAACACTAAAAATATTAGTAATATGTACCATAATTATAAGTACTATTATTTCTTTTGTGGTAATTAATATTGTTAATGACTAATAATATTGATAATTATAATCCTTGTGTGAACCCTTACTACTAAGCGGACTATTGTGTCCTCTTACGACACCCTGATATGCCGGAATGGAATAGTGTTCTAAGCCCCAATGCAGATTTTATTCTAATTGATGCTCGGTTTTGCAGATGGCGGGTAACAGCAAGGCGGCAAGACATGCAAGATAAATGACGTGGAGTAGCAAGATGGGCGGCAGTAAGAGGCGCAGGGCACCACCGCGCGGGGCCTGGTGGCGGTTCCGACTGTTCTTCGCGTCTCTGACCCTGGCCGGCGCCAGTTCACAAGGTATCGATCATTAATAATTTAATTTAGCTCCAATATCAATATTTTTGGATTTTACACGATTCTTTTAACTTTTTGCGAGTAAATAATAAAATGCAAACAGTAAGTATTATAGATGCAATATACGAATAAGTATTTTTTGAATATGTCTCTATGGTGTTTAAAAACTCTAATTACACGAATGTTATAAAACAGAAAACATGTTTCCTAACGGATATGAACGATGCGCGCAGCCACCATTAATCCCACCATCCGCCATTTGTAATTTAATTAAAAATTGGATCAATAGAGATATTCTAAGTTGCATTATATAAAAATTTTAGCCATCCTAGTGGAGGTCGTCTCCGTCAGGGATCCGTATATGACTGACTATCTAAAGATCGGGAATAGACTAAAGCTAAACCCTCCAATCTTGTTTGCCTCTTAAAATATTCACGATGTAGGTACTAATTGTATTTGAACTTAAATTGCATAAAATATTACCTAATAAATTTTAATATTCATTTTACCCGTTTTCAATTACCGATTTCTATCTTTGAAGTCGCCATCAAAGCAACAAGTTAATATTAATTAAATTTCTTATCGTTTGTTTATCTAATTCACGCTCATTGCCTTTCCTGTTTGAGTTAAGAGACAAATCATGCATGTACTTAGTAGGCATACCGGCTCAGGCCGTCATAATTAGAATGCTGGTGGGTGGACGGACTACGGACTATGGATTGCAGGTACCCGACCTACTATGAGTCGCGGACGCGGTGCTTGTGGGCAATGTTCCAGGTTACCATTTTTGCCGATCTTTGGATCATTGACATCACTTTAATTCATTAAGTTTCAAATGAAACAATTTTAAAAACGTGTCATTTGAATCAAAATTTTTATATTTAATTTAGAACGTACATATTTCTTTCAGTTGAAGAAAGCATTAAAAGAAAATCACAAAATATAAACTTGCTCGTCACAAATAATAAATGGTAGCAGACTGCGATGCGGTGCCGCGACCGGTAGCACAGATAGATCAGCTCAACCCAGTCGAAGCCGGGGCGGCCACTAGTTACGAACAAAACGGAGCATTCTAAATGACTCTTAAAGCCCCCTATCAAGTTATTACGGTTAGTTGTAAACCATATTTTACTTGTAAATATCAGCGAATCACGGATATTAGCTAAATAGGTTTTAGTAAAAGCGGTTGCTTTATAGAATATAACGCGATTATCCGGTCGAGTCGGTGTAATCATGAAGCGAGCTCTGTCCTCTCCTTAACTATCTTCAAGAACTACTTCCTATAATTTGATTTCATCAAAATGTGTCTTGAGGGGAAAAGATATATTAAACCAGTCCCCGAGCAGCTCTGTAAATGTCCATTCCGTGCTTTCTCTATAATAATTCTCTTATTAAAATTATTACTCAGATAAGACAGATTATTCAGTTCGTAGAAAGCGCTGTTGAAGTAAACGAGATTCTAATTCGTTGCATTCTCTTCCGATTAGCAAGTCTGTAGGTGATACATTAGTTATTTTACACGTAGCATACGCATTTTACACCTAAATATTGTAATTACGTGTTACGTAACAACTTTGTTCTAATGTGTTCTAACTGAAAATGAATATAGAAAGCAAATAGAAAGCGATATTTTTTCCCAATTTCTTTAATCTCAAATTCCGTCTTCAAATTTTATCAAATTATGTCAGACTTAAACTTAATATTTAGTAGATTGGCGGAAACAAACGCACAGACTAAAAGAAAAACTTAAATAAAAAATCGGCCTAGTACATTATGTCTACTACGTCAAGCCACGCGCAATTAAGTTTCTTGTTTGTAAGTTGTAATCCTGTTTTTATACATACTATAATTATCATTGTTTGTAACCAAAATTAGCAACCAATTAAGATTTCGCTAACGGACCCCTGAATCTTAAAATTGAGGGTAACGTAATAAATACACGTTATGTATGACGTATGTGACGTGGAAAACGCCTGACGTGGAAAAAATTGTAAGGGTTCCGATATGACTACGCAAACCTAAAAATTTATTAGTTAGCGTTAATAATCCCCAATTTTTCTCAAATACAATATCTTGCATGTATAGACATTAACCACTTACAATTTTATTACATAAACAATGTCAATGTAGATCAATTAATTTCGTCAGTATCAAAGTGTTTTTTATAAACCAGTGCCACGATATCCCAATATAAATTAGAACAGTTGTCTCGATAAAACAAACATCTTCAAACAGACTTACAAGTCATTAGAATTATTCACTAACTAATGTTGCGCTGGTAACACATCTCTCAGTAGAAAATAAAATTTCTTTGTGTCTGTATCTCAAAATCTACTTCATATAATTTTTATGCGGTTTTCACCAATATTTATAATTTTGCAGAAGGATTGAGATACTTTAGATGTACCTATAAGCTTTAATGTAATTTATTGAAACTTAATTAGTTTAAATTGGAAAAAAATATATTATCTGAAGCATGGGCGTAGCCAGGTTTTAGTTTCGGGGGGGGTTCAAGTTTCCGTGGGGGGGGGGGGGGGGGGGGGTTCAAGAAAATACAACGACTAAAAGTACTTATGTACTTTGAAAATTGAGACTTTATTTTTTCTCACGACGCACATACGGCAAAATGACCACTTTAGGCGGTCAAAAATCAAAGATGTGAAAAAATATGTGCATTTATGCTTAAAAATGTTTCTGATCTATAAGGTTACTTTGTGTTGAGGTTGAGAAGATTTCTCGATACCTACCTAAAATATTTATTATTTATAGCTAGAAATAAAATAAGTTTTGAAAATAAAATTTAGTATATTTTACTTAAAGTACACATAATTATAAATCATACATGAATTATGTTGTATACAGTTATGTAATTAATTACTATCACTGTCATCATGATCATCCAACCAGATCCATTTTTTTTATAGTCATTTCCGACTGACTTGGTCCACTCCGACTTCCTGTGAAGGAAAGGGTCTAGTGTCACAATGCGTTGATTTGAGTTCCTAGAATTCTCATTATTAGTAGTCAACGAACGCACAAGTGTAAATAATTAAGACAGAAAGCGGTACTAAGCGGAACTTTTTTTGAAACTCTAAGGATTTGTATTTATTTTTATGAATAGTAGGAGTGGAATGAAATCCTCATTTATTATTGCATAAAGTGTAAAACTAGGGTAAAAAAAATTGTTGTTAATAACAATACCTGTGGCTTCTATGTCCATGATGAATATTTAGATTTTTTCAAGAAATTAACGAAAAAAACACGTTATAATGCTTCCGGGTTTTGAACGCAACTAGCCGTACACTGCGCAATGTTTATCTGTCGAAGCCTCGGGTGCCTTTGTTATAAACATAACAAAGGATATTTATGGCCAGCGTGATGGACCAAGTATCTGACTCTAAGAATACAAGAAGTTTTAGACCTTATAATAAAGTAGAAAAATGTATTTTTGACCGCCTAAAGTGGTCATTTTGCCGTATGTGCGACGTATGTAGTATATAGTATATAGTAGTAGCCATCTCTTATTAGTTTAGTCAAAAAGTTCAAAAACGTGTTTAATAGAAATAAAACTCCTAAAAATATGTGCGATAGCTCATTCGATTCGGAATGACGTCTAGAAAAATGTTTTTTAAGGGTTTATTAGCACATAAAAATTTCAGTACTTAACTTTTCGGGGGGGGTTTGAACCCCCGAAACCCCCCCCGTGGCTACGCCCATGATCTGAAGTGTGAACTGTGAAGTCATGGGACCATGGGCATAATTAATCAATCATAATTAATAATTAATTATCAATTATTTACTAAAGATTGTACCTACCTATCCATATCGATCTTCGCCGATATGCTTATTGAGTATTTTCTCTATCATAATAATATTTGTACTACCAAAAAATAGACTCCCCTACTCGCGGATTTCGTAGACGTAAGAATGTCGTCTCTGAAAGCGTTAGCCACTATTCACTAGTTTCAAATAAATCTCGTTGTCTCCCAACCACATTTTATGTACTACAATTCACTTTTCAAGCGAGACAAGTGGCAGTACAGCGATTGGTATACGGAATAGATCAAAAGCTTTACGTCGTCATCTGTAACTGTCGCTACTACTAGTACTTTATTGTGGCGCGCCCAGCTGTTGTGTTCTCGTCTGAAGTGGACGTGTACCAGTATACGTACAGTGTAAACTGTATACTACAGCATTGCAGTGTGTATTAACGTATGAGTACAATCACTACGAGACTTATTGTAGCCATTTTTCATTTCAGATATATCGGCGTGTTGCGATAAGGCTGTTTCGCCGCAACTCTACGCGTGTCGGAGTGTTTGTGAGAAGGTGAGTACGGCTACAAGTGTGATATATTCGAGAGAGGATTTTCAGGAATTTTGAGAGTATTGCAATACAAGATAATAAAATAGACAAGGTACTTGATAACAGAACGGTTGTTAGTTTTGTATCGTGTTTCTCTGTTTGGCCTAATGGTTATCTGGTAGAGAATGCACTAGCATTAAGCTCGCCGTTTGTCCTATTGTGGTCAATAAAGTATACAATAAATAAAATAAATGCATAAATAAAAGGCTAGTTTACAGGCAACTATGATGGAAACAGTAAATTATGATTTATGAGCTATTGAAGCCAAACACAAATAACTAATTTGTAGGTACGTAATTACGTATGTGCCTTACCTTTATAATATAATTATGACCTCTTATTGCGATTATTTATGTATCGTACCAGCATGGTATGCCTACTAGTGGCAGTTCAGGAGTCTAGTAAAGGAACTAAGAATACCCGGACCCAGCTAACTCAGAATCATTAGAATACTAATCTATAAATTCCTAGTATCTCCAAGCTTTCCGATGACCGTGTCATGAAAACGTGCCTCGTTTGTCTACACGTCTAAATCACCACGAACATTCCGTGGATGCCTCCCTCCTTGAATCTTAATCGCATCTACACAAGTATCCAATCACAATTTTCAGTGGAAAGTTAAATTAACTAATTAAGGGGATTTATTGCTTCCTTTAAACTTCGACTGGGGATATTTATAGCCCGACCCATATTACACACAATATTCGTACGCGTTATGGGCATAGCGTAGTACTCACTCGTAGTCTTTGATTTCTTTCAGGGAATCGATAAATATTCTTTGATGTTTCCATGAACGAATAAAGGATACAGTGACGCGCGATAGGCGGCGTCTTCCTGTGTTATAGAAATATTATCCTGAGGATAACATTCGAGTCGACGCGTCGGGCCTAATCAGGAATCGTGTCACACGGATAGCGTTCCAAGAAGGCGCGTCGACTGAATAAAAGAAAAATTAATAAAATTTGTAAGTGGAGACGTTCGCGGTGCACCGAGTGGCGAGTCACCGACCAACGACTAATACATTCGTATTTAATTCCGTCTCGTTAGCGAACGCCGTGACGGTGTGACGGCGTGACGGCCGCTTCCTCTCTGAGACATTGTTGGAATAACATTTATGCTTTTTAATTGTATCTCAAATCGCTATCGACAATTTGTCAGCGCTAGGCGCACGCTGTGCTCGGAATATTTGTCGATGTTTTATTCAAATTGTTCCACATCTTGATGAATCCAACGCTTCGTGTGGCATTGTATGCAAGGTGCAGTCAATCTGTTGAATAGGTAACCATGTTGCATTAGTGTAATAAACTTCACTTTTTTGATACTAATTTTATTAGTTTAGTATGTATTTTAAAAGAAACATTAAATTCAGAGCATAACAATGTTATTTTCAAACAATATATTTTGTTTGCACATTATCTAAATTCTTAATATAATATACACCATAACATATAAGTTGCTGGTCAAACAAAAGGCGATCATATCGCTGCTACCAATCTCTTCTTCCACACACAAAAATGTTTTTTATATAAGGTATCATCGATTTATGTCACGTTCTTTCATTGTAGGTATGAGTTACCTGTAAAATAAGCGATCTAGAGATGGAACTTTGATTGAATATGAAACGGACTTTTACGTTACGTACATATTTATTGTATTTGAAGGAAAAATAGTAAATAACAGGTGCTACATTAGCAAACGTAAAAGTATGTATCTGTAGAGATCCCTCGGCTTTAGTCTATTAGCTCCTCTACAGGAATTACATCAGGCTTAACCTCGTACTGGGTCTACTGGCTTTACCACCTATTAAAAGATAAATTATGTGCTAATTATCCTTAATCCTTCAGGTTTCAGGAATTTTACCACGATCCACATCTTATCTTTGTATTCTGTATTTTTTCCATGTATCGGTACATATAACAAAGATTATGTAAGATAAGATAAGATAAGATGCTATGTTTTAAGATAAGCTAAAGCTATAAAATATAACAAATTTTCCGTGAGTTTTAACGGATAACTCTTTCGATGGAATTTTAAGCGCACATTAAATGAATGCATAACTCGTTCGGCAATATTAAATGAAGCGGGTCGGCAGAGACGGAGACAATCTAAATAAAGTGGTTGCTTGTTAAGCTCCCCATTAAAACGTTTACGGTTTAACTCTCGTATTCCTCGTGGACCGTACGACGCGACGACGCACGGTCGTACTCGAGCTTTCCTCAAATGGAATTCCGAACGTATGGCGTTAATTGACGAGCAATATGGAAAACGCTTTTTATTGAGACTATAGTAACTGTAGTTTTATGAAACTATTTTTTATCTTTTTGAGAACTTTTAATAAGTAGTGCTCTATTTAAAACTGTGCGATCATTTTTAATAGCATAATGACATTTCCTTCTTATTGTGCTTAATGTTAAATCATTCAGTATAAGTAATTACACAAACTCTCTCTCTCTCTCTCCCTCACGTGTGTGCGTACACTAACCTGCTTACCTACCTGCTTACCACAATTTTCATCATCACCTAACATTATCGGGTAATAAATCACTTGGTGTTAAAACCATAATGTTCAATTCTGAATTGTTTAAAATAACAGATATATAATTAATCACGACAAACTTTTAACTGACGAGTTTTCTCTTTTACAGCTACTTCTGTATTAATGGTACTTTAAACAATAAACAATGATTGCGAATGCATCTCTAATAAATAATCTGTTATAATATCGAATTTGAATCGACTGAAAATTATATAAAGCTGTCGGTCGTATCTAGATAATATCTACTTCGCACGATAATTGACTGGACAGGACAATGACCACATTGCCATTTTTTTTAGAATATTATAGACTAATTTGTACAGTTTATTTAGTTCAGTATTTCAGTTCATTCGAACATTTCAGTATTTCAAATCGTGTCATTTCCGTATAACCTTTGCGGTAAAATTTTTAATATGTCCGTATTATCTATCTATATCTCCGTATTTGGATATATCCGTTGGGTTTTGATTTGATAAAGATTTAGATATGGTTTTTCGGTATGTAGAGATTTTGTAAACTTTATGATCATACCTAATTGGGTGATTATGAGGTACTTATATTGAACAATATTAAGCTGATCTGTCGATTGATTCTGGTTTTACCAACGTCATAAAATCAAGGATTACTCCTTGAACTTACGCCTTGAAGCCTTTTTGTAAATAATGTTTTAGTAAGTAAAATATAAGCATATACAGTGTACATTTTTAAATTTCTATACAGTGCAGAGCCGATTGAGATATTCAGGTCGCGCTAACTCGACTCGTAGATTTACGAAGTACGGCCTGAATATGGCAGTTCTGGCAGCGACTGAGTGCGTGCGACGGCGATGAGCCGCGAAAAACATATTGCCCATTTATAGCCTTTCGAAACGTGCTGCAGTTTACGGGTTTGTAAACGACAGCACTATTGTTATGAGGATGGAAGAGACTATTATAAAAGGAGACAAAGTGAAGTTAACATTTTCGATTCGCAAATGGCAATACACATTGGTTTTTAACTCTTGTTATTAATGAAGATGTTGTACCCAATTTAGTAATTTTATTTGCAGTCTTACGGCCGTTCTGAATAATCCTCAAGTTAGGCTTGTATCAACTGTCAAAAAGCCACATTATTTATACATACAGATACATTTTGTTGGTTGGTTGGTTGATATAAATTATTGTAAAAAATTAATTTTTATTCTGATATATGTCGGCAACGCATCAGTGATACCTTTGGTGTTGCTGATGTTAATGGGCGACGATAGCCACTTACCAGCAGGTGAACTGTCAGCTCGTTTGCCGACTATTTCCATAAAAAAAGTGATTTGTATTTGATTCATGAACTGCGAGCACTACATGAGCGAGGAGTAACGTAAACAGAATGAACAGGGTTGAAACAGTAGCCGCTAGTCCATATGTCAGTAGGGTAACAACACGTTCGGCTCAATGATAGCCTTGCTTAGCCAAAATAAATATTTTACAGGCGAGCCCTTCTCTCTCACGGTATTAGACACCAGTTTTAACGACAAAATCGGGGTAGAAGCATCAGACATTCGACGTATTAGGGTAAACGGCCCAATATCCGTGAAGTTTTGATATTCACGAACTTTGCAGGTCTGTTATGCAAAAACTAATAACCTTAGAAAAACGAGATATATATGACTTGGTAGGTAATTTATTCTAGTTTTCAGATTATTGTATCGTTTCATTTTAGTAAAAAGATTTATGCACAATAATTCGAAAAATATTAAAAATAAGCCTTTTGTCCCAGTATCCGTTAAATTTGTACTAGTTTTCGTTAAATAGTCCTGGAATCCGGTAATTTTTACCGCGAATTGAAACTTTATAGCTTGACGTTAAAGTTCACAGAAATGTTGAAATGAAAAATTCATACCAAAGAAATGTTGAAATGTTCATACCAAAGAATACACATTAAATAAACAAAATATGTATATTTAAGAGAAATTATACATACATAGGTAATTCCTTTATTAAATTGTATAATCATTAAATTATTTTAATATGATTTATTTAAATCAACTATCATTAGGGAGGTATTTATGAATCACATTATTTTTGAACTCTTAGCTATGCACTACTTACTGCAATTATTTGTGAAATTGTAACTATTATAACTTTAGTAACAAATAGGTACCTATAATACTAACCTTACATGAACAGTATATTAGCTAGAAAGCACTTAAATACGCTTACAAAATAGAAGAATTGAACTTGCTATCACCTGCGGTCAGCAACACGCACTAGCCAAGCGTGGTGACTACCGGCTAAAAACCCCGCATGATAGTCACAAATGAGCCTCGGCCCCCAGTCAACAGGCAGGCAACATACAACACCAGGACACTGTGGACCGCCGACAAGGTAAAAGAGCTGGAAGAAGAGAAACACAAGTTATACTGGAGTATTGTGGGTTTATCTGAAGTCCCAAGTTAGGGAGGAGGACAGGATAATACTCAAATCCGGAAACTTGTTCTATCACCGGGAGGGCGAATTTCTCGTCCACAAGTCCCTCGTCAACAACATTGTGCAAGTTGGCAGCGTGTCGCCCAGGGTAGCGTACCTTACACTCAGAATATCCAAACGGTATTCTTTGAAGGTCGTACAGGTATATGCGCCAACTTCGACACATCCCGACGATGAGGTTGAAGTTGTGTCTGATGACATTAGTAGAACCATCCATACCTCGAAAACTCATTTCACAGTTGTGATGGAGGACTTTAACGCAAGACTAGGCACGCGAAATGACAACGAGATGAAGGTGGGACCCTTCGTATATGGACGACGGAACCAATGGGGACACTAATTGCTGGCAAACTTCATGGAGAAGGAGGACTTATTCATGATGAACTCCTTCTTCAAGAAGAAGCTGCATCGCAAGTGGACCTGGATAAGCCCTAATGGTTCAACAAAAAGCCAGATAGACTTCATTCTGGCAGACAAACGGTATATATTTAATGATGTCTCTGTGATCAGCAGGCTTAAAACCGGAAGCGATCACCGCCTTGTAAGAAGCATATTAAATATCGACGTCAAGCTGGAACGGTCACGCCTGATGAAGTCTACGCTATGCCCAACACCTGTCCAAATCCAGGGTTCCGAGAGCTTTTAATTCGAATTACAAAACCGTTTTGCGTGCATAGAATCATGCACGTCAGTGGACGAGTTTAACACCAAGATAGTAACAACTGTCCACGAGGTAGGGTCGAAGTACTTCAAGACTCACCCCAGTGGTATATCTCAGGTTCTCTCAGAACAAACCCTCGGTCTAGTGAAGGACCAACGAGAACTATGTGTGCAGTACTGCAGTGTCAGACCTCTATGGCGGAGTACAGACGGTTCAATGAACAGATCTCCAAGTGCAGGCGACGCGATTTGCGAAAAAACAACGCAATTCGCCAGAGATCTGTCTATTGGGCAAAGTCAGCTTACGAGGTTGAAGACTGAGCTCGGTACCTTAGTGTCATCGAAACCCGAAGTTCTGAGTGAGACGGAGAGATACTATGGATGGTTGAATGCCTGCTCTCAAGCTCCAGCTCCCCTCGAGGAGAGCGATAAGCAAGCCAAACTAGCCCGACACTACACAGAAGATATCCCGGACGTTAGCCTGTATGAGATTAGAGAGGCTCTCAAGTAGCTTAAAAACAACAAGGCACCGGGTGATAACGGAATCACAACTGAGCTGTTAAGAGCTGGGGGGAAACCCCTCTTAGCAGCGCTCCGAAAGCTGTTCGATTCCGTCATTAATACTGGGGCTACCCCGGAAGCGTGGAGCAGAAGTGTGGTGACTATGTTCTTTAAGAAAGGGGATAAGACCCTTTTAAAGAACTACAGGCCCATAGCACTTATGAGCCACGTTTATAAGCTGTTTTTAAGAGTGCTCACAAATCGCATTGCACGCAGACTTGACAACTTCCAGCCTCCCGAACAAGCAGGATTCCGAAAAGGCTACAGTACCATGGGCTACATACACACACTGCGGCAGATTATACAGAAGACCGAGTTGCCTATGTGGACTATGAGAAAGCCTTTGATTCTATCGAGACCTGGGCAGTACTAAATTCTCTTCAGCGGTGCCGGATCGACTACCGGTATATCGAGGTGTTGAAGTGTTTATACATATCAGCCACCATGACCGTCAGAGTACACAACACAGCAACGAACTCCATCAAACTGCAGAGAGGTGTCAGGCAAGGGGACGTCTTATCCCCAAAACTGTTTACCGCTGCGTTGGAAGACGTGTTCAAGCTGATGGAGTGGAAACGACTTGGCATTAACATTAATGGCGAATAAATCACACACCTGCGATATGCCGATGATATAGTCATCCTGGCGGGACCCTGGATGAACTTGGTACAATGCTCGGGGACTTGAACAGCGCCTCACAACGGGTGGGTCTTAAGATGAACATGGATAAGACGAAAATCATGTCAAATGTCCATGTCACACCCGTATCGGTTGTTGTTGACGGCGCTGCTCTCAAAGTTGTAGACGAGTACATTTACCTGGGCCAAGTAATCCAAATGGGTAAGTCCAACTTCGAGAAAGAAGTCCCTCGTAGAATCCAACTCAGATGGGCTGCGTTCGGAAAACTAAGTCATATCTTGTCGTCCAAAAAGTTACCTCAGTGCAGTGGCGTAACAATAGGGTGGCAGGGCTGGCAAAATGCCACGGGCCCCCGACCCAAGAGGGCCCCGGCCCAAGAGGCCGCGAGCTCAAAAATATTTTTTTTACATTGTACCTGAGTACTGTATTTTATTTGAAAAGTATACCTATTTTTGTAAGTTCTGCTTAAAATCCAAAGTGAGACAACTAAAGACCTTAATATTCTATCTATATCTTATTGAAATTAAATTGTTATTTTTATTTCATTGTAATGTAAATGTATGCAGGTTTCCTCACGATGTTGTTCCTTCACCGAAAAGCTAGCGAATAGACGATGAATGCATTGAGATATTATGTTCTATGGATGAATGTGAAGTCTCCAATGCGCATTGGGCTAGCGTGGGGCCTACAGACCATTCCTTCTCGCCTAAGAGAGGAGGCCTATGACCATTAGTGAGACATATACAACGTGTAACTGAGTACGCTGATCTCGAAGTTTATTAAAATTAAACTGACAAAGAGACGGCAAGGGTATGAATTACTCAAATCGAACGGTGGTTCCGCGTATACACGTACGCGTACTCGGTAAGTGTATCCATATCCTCAAACCGTAGGGCGCACTACTTGGTCATTACCGAGAAAAAAAATCCTAAAGTATGAAAAAAAAATGTTTTATTAAAATTCAATAATTCTTTATAAACAATTTCTTTTTGACTTTAACTTTTAAACTTTTTAATAATTAAAACTTATAACTTAGTAATATAAATTTTATGAATAAAAAATTTTCATTTTCATTTTCTTATAGGACAGAGACCCCATCATCTTAAAAAAAAACTTTATACATTTCAAGCTTGATAATGAGAAGAAATTTTTCTTTGCCCACGTAAAGACGTAGTACTGTTGGAGGTTGTATATATTATAAACTAAAATAATGTAATCTGACGGATGTGTAAAAAAGGAATAAGTGAGTTTGAAATAAACGTCTAAAACGAAAAGTCGTTTTCCTATATTATATCTACAAAAACCCTGTATATAATGTAGGAGCAGCCCCATTTTCCTACAGGTTATGGGCCCAGAAATGCAATAAAAGGGCTGAAATATAAAAACTCCCGACATAGTGAAATTTGAATTGGTGGAAAAGTGAAAATCTATCGAGGATGACAGATAATTTTGAATCGTCCGGTTCCATTTGTGGAATAAAAAGGCTTAGTGGTGCGACAGATTTTGCGATATGGAAATTTCAAGTCAAAAATTACTTGGAGTGCAAAAACTGGTGGGAGGCTGTTGAATCTGAAGAGGTTACGCCTGCACTAAAAGAAGCTGATAGAAAGGCACGTACCACAATATGTCTATTGTTAGAGCCATCGTGTTTTGCTCACGTATATAATGGCAAAACGGCGCGTGAAGTATGGAACAATCTGTGCTGCGCATATGAAGACAATGGCTGGGGTAGACGAATTTCACTACAAAGAAAATTATGGTCCTGTAAGTTGGATAGTTTTCCGTGTATGGAGAAATATATATCAAAAGTGATATCCATTGCACAAGAGTTGGCTGCGATAGATGCGAAAGTGTCCGATGATTGGCTGATTTCCATCTTGCTTGCTGGGTTAACAGCTGAATATAACCCAATGATAATGGCAATAGACAACAGTGGAAAGGAAATTAGTTTAGAGCAAATAAAAACAAAGTTAATGCAAGAAGCTAATAGACAAGCGGATGCACGGACTGGCACAGAAGCTGATGAACAAGCACTTGTTTCTAAGAAACGAAATGCAGAGGCACCCAAAAAGTTTGTTCGAAAGTCAGTGATGAAATGTTTCAAGTGCCACAAACCGGGACACAAAGCATCACAATGTACACTGCATGCTGATGTTTGTATGAGTACTAATGTTAAGAATACTCAAGATCAAAATACATGGTACGTAGACAGTGGTTGTTCAAGTCATATGACTTACGATGCAAAGAAGTTGCATGATTATCGAAAAGATAATAATAATTTAAAAATTAAAGTGGCTAATGGTGACGAAATATCAGTTGAGGGCAAAGGAAATGCCATACCAAAAATCAGCGGAAGATCTAATTTAATCTTGAAAAATGTATTACATGTACCTAGATTATCAATGAATTTGATATCGGTGAGTGATTTAGTAAAAGATAATTACAAAATAAATTTTGATAAAAGAGGTTGCACTATTCAGAATAAAAACGATGAAGTAGTTGCGAGATGTAATGAAGTTGACGGCATTTTCAAATTAAAAGAGGAAAATAATTCTGTCAATGTAGCATTGTCAAATGAACCTCTGTCAAATTTATGGCATAAAAGATTAGCTCATTTAGGACAAAAATATATGCTGATGTTACAAAAGATGGTAACTGGTATACGATTCGACACGAAACAAAAAATTGAGCCATGTATTCCATGCATCAAAGGTAAGACATGTAAAAGTCCGTTCAAAAATAAAGGTACAAGAGCTGAACAAATTCTGGAGATTGTTCATACAGATCTTTGTGGTCCAATGGAAGAAGCATCATTTGCTGGTTCTTTTTATATGCTTTTATTTATCGATGATTTTACACGTAAGACGCACGTTTATTTTTTGAGAAATAAAAATCAAACTTTTGATAAATTTCGTGAATATAAAGCAGAAGTAGAGAAAGAGACTGGTAAGTCGATAAAATGCATAAGATCTGACAATGGCAAAGAGTTCTGTAATCAAGCTTTTGATAGATTTTTGAAGTCATCTGGTATAAAGCACCAAAAGACAGTACCTTATACGCCAGAACAGAATGGCGTGGCGGAGAGGGCGAACAGATCAATAATTGAAAAAGCAAGAACGTTGCTTTGTGAGGCAAATTTAAGCAAAAAGTTTTGGGCTGAAGCAGTTAAAACTGTGGTTTATTTGAAAAATCGGAGTCCAACAAAGGCCGTTATAAATAAAGTACCTCAAGAACTTTGGTCGAATAAGAAAGTAGACTTGAATCATTTAAAAGTCTTCGGATGTTTAGCTTATGCTCTAAGACCTAAGCAGAAAAGACAAAAGCTCGATGCGAAGACGGAGGCTTTAATTTTTGTAGGCTATAGTGAGATAACGAAAGGTTATCGACTAGTACACCCACAGACAGGTAAGATAACAGTTGCAAGGAATGTAACATTTTTGGAGAATGTTTTTCCGGGTGATAGTATGAAGGTAACGAAGAACACAGTTGTTCCTATGTCACTTGAAGAGGAACGAATTGAACCTGTGATTCAGGATGTTATTTCTGATGTTCACTCAACCAGTGAAGATGATTTTCAGGAAGCAGAGACATCAAACATTGAGATGGTTTCGTCTGAAGAATCACGTACAGAGCCGACTGAAGAAAGATATAACTTGCGTCCTCGCAAACCCGTGGATTACACTTGCACGTATATCAATGCTCTCGCGGCAATCGATGATGACCCGATTACTATGAAACAGGCTTTATCTAGACCCGATCGTGAGTTATGGCAGAAAGCGATGAATAATGAATTGCAGTCGCTGAAGGAGAACCAAACGTGGACTTTGGTTGACTTACCTCCAGATAAGAAGCCGATTCAATGCAAATGGCTTTTTAAGATTAAACGAGACAGTGATGGTAAGATCTCGAAGTACAAAGCTAGACTGGTAGCGAAAGGATTTACACAGGTACGTGGCATAGATTACGATGAAACCTATTCCCCTGTAGTGAGAAGCTCGACCTTACGTCTGCTGTTCACATTAGCAGTAGAATATGATTGGCAGATTGACCAGTGGGATGTCACAACTGCTTTCTTATACGGAAAATTGAAAGAGGACATCTATATGCTCCAACCAGAGGGCGCTGTCGTCAAGAATCAAGAGGCCAAGGTATGCAAATTACAGAGGTCGTTATATGGACTTAAACAAGCATCAAATGCTTGGTTCCATGAGCTTGATAAGGAAATGTTAAGTTTAGGTTTTGTACAATCAAAGATAGAACCCTGCTTGTACCAAAAACTTTTAGCGGATAGGGATAGAATTGTAGTAGTAATTTATGTTGACGATATTTTTGTGTTTTGTAGTAGTAAACACGAAAGTGAAAAAGTAAAATTAAAAACTGGTTTACTAAAAAAGTTTAAAGTTAAGGACTTGGGTTCTGCTAGGCACGTATTAGGCATGCGACTTAGGAGAGATAAAAACACTATTTATATTGATCAGGAACAATATATAAATAATGTTTTGAACCAATTTGAGATGACAGACTGCAAGCCAGTCACTACCCCGATGGAAGCTGGTCTCAGATTAGAGAAAGCTTCGGATTCCGGTTGTAGGTTGCCATATCAAAATTTAATAGGATGTTTGAACTATTTAGCACAAAATAGTCGGCCAGATATTGCGCACGCTGTAAGTGTATTGTCACAATTCAATTCTTGTTATGATGAAATTCATTTTAAGAGTGCGAAACGGGTGCTTAGATATTTGAAGGGAACATCTGATTTTGCTCTTACTTTTACAAAAACAGGAAAGTTTGATTTACTTGGCTACGTTGACGCGGATTGGGGTGGGTCATATGATAGAAAATCTTTTATTGGCATGATATTTAAATTAGGTGATAGTTTAATATCGTGGGAAAGTCGTAAGCAGAGATGTGTCGCGCTGTCTTCAACAGAGGCAGAATATATAGGTCTTAGTGAAGCTTCTAAGGAAGCTATTTATTTAAGGAGTTTGTTGTCGTATTTAACAAATGATACTTGTGACAAACGTGTAGTCATTTATAATGACAATCAGTCTGCACATCACATAGCTAAAAACAAGATGAACCATAATAGGACTAAACATATCGATATTAGGTTTCACTTTGTTCGCGAAGCGATATTGAATGAGGCGATTGAGGTGCAGTATGCTCCCTCAAGCGAAATGGTGGCGGACATGCTGACAAAATCTTTGTCAGGTCCCAAATTAAAATTAGCTTTAGCGAGATTACCCATTAAGAGGGCGGGTAATGTATTTAGTGTTACTTAAGTTTTTGATATGTGATATATGTATTTTAAATGGGTATGTTTGGTAGTAATGGTGTAATCTCTGTTTTGTTTGTTTTATTCTATATTTGAGTCAATGTTTTGTTTTATGTAATGTGTAGACGTAGTTGAATATTTTGATACCTCTGTATTTAACTTAAGTGTGCTAAACTTAGGTTATTAAAACATCTGCCAGATTAAGGGTGTGTGTTGGAGGTTGTATATATTATAAACTAAAATAATGTAATCTGACGGATGTGTAAAAAAGGAATAAGTGAGTTTGAAATAAACGTCTAAAACGAAAAGTCGTTTTCCTATATTATATCTACAAAAACCCTGTATATAATGTAGGAGCAGCCCCATTTTCCTACAAGTACCTAAGTTTTCCGGATCTTGACGATGTGTCGACAACATTTTCATATTTTTTCATGTAGATCAACTTGCTTTTGAATGCTGGGTCGAAATGTATCTGTTTGCAAGAGCAAACAGACAAATACTTGAGAAAGGATGCACCCAGTGTGTAGTAGGTATATGAATGTGTTTCAATTTCCATGCGATTAATGTTTAAAGAGTTATAAATTATTAAATTCGCGGTTCACTACTGTATAAAAGTCAAAGTAATTGTTTATAATGAGTTATTAAATTTTAATGAAAAAAAATTCATACTTTAGGATTTTTTTCTCGGCAATGACCAAGTGCGCTCTACGGTTATAGGATATGGATACACTTACCGAGTACTACTTACACGCGGAACCATAGTTCGATTTGAGTACCCCACACCCTTGCCGTCTCCTTTGAGTACAACGTGACGATTTTTACTGATAGGGCCCCATCAAAAGAATTTGCCACGGGCCCCAGATGGTATAGTTACGCCACTGCCTCAGTGCCTGAAGTCAAAGGTGTTCGAGCAGTGTGTGTTGCCAGTGATGACATACGGATCCAAGACGTGGTGCTTCACTATTGGCCTAATGCATAAGCTTACAGTCACCCAGCGGGCTATGGAACGAGCTATGCTCGGCATTTCTCTACCCGATCGAATCAGAAATGATGAAATCCGTTGACGAACGAGGGTGACCGACATAGCTCAGACAATTAGTAGGCTGAAGTGGCAATGGGCTGGCCACATAGTTCGAAGAACCGATAACCGTTGGGGAAGAAAGGTCCTCGAATGGAGTCCACGCCTCGGTAAAAGGAGCACAGGACGCCCCCTGACCAGATGGATCGACGACCTGAAGAAGACAGCGGGTATCCGCCGGATTCAGAAGGCTCAGGACCGGTCAGAATCGCGCTTGTTAGGGGAGGTCTATGTCCAGCAGTGGACTTCCAAAAGCTGATGGATGGATGGAGACTTTTAACTGAAACTTTCAATTGAAAAATGATTTTCTTCTTCCTTCGACAAAACTGTACCCGGTCCCTTGGAGCAATTGACGGGATAGAGACCACGGATTATAACATGCAACGTTGACCGTGGGATACCGTACTGCGCGTGGCAGCAGCTGAAATTGAGGTCCCTTTTTTGACCGCCTCCATGGCTTTTAATACAGCCTTTTGCTTCTCAGTCTTAGCTGAAATTAAAAAATGAAACATTTCTTGCAAGTCTTGCCACATGCCTTAATATCCATCTCAGCTACCAATGATATTATAGAAATGCTACAGGAAAACGAAAAAACAACAAAATAAACAATGTAGGTAATTATTATTAATTCCAAGGAATGTGAGACTTTAACTCAAGACAATAAGGACCATGACAGGTTTAGGAGCAACTATTAGTTCACGAACCAGTATCCGGCAGAAAAATATACAGTTTCAAGCTAAAATGAGACCTATGTGAAGGCAATAAGGTTCAATAAAGATAGTTTAACGGGTCTTGGTTCAAGTTTGATGCGCGTACCAATATCCGGTAGAAAATGTACGATTTTGCCGGGTACTAGGTCAAGTAGGGATTTATGAGTACCAATAGATGTGAAACGCAAAAATATTAACATTTTAATTAGATTCACCTCAACTTGTAGGTTAGATCGCTAGATAATTCATTCAAATGTTACAGTAATGTAATCCTGTTACCGTATCGTTATCCGCAGTAGTATGGAAAGCTCAACAATATGACGCGGTGACGTCCTAGTTCAGTAACTGAACTTTGTATTTTTGTAAAAAAATCCTATAACACAACTTTCATGTCAAACAGTTTCGACGCTATTGCACTTTTTAGACAGTTTTACCATAGCATTTGTACAAAATATTACCAAGAATATGTTGCCATTAACAAACTTTAATGTAATATTGGTAGAATGGTGCACTGATAGAAAAACTGACTAGTTACCGGATACTCGGACATTACCGAGAATACGTGCTTCTACCCTATAATGATTGTTATGCCTAATGAATGACAATTTTTCAAAAGAAAAAAAAGAAATATGAAGTTTAAAATAAATTGGGAACATGAAAAGGAAAATTGATTTTTATTTCATTCAACAAATGAAATCTTGTTTATCATAATGTGTTTTAGCGAGATCAAAATATATCCTAACAAAATGTAAATCTACATCGCAGTAGTAGCGGTAAAAATAATAAATAAAAATAGCAGGAATAGCAGTCGTATCACGTTCTGCAAGTTATCCGCGCAGACAAAATAAAAATGTAATTACTGGTAACTAAAATAATTTTAAAATATTAAGACATCTATTAGCGAGCCAATTAACCAAGAAGGCTTTTAATCCACTGTAAAAATCTAACGCTTTATTATTGTGTTATTATCTTTATGTTTAATTAAAGATTTAAGTTTCGAACTGTCCGACGAAAGCCTCTGCCATAGTCACCTGTAAGATAATGACGTGCGAACTAAACCGTGAACACGTTTATTATATACACGACGCGCAAACTAGTTACATGACTACTTAGGATGAAATATTGCATCGTACATTATACCGCTTCTTTGTAGTTTTGAAGAACTATCCCCCAATTTATTAATAATTTGCTGAAATTACTCTATGAAGCTTTCAAAGTTCTGTGATGAACCGAATGAAATTCTGTTAGAACTTACAAGACAGGTTTTTATGTGTTAGTATTTTTTACAGCGCAGATAACTAGGGTTGCTGCAGATTGAACGTTTACTTACATTAATAGCATTAAAAATGTATTTTTCATTACAAATTACAGCTTTCTCGCATGAAGGCTCTACTCTCTTCGCAATGCTGCGGAGGTACGGATGGATGGACATGGCAAAACTATAAGAGTGCTGTGTTGATTACGGAACCCTAAAATGCAATAAACTGTTAACACCAACCCCAAACGCGGTCACATTTAAGTATTGAACAGACCATTACAAGTCATTTTTTCAACAAATTATTTCAACTTCCCGTTGCTATTTTAAGAACGTCAACGTCAGCTACGCGAACTTCAGTCCCGTTTGTTTCTCACAAAGTGTCGCTTTGGAAAAAAATATCTAGTTCACGCCTTTAATCATTTCAGTCGGTGGGCCAAGCGGTTTCAGGCGGCCAGTTCAAAGAGCGCGGCGCCTTTGAAGTGCCGTGCACGCGGCCCGCGAGCCTAGTTTAACCGGTCACCGCAGTTGCTCTTAAATTTACTTATGATTACAAATATTTGATATATTATATTTAGCCTTAGATATGTTATGCGTCATCTGTATCAGCGACACGCCAATTGCAATAACAGTGTAGTCTGTAAGCTATTACGTCAAAAGGCGAGGCAATTGAACGTGATTGGTCAATCACATTAATATAGTATTCAATAAGTATAAATATAGCTTACTGTATATAATAGTATTTAACAAGTAAGGCTTTTCGGGCTTCAGTCCAAGATAATCATCACTGCACGAGTATCCTACTGGATAATAGAGGAGAATAAAGGTGCCCTCAATTGGAGACTGCTCTGCTTACTACCAAGCGTACCTACCTATATTTTACTCCTGCATGCTATCGCCCCCGATAGTCTATAAACTCCTTCTTCTTCACATGTAAATTTCAATTTAAAAGAACTTAGCGTAGGAAAGTCAATAATGAAATGTATCTAATACTTAAATCTAGCGAAATGTTGTCATAATTCTATATCTGATTCCACTGACTGCCGCGGGTGGGATCAATCACGCACCTAATCCACATGATAGAATAACCTATATGCAGTCGCTGTAAACACTCTGGCAGGTGCTAAGAATATCGCTGTAATCTCTGAGCTTCCGAGAGTCAATAACTTCATTTTAATACAAGGAAACAAGGAATAATCAGAATTCAGTTTTTGCTAGCAACTTTGTCAACTGAGGGTTCTGGAATCCATTCCCGGGCGGGGCAGACTCTTTTACCCCTCTTGGACTATGGGTGTTTGTGAATTATGGTATTTGTCTATATTTTTATATAAAACACATTCGCATACTGGCTCTACGAATACGACTTCCTGAATTGTGAGTTGTGAGTGGCACGGACGCATACAAATGAGATATATATTTACAATACGAGCCACCAGGACCTAAGAACGAAATATTTATTCCCCACATAAAATTAGTTAAGTCTGCTCAGCTGGGAATTTAACTGAGGGTTAAATATTAGTAGGTACTAAAAGAAAAAAGTATTTCATTTATTTTTGAGCTAGTAAAATATCCTTAGTAGATCAACGATACAATGTGACAATCATGGAGTAACAGGTCTAAATTTATGGACTGTGCCGGATATTCCAGTCACGTAATTCCATCTTTGGTGGTATTCACCCTTTGCAAACTAAGTATATTGATAAATATCACATTGGATCGGTGAAATATTCAGAATTATTTCAAAGTGAATGTTCGGATACATTTACCTTACTTTTTTTTGTAAAGTTAGGTGTTGAAAAAAATTAATAACTTTTAATTCTTCTTTGTAAATCCACTAGCCGAGCAGACGATTTTCCTCTTTGTTTGTTTTCCTTGTTCCTGAAAAGTATTTATATGTTATTTATGTAAATACTTTGTAATCTGTAAAATATAAATTGTATAATTGCAAAGTTATGTACTATTAACAAGTAATACACTTTGCATTTTGCGTAGCTTGTTTTACGTTTTTAATGCCAAAGTTTTTCTCCTTTTTTTCCCTGATTAGTGATTACTTAACATAGCATATAGCTGATTTCTAGTAGGTATTTGTTCCAAATGCAATCATCATAGTATAGTGCTGAGATTATACAAAATGATTGACTACCAAAATGTACAACATAGAGGTATAGCAACACCAATGACCAAACACACGTTAAATTGCCAATCGAATCGCTTCGTGACGTGACAATCACGGCGTCCCCTGGTACTGCGAATTCTCTGACCGTGACGCGGATGCCAATATTGCCAATCCGGGACCATCGCATGCCAGTCACGTATAGACAACTTTTGCGGCGTTTACCCGATGAGGGCTTCGCTGATTGAATTAGTTTGCAGTATGGTGATTGAGTGGGGATCAATTTATTTTTGTCAGTGGAGTTAATAAAAAATATTAAACTAAAATGTACCTATGTATACGCGACGAATTAAAAATATGAATCGGTTTCGCGTCTTAGATATTCTTACGCAACATGGTTTGAAAGTTTCCTCATGTCTCATTTGAGGCTTAAGATTTTGTTTTATTCGTTACAGTACCTAAAGCGGAATGACTTCCACGACAAAATCTTAAGACACTTATTAACTCATCATCAGGTAAAATAATATAAAGATAGTGATTCTTCTGCCTTTACCCAATAATAAGTTTTTTCTATGCTTTGAACTGAAACAAAGTAAAACAGAAGTAGGTACCTAGCAGTTGAAAAATTATTGCGATTTGATACGACAGTCCCTCGGCGTTGGAGCTCGTGTTGCGTGACGGAAATCCTTAACGGGAAGAACTTCAGTAGCATTTAAATGCGAAATGTCGTCTCAAAGTTTGAACCTATAAAATACCGGGATAGAAAGTTTTCTTCCACTTTAACTTACATCACAGTGACCTGATTCCGTTCTTGACGTATCGAGGTGTTTTCTAATGATCTCAGGGGTCGCGTTTTTCATTTTTTTAATCTTTTGGTTTTATTCTTATATATAAAGTGTTGCAGAATAATCTAACGAGTAGATACATAAATACTCAACGATGTAGAGATATTATGTTGCGTAATAAATTATGCCTCTTTAAATTATTCGGAAAGCTTTCGATTTTTAGAATAGCAAAATAAACTTCTTAAAACATTTAAAACAAAGCAGTGTAAGTACATCGGATATTCTCGATTATAATATTCGAAGTAAATAGATAACTGATCATTAAAAAACACTATCAGATTTGCACGTGTTGCAGGCAGCAGACTGATCATTTATCGATCAATCGTCATTACGCAGACAAAGTGTCGCTAAATTTAGTGAAAAATATGACTATTTCGGTTTCGGTCACACTCTTGTTGCATTCCCCTTCAACTCGAAAGTTGCAAAAACAAACAAACCAATGCGGCGGAGACGTTCAAAGCGGTGAAAATAGACTCATCTGAAATCCTTTCAAGTCGGTCCGTCCGTCCTCGCGTCGTCCTGCGTCCGTCTTGAGTCCGTCCCACGTCCGCGACGATAGTGTCAACTTCGTTCTCAAAGGGCGTTTCTATACTTTCTTTATATGGATACGACAACCACAGCTTTATAATTCAAGTGGTGCTACCATACTGCAGCTATAAACTGTTTCTAAACATTACTCAACATTATAACATTTACTGGTGTCAGTGGTGTCACAACACCTTGAAGCTCCACGCCACTCGAACGCACACATGGAAGTTTGCGTATGTACATAAGCAATGCACACATAAGATGTCGTTGTCACGTCGTCCAATCAAGGAGCAGCCACTGTCAACTTCTAACGTCAAAGACTGTTTGTTACTAAATTATTAACGCGTTTATTGAGCCTTCACTGTCCCTTCCACCTTCGTAGCCCTCATTATGTTACAATTGCTATAAACGGTCGTAGCATGACTTCTTTATACCAGTGAAAATATTCCTTTTGTCTGCGTTGACTCATCTCTATAGCTGTATTGGTGATAGAGTGGTTAGCGCTCAATTTCCAATGCATTAATAGATCGATTGCACATTGATAGCTTCAATACTTTAAATCAATGTTACGATCGCTGGGCGTAACAAGGCGGTACCGTCGATGCCATTGTTGTAACTTACCATTCAATAGGATGACACACACAATGAGAATTATGCTTATTGGGTTGATGTTGGGTTGGATTCCTATAATCTCCTATACGATTTTATTAATTATTATCTCCTAATTATTTTTAAATGGTAAAAGTAAATGTGAAATAATAGTCAATATTTTTTATCATTTTATTATTGAACGATTTGGACTCCTCTAGAAAAGTATACTGTACCTATACTTAGCTTATCTTTCGTATCCAGGAATAAAATTGGTTTATGCGGAAATAAAATAAGAAGAAGACACAAGTTTGCGCGTTAACCGCTAAAAAAGCCCCATTTGTTATAGCACCACAGTTCCAGAACATTCCTCTTAACATCTCTAAAAGCATTGGGATCCTTGGTGTCGACATCTCGAATGAAGTTCAGTTTCGGGACCACTTGGTTAGTAAGGCCAAACTAGCTGCAAAGAAATTGGGAGTGCTCAACAGAGCTAAGCAGTACTTCACGCCTAAACACAGGTTGATGCTTTATAAGGCGCAAATTCGACCACACATGGAGTACTGCTCCCACCTTTGGGCTGGAGCCCCAGCTAGCCAAGTGGATCCGTTCAATCGAATTCAACGGCGAGCTATTCGTCTTGTCGACGATCCCAAGCTTACAGACGGACTAGAATCACTCGAGTTGAGGAGAGATGTAGGCCCTCTCTGCGTATTCTACCGTCTGTACAATGGGGAATGTTCTGAAGAACTATTTGGCTTGATACCTGCAGTTGGTTTTCGACACCGACCATCACGGGGTACCAGGTTTCACCAACATCACCTGGATACCTGGCATTCGTCCACAGTTCGATTCTCGCGTAATTTTCTACCTCGTACGTGTAAACTATGGAACAAACTTCCTGCATCGGTGTTCCCTCTAAGCTATGACATGGGGTCCTTCAAGAAGCGGGTCTATCGTCATTTTCTTGGCCGGCAACGCGTTGGTGACGCCCCCAGTGTTACTAATGTCCATGGGCGGCGGTGATCACTTACCATCAGGTGACCCGTCTGCTCGTTTGTCTGCTAAAAACATAAAAAAAAAAGAATTTCCTTCAGGTTTTCCTCAAAACTAGGAGATCTTGCTCGTGTTCCTTTTTATTTTAGGTTTTTTTACAGTTTTGCGTAGGGTAAAACCCGTATAGTTTTTGTAATACCGCTATTACTTATTGTTATTTCAAATCAAGCAGTCTACCTAACCTACGTATCTTTCAAACTCGTACAATATGATCCAAGTAGATATGTATATTAAAACATTGCATCATTAATATTTATTTAAATTATTCCATACAGGATGTAACCGTCTGTTTACGTAGGCATCAGAGTTTATAAGTTGTAGTATTTTTTTGTAATCAGGCATAGGTATAATTTCTATGTAAGTATGTACAAATACAACACGTTCATAAGCCATACATTAAATCAATCTGGTTTTACACTAACGCTGTTATTGTACTATTATTTAGCTAGAAAACGATCGGTATAGCGTCGATTTCTTTGTAAGATCGCTTCGAATGTATATTGTGGGGAATATTGAAAAATAAGTCGCGTACTTGTAAAGTTATCGCGTCCTTTAACGTTTCTGTGAACTTGTGAAGTCGTCATCGGGTCGGTGTGAAGGGAGAAGTGTTTCTTTATGAACGAGAATGGAATATTTAAATTTTTATGAGTATTCGCTAAATGTAGCTGTATATGTATAATTATTATTAATTATATGCGTGAATTAGGTACTGCAATTAAGATAAATGTATGTTTGATATAAATATATTAACTTTTAACTGGTAATCATCACAGAAAGATACGCTATGAAATTGTCTCCACAAGTTCAGTAAAGCAACACGGGAACGAACGTAGCGCGATAGACTGTTTGTAGAGTTGTTTTAAGATAACACCGCTCACTCTTTGCTGTTATACATATTGCGATGACGACGCTTCGTGAATCATTCCTTTTGCTGTGAGAAATCGATCAATAATCAATAATCGACAAATAACTTTTACCTTGTTTTGATAAAGTAAATGCTAGAAAAATAAATATCTTTGAATATCGTTTTATTAATTAACAGGTAGGGAGAAAGTTTCAAGATGGAAATAAAATATGTTCACATGAATTATTTTATTTATTGATTGCACGTACTTGACGAAATTAGGGTAGACATGAAATTAGGGTACATATGAAAACAATAAACTGAGGAAACACAATCATAGTACATATCTACATTAACTTTGTACGGAGAGCAGGATGTAATAATAAGAAGGTGCGGAAGAAAACTAGAAACTAAAAAAAAGGAAAGATTAGGGCTAAGGAATTTTGAAGGAACGTAAGGAGGTTAAGGGTTAAGAAATTCTAAAGACGTGTAGAAGAGATAAAAAAGAACGTACAGAATTCCAAAGACAAAAGAATTAAGAGTTTATGGAAGTATCCACATATGTCTAAGGACTTCAAATTTTTTGGAAAAAACTTATGCTCGTACTAGTAACTGTGTTATTTGTACTGATGCTACTAATGATAATAAACAAAATAAAAAAAATATTTTAGCTGGAAATCGAATTTAGTCTCTATCTCTATCAACTGGAAACAAGGTTGTCAAATCCCCATGAATTATTAATGCGATATTTAAGTAATTATTTAATTAAAATAACAACGGGTTACAGAATCGTCATAAAGTGTCCCATTAGGAATTTAGAAGCTTGACTATGTCTACAACTTCATGACAAGACTGTCATTATCAAGACGCATGGCACTCAAGAAATACGTTAATGATAACAAAAACTTAACATATGTGACGTAATATTAATAAACGTGTCTGAGCCTATATTTATCTTGTCCCAAAAACGCTTTGTGTGATGATACTGTCACATCGTTCATCACACGCTGTCGTCGCGTCGGTGACGGCTGGGATAAGCTTTATCGTCCTGTTACGGCCGGTCTCAATAATGTACTAACAGATGGAAGACTGTGGATAGGGCTGTCATCTGTCATATTTGTCAATTTTTCAGAGGCAAAAATTGACAAATATGACAGATAACATACTAATGGTAGCCCTATTCACAGCCTTCCATCTGTTAGTACATTATTGAGACCGGCCGTTAGTGAATCAAGCCGTATGTTTTGTCTTCATAAATGTCTCGGCTAAATTGAAGTTTGACTAATAAAAGTGTTCGTGAATTATTTCTTGGTTCACTTTGAACAGCCGGCTATTTACAGCGACCTAGATATCCGTCTTGGACTTTAAAGACAATGAAAAAAAGTTTGACAATTTTTATTTCATACGAATAGAAAAATTTGCGAATTATTTTATGTTACAGATAACGAATGTTTATGTATCAATGATTATGCTCAAGCATTGTGCTCAAGACAAGACATTACTGGAACAATTAGGCAAGAAGTTTGATTAATTTAATGTCAAATATAACCACTGCAAAGCAAGACAGGTCGGCCATAACATAAAACGATTTATTACACATAAATAAGTAGGAACGTTTGGAATAAAGTTAGCTCAAATTGAAAATTGAAGAGAAGGAGATCTACGTTGATATGCAAACGCAGAGAAAGTGCGTCAATAAGACTAATTCGCAGCGAAACATCAAAGCGTAGATGGCGGCGACTTGATTCCCTCCTTCTGATTGCCGTGTCGCAACGTCCAAACTCGCAAGTCGCTATTTCCAACCTGCCACTTCGTAGAGCGGAATTAGGGTTATCACCTTCTTGTTTAGGAAAGAATAATAAAATACAAAACTGTTGATGAAAATACTGCTGCAATCCTAACATTGATCATGGAGACCAACCTGCCAATTTGCTTTAGGTAAGCCATAGTCGCCATAGACATTGGTCTATTCAAGTGTGAGACGCGAAATTTACGGTAGCTCAATTACGGATTGGGGAACTTATTTAACTGCTGTCACCGTATAAAATACCCATTTTCTAGCAGATGGTGTGCAAATTAGAATAAATAACGTAATGAAGTTAACGTTACCATAATAATTAAATGCCTCTCATGAATTTCAATTTGGTCCCAGCAGCGAGTAATGTAGAGACAACAGAGATAGAATGTATAAGAGGCAAGAGCATACTTCCCACTTGCGGGTAGTTGCTAAACTATTTAGGGCACGGCGCGCGCTTGCCTCTTGCCCATGTTTTATTATGTCAACTGAGCCCTTTGTGTTTTAATTAGAAGTGTTGCTGCGAGTTCTTTATTACATTCGTGCCACTCGCGCCATGGGACGTTGTTTAATGTTCCAAAATCGTTGCTAAACAAGAGTAAAGCTTTTGATATTTGATACAGGAACTTGTAAGTACACTTTTATTATGAATAATATTATGAGGTGAATCCTGCTTGCTGGATGTATTTTGGGTTCTATTTCCAGTTTGACTTGATATTGTGACTGAAGAGAAGACTGTTTTGAAGGGTTTGGTTTTTTTTTATAGCTGAAGGGCTGACGAAAAAGCAGACAGGCCACCTGATAGTAAGTGGTCACCGTCGCCTATGGACATGAGCAATACCAGAGGAATCGCCAATGCATCGCCGGCCCTGAAGGAGAACTCTTTTTACACCTGTTTTGAAGTGATTTGTTGATGGTTTGTTGTGATGTCTTATTTCGTCTCATCTTAGGAGATATTATGGATTGTGGTGGATGAGTGTTATTATTTCATATCATCGATACATTCTTATTTACTGGATTCAAACGAAATTGTAAGGTACACCTAAAATATCATAAAAGTTACCGTAACTTTGAATAATATAATAGGTAACTTTGTTATAAAATTACTACCAATTCATAGTAAGCATCGATTATTCAGTTCGCATTCATGACCTGGGATTCGAATGGCACCTAAACCATATTCAATTTGAATAAGGTACTTTGTTTGCATAATTGGACAAATCGAATAAATATCGCACAATGGAGCGGACATAAAATATGAAATATAGCGTCCAATTGTCTCGGATGCACTGAGCACTGAGCCCGTTAAATTTTATTAGTGCTATTACTATTAAGTACAGCCTTATGATTACTACTGTTATGTGCATAGATATGTACGATCATAAAGAGGTGAAGGGAGGAATAATAATAGGTGTGATATGTCTCTGTCTCGTTCTCTCATATCTATGATTTTTCGTGAAAAATAAAGAGAAATCTGAATATCCGTTTTCTGTGAAAAACTTTTATGTTAAACATAGAGTATAGTACTCGTAGAGTCTATAATACCATAAACATAAAGGTATCTGGTTTACATTCTGCTGTTATTTTATTGCCTTTATTAGAGAAATGTTTGTTTAGAAATTAAATATTTTCGACGGATCCATATGAAAACTAGCTTTTGTCCGCGGTAGAGTGGTTTCGAAACGAAATTTATAATTAACTAGCTTTTGCCCGCAGCTTCACCCGCGGTAGAGATCGATTTTTTCCAAATCCTACTTACTTTTATTTAGTTAGATTAACGGCCGGTCTCAATATTATACTGTCAGTGGAACTCTGGTACATATCAGAGATAAAAAGTAAACATTGATCTCCCGCTAACTGCCGTCTCACAAATCAAAAGTAAGCAAAAAAAAGTAAGATCATCGGAAGATAATATTTCAGTGACATTTCTACCTCTGGTTTTTATGTCCCTCTGAAAATTTCGTTTTCGCTTATCAATATATTTTTTTATACTTTTATACTTTTTATCATAAAAAGGAACTCAGTGTTTTTGATTATAAACTTATTTCATTTTAATATTAAAATGATAATTTGTTCCAAATGTATTGTAAATTTCGCGGATGAAGTTAATAAAATAATGTTATGTGTAACCTGGAACAATGCTTCACTAGTAACAAAACGCAGCATTTGACGTTTATCACTCATGGGTATCCCGGACGACGATGACATGTTATTGTCATTTGACATTCGTTTATGTCGCTTGGTGACCCAAAATATAAACAACGTGTATTTTCTCATAATTTTATTTAGTTTTATGAATAAAGTAGGATTATATTTAATGAAACACATAGCTCAACAATTACCGTGAGTATAGACTTTATTTGGTAATAAAATAAAATATATTATTATGTTTAGTAAACAAAAAAATATAGTAATTGTAGCAGTGATAGCCTAGCGGTTAGAACGTTGGTTTCCCGAACGAAGTGTTTATTCCCACTTGTCCGAGGCCTGAGTTCAAATCCTGGCACGCTAATTTTCAAATAATATGTGCGTATTAGAAGTTAATTATCACTAGCTTCGGTGAAGGAAAACAATGAACATCGAGAGGAAACCTGCACACCGGAGAATTCCCCATAAAGTTCTTAAAGGTGTTTGAAGTCTACCAATCTGCACTTGGCCAGCGTGGTAGACTATGGCCTAATACCCTTCACATTGCGAGAGGACACCCCGAGCCCAGCAATTATGGGTTGTTGCTTCTTTTTGCTTTTAAACAAAAATTGTTGCCAAAAATGTACTAAAGGAAGTTTCTTTTCAGATGAAGTCCAGACCCTTCACAAAAGATGAAGTACCTTTCTTCATAAGGCCCAAATAGTAGCCAATAGCTATTGATGTAGCAGGGATACACCATTATTTCTGAAAAGGCGAAATGTTTTTGTTATAATTTCAAAATAAATCTAACTTAAAAAGCTTAGTGTTCTTGTTTTATTAAAATACCTACTTACCTAAAACTTTAAAGATAGGAATTGTTATCAATTCTCATTCACTGCCGTTTTTAACCGACTTCAAAAAAGGAGGAGATTCTCAATTGGGCTGTATTTTTTTTGTTTGTTACCTCAGAACTTTGGACTGGGCGAACCGATTTTGATGATTTTTTTTTAAATCGAAAGCTGGTGCTTGTCATGTGGTCCCACATAAAGAACGAGATCTGACAAGTAGTTTCTGAGTAACTTTGAAGTCGGTTATTTTTTGCTAGTAAAATTTAGATTATGGATTATGTTTATTCTGAATTTAGGTAGTTATAAACAAAATTGGATTCACAAAATTCAGTCATATATGTAGTCATTATATTTTACGAGGACAATTTCGGCGATATTGGTATCGTATTAAAAAGGTGGAATTAAATATACAGGCTTCACAAAATTCATTATCACTCATCACTGATTAATAAATCCATGATGTTTTGATAAATTTTCTTTACAATATGAGAAATCTACCAATTATCCGTCGAAATCGAGCGATGTCAAAGACTCCGATAGATGGTAACTTCTATTACCGACAGTTAGCTGTCAAAGCGTTATTGAGACGCAAGTATTTATTTTTGTATGGACCAACATACCTACGGTATGAATTGGCCCTCCGAACGGTAGATCAATGTCATCGGTATATATTTTCTATCCATCGCAGGTTATTGAGACGCAAAAATTGAAAAATATGACAGATGACGTACTAATGACAGCCTTATCTACATTTTTTTAGCTGTTAGTACATTATTGAGACCGGCCGTTAGTTGTCTATGACTTAAGTAAACATGTATCATTTGATAGCGTGATTCAGAACTTGCAAATGCCATCTACTAACAACACCCGGAACTAAATATCTAGCAACTACCAAAATATCGATCTTCCCATGGGGATGTTTTACCGCGGTAAAAAGTAGCCTACGTAACTCTCCACCCTCCTCACTATCTCCACACAAAAAACCATACCATTTAACAGCTTTGTTACGACGTGAAAGACGGACAAACAAACAAACAAACAAACAAACAAACACTTTCACATTTTTTATATTTATAATTAATATAATTAATTAATAAAATTTACATTTATAGAACCAAATAAAAATGTGCCTATAAGTAGATAGAATGATGGACTAGGTTAGAAATTAGAATATATTATATAGATATTAATTGATGGCCGTGGCTTCGTGCGCGTGGATATCGATTTTTTAACCGACTTCAAAAAAGGAGGAGGTATTCAATTCGACTGTATTTTTTATGTTACCTCAAAACTTTCCACTGGGTGATCCGATATTGATGTTTTTTTTAATCAAAAGCTAGTGCTTGTCATGTAGTTCCACTTAAATTTGAGCGAGATCCGACTAGTAGTTTTTGAGTTATCCCTAAAACGTATTATTTTAAAGTATGTTGTAAAACTTAACTAAATCGTATTTTGTTTTTCTAAATCATATATGCCAAAACGAGATAAACCTATTAATGTGGCTACAAAGACTTTGGAATATGTATAAGTTATAAGTTTTTTTAATAAAACTGTATATTTTAATTACTGCGCTCTATCTTTTGACACTCGTAGATCTACGCGCGGTTCGTTCAGAATCCTAATAGATTCATTGTCTTTCTGGTGTAATGTGAACGACTCTATTTGTCTCTCTGCGGTCCTCGCCCCCGCGGCCCCGGTTGCATCTCACAGGTGCGGTATCAACCTGCAGAATTGTATTATTAAGTCAACTGAAGAAGCAATTTGTCACGTTGATAGCTACTGTGGTTACCCGGAGATATTTTATTTGCGAACATATAAATTACTAGACAGATTTATGTTGTTTCATTATTCGCATGAGTCTATAATGTATTGAGCAAACTACGTTTTACACTACGTAGTACTTGTAAGAGTATAAATTGATGCGTATGACGTTAAAACGTATTGATAAAAAGTAAAATTTAAAATCAAAAAACAAATAAACGCGTAACAGCCTGTAACAGAATTTTCAGTTACGGGGGTTTTGTTTATACAAGGATTTACACAATCAAATTGTCCTAAATAGTCAAGTCCTGAAAATAATTGATTTGTCACATAAATGTCTGCCATAATAGGCAGTTAACTGGTGCTTTTACCTCGATAAGTTCATTACCAACTCCACCTTGGATAAAGTCGTCCAAACTAAACTTGTAAGAATGTGTGAAAGTGCTTTCAAGTTTCTAAATCTTAAGTCCGGATACATACGTTTTAAGATCCTAACAATTACCATTGCCAATATCATTGAACCTGTTGGACGCACCCACATTCCCACAGCGATTGATTAGTCAATACGAACAGAAAATATTTCCAGGAAGCATTTGAAACTGCATAAACAGTGGATGCCGCGCACGTTTTACACAGGACGTGTGACAGCGGCGCGCGGCGTGTCGTTCGATGCCAGCAATGATGTCAACCATCCCCCCGATTGTCTCCATGCTAATATCATGGGAGACCACCGTACCTCGGAGTACCTCCTATATGCTGATACAGCGGAACACTTTTTATTCTGTCGCCGATGACAAATGGCGGCCGCGGATTGAATAATAAGCGTTGTTTTCGAATGCCGGCGCGGGCGCGACGCATGAATAAAAATGCAATGACGCCTTGTTTCAGTTGTCGTTGTCGCTTTATTCTCTATTATTGAATTATTGTGTTCTCTTCGAGGCTTTATTCGCTTTCATTGTTGAAGCTCGCAATTCATGAACAATTATGTGTTTATTGGAATATAGTTACTTAGTTAGTTATTTTCATTGTATTGCAATATATAATGATGACAAGTCTTTTATTTTACTGCTGGGTTCAGACCTCGCAAAGGTGAATACGGCCTACTTGCCAAACGAGTGTTGGAAAACTTTATGCATGTTTGTGAATATTATGGAAAAGTCCAAAGCAAGCAGTTTTCTTCGTGATATTTGCTGCATAGAAATTAAGCTTCAACTGCGTCTTATATTACGAAAGACTATAATCAATGGAAATTCAAAGTCATTAGAATGCGTCACATTAATTTTGCATAAAGACTAGCAATTTGCATATGGCACACGATGTCCGGTCGATACTTTAGTTAGCCTTAAACTTATTAAAGTTTACACCAGGGTTCAGTAGCATAGGTCGCTGAGAAATAATTTAAGTTTTACGGTGACTTCTTACCAACTTAATGACGTGACTCATGTAGCTCTGAAAAATCTAACTTTCCACAGAACCACTGAAACAATTTGCAGCAAACGAAAGAAAAGTTAAATTTCACGAGCATCGAACGAAGCATCTTGTCTGACTTTGATAGGAATGTGATTAAAGTTTAGCGTTCAACTTGTTTTCAAACGATTAAAAAACCCGCAAATTACAGGCACATCCAGGTATCCAATCGTGTTCGCTTCGCACACACATTCGCTTTAAATTACTTGTTTGGAATTGATCACTTACATCCCTTGTATAACAATCTATTATTACACGCAAATTATGATACAATTTAGTGATGCTATGGAGGTACCAATGATGATCGTCGATGGTGTGGGCCGGTCGCGTGCTCGTACAGCGACGTCTGATTTGTATACAATGATCATTGTTCCTGCTTATAAAGTTTCGAGGTAGATGGTTAAACGTTCAAACATTGTCATTGAATCTTCATATTAGCTTTGATCTTATTCTTTATTAGGTGCATTAGCACACAGCTAAAATCATTTTTAGGAAACTTTCTTAGTTCTTATCATTTTAAGTTTCAATTGGACGACATGGCACGTTTTAATTGTTAGAGGTTAATGATGATAACCTCTCTAAAAAAGAAAGTAGTTTTACTATCAGTGATTACCTACGTTACTTACAACTGTCCGTCAATATTTCATATCTTTTGGAGTTTGAACTTGTAGAGTCCATGTGGGTTCATATTGACAAATGGGTACATATTGACTGCCGATATCAATCGGTGGCGGAGATCGTAGTGATTAAGTACTCTGGGACGGAGATCACTTTCCATAAATCGTTAGGTTTGTGTAGGTACTTGTATAAACATCAAATATGTATTGATTAATACAAAGGTAGGTCTTAAAGACATTTTAATATCAACAATTTAAAACTCTTCTCTAAACAGGTCGCCTACATGTAAATTTTTCTGTAACTAATTAATGTTAAATGCATCAATTTAAAGATAAAAATATTTAAGTATTTAAAACATTTTATCACATCGCCTGCAAGGTTTTCATAAACAAAACTACAAGTAATAAGTGATAATTTATAGTGGTTGTATAAGAATGTGGGTCTCCGAGATAACCTTATTCGCACTGGCAGATAAAGTGTGAACCCAGGATGCTGTTGTTAAATCACCCATAGAGCTCATTTCTCAACAACACAATGGAAATATGAGATATATCAGATAATGTTTTGTGTGAGTAATGATATGTTTGTCATTTTGAAATGACCTTAAGATAGTGAAGACTGGCTGCAATCGATTGAGCTGGTCAAATATAATAGTTACAATTATATGCAATTGTAATTGTAAAAAAAATTGTTATTTGTTTACATATTTTGGTTTGGTTACGTACATTCAATTTTTTATCGTAATTAAATTAAGGATTTGGGCGTAGATGTCAAAAAAGCAAAACATAAGATGTTATGCTATGTTACGAAAAGGGGCTAGACGTTGCAAATTATATTAAAGGTAAAAAAAAAATATTTTAACGGACTTGTATTAAGTATTAAACACACTTGTCTTGTACTCTGCGCGTGTCTCAGCCAGGAAGTTGCGTTGTACAAAAACACAGATGTATCCAAATTGTACACTAGTAATAAGATCCGTTTACGTTGGAACTTGAGGACGTACAGACAAAATGTGTTAGTTAATTAATTTCATTAGTCGCGTCTTTCGTGCCCCAATAACAGGCAGACATGTGTTTCTTGCTATAGGGTTACCAGATGAAAATTTTCAAAGTTCTGTTTCTTATAAAGCCTGAGTTCTATACCAAAGTTCTGTGACATTAGTATTGTATTTGTTTAGGTATAGGTATGTTAAGGACTGTTAGAAAGCTACATAAGCTTGAAAACTGTGCCTGTTAAATATATTCTCAGCATAACGTATTTCTATCACATGTACATAATTATATATTTTTTAATCCAGATAGAATCCTGACATTTTAGGATAAACTCAGATGTCTGGTAACCCTAATCCGATACAAACATGGTCCCCTCTCTGTGCGTAAATTTTATTACGGCTAAGTGTCCGACCGCTGATTTATAGCTCATGAGTCGGTAAAATTATTTTCATAACAAAAATACAACTTGTTTGCGTAGACGGTTTAAAGTTCCTTATTTGAGCTTCTGCTAACGTAAGCAGCTGCACAAGTTCGGCCAACTACTTATTAGAAAATCAATAAAAGTATTTATGTATCATGAATCTTTTTTCCGTCTATTAGGTTTGAACATCCGATAGAGATACGAGTGATCTAATAACGAATTGGTTCTTTAATTCTAAGTTAAAATTAAAATTAAAATAGAGGATTGGTTACATACTTTTTTTATTAATTTCACCTTTATTTGAGACACGTGTCTTCAATATTGATGTTAATTCGAAAGAGGCCACACTATATTTATTTAGGAACATTAAATCTAATGTTACCTAAGCTTGCATCTTTCTTGAATCCTTTTTCCTGATTACTCCAGGAAGGAAACGTATGTCTACTTCGTATGCGGGCGGTATATCGAGCACCCGACCAACATAAATCTCTCATTCACCTATTCCTGAGCGAAGAGCTTAAAGTTTTTGTAGCAGCCCTTTCAAATGCCCGTTCAAAAGAGTTAAAAAGGTTGAAGTACCTTTCTAACTTTTCTAACTCTTTTGCCTATTTTTCTCTAAACTTCAAAGTGAATGAAACCGACTAAAAGAATGTTCAAAAAGAATATAGAAAATGTAATTGTTAGGATGATAAGAAAGGAAAAAGAAAGTTGAAAACTAAATTAGGAGAGAAGTTCCTTTCCGTGATAGTAAAAAGTATCCCGGGCCGATCTATCAATCTACAATAAGGGGTATTATTTGAGTTTAATTTAAAAGCTCATATGGATTAAAAGGTTTTGTTTTTGTTTCAGATGTCCTTGGTCGAGATAGCTTCGGATTCTGCTATGAGAGAAGAAAGAGTAGAAAATATTTACAAGTTTTGTGCACCACATTTAGTGAGTATTTATTGAATTAAGAAAAATATAGAAAAAAAGAGAAATTATTCCATTTTTAAGCAGTGTTCGCATACTAGTATCCGCATTTACTCAATTATTCTCACATATTCAAAATTGTCGAACTCATAAGCATTTTAACACCTTATAATTTGTTGTGTCCCTACAAAATAGTTCTTAATAATGTACTCACACACAAAAATGTATTGTCTGCTAAACCCATAGATAGCTGCATAGGCCAAACCGCACTCAGGGGACTGAAATTATTGCGAAAGGAGATCAGAATTCAGTGGTAATACAGTTATGAATTAGACAATTAGATATTATTGTTATATTTTGAGAATAGTTACTTATAATTTTTTTTTAATATTAAAAATGGTATGTAACCAATATATACGGATTGTGTATAATCTGCTGAATTATATCGTTATTATTTCTAAGGTATTTTAGGAAATTAAATATGTATGTACTTTTTGTCATTAAGAATGCGCTAACTTTTGAGTATTTGATACTGCCCTTAAAAATGAAGGAAGCTTGTAAGGCGATATGGTTTATTCACACACATCTGTGCGCATTATTGAGCCTTTTCGGCAGTCAATAAACCGCCTATCGCCATTGTATTGTAATTGGGGAAGATTTTAAGACATTCTATGGTTACCCCTCGTATCAAATTACCATCAAACAAAGCATGCCTAAGGAATATTTATTATAAAGGACAAAAACAAAAACTCTTCGATCTATAATCAAAACTTTTTTCTTTACAGATAGAGTTCTGGATATGCATGAATCAAACAATAAAAGGTGAGTACGACTGAATCCCCTGTAATTTGACGGAGGTACTTTCAAAGCATGTTCGCACGATTATAATTTTTGTTTTGGACTTTTCATCCGGAGCCAATGATCATGTTTTTTTGTCGCGCAATAATCCGCAAGCATCATTTTATTTTTGACAAAACGCGTACACTTCATTTGATAAGTTACGTAATGCTTTAATTGCGCTAATTATGCAATACCCTAACAATTAACTTTTCATAATCCTGTATTTTCTGTAGATATGAATATACAAGGCACTAGATAGATACCTACTAACTGAGTAATGCTGTAATGATCTTAGATACACCAGTCACTAAGTGAGTAATCCTTTAATTAATACCCATTGAGCTAGGGGTCCCTTGACCCTGCCTGAGCGAGGTTGCCTGAACGAGTGTCATGTCATACTTTTATTTTCCCAAAAAATCTGCAGCATAATAGATTTTACCGGGGATGTGAGTGCGCACTTTTATGTGTGTGTGTGTGTGTGTGTTTGGACATATTAAGTAAGTACGATAATATTTCCAGAAGTGGTATCAGGCTCCGGCTGGTGGGGTCGCGCGTGCTGCGCGCTGGGCCACTCGGCCTCCTGCAGACATGCGTGCGCGACGGCTGGCGACGCGAGAGCTCTCTCCTCTGCCTGTAGGAGATCAGACGAGATCGCCTTCTTCGACTGCGTACAGCGGCAGCAAGAGGCGCAGTGGTGTTGTTGTATGTATTTATCTCTATACAGGCTTGTTTAGGATTAATGGTTTACTGAAGCGTATTATTTTATGCACGTAGCTCGAAGGCTTGCGTCGATCTTAAGTGATCAGCTGAGTTAAGCAACAGCAAGCACGGTCGGTAGTTGGATGGGTGACCGCTATGCTAGTGGCAAACATTTATTTAGCGTTTCCGTGCTTCGGAGAGCATGTAGAGCCGTCGGTCCCAGTTGTTATCGTAAGATAACAGTCGCTAGCCCATGTCGGAGGTCTTCGAGTGGCATGAAATCTTCAGACTCTTGAAAAAAAAAATTATAAAATGAATTGACTCTTGGCCACTAACCCCTCTATCAATCCGCAGTGGAGCAGTGTGGTGGTAATGTAAATTGATTGAATGGTTGTAATAATTGTTTAGCCGTAGCGAGTCGGAAAAACCCCTCATTATTCATATAATTTCATGTACTTTATACATATTATGCGACGATGGTCTGGTCATATCGCTGGTAAACCCATAAAATGCAAGTAGTATCGATAACCTTTAATAAACAGCGACAGATATCATTCACTTCCATTCCATTTGAATTGCTTAAATTACACATCAAATGTAGGGGTTATCGTCCTTCGATTATGACTTAATTGCGGTAATATCGATCAGTACCAGTAATGGCTACTTAAATAGAACTCTAGCTAATTTAATAGGCAGTTTACTGTACCTACTTCCGTTACAGCTTTTGAAATATGGTGTTATAGCTAACGTACATTGCGTTATTTTATCAACGTGTTTCGGCAAGTTGTGTCGTTCGTTAATAGCTGTCAATCGGGTGCGCCACCTGACCTGATGGCAAGCCGTCAGTGCCGCCTAAGGGCATTTGTAAAAACAAGGGCGTTACCGTTGCATTGACACTCAAGAAAAAGTGATGAAACCGCATCTAAGTGGTTTACTAGCATTCTAACGAAACACGTATAAAAACATTTTCGTTTGAAGTAAATAGGCTTACCGAAGTGCAAGCTTTAGTTATCTAGATTGTTAGAAATTAGATCATTAAATATACTAGATGGGACATAGATTACCGATTGCAAACAGGACTTGATGTTTTATGTTTTGGCAAGCCAAGAAAGCAAGTTCTGTATTTTTCCTACAAAACTTTTTTGGCAAGCAACGAATCGGTACCTAATGCCCAAGTCCGTGACATCCATGACTTCCATGAGTGACGATGACCACCACTAGTCCACAAGCTCGTCTGCCGTCGGCTATTTACATAAAAAAGTATTTTTAAACGACGCAGAAATAGGTGTTATAAGTTTAACGTGTCTGTGTCTTTATGTGGCATTGTAGCTCTTAAACGAATGGACCGATAATGATGCGGTTTTTTTTTGTTTGGAAGCTGACAAGGTCGAGTTATTAGCTAGACTTGTCAAGTTTTTTAAATTTATAGTTATGTTTGTAAACAGCCCAGACACAATCCTTGAGCTGCCATGAGTCCTGTCAGCGCGCGCTGTGGCACGGGGGCCCTCGGGAGAACGGTGCGAAGGAGCGCGCGGCAGAGGCCTGTGAGCACTCGCCCGCGCTGCTGCACTGCCTACGAGACCTCACCGCCTCCACGCTGCATACTGATACCTCGAAATGTAATGTTGTCTTTTATCAACAGCCTTGTGGTTTGAACGCTGGTCCTGATTGGTACCTGCTCGCTCCTAGTTTTCACAGTTCGTGTGTAGGAAAGTAAACATCGCTGGCTTTGTTGAAGAAGATATCGTTAGAAAACTAACAGTGGAATAGTTTGGGTTGTGATCAGACACCAAATTAAAAAGACAAGTTTAATGTGAGTTATTTTATGTTAGAACATTATGTTGAACAAAGTTGCCTTATAGATTTTACCCTAACGCCCCAACTCATAGTCCCTAACGGTTACTTTAATAATTGCTCCTTAGTAAAGAATCACCATACAAATTCTGTACTAAGCAGCAATTTAAGTAACCATTAGTGACTCTGAGTTTGGGCGTAACACCGTAAAGCATAGTAGGTATTTTATTTTTGAATAAAAAATGTTACTTTATTCCAGACCTGCCATGTTGCCACGAATCTCCGAGCCAGGAATGTCGTTCAACGTGCGAGACGGTGCTGCGGCGGACGGGCGAGTCGCAGGAGATCGCGGAGGCGCTGTCGCAGGAGTGCGGCGCGCCCGCCATCCACGACGGGATGTGGCAGTGCTTCCTGAGGAAGGACTCCCCGCCCGACACCAAGGATGTCATCCCCCATGACGTGGCTAAACTGCACTGCTGTCAGAAGGTAAGTGATGATGATCGACGTAAGTTCCATCCAGCCCTTGAAGGTCCACTACTGGACATAGGCCTCCCCTAGTTTACGCCACTCTGACCGGTCCTGAAAGTTTGGAATCATGACTCTGATACGATCACGTAGAGAATCGGTATTTCTCTACGTGATTCGTGCTTAGCACGAATCATAGCTTCTCGTAAGTTGATGGTCTTATAATTTTAAGACCATCAACTTACAAGAAGCTAAAGTGAACTGGTGGGTCGTAGTATGATTTCCACGGCTATCCACGGCGGGATGTGGCTGCGCATCCTGAGGAAAAGCAACTAATTAAAGTTGTGTGGGGTGACATTATTTCCAATAACACAGGTACTACATTAACTGAACTTTATACCTAAATCAATTCTTTACATCAATTATCAAAAATTCTTTAAATCTTCTTTAAATCAATTATTTATTTACCGACATGTTTTGTATTTACTCGATTTCAACACGCTGTTAATGTAAGTAATCAGTATCAACTATTGTGCTTCAGGGTGCAACAATCAACTGCCGCCGGCTGTGTTTCAACACATTTAACAACGGCTGGCAGACCAACTGGCAGAAGTTCTACAGCGAATGTCTGGGGGATCCGCAGGAACTGGAGTTGGCTGAGTGCTTAGAGGAAGGTTAGCTTATATAATACGCATTGTTTAGCTACTGCTTAGGAAATCTTAATGCTTAATGCTTAGCAAATCCGGCTCGAAGGACCAAGCAGATGAATGTATAATAAAAATGCTTGTTTAATAATAGACAATTTGAAGTATTATTTTTCAAGGTTACACTTTTAGATCCACATTTTACAGCGGGAAATGACTTGAGACTCTTAACTTACGACACAGAACATAGATTGGATAGATAGAACCTAACCTGTCCTAATGGACATAGACAAACGAATGGTTACCATGGTCGTCCAGGGTTCGATTACCAGCGAGTCAAAAATTTCAATTAGAGTTTGAATTATTCTTGTCAACGCATGCAATTTACTTTAGTTTTTCTCGGTACGCAAAATAAAAGACGAAACAAAGTGCATCATTATTTATTGATGAGTGTATCTGTATTCCCAGTGGAAACGCCGTGCACGCTAGGGTGCGCGGGGCTGACGTACTGCAGCCAGCTAAACAACCGGCCCGCCAGCCTGTTCCGCTCGTGCGGTGCGCAGGCCGACCTGGACGCGCACCTCGCGGTCGCCGAGCAGAAGGGCAGCAGGTAAGATCTTAAACACCTTTCTATGTAGACTCGGCCATAAATAAACGGATGAGCCAAATAGTTAGTGATCGCCATATCGTCTTCATGGAGATCACATAACATGGCTGCCCCTGGACTTCGTGCTTACCAGGTCGTCCTCATTATTCTTCATAAAGGTACAAATTTCAGGAAGTCCAGGGAGTTTGATCCCCCGAGCCAAAAATTATGATTTGCTCTATCACAACCCGAGAACAAACGTATAAAGAAACTTAATGAAATTAACTACGTACTTTTAAACATACAAAATCGAAGGGGGCAGCTGATGTTCCCTGCCTCTCCCGTCAGTACAGCCATGTGTCTGTCGATGCCAATAACGATACAGGGCATTATGATCAGACCCAGGTATTTTTGAAGGTTCGTGACGATCGCGGGTCTGCAATTGCCGCTGAAGAACTCGAGCCAATGCAACACGGACGTGTGGAAGAGCGTGGCGTGCGCGCTGCACGTCAAGCCTTGCACTGCGAAGGTGAGGTAACGTTCGAGTAGTCACCACCGGTATATATCGGTATATACCGGTATATGTATTAAACCGATTTTAAAGGAAAGCTTGTGCTGGTTGTCTTACAATGCGATTTACGTTTAGATCGCTCCAATACGGGCAAAGTGCGGTGCTACACACTAATCGTGCTAGAAGTACATTTTAAATTAGAAGTATAATTAAGGATATTATCTAAAAGATTTTTAATGTAAGATGTGAGAAGTAAAGCAGAAGTTAAGACAGCGAAAATAAACGTTTCTAGAAGGTCCCATATATGTACCACGTGCATATAATACGATACAATACAATATAATAACGATATCAGTAAGCGTTATACACAATGTGGTAATAATGCAAAGACATGTCAATTGTACCCTCAGGGGCACAGCAGTCTCCTCTGCGCGGAGGAGTGCGTGCGGCTGGTGTCGTCGTGCGTGGAGTGGTCGCGGGGCCCCCGCGGACTGAGCGCCGCCGCGCTGTGTGCTCGACTGGCCCCCCGCCGGGCGGACGCTCCCTGCGTGTCGCTAGCTGACTACATGGCACCAAGTGAGCGTTACACATAATATTACACACAATTTTTGAAGTGAAAACTTCTTTAGTACGGGGGTGTCTTGAAATTTTGTGAAACGAAACTGTCTAGTGGAGACTAGAGATGAGTGGAGATTAGAGATGAGTGAAGATTAGAGATGAGTGGAGACTAGAGATGAGTTGAGTTGAGCTGAGCTGAGTTGAGTTGAGTTGAGTTGAGAGTTGATTTTACATTCGTCTCATTATCTTGAAAACAAAATTTTTGAAGGTTTCACTTCTACCACGTGTGAATTGCACACATTTTAATTATAAACTTCTTTTGAATCTTAAAATAAAACTTAGTGCTGTTTGTTGAAGTTCAGATACTTTTAATAAATTATGAAATCAAAAAGTAAAAAAATACTAAACAGAATTTAGTTCTGCTGAATATTAATTTCATATGCACTCAGCCTTTACCGCATTCGTTTGTAACGTTGCTATGTTTTAATTCTAAGTAGGTACGTTTTCGAGGGATTTTGCCGTTTTGGTACTCATAATAATTATGAAGTACTTTGGTACCAATTACTAAGCAGTATATGGGTACCGTAACTAACATCAGTTTGGTACCGTAACTAACATCAGTTTGGTACCTGCAGGTGTGGAGCCGCCGCTGCTGTCGGCGCGCGAGGCGGTGACGTCACCGTGCGCGGGCTCGCCGTGCAACGCCACGCAGCTGTGCGTCGTCAACAGGAGCTGCTTGCATGGCGGTGCTTGCGCGCGGTATACCTGTGTCGATGGCTGTCCGCTAGGTAATTACCAAGAATTTTATGTGTGTACTGGACTCCCAAGCTTCTAAGAGGTTGATACGTGAAGACGGATCGCGTGACATCTATACTTCTATACTAATACCTATTATAAATGTGAAAGTGTGTTTGTTTGTTTGTTTGTCCGTCTTTCACGTCGCAACGAAGCTATTATATGGTATGGTTTTTGTGTGTGGAGATAGTGAGGAGGGTGGAGAGTAACGTAGGCTACTTTTTACTGCGGTAAAACATCCCCATGGGAAGATCGATATTTTGTTAGTTGCTAGATATTTAGTTCCGGATGTTGTTAATAGATGGGGTTAGTAAAATACATTTGCAAGTTCTGAATCACGCTATCAAAATATGTTACATGTAAATTAGTTAAGTCATAGGACACTAAATCTTACTAAGTAAAATAAAGTAAGATTTGTAAAAAGTCGATCTCTACCGCGGGCGAAGCTGCGGGCAAAAGCTAGTTGGATGAATATTTTTCTGTGGTGTCCATGTAATCTGTGTGTAACATACTAATCTGACAGTCAGATTTTCTTTAGCACGGACCATAATTTTATTGTATTATGCAAGATAGGTTCAGAGCTTATCTTGAAACAATTGCAATACTTAAACTTATTTTACCCAATACGATAATATTCGTTTTAAAATCAAATTTTCTCGTCACGCATCATCGTCTCGTTTGGGTGTAGGCAAATATCGCAAAACTTGCACATTTGAGGGATTTCTATCACGTTCTTGAAGCTGTCTGGCAACTTATGTGTAATAAATATTGTATTCCAGGCGACGGCAGCACGTACGTTGTGCCGACGGGGTCGTGGGTGCGGGTGCCCATGCCGTGCGCGTCGCAGAAGCTGTGCTTCAAGGTGTGTCGCTGCGGGCCGCGGGGGCTGAGCCACTGCCAGCCGCTGCCGAGCGTCACGCTCGACAACTGCCGGCTGCATGATAAAGTTGTACGGCATGGTGAGATTAACTTTTTTTTTGACGATCAAAGAGGAGAGGATTTACCTAGTGGTAATCTCTGTGTATCGATTATATAATATTCTCGTGTCATTTTATCGAAACCTGAACCTGGGTAAACTAAACTATAAGTAGTCATCGAGACTACTGACCTACCATACCCAAACCTATTCATTTGTCTATATTGACACTTTCTAAAATACACGAATAAAGAGGGCAGTGTCATCTACTAGTTTTGCGACAGACACGGATGCGGACGGATTCTATCTCAAGTAGTTGACGATGACAATACTACCTAATGGTAAGATGGTTACCTTCGCCCAAGAAAAGATAAAGATAATTCATAGAAATAGTTTTTAGCCCCCGACGGAAACAGAGGTTTCATTTCATTTCATTACCGTCAGGCGAGAAGTACTACATGGAGTGCAACGCGTGCCGCTGCGCGGTGGGCGAGCGGGTGTGCGCGCGGCGCGCGTGCGGGCGCGCGGCGCTGCTCACCGGCCTGCCCTGCAACTGTCCGCCGCACCATCTGCCCGCGCGCTCGCCCGCCCGCCTCTACCCTAACGCCTGTCTGGCCAAGTTAGTACTGTCTACTCTACTAGATTTCTCGGCTTATGTTTTAACCCCCGACGCCATGCCCGCACGCAAAAAGAGGGGTGTTAAGTATGTATGTAATATGTATGTTTGAAGTGTCTGTTCATGTGGACCGATTATGATGCGTTTTTTTATTTGAAAGCTAACGTGGTCGAGATCTTTCTTACCTACACTTTATGAAGATCTATCTGTTCAGGCGCTTCAAGGTCATCAATCAGCTCTTTTGCAATTTACAGTTATTCTCGAAGTGTTTAGTCGTATTTTATGAGCGCACATTACTTCGCACCATACACTTTACGTCTGTTAACAATATCTCCTCGCCCCCACGCCACAGATGCGCGGGCGCAACGGACGCGGAGCTGGAGTTCGGCGTGGGCGCGCCGTGCTCGCTCGCGGCGTGCGGGCGGGCCGCGTGCCTGCCCGCGCGCGCCGTGTGCCTGTCGCGTCTGCAGGCCGCCTGCCCGCAGCATGTGTGCGGTGAGACTAATATTACTGGACTCACTGGACTGTACTAAGGCACGGTCAAAATGTGACACTCAAGTTGGTCTTAAGACCACTGCGATTTTACTTTATTATTCAATGCAGCGACACTGATCTCACGTAGTTCGTAAGAAAGAAACTAACTTTGTAAGTAACTTTGCTAAGTGTTCCAACTTGTCTATCCTTTTCTTAGAAATCATTGGGCGGTGAATTTTCATTATGGTGGTACATAATAAAAATTCAACCTACTTTTTATGTTATCTAATAAATAAAATTCTCGTGTCATGCTTTTTTGAAGTTGAACTCCTCCGAAACGGCTCGACCGATTTTCGTGAATCTTTGCGTGCATATCGGCTAGGGTGGAGAATCAGACTACATCTATTTTTCATCCCCCTACCTCTAAAATTTTTTGGCAGAACAACGTTTACCCGGTCAGCTAGTAATCCTATATTATTTTGCTGTTTCTTTTTTTCTAGTACAAGTAACTATGTATAATGTATGTTCAGTGAACACGAGCAACTGCAGCTCGGCGCCGCCGCAGCCGGTGTGCGACGCGGGCGGGCGCACGCACGCGAGCCCGTGCCACCTCGTCATGAGCGGCCGCAAGCTGGCCTACTGGGGGCCGTGTCTGCAGGGCTGCCGGCCTGTGAGTTGCTTTGTGTATCTACTGATTATAACCTGTGTATGTGCTGATCATAACGTGTGTATCTACTGATCATAACATCTACGTCTGCTGATTAAGGCCCTTCACACATGACGTCGGAACGTAAGCGTATCGTAATACGTGCAACCAGCGTTGTTTCAGCGTGTCGTTTAAAATTTCGTCTCCAGAATTATTGTTTGATAGCATTGACATTTGATAGTTGTTTCGTGTTTGTATAACTTTCGTTGTAAGCCTTTAGATTTCGATGTGATTATAAAAATAACAACGTAAGGTCCCTCGCTTCTCTTGGGTTTTTCTCGAAATTGTAGTTTGGTATAAGTAGTTGATTATCTTATTCAACTGATTTCCTAATAGATGGTGTTGGTAAATTTAAACCTTGCAGATTCTGGGGGGTGGAAGTGCTCTGTAGCTCTATAAATACTATCATTTTCATGAGATACTTGAATAAGAAATGATACTTACAAAATATTTCTAGGTTGGAACAGTGTGTGGAGTCAACGGAGTGACGTATGGGTCAGAATGCGCCGCGTGGGCAGAGTACGTGAGCGTCGACTACCTCGGGCCTTGCTATGCCGTGGGCCCCATATCGGACCTCATGGAACCCAAGTGCCAGTTCGACAGGATCATCTGCCCTCCGCTGAAGAAACCCAAGTGCCTTGGCTTCACCGCTCCCGGAGCATGCTGTCCTAAATGTGGTGGAGCCCTCAGAATTCTCTATTCCAAGAAGCAAATCGACCGAGCGCTGTACGGCACCAACATCTCAGCTACCGTTATAAATCTCCACAATGTATTAAGCGCCCTCGAACGACACGTTAAAATTGCTGAATGTGCCCTAAGAGGGTACTTGACGATCGAAACAGAAATCTTTGTTACCATCGAAACTATCCTGGAAAATCCTACGGATTTGCAATTAAGTGTTTGTGTTTTAGAAGCTGAAAAACTTGCGGATATGATTAACAGAGACAGTGCGTTGATCACTACAGACCTCGGGCTCAGTGCATTGTCTTACGCACTGATTGTGCACACCTACCCAACAAGTTTGGCGACTTGTTGGACGTCGTCTACCTTCACAATAATATTGTCATTAATTGTTTACGTCCTAAGATGAAGTTTACTATTGTAAATAGGGTTGTACATAATTGTTGTAAATATATTGATGTTTTAAACCAAATATGTTAGTGCCATTGTAAAAGTAATGATTGTTGGTCTGAATGTTCCAAAGGCAGAATCCATAGAGTAGAATGATTAGTTGTGTCATTGTATTATTTTTGTGAGTTCATTGTGCCATCCGCGTTAGATGTTATTGTGACTGGATACCGTTGATCTGCGATGTAGTTTAGTACGGTATCCGATAGACTGATGATACATTATGCATTTTACTACATTTAAAAGACAACGCATGGAGTAAGTAGTCTTAATACCAAATATGTATTCAAATATAGATTTGTTACTTTGTTGATACGAATGTTACGATATGTTTTCAAGGGCAGATTTTTTTTATTTACATGCTAAAAGCTGAGAAAAATAAAACACGGAAAGATGATTGTAATATTCATATTTGTTTGATTTATTACTGATTGATTAATACGGTTAACACTTAGAAGATATATTGACACTTACATTTTAACTTGCTAATTCTTTCTTATCGAAGAACGAATGAATTCTATCGAGTAGTTGCGGGTCGGTGACAGTTTTAGCGAGTTGAACGAATCCTTCTTGCAGTACTGGGTGCACCAACTGGAATCTCTCCAAGGAAAAGGTTAAGACTAACTCCAGATATGCCATCAAAATATTTTGGAAACAGTTCCTTTGCACCTCGGTGTCCTGAAAACAAGATTGCATTACGTCAAATACGTTTTATAGATAACGATAGCCTACTGGAAGTAATATAATTTATAACTTTTTGTAGTATCAACGAAGAAATACAGGGTGCAAAAACATCTGTAAATCCACGTAATTATTTCATAGTGTGTGAAGTTTGCTAATAACAAAAACTTGCTATAACACATAGTGATAGTGATGGACTTAACTATTTCATTCATTGAGGTAAAAAGAGACGCAAGCTCAACAGTATAGAACTATAGACAATGTAAGTTGCGGCAATGATTGTATCGTACCTCGATAACATTGTGTAGTACATATTTATAACCGAAACACTATTAATATTTTTTTCCTTAATTTTAACTGCGAGATACTCACCTTGTTAATGCTGATTGTTCGTTGCTGTTCTATTTCCGGCGGTACGGGTTGGGGCGGGATTAGAGGTTCAACATTTTTATTTTTATCATACGTAGGTGCGTCGCAGATTGTTATATTCACTTTTCGGGTAATAATATCATTATCATTAGAAAGTCTTGGTTTCATCTTAATTGGACTGTGATTAGTTTCACTTTTAGTTATCGGAGTTTCCTGTACTTGTGGAGCTACGATACAAGATTTATCATCTATTTCATTGGCATTTTCTTCTTCTACCGTAATACTCTCAGGAGGAGAATCAACTTCTTCAGTTGTGTTAACATTTTGTTCTTCACACGTGGATTTGTTGTCATTCCCATTCACATCAGATTTGAAGTCTGCAAATGTGAAAGGTTTTGGTTTCTCAGGTTCTTCTTCCATTTCTTTTTCTATAACCGCTTCTGTATATTGTATAACAGATGGTATATTTTCAGATGCATTTTCATTGGTAGCATAGATATGTTCGTAATTATTGGACGATGAGTCAGTGTCAACGGAGCTACATGAAATTCTGTCTTTCCCATCTGCTTCTTCGAAGTCTGACACGTTAATCAGATGCTTCACATAATTGTTACACAACAGCTCCCAGGTGTTTTTCAAATCGAATATTTTCATTACGAATTGATCGTATTCCATAGTTAAATTCAACGTGGTTGTGTAATTGCTCAGTATTATTACTATATCTGTAGGTTTCAATTTGAATTCTTGGACGCCGCTGAAGAATATTTCCGTGAGTGCGATTATTTTTATAAGCCATGACGAGGAGGTTTGTTTGTATAAGTTGGCAGCATGATCTAAGTTCGATACTTTTTGTACGAGGAACTTTAAACCTGGCCTTGAGTCAAATTGCATGGATCTCACGTAAGAGAGCTCCAAAGCCTTCAATAATAAATCAACGTTGTTCTTGTTTAAGAAAAACTTATAATTGCATGTAACGGTACCAGTTTTCAGACTCTCAAGTAAAATGCTGTTTATACCATGAAATACATCCGTAGAAGCTTGAATCAAAACCGTAGCAATTATTTGAATTAATATTTGATGAGCTAAGAGGCCTACAATTAATCCTCTGTTAGGAATTCTTACAGTATATAAGTCTGGATTAAGAGAGTTAAGTGATTCCTGCAGATAAATGAGGAAAATGTAGCTTCTGTCATCTATTAAATTTTGAGTATTCTTATTCGCTACCTTTACAGGAACATCTCCCCTAATTTGTTCCATAAGGAAGACTTGTTGAGCCATGGCATGCAGTCTTACGTTATCATTAACCGAACAATCTCGACGCGCAGCTACCTTTACGATTGCAAGATCTCCATAGAAACTGTTAGAGTTCTCCTTAAAAGCATAAGTCAGCTGCTTCAAAGGACTTAAGCTAACATTACAAGCTCGATGAAGACTCGTACAGACAATTTCCCATTGTTTATCAGTGAGTAGTTGTCCAGCGGTCAGTACAATGTGTCTTATACACGATGCTCCCAGTCTAGCTATAGGTTCCTGTGGCTGGGCAATGCATTCCACTAAAATTAATAATATTTGCTTTAAAGCAAACGTGACCTCTGGATTCTCTATTGGTTTCATATCAGCCCCTTCTGTGTTGTTTTCAGGTTTCAATCTTTCCATATTAAGGTGTTGCAGTTTGTATAAATAACCGACAATGGTGTCTGTAGTCATTCCACAGAATTGCTTAAAATTTGGCATTATCTTGTGCCAGTTGGTATGTACGTGAGCGATTTGTCGTAACCAATTTTGAACCGTTGGTAGGAGAAGGTGGTTGATACAGTGCAGTCCAAAATAAGGTCCTGGGACCGTTGCGACATTTTTCAGTAACTTGAATAAGGTTTCCATTGCAGGCGGTTGATTCTTCTTGGAACAAACGACTACTGCAGATATCAATCCTTCAATCAACACATACCATACTTTAAGGATATTGCTGGGTCTATCCAGCCTAAGAAGACAATTGTTCGTAGTGTTTGTTACAGGAAGACTAGTGGAAAGTTTTTTGTACGATATGAGCTCCTCCTCGCAGTTTTCGTTAACAATAAATCTTGATACATCAAGAGACGGGCTTGGTATAATAGGGTCTACTACTGAGAGTGGTAAATCACCATTGATTCTGTTACCTGTATTAAATATAGGACATTTTGGCATATTGTACATCGTAGACAAAATGTCTGCACAATTTTCTAAATGAAATAAAGCTTCTTTGCACATGTCTACTATAACTTTCTCTGATTTTTCCTCATTGAGATTAATGAATTTGCTGTTCTTCGAAAATTTCCGAGTGAGATTTGGTTTGGTTTGAGGTGGTGTTACATTTTTCTTTGGCTTTACTTCAGTCCCTTGTGTTTCACTGTAATGAAGGCCTTTAATGTGGCTCAGTAGACAAAGAATACAGTCGAGCGCTGCATTAGCGAAAACTAAAGTATTATCGGTATTTAGGAATACTTTAAAAATCTCGAGAATAGCTGAATATTGATTGGAATTGTTTGCAGCTCGTAATGTGTTGAACAATGGTCGCCAACCCGACCGAATTTCCATCCTGTTTGTTTCGACAAATTCGCAGATGCACGATATTATTTGTTCCTGGAAAGATATAATGAAAAATATTAGAGGTAGATACCCTGTTTCCTGTAAGCTACTCTTATATTATTACACTAGTGGATACCCAGCGTGTTCCATTATTAAGTTACCACTGTACTTTATGCCACGCAAAAAATCTGATGACAATGATAGATCAGTGTTTTTGTGTTGACAGTCTGTTTATGCGCAACCTTTAAATATTATCTTCAAATTGTTGAATGGGAAAAGTGGAAAATCGACTTTATTAAAACCCTTACCAAACGAAACAATCTGTTACCTGAATATCATCATCACAGAGTTCCAAGCACAAAAGGTTCTCAAAGGGTTTGAGCAATGCCTCGTTAAAGTGGAAGTGTGGCAGTTCGACCTGCTGGTTGAGCAGCGTGGTGGCGCAGTCGTGCAGACACTGGATCGCCAGGCTTGATATCTGGATGTCCTTGTGGCATGCCGCCTAACAATAAAATACATTGAAGATGAAAATGTACGAAATATAAGTAGTCATTGTGCCTGATCATTTGAATTTTTTTTTTGTGGTAGCCTAACCAAATTTCTAATCCTGAGCTGAGGAAAAAAATTAAAAAGAATCTTAAAAAGAGGAACATAAAAATATTAGTGCTATAACATGAAGATGTAGATATAATCCACAAATACCTAATAATCATCCATAATAGAAAAAACTTGAGAGGTGGCAAGGGACACACGGATGGAACGAAGTTCCTTGCAGTCAGTACTAGGATAGCAAAACCATGCAGCAAGTGTGCCAAAACAAATCTAAGGTATTAAATTTCTCACGAAATTTATTTCTTTGTTTTGGCATACTCGCTTGCATGTTTTTGCTATCCTAGTACTCTGGCTTGCTTTCTATGTAAAAAAAACTACGACAGCAAAAATTGTCGTTACAACTTTTCGTTACCGGCAAAAAGTGTCGTTTCCACTTTTCGTTACCAAATTTTCCGCCTAGCCCCCTTTCGCAACGTACGATAAGGAACTTCGTTCCAAAAAAAAACAGAAATAAAATAATGAGCCAATCAATTTACTTTCTATGTTAGCAACCATTGTGTACTACAGCCAGACACCGACTAGCATAACTTCTCTTCCATTTCAGGCATCCCTTCATATCCCTCCCTACCTCCATGAAGAACGGTCCAACTACCGTCCATAATAAGACCAGAGAACAACTATAACTATATATAGCAGAACTTGTCTTCTATTTTATTGACAGCGTGTTTCCTCTCCCTACCTGCATGAAGTACGGTCCAACAACAGTCCATATCGCCATGCGGTGCGCCAGCGGTCGAGCGGCGCGCAGACACCGCAGCGCCACGTCCCCCGCGCGGCACAGCGCGCGCGCCGCCTCGCCCCCCGCGGCCCCCGCGCCGCCCGCCCCGCGCCCGCGCCGCCACCAGCCCACGCTGCTGTGAGATAAGTCCACACCCCAGGAGGAGAATAGCTGGAATGAGTGGTAGATGGATCAAATGTGAATTGCAGTTAGGGTGTACATACTATCCGCATATCCGAATCATCTGGATATTCACCGAATACATTATCCCGATAGTGTTGGTATCCGTATAATCTGAATAAAACGTAAATAATTTATTTTATATGTTTTTCAATTATAACTTTTGCACGTCATAAGTTCATCTCCGACTGTACCTTTTCAAATTCTTATTCATACTATGATTTATAACTGACTCAAAAGCTTGTCATCTAATTGGGTCACTTTTGCGACACGCTGACCTGTCTCTAAGAAGCCAGTTATTTCTTTCTCTCTCTTCTTTAATGGCTTGAAACGCAACTGTGATGCCAATGTTTTTCTGATTTTTATCAGCTCGATTATCGGCTAATTCCAAAAAATACACCAAACTAAAAGAGGGTATCCCAACATTAAAAATCAAAACACTAATCATTATCACCACAGAAGCCACTCACAAGTTTATGTTGGTGCGAGACGAGCCGCTGCAAGGCGGCCTTGAGCGTGGGCAGCGTGGTGGTGGCGGCCAGCCGCGTGAACAGCGTGTCGGCCGCGGCGGCCAGCGCGCAGCACACCCGCGCCGCTCCAGACCCGGAGATCACGTTACCACCCTGACACAGATCACACAGACAGGGTAATGTTATACCTACCGCCGGCTTTTTAAAAAACTGGTCAACTAAAAATGGGGTTGACAAACAGACAGACAAACAACACAGTGATCTTAAAAGGGTTCCGTTTTGAAACGACAGTTCAAAATTTATGACGATCTGCACCTCTGGATAAAATGCTTCCATGGCATTGGCGTGCCGATGTCGTTGCCATACATTTGAAGATATTGAATGGCGTGAACGCTAAGAGAAAAGAGTTATCTAGAGATGCTACTCTGCTTTAATAGAAACGCTGATCAATGAGGAGATCAGTGCTAAAGACGCAGGATGAAGCGAACAGAAAGCGTGATAATCTCACTAAAGTTTTGTTATAGTTATGTGGAGTCAAAAAGATAAATCAATGCACATAACTATTTCTTCGAAAATACATCAATACTCATAAAACATTGAAAACTAACATTGAAAACTTTAATTGACTAGATTACTTATATACCTCTTGTCGACAAGTCTCCACAATTTTAGCGACGGTCATGTCATTGCTAGTATTGCTCTCGAACACGGGCTGCAGGAAATTGAACACGTCCACACTGCGGACAAGGAGATATAATTTCAGAAACTAAAGTAAACATTATTCAAACGGATAAAGGAGTTAGTGTTTACTTGAAAATTAGTCATAGTTACGTCTTAGATAGAACTAGTGGAAGGGGCAATGATTCTACGAGTTTTTCGACCACATCAAATTAGATCGGGGGGCACGGTAGTGTCCCCGCCAAGTTTCTATTTACTGCTTCAAGTTCATTCGAATGTAGTAGTTCTTAATCCGATTGTAATGAGAACGTTCCCTCACCAAGTCTCATCATCTTGTCCATCCAACCCGAGCTTAGCATCCGCCTGCAGGATGGACACAGTCTTGTTCCGTCCCGTCTGCATGGTGATGATGGGCGTGGCGTTGTTCCCCTGCTGCCCGAAAAGCGAGTGCTCGAAGCTGGACACGTACTGACACGCCGCGAAGATGTGCTCCCAACACTCCGGGGCTTTGGAGCCCAGTTCCAGGCCTCCTGAGAATCAGGGACAATTTTGGGTAAATAGTCATCGGATTTTGGCTGCTCAAAAGACAGTCAAATATGTATACATATACTTATTCTTTTGATTTCCTCTAAAAGAAATTTTCCACTGCGCTAACTTTTGACAGGATAATATGAATTCTGACCCATTCACATTTTTGCTCAATCAAGTTTGGTATATCGTAGCAATGGCCTTAACTCATTGCTAGCCCAATATTAAGTACGGGTCTCTCCTCTTGAGGAGGCCTAGAGCTAGGCCAGTTCGGATGATCAGTATCATGATATATTAGTGAAATAAATATGTTCACCAGTAATGAGTATATCAAGCGAGAGCGCGTGCGTGGACAAGATCTTCCCGTTGGGGGGCTGGGAGACGGCGGAGTTGGCCAGCAGCGCCAGGATGCTGCTGCAGCGGCTCTGCAGGCTCAGCGTGTTGCTGATGCGTGCTGCCTGGGGGATGCCATACATTCTACTTGATTATTAAATTATTAATTTGATTAAACTTACAAGGATCAAAACCTTTCTTCATAAAACAGCGTGTTCTGTTGACTTTAGAGTTATTATTTCAAAGGTTATTGTAATTTAGCTATTACCGTATGAATCTTATGAATGCATCATCTTATAAATTACTAATCTACGCCCGTACAGCCATGGTAGTGGTTTCACTAAAGGAAATCACAAACATATAAAGGTCCCACCCAATCATTCCAGGGAACATATAACCGGGATAAAAACTACCCTATTTTCTTGTTCTGGATATGGACAATCTGTGTGCCAAGTTTCACATTAGTCTGTAACTATTCCGTGAAAAAATATACTTAGTAGTGTTACCTTATGCAGCCCTTCAAGACATTGTATAGTAAGTCCTTCCCATGCAATTCTCTTCCTCTTTCCGAATGTATTGATCTTCTTGGAAATGATGCCGCGTAATTTGTGCTTCTTGTTCCTATGTCCTATCAGCGGAACGCTCAGTACTGTCACCATTGAATCCCACACGCACGTTAGTATCCTGTAACAATATTCTTTCATTGATCTCAAGTCTATTGTCAAGGTATTTTCTAAATTAATATGCAAATAGTTTTTATCTTTTGAAATTATTTTCAAAATAACAGTTTTATAACTAGTAGTTTTATGAAGATAGTTCATATTCCAATTCAATCAATGGATATATTTTCCGTCATAGTTATGTCATTTTCCTCACCATATTTTGCTATACCTGTGACTAATACCACTTACTATGTATAAAGAAAAAGATAATTTACCTTCAAGAGAAACAAATTTTTATTTACCTTCTAGCCCATCGTAAACTGGCTTGATGCTGCGGCGACTCATTCGTCGTATTATACGGCAGAGACACTTCCTTCAGCTTCTGCCAATCTGACATCACTGGGCTTTGGTCTAACCCACCAAGATCTGAGAGGGAATGATTGAAGTGTTAAAATAGAAGCCAAATCATGCTCACGCTTTGATGTAGAAGATTTTGAAACTAAAGTTACTACAGCCTTCATGTATGATGATAGTTCCTTACAATTTGCTGACGTATATAATTATAGGCGTGAAAATAAATTTATATGAAGTTAAAATTACAGGCTCAAAGATTAAAACTGATAGGTATGTCAATTTTAGTATTGAGTATTTTTGGGAGGAATTGAGAAAATTACCTTCTTTATTAATAAGAGACACATTTTCAGTAGAAATAGGTTTATGAACGATGTAACATTTATTATTCAAACAATCAACAAATCTCTTTATTGTACACTAAAATTATATCTGGATAATAAGTACATTCACTGCGAGAATGGAGGTGATTTCTAAGTTTCTGAAAGTATTACAATTACTTGACTGAACTCACCCGACAGTAGATGTATGAGCGGGTGTTCGCTAGTGGGAACATCTCGTAGTAGATCGTGGGCTAGTACCTGCTGATACATTTCCCGAAGCCACGTCGCCGACAGGTATACTAGCACGCCACTGCCTTGCACTTCTTCCACAAAATCGTCTTCTGTTAGAGGTACTGGAACTTTCTACATTGGAGGAAGGACGTTATTAGGATAATTGATAGAATATTGAGAACGATCAGTAAGATGAAGCTGAGCTGCGATTTCAGAATAAGAGAGACTAACAATAAGATTAAAATTTGGAAGAAAAAACTCTTTGTCATTATCAGAAATGAGATTCTAAGATCAAGCCACAATATAGCATAGCAAGCTTTGTAGACTATTAGAGCGAACATTGTTATGAAAGTTTGTAACTTCAACTTTACTCTGAAGCTATCCATTTTTAAGCTTAACTTAAGGTATGTACTTTATCCGGAAAAGAAGTAAAAATGCCCAGCTCACAGCTCTAGTAATTTCGATGTCCAGTAACTTGAACAACTTTTTTAGGGAGCATAACATCTAATAATGATTTGGAAAAGTCATTTAGACTGTCTACAAGTTGTTTATTTAAACACAATCTTTACTGGAGCAGCGTGGTTGAACATGCTCTAAGGCATTTATGACGAAAGATCATTGAATCCAATTATTTTCCACGGATAATACTTACAGTGGTCTCGGTGTAATACTTGATCCTTTGCTGCTTCAAAGTCAGCAGGAGAGCTGAGTACGTCGCTAGGTATATTCCATCCGCGTTCATTATACAAGCCGTGGTTGGCGGCTGTGACGCGTTGTGTTGGCAGCATTTCGATGCGAAGTCTTGCATAGCCTCATCCACCTTTAAAGTAACGAGTTTTTTTAATTATTAACAAGTATTTCAAAATTATAGTTATCTGAATAGCAGTAGCATTTCTTCAAGAAGTTTCTGGATATCCTTCAGATAAGACATGGAAATCTTTAGGTTATTCACTTAAGATTTCCACAGAGACGTAAATAATCGCATTATCATGCATATCTGTTTTATTATTCTGTATATTCTAAATACCTTAAGAATAAATTGTTGCTCCGTTTCATTTTAAAAGTACGTTGATCGTAGTCATAATACGGTTGAATTTATATTCTACACCTGATATAATAGTATCAGAAAATAAAACAGTCAACGTTAAATCATTCATCAATATAGGTAACTTACCTCTATACAAGTTCTCAAGTTGATGAGCTTAGGGATAAGAGAGTTTTGTAATGTTTTTACGAACTGTCTTGCGTTGTGCCTTTCCAAATCCACGTTACAGTCAATAGTACATCTGAAAATAGAACTTTCCATTATTTTAACAATGAGAAATCAATTTGGCATATTGCTTGAGTTTTGTCCTTGAGAAAAACTAGTTTCCAATCCTTGAACAGCAACACGATTTTAATTATACTGTAAGTAAAGTGTAGCGTTTATTTTGTGCCTAAGTTACAACAAGTCGAGATATAAAAAAATACCATGGAGTTCCTCTCAATATTATATTCTTACCTACATATAATAATTTTAAGCATGTTTTCTACTTCCTACTAGGCCAGCGTCGTGTTTGTCCATCACATCATCATCACATTGACGTATAAAAAATCAACAGCACTCAACAACGCAACTGAAGTCATTTCGAAAGACATGAATGCAAATATGTTTATCACCTGCCAAGGTTCAAACTCTTCGGAATGGCTTTAGTTTTCTCGTTGAAGGATTCCTTTTCAATTTTATTTGGTGATGGTTCACTTGCTCGCGATGGTAGGAACACATTGTCTGCGTCAGAGTCAGCTTCCGCTTCACTGCCTGAACTTACATTCTCCGGACCCGATGTGTCTACAAAATTGTAATTAGCGTTATTTATGTAATTATCTTAAGTTTAATGATTTAATCGTTCCTGACTTACCGGAAGAGTCATGATCTATGTCCTCATTATTTTGCAGGACAGCTACTACATCTCTGAAATAATGATTAAAATAGTCGAATGATTCATTATCTTTTTGGAATTAAAATATAGATAAAGGTAATTATTTAACCATCACAGAAATTTATGTTAAAATAGATCATTTACAATGCCTTCAGTGTTCATGCTCATTACCTGTAAGGACTGGGCAATCTCGCCAAGGTCTGGTAAGTGAGGGGTCCGGTGTAGTCAGCATCTTGCAGCTTGGGCCAGTGATTCAGGATGAGGGTCGCCACATCTGGGGACAGGTAGTCCACTGATCCAGCGCAGAGTTTCTCCAAGGCATCGAGCAAGGACACCACGCACTCTACTGCTGCTGCCACTACTTCTGGGTTGCCGCTGCGACCACATTCTTCAATGCCGTCCATTATCCTGTGGACGATGAAACCTGTAGTCTAACTTGTCAGCAAAGTTCTTTCGGATGTATTCCTCGTAGAATATTGATAAATTGGCGCTGTGTGAAGTGTTTGATATGATAATAATGATAAGGTGTGATGTTCGTTTCTTCTAACTATTGCAAATTATTGTTATTGCATGGAAGACTTGAGAACAGGTAGCTAATAAGCACAGTAAATCAAAAGCACAAAGAAACGAGTTAAAAATACTTTGTGTATTCCTAACGCCACAGCCAAACGACATTCGAGTGTTACACCTTAGGGGGCTGAATGGATCTTAACAACAGAACTTACAGCCGCACAATCGCCATGTCATCACTATGCCGTTCAGGTTGGTTCAGCAGCACCAGTTGGCAGAGTCGCTGGGGCTGCAGCAACTCGCGGGTGCTCCGCAGCGGCTCCACGCGGTGCGCCACGGGCGGGTACAGTAGCATGCGGTGGTAGAGCGCCTCTAGCACGGGGCGGAGGGTCGCCGTGGAACCCACCAGCCGGACTAGCTGGTTGGATATGCTGTTGCGGAATATTGATTACTTGTTTATAAGAGATTCCTTAAAAAGGATACGTCTTATTTCAAACACTGTAAATATAACTATACAGTTCGAAAAGAGGCCTGAATCGATGTCTTATTACCTGTAAATAGCTTTAGCTTGTTTGCTATTAAATCTAGGTGCGCAGACCAACGCTCCGGAACCTCTGCCCGAATCGTCTACTAGGTGGCCCTCGTGTTCCCTGAAAAATATTGACTATGTAACTACAGTAGGAATATTTGTGCGCAGCATCTAAATCTGTGTGAAGTTTAGGTATGTTCTATTTCATATTTCATTATATCGTTAGATTGGAGTACATGAGTCAGCTTGAGATTTACGTTCTATTTAAGGGATTGTTATTTAACTTTAAAATTTTCCTTCATCTTCCATTTTACGAAGTATCAATATTTCTGATATTTATTCCTGTCAAACCAGCTTTTCAAACAATTTACTTATTCACTTTATTAAAGATTACCTGGATTTTATGTTCTTGTCTACACGTGGAGTTCCGAGAAAGGATATCAGCGACGGGCAGAACTTCTGCCACAAGAACGTCGTGAAGTGAGAGTTGCCGTTCACTCGTTCGGACAGACTCGACATTAACGTCAATAAACAGTCCAAGAAGAAGAGGGCAATTGGATTTTGTTTCGGTATCCTGAAAGAGACAAATTCAGATTGGGATATTAGGATTCTTATTCGATTTATACTGTAGATTTGTGCCAAATGCTACTTGCATTTGGCAAATACGCTGTCAGGGTGGTAAATGATCATCGTCTCTCTGCAAGTCTCTCGTGTCTATGCACCGACAGAATGCCCGCCAGGAAGGAAGCAATAAGTAAATTAGCTTGATCTCTGGACTTACTGGCATCATTGTTAAACATACTGATTATCGTTGAACTTTAGAAGGAGGGATTGCGACATTGAGATTAAAATGGATGATACATACATAGCCCAGTGATTTCCAAAACAAGGCACTTTATGTATACTGATTGTGAGTACATTTAATATGGCATACTAGTTACTCACATTTGTGTTTCGGACAGCCTGCTGCAAAGGTATTGAATGACCGGAATAACTTCGCTATAGCAACCAACAGCTACGATATAGTTTCTTCCGATTGGTGAACCTTCAGACAATAACTCCTGGTATTCTTCATCTTAAATTATAAGAACATTTGTTTATATTAAGAACGTGTTATTTAATACATAACATATACTTTGTATTAGGTAGACAATATTAAATTGTTTTTCAGTTCTCCAATTCTCAGGAATTGATTGAAAAAATATTGCCCAAATTGCCTGTAAGAATACATAGGTTGGTGGTGGACGTTACATTAGCTTCAACCTATTAATGTATTACTAAAAGGCTAGGTACTAGGTCTCTCCTCTTAACTGAAGAAACTTAGACCATAATTCATTATACGCGCTCTCATGTGGAATGGTATATTTACCATAATGGTCACTATATTTTGATCAACAGCGCATTTGATTTCTACTTTGTAGCTTGTAACAGCTATTTGCTAGTCTTTGAGTCCTGCAGTCTTTTGAGTCTTTTCGGCATCCTATGGTATGGTCAGATTCTTTAGCGCCGTCTTTTGAATGTACTTACTTTGTTGTTGCTCCAGACTTAGTCCCGAAGTTAGCGTGTCTTTAAATGGCCTGTAAGTGGACTATAGTACTTACCTAGTTGTGCGCAATATGCCCTAAGTGCCTGTGCGGCTGCGGCTCTTGCGGCTGCGGCCACGTGCGGTGCGGCGCCGGCAGCCTCCGCGCACCGGCCGCACGCCCACACACACAGCCGACCGTTCAACGTGCGTCGAGGAGAGAGCGCCAGGGATAGGTACATCCGGAATATTTGGACCTGGACCATGTTACAGTACACCTCTAAATATTAGGATAGTTGTTTTTAAAGTTGCGAGCAAACAATCAATCAGACGAGCCACCTGATGGAAAGTTGCTATCGTCGCCCATGGAAACCAACGGTTGCATTTACGGGCAAGGAAGAAAAAAATCATGACGACATTGTAGATCAGATGATGACCCTGTCTGCAGAGCGAAGTTAGGATAGATTCAGAAGATGCAGATAAATTTTTCGTTCTTAAGTTATACGCAACTTGCTTCATGGATGAAATTAGTGGTCTACTGATTGTGTACTCAGTCTGTCTAAGTTAAAAAAATAATAGCTAACAATATGCAGATTCCCCAGTTAGGTAGAAGAAATATTCATCCAGCATCTGCAATTTGTCTGTAAGTTAGAACTTGATAGTTTTTGGAAACATAGTTCACCCTCACCTATATACGTAAAAAATAGTACCTAATAACATTGTACCTGGGTGTCGGGCTGGTGATACATGACGGAGGTGGTTGCGCATAGCAGCTGCGAGGGCATCCATAGCGAATCGTCTTCCGGTTCGATACCCCTGTGAAATCTGTCGTCGCGAAGAATTTTCTGAAATTTTTACAATATATTCTAATTGTAATATTTTAAATAAATTATTATGAATAGGCAAACATAACATAACACGCATTGTTTCTAAATATTTGAGCTTAGGAGAAATTGGTGCAGAGCAATGAGTGTACTTAGAAGTACTTAGATCGAATTGTTTACATTAACTTCTAACGCTGTATATATGTATGGACATATCCATGAGCGGAGTGGGACAGCTGGTTCCCCCTGGGCTTTGTAAAATTCCTTTTGTATTATGCGGGAGTTCCCAAAAACACAATTGGCCCTACCCCTCTCCGGTTTAAAACATTCTGATTTGCTTTTCTAAAGGCCAGAAGCTGTGCACATCCATAACATGTTGTTAATATTATCTATTACTAATGCGAGTTACTAACATCAATTTTGTGGTACAGTAAATATTATTATTATCATTATTATTCGCCTCTTCATACATAAAATTGGATAGGAATACAAAATAGAAAGCTCAAGATTCAGTAGCATTTCTGTTCCCTGCGCATATTCTCTCGAAAGTCTCGTAACGTGACGTAAGCAATGACGCAGATATGGATTAGATTGAATTCATGAAAGTTTAATACCCTTAACTTGGATATTAGTGTAGAAAAGCTTAACTTCAAATTGTCGAATAAGATTTATTTCCTATGTGCATTTTCCGCCATCTTGAAAAAAGAGTTTCATTCAGTTTTTTGACAATAACTCGGCTCGCCGTTGAGATTCGAAATTTTTGATACAATCTTTTTTGTTGCTTTTTTGTCTCGATTCACATGCATTTCCAAATGTATAAAATGACTGGACTACTATGAAATATTGTTTTTATCTATATGTGGGTTTGTTCTATGACACATAATATGTTGAATGACTGGATGCCTGAATGACGCACATGAAATCCCTGGAGTGCGTAGGCGACCAACTTGGGGCGTTTGGTCTCGAGCGCGGTCTGCAGCGGCAGCAGACAGGCGCGCCGCAGCTCGTGCGCGGGCCGCCGGGGGCTGCTTTCTTGAAGACATAGTACTTCTGCAAACAAATTATCTCTTTGTTCAACTTTTAGTGTATTAGGTGTAAGGTCCCTAGACGATCATGATTGATGAGTTGGATGACGATCCTTCATGCAGCTAAGGTTCAAATATAGTTGAAACCAATTTCACCTCTCCTGACCGTGATGCAAAGTTAGTGTTTCCCCGGGTATTTCTTAGCCAAAAAGCAAGATCGCTCAAGTGCAGATTAATTTAGTTCAAGAAAACTAGCTGTTAATCTCTTAAAACTATTTAACTTTGACCTTTGACTCAACTCAAAATGTAGTACACTTGTCTTTTAATTTTATACACATTATGAATTTTCATTACAACTATACTTCTACTACATACTACAACTATCCTTACTTACGTTACGTATCGAAAAAAAAATTTTTTGTCCTACAAAATGGCCATTTTGTAAAACGGATGCAACGAATTTTCAGCATTTTTATGTTGCAATATTTCACTCGAAGCCGCAGGTAAAGAAATTACTTAGTAAAGAAATTGAAAGGTTGTTTTGCTACAGTACCTACAACTAATGAGGGATATTATAAAAAGCTTACCTAAAGCTTCCTGACATGATTTCTTGAGATTACTTAGCTTCGGTCCTGTCGCTTCCTTGAAAATATCCTGAAGCAGTTCTTCCATATCAGTCACTCACAAAAAACATAATTGTTTAAGCACTATTTCACTAGTGTTATTTTACGATGCAATTAGAATATTATTACGTTTGCTCAACCAAGAAAAAATATTTAGTTTCCAAAACAGATACTGCGTATCATCAATAGACAGTGAGTGGGTGTCGGTTTATCAGCGCACTCACGCCCTAGCCCTGCTCAGTGGAAAAATCAATAATTCGGCGCATTGTTTTTAGTTTTGTTACGGTAACATCAACAGGTGGCTTCAGTTTATATAACTTACCTGCAACTTAATGACATGCTAGTATGACCACCAATAAACTCCCTACATTTTATTAGAGTAGATTTATTTGTTTTTAATAAAATTGTTGTCACGCTATTTAACGCCTGGGTAGTATGAGTTAGTTATTTCGTACTACAAACAATTACATAATAAGTAGTTATTGATAAAGATGGATTTATTTAAACAATATCATTATCAAAATTCGAAGAAATTACTTTTAGATTAGGAAGAATGTAATTTACAGTTAGCAGTTTTAAACTTTTTTAAATTTAGCGCCATATTATCACACGTTCCGTTCAGGCACTTCAATATTTAATCAACTTTCAACGTTTTAAATCCCTACATTTTAACTTAATGATAATTATTATTTTTGTAGTTGGTGGTGGTGTGTTCATGGTTTAGTTTTATTATGTTGTAGGTATTTTACAGATTCTGTTATGCGCCCTCCATACTCGCGCGAGAATCTCGCCGAGAATCTCGGCAAGAATCTCGGCGAAAATCTCGGCGAGAACTTCCTTGGGTACACACTCGCAAGGTTCTCAGTACAGTTCTCACGCTCGATGACTATGGACTAGGGCTTGAATATCGGAATCTCGGAATCTCGAAATATCGGAATCTCGGACCGTGAAACCCGATATTACAATTCCGATACTGAGTGATTCGATATCGTAATATCGGAATCAGTAATTTTTTTATTTTAATTTAAACAAAATGATTTTAATGCGTGCCACAAGGTATATTGACCACTAGGTCATAAAATTGAGCAAGTAAGTATAAATATTTTAGCTGTGTAGAGAGGTAGAGTTAATATCTTTAACCGTATTCCTGTTGTGAGTCTGCTCAGCCTACTGCACGAATAATGCGACACAGAAAAAATCTATTCCAAACATAATTTATCTCCTTAATCTCGGTATACCTAATAATTTCATCATCTTCTGCAGATCATCTGTACGAATCTCTAGTTGCTGAGAATTCGCATCTAACTGTCAATGGCCATTTACCGCAGATACCTCATTGACCATTGTATATCGGAGGTTCACATCTACAACAAAGGTTTTTAAAACCTTTCGATGTCTAGACGTGAACAAAGCTAGTGGACCAGATGGTATTCCAGGTATCTACTGTTTTGCCACGCTTGGTTCGTCTCTCAATTAAGACGAGCATAGTGCCTCAGGCATCGAAGCGTGCCAACGTGCAGTCCGTGCCCAAGAATGGCAATCGAGCTGACCCTGCTAATTAACGGCCAATTTCAATTACCAACATACTCAGGAAGATTATTATTGAACATGCGCCTCGTTGCATACCTAGAACACAATGATCTCCTTAGTGACCCTAGCACTATAGCCTAACGCATACCACTCTACCGCATTCTAGCGTATCTCACCCACTCGTATCTGGGGCGAGGACCTTAAGAATAATGTAGAGGCGGTTGCCTTTATCCCTTGACATTTCGAAGGCCTTCGATACGGTTTAGCATGTTAGCCTATTGATCATGCTTCCTCCGTATGTCCTATTCCCTGGCCTGATCAGCTGGATTAAAGACTTTCTGAGTGAACGTTCATTTAGAGTCGTTATCAAAGATTATTCGTCCCAAGCAACCTTACATCACAATCATCTATTCCTGCTGCATATCAACGATCTGGTCGAGCGATACCTGACAAGCTTCCGACCAGTAACGACCAAAATACAGTCTGAAGAGAGGCCCGGGTTGAAAGAGTGAATCACTGCCTGATGTCACCGAATAGGGCGACGCCAACCTTGTGAAATTCAACGCCACAAAAACAGAAGCATTTATTTTGGCCCTACTTTTCAGAATGTATCCTTGAAATACTCCCACCACAAGAAATTGAGATATCCTTGAACCTTAAATTTGAGCGGTTTATTGAATCCAAAGTTAAGGCAGCTGCCAGGAAAGTAGGCGTCCTAGCAAATGTGTTGCGATATTTCAAGTCAATTCAGCTTTTATCCTTGTATAAAGCATAGCTTCTGCCGTACAGCTGTCACATTTGGTACAGCTGAATTTCATCTATCAGTAAAAACTATTTTGCGATTCAAAAATTCTAAAAAAATTAAGGTCGTGAACTTTTAACACGAAAACCAAACCGAATTGAATAGATTTAGGTGATATTTGCAACGAACGTGAATTAAACAGTACTAAAGACGTTATTATTTCATTATCCTATTGATTAAAAACCTTTCTGCTATCCAAGACGTCCTACTTTACAATATAAAATTAAATTTAAATTATTTAAAAAAAATTGTTTAATTCCGATATTGATATCGGAATTCCGATATTAGCATCAAATATCGAAAATCAATATCGATATTGAAAACCTTCCGATATTACAAGCCCTACTATGGACGCAGAAGTAATTGCTGCGGCAAGCTTATTACTATGCGCATTTGCATATTATAATTACGCTTATATTAAAGATAAAAAACAAATTAAAAAAAAGTGGAGAAAAAGAAGACTACTTAACTACTTAATACGTGTAAACCGAACATAGCCGAGCATTTTTTTTCTTTCTTTCTTTCTTTCTTTCTTTTTTCTATAAATATTGAATTATCATCGGTCTTCGATAAGTCTACAAAGTTTGGAAGAAGTCTAACCTAACTAAGTTTAAAGCTATTATAAAGCGTATATCTAGGTTTTTCCTTTCTTTTTTTCTTTTTTTTAATATTGAATTGTCATCGCGGCATCGGTCCTCGATAAGTCCACGAAGTTTTTTTTATGGAAACAGCCGGCAATCGAGCTGACGATCTACCTGATGGTAAATGGCTATCGTCGCCCATGAACATCAGCAACACCAGAGGTAAAAGCGAAAAGTAAAAGTAAAAGCGAACCCCATGGAGAAATAACAATAGTAATAATGGTATTAATTAACAATTAAAATCAATACTACCAATATAATCCCTCCGAGGGTCCTACCACCAGGGGGCCGGATTTAGTCGCCTCTTACGACACCCATCCAGCGTGGGTTTGGGGTTAGTATTCTAAAGCCGCCCCAATACGGAGAAAAAAATTATTTGTTTATGTACCTACGTAACGCACTAGCCAAGGTCCACACACTGCCGATTCATCGTTGCGATATTCATGATTGCATGGATTTTTGTTGCGATCGCCGATATCGTCTGCGATCAAGCAAATCGTTAACAATCTTAACATACACTACCGATCCGTCGTTGCCGACCGATCGCAACGACGGATCGCACAGATCGCATCGTCTAAATGTAGTGATTAAGTACTCTGTGTGCAAGACTGTGCGGTTGCCTAGGTAACTTCGCATGTGTCGCGTTGGTTCACTATCAATAATTTGCTTTTAAATGCAAAAAAAACTAAATGTATAGAGTTTGTACTACCTAATGTTAAAAAAGTTAACAAATCTCTCAGACTGAATAATGAAATATTGCACATGGAGGAATCCACGGTCTTTTTAGGGGTGACCTTAGATAGTAAACTTCAGTGGGGCCCACATATAACAAATCTCGCGACTAAACTCGGTAGGGCTGCTTACGCTGTTAGGAAAATAAGGCAGTTTACTGACGTCGAAACTGCTAGGATGGTTTATTTTGCATATTTTCACAGTATTATGTCATATGCCATCTTGCTGTGGGGCAAAGCAGCCAGTATAGAACAAATTTTCATACTACAAAAAAGAGCTATTAGGGCTATTTATAAACTTAGATCTCGTGAAACTTTGCGTGACAAGTTCAAAGAAATAGGTATACTTACAGTAGCCTCACAATATATCTATAGTAACGTGGTTTTTATACGGAATAATATAAGCGCGTATAAACAAAATTTTGATATCACTAATCGCCAAACAAGAAAAATGCACCAGTTAGTAACGCCATCTTACCGTCTTTCTAAAGTGAAGCGATCTTTTATGGGCCGTGGTGTACAGTTCTATAATAAAATCCCAAAGTTAATACGTGATTTGCCAGTGGAATTATTTAAGAAACATGTAAAATCTCAACTTTTAGGGAAAGGCTACTATACTGTAGCTGAGTACATAAATGACAAAGACGCATGGAAATGACCAGATCTGCAACCAGTTCCGTACAGGCTAGTGATACTTCTTTGTAAGAAATATACCAATGTATTTTATTTTTAAAAGATGTGCTGAGGAGTTTCTTTCGGCTTTTCTTCTCCTCCATGACAAAGCACCTTTCCGAAAAGCTGGTAAATTAAAAAAATGACGTGCATAAGTGTATCAATGATACCTACATGAATAAATGATTTTGAATTTGAATTTGAATTTAAAACTAAGTAAAAAATTATCAACACAGGTTCTCGTCAGTTTCTCGCGCGAAAAAACCGAGAACACGGCGAGAACCTGCGAAGATTATGTGAATCGGTTCCACATTCATGTTCTCGTGTTTTTCTCGCGTTCTCGCGAGATTCTCGCGCGAGTGTAGAGAGCCCTTTAAATATGTGAATGAACATTCACAACACGCAGCCGTAGGTATATGGCAGGGCCGGAGTGACGCAGGCAGAAGATCTATTCTTTATATTTCTATTTGTAGAAAATATTAAAATAGTTTAACGGAGGTATTAAGTTTACTTAAAATTAAATTATCGATAAAAACAGAAACGCGATAATGGTGTGGAACTCGGAGACCCGTGGCCGCGTGGTGGAGACTGCATTACATTTATTATCTATCACTTTGTGTCTATGGTATCAATCATAAACATTACTGCCTTGCTTGTCAAATACATGTTGTCAAAATTATCAAAAGTGTCACTCACTGTTGACAGCAATGACAGCTCAAGTCAATCAATCAGACTAAATCAGTCAAAATAGAAAAATGGTGTCTTGGAGTGCTTTAGGCCGATCTCTCGGCATAAATGTGCTGAAGAACTACACCAAAACACCATTTATAATACAAAATGCTAAACTTTCTACCGGGAAGATCCTCAACGGTGATCATGGCCACAAAACAATGGCATTGCAGCCATCTAGGTATAGTATCAATATACCTACTGATTATCTAACCATTAACCATTACCATTACTCAAAAATTGTCTTTAATACTATATTCGTTTACGTCAATAACTGTTCTGTTTAATTTAACTCATAATTAGTAATTTTATAAAATCTTCCGAACTTTGTCATAGATAATTTTCTCAAGACATTCTTCATTATATTCGCTAATTATTCGATTTGAATCCCTTACATATTTTAATATAAAACAACACGTGCACTAAATATGTCCCTATTTACGAAGTTAATTTAAAATCAATATTTATAATTATATTCTCTTGAAAAGCTACTTAAGATTTATTTACTGTTTTCTAGATGGCAGTGGCACAAATTCAAGGACATGCTTCACTTCTACTTAATGGTTGGCTTCATCCCAGTTGGCCTGATTATATTCTACACCAATGTCTTCATTGGTCCTGCCCAGCTTACTCCGATCCCTGATGGCTATGAACCGAAGCACTGGGAGTACCATCGTCATCCCATAACCAGATTCATTGCGAGATATATTCATAACAGTCCTCAGCAGGTGTGTATAAAATTAATTACTATTTATATACCTTATTAGTTTATTACTATTTAATACTTGTCTTGAGCTATGTCAGATGTGGAGCTATTGATACATCAAGTAAGTAACTATAAGCCCAGTCAAATTAACTCTATAAATGTAATTAAGAAGCAAGTGGTAAAAAACTTTTGATGGCTTTAATTAAATTAATACTTATTTTTAACTTCCAAATTGTCCAAAGAAGTGTAATAAATCTAATACATAAAATAAAGCTTTTGAGCCAACATTAACCAACGCCTACAAAACAGATTTATCAATTTTGCTTCGTTAGGAAAAAAGTTGCAATGGTTAATAGAAAACTATTGTTAAAACTCCATTAGCTAAGGTCTTTCAGATGATTGTTTTACATAATTGAACATATTGTGAAACATTAATCTAAAGTTATTTTCTAATAGAGTATTTATGACAGTCATGATATTTGGCATATGTGCCATCACAATAACTTATGCATTGAGACATTGCAATGTGATAATAGAAAAAGGCTATTAACACTCCATAGGTCCAAATTAAAAAAAAAAAAAACATTAAAAAATTATAGTTCTCTAAAATGTTCTTAATCTTATATGGCATCAGCTGTAATTCGAAAGTATGGTGGACTATGGTATTAACATGTTTCATTTCATTAACCGAAAGAAAAAAAGGGGGAGGTTTTCAATTTGACACTTACATTTGTTTTTTTTAAATGTATGATTTCATTAGAGGTTGGGGTGGTAAGAAATTTGCCAAACTTGTCTCATAATGTATTTAAGATGCAGAGAAACAAAATAAAAAAAAATGAGTTCTCTTCCTTGTGAATAACAGTTACATAAATAGTTATAGAATTGGTTCTCTTATAGTTTATTTATTTATTTATTTAGCTTTTTGCACCATACAATTTGTATAATAGCAAAGGCGGACTATTATTAGAAGACTAGCGCTCCGACTGCAGCTTTGCCAACGTTTGCCGGGATAATTAGTACCCAATGTCTTATTCCAAAGCATGGCCTGTGTGCTTTTCATGAAAATTTATTCAGTTGTTTTTGCGTGAAAGAGCCACAAACATCTGTACAAACTTTCACATTTAGCATTTTCTGGGATAATATGTGTACACTGTACCCAATATGTTATTCCAGATCATGGTCCACCTGAAATATAGCACATATTTCATGAAATATGAAATATAACAAATATTTCATGAAAATCTATTCAGTAGTTTTTGTGTGAAAATCGTAACAAAAATCCAGACAACAATTTCTATGTATAATATAAGTAAGATATAAGATATATCACAGAAGCATGTCATTAAATTTCTTTCTTATATTTCAGGAGTACGAAAAGTTTATGCACTTCCTAGATGAAGAACAACAAAAAATCAAGTTGCGTGCGTTGGAAAAGCAAATAGTTGCAAGAATGGCCGAACGCCAAGACTACCAGGCTTACTACTACCGACCAATGGTCAATAAGTACTTGAGAATTAACAAGCAGACCGGTGACGAGATGGTTGATAGGTTGGGTGAATTTGATGATTAATTATTATAATATTTATAAAATGAGTGATAAGCTGTTTCCAGTTTAACTAACAGTTTTAGTGTATTTAGTAATCAAGTGAATTGTTTAAATAATTTTCCTGTAGATAAATAAAGCTTTTGTTGCTTATATTGATATTCTTTTTTTGTCAATTTGCAGTATACTTTATTTTTAACTGACTTCAAAAAAAAGGAGGTTCTCAATTCAACTGTATTTTTTTTATGTTTGTTACCTCAGAACTTTCGACTGGGTGAACCGATTTTGATGATTCTTTTTAATCGAAAGCAGGTGCTTGTCATGTGGTCCCACATAAATTTAAGCGAGATCTGACAAGTTGTTTTTGAGTTATTTTGAAGTCTGTTATTTTTGGTTAGTAAAATTTAGATTATTAAGGGACAGTGTGTGTTACGATTTTAAAAGGATTAAAAATAAAAATTGCATAATGTATTATCTAGGTATTTCTGTGTTATTTGCTGAAATTGTATTGGAAGCATGGAGGATAGAGTAGGGCCATCTCTGTGTATGAAAAGTGTCCGTAAAAAAACATCCAGCTATGTTCGAATACTTATCTATTTATCAGCCATGTTCATATATCAATTTTACACACACTAGCGCCTATCTGAAATGGCCATTATTAGAACCTCTATTTTCAGTAAACAGCTTTTCAACTTTCCCCTCATATTAGGTAGATGGCCCTCCTACCTTTTCTATGCTCCATGATTGGAAGGAACTCTTTGTTTCAATAAATTGAAATTACGACAGCTAAAACAATTACCTAAAAGCTGTTAATAAGAGTAAATCTAATTTTCTTTAACTCTAATTTTCAATTTTATGCATGTATTATGAATGAATTATTACTTGCTCCGGTGAACAACAACACCGTAAGGATACCTGCACACCTACGAACTTCATATTGTTAATAATGTGAAGTCTGCCAATCCACACCAGATGATCGTGGTCACTACTCACTACACTCTCAGTTTCGACCATTGCCTGAATAGGATTTTTAACCGACTTCAAAAAAAGGAGGAGGTATTCAATTCAACTGTATTTTTTTATGTTTGTTACCACAGAACTCTGGGTGAACCGATTTTGATGATTCTTTGTTTAATCGAAAGCAGGTGCTTGTCATGTGGTCCCACATAAAGAACGAGATTTGACAAGTAGTTTTTGAGTAATTTTGAAGTCTGTTATTTTTTGTTAGTAAAATTTAGATTATCATTTATTAAATAGCAAATGAAATATTAAACACTTACTTGCAGACATTTTACTTTGGCTGGGAATAAATTCCCATGAATGACTTTTGAAAGTTCTTATGACACGGCGAATATCTATTTATTGTAAGTAAATAGAAACATTAAAGGTACCTTGACAAATAATTTAAATCAAACTCAGTATGGTAACATCATTATTTATTTATTTTACAGGAAATTCTAACGACTGACAATAAATTCCGACATGAAATTTTATAAAATTAATGTCAACACTTATCTAGTTACTTGCTAAGCGCATCCTGATATTATGATCCTACATCTTTGAAGACTTGATTTCTAGTTGTGTTGCTAAAATGGCGTATGTTAAAGATTTATTTTTTGTATGATAGATTAGATTTTCAATTATTTATTTTATTGTCGCTAAATAAACTAGCGTTTGTAACGATAATATATAAGAAGAAGCATCACGAGTTTATTAATAATAATGAACAATGTATCAGAAAGGTTATTGCACAGAAAAATATACAAAACTTATTGTATTGTAGCATTGTTGCCTAATAATAATAAAGAGTAGGTAAAGTAAGTACGAAAAATTAAATCTAGGTAATAAATAAATTCTTTGGCGGTGCAGGAATGCACAAGCTCTTATTTACAATGTTGTGTTGATTGCGAGGCGTTTATAAGGCATATAATAGCACAATCTTAATATACGCAAGATGACTGTATAAAACTCGAAGTTGGCGTATCGTAACCCAGTTGTCCAATAGAGATTCACGACATCTCTGCACATGTCAATCCTACGATGTATTAAAATTACCACATTGTTAAACTGGACGCACATAATAATATTAGAGACGAAACGAGTTCACAAAGTTCGATCGTAATTTTATTTATTTTATGATTTATCTAGTGTTTGCCTTATTAAAAACTCGCAATCGACATGTCGGCGGCGGACCGTTTATCTGGCCAGTGAATAAAATGCTTCGACATTTCATGATATTAGATATGCCGTCACGTCATTTCATGATCTGGCAACCTTTTCATCCATAATCTAATACCTACCCTAAATAAAAATCTCGTATCGCGGTGTTTATGGCCGATTTTGGCCGCACTCCTCAGAAAGGGCCCGACCGATTTCTATTTTTAGAGTTTACTTCCTTATCTATCGATTTTATGAGGTATGAGATTTTATGGAGAGTAAAATCAAACTTTTCCCGTTACGTTATGCGTTATGTTTGTAATTCGTAACACAGAATCTAGATGGCGTTGTATGGCTGCTCAACAACAACGCCATCTAATGATAATAATAATCTTGGTACACCCTATTCTGATGATGTGAAACATCATCGTCATCAAAATCATCATCATGATCATGGCGTTAAACTCGTCGTCCGTCGGAGCTGACACACAATTTGTGTATTTGGTAGATATAAGAATAGGTCGTAAAGTATATTTTTTATATCGCTAAGTGATTAGAATGTTCCTAACTTCCTATCCCGAAAATTTTTAGCAGAGTGTTGTCCAGTCAGCTAGTAGGTAATGTATAAAATCATCTGTGACATCGTTATATTTTTCTCTCGTTGCTTGTAAGGCATGGACTATCTTCCATGTTGTGTGGACAGAATACATCCCATGTAAATGTATGCTGCATGTTTTTAACGTTTTAGTTATTGGTAGGTAGATATCATGAAAGGTCAAGCCATTTTGTGATCTGGCCAATTATATGATCCGCCGTCGACAGACACAGAAGTAAATTACAAAACGATATGATTTCATTATCCCGTTCATTCAGTCTTCGCAGTTTGTATAAGTTCAAACTATTATCCAACAACTATGTATTGATTGCTTTTCATACTTTTGAATTTAAAACTATATACAACGTTCCTAATATAAACAACAAGTTTTTGAAGAAGTTATCTATTACTTTATAACAGAAATATCTAGTTGTTGTAGATGGATAAAATGTTTGAGATCTAATTTAAAAGAATCTAGTACTAAAGATCGAGTACACTATTACTTTAACAATATTTAGGGCCCTATGAAGATTTGTTAAATACATCCTATTAAAATTGATTTCATCATTCCTCATCCATAACTTGTCAATCTAATATCTAAAGACGGCTACGAGTTTCTACTGCATAAAATATTAAAGTTCAACTTTTTATTTATTCTTTTCTTTTTCTGCTTGCGCCGCTAATTTTGCCTCTTTTTTCGCTTTTTTCTTTTCTTCCTTCGCTAACAGTTTTGCTTGCCTTTCTTCTTCCTTGGCTTGGAGTTTAGCTTGCCTCTCTTCTTCTTTAGCTTGCTGTTTTGCTTCTTTCTTGGCCTCCTTTTCGGCCTTTAACCTTAATTTTTCTTCTTTCTTCTTTTCAGCTATTTCGTTCTTTTTATTATCTGTACTTTCCTCTTTTTTGCTTTTCTCTCCTGGTTTGGCGTTTTCATCTGTTTCCTTTTTCTTTTTTTCTTCTTTCTTGGGTTTTGCTTTAGGGGTTTCTTTTTTTCGTTCAGTCTCTTTGCTTGAATCTCTGGATTTCGGTGGATCATCTTTACTAGGCGGTTTTAATGGCCGGAAAAAGTGTGGTTTATTCTTTTGTGGTGAAGTCTCTAGCTGCGTCACTATTTTTTGAGCGCATCTGAAATGATGAAAAATCTCTTGTTAGTTAGCACTATAAAAATTCTCATTGACACACGGAGCAACGTATAGTTTTAACTTATATTACGGGCTATTGTCTCTGAAAATAGATCTGTTCCCGAGGGATAAGAGATACAAGTTAGGATGAAGGATCTGATAAATAGTAGAATATGTATGAATATGTTTTTAATTTTAGTTAATACAATAACAAAATTGAAACCCTAAAACGATATTTATAATGGGATACATATAAAAATAGGTAGATATATAATAAAAATAATAATAATAACAAAAACACGATTAGGAATTGTTACCTTAGTTTCGGAGCACTTAATACTACAGAGGTTTCCAGAATCAAAGTGTGTGGGTTACTAGTGTACATTCACGTTCTTATGGGTATATTCACCGTATTCTGGTGGACGCAGAAGCTGAAGCAGCGCTCTCTCGTCTTCCTTCGCGGAATTCCCTCTGGAACTCCCTGATCGGCGGGAGCCTGCCTGATGGCTCTCCTCCGGCTGGGCCGCCGGTGTAGCTATGTACTTGATAATCTTGGAGACGTGCCTAAACAAAAAATAAATCATGAAATTACCAGCAAATTTTACCTACAAGACACAACGAGAAGTAGTACCTATTTTCATACTTTTTCTGTTTTGATCAATCTTGATCAACCTTGAGTTTAAGCTGATTTCTGTTGATTGTGGTGATCTCTATTCTCTACTGAACCATAAGGTGAAAGGAACCATAAGGTCTCCTATTGGACTCCTCTTGGAGGTCATTAGACCCTGTAACCCAGTTTAATCCGGACGATACATGCATGGTGGCAGAATTTTCAGTGCTAGGCACGTCTGCTCATTTGACGGCCAATCGCATGAATATTTTTCTTGATTACATCAATTTTACACTATCTTTTTCGGGACTTTGGCTCTAGATACATGTCTGTGGCTCTAATGTAGGTAGCCTGTAGCTTGAGGGTCTCGTACGAAACTCACCTTCATGCTGTGATGCTGCGAACGCCGAAGCGTGTTGGAAGCGGGTTGTCTTGGCCGGGGCGGAGCGCTAGCAGTTGGCACGCGGGGCACCGCCCCGAGACACGCGCCGCCGCACTTCGCCCCGCCACACAACTTTGTCGAACAAGTATTGTTGCTGACATTGCCACCGCTGTTGGATGACACTGACGACACACCTAGAGAAAGAGGGTAAGAAGGTGCTCAAAGGTTAAGTCATAGCATTTTTTATATCTAAGTTTTAGTTTGTAACACTAATCCTCGTGGTTGTCTACTGTGGATCTATGGACGAATTAATATTGTCACATCTATTCTTTCCTAGATGTCCGATGTTATGCTCCAGTTCGATATTTTGTACTCTTGCTGTCATGTCAACTGTTGGCTTGTATGCCGGTCATAATCGTAGAAAGTATGTGAATCTGACAAAAATGCTGGAGGGATATTGGAAAGGACTACAGTATCTATGTACCGCAACCACATTTTCCTTTGATTTATTACTCACCAGAGATGGAAGATTCACCACTAGTGACGGAGTAAAGCGAAGCGGATGCTGGCACGGAGCGTGCCCCCACTGAATATGACGACACCGAGCCTGGCACACCCCAAGACTTGCCGCTGCCACTCGATACCTGAAATGATGGAACATTGAAAGTTATATTCAGGTCTTGTTATCGAGAGCAAAATTCTAATCCAAACTTACTTTATCTCATTAAGTTCAGGATTACGTGTGTGGAGATTTATATTTAAAAGCCTTCTCGGCGCTTGCCGCTTATGTTCTAACTTTACCCATGATGTAACCTAACCTTACCTTAGCCAAACATTTTGGTATTAAACTGTACGAACACTGGCTTAACGTGGCCATAATAGGTTGTTATAGGCCAAGACTACGAATGTTTCATTTATAATATGCGTCATAGCGTCTTGGTAAGATTGGACATTGCAGCGAAGGTCCAGAATCTCGTGTGGAAGCACCGATTACAAAAATACCTAACCTACTAATAGGACCAAAACCGCTCATATGCTTACCTGCCAACTCTTGCTGGTGACGAGGCGCGGTGCTTGTCGCAGCCGCAGTATCTTGGCTCGGCATATGACGCAGCGCAGGGGCAGCAGCCGCTGGCTGACAGCCATCTGGATGGTCTTCACGAAGCAACGGCGGCACACCACGCGATGCCCGCAAGGGGACGTCTGCATCGTCGCCTTCGCGTTCACACATATTACACACTGAAAATAAATTTTACTTTTATTACTACTTAGGTATATGATTATACTTTAGTGTAGAGTCTACACTGTAGACTAACTGAAAAGTCTTTTACTAAGTGATTTTGGATGCTGAGTAGTGATGCATGTGTTAGGGAGTTTGGTTCCCACTTCCCAGCAGCTTTGCCCCGAATTTACAGCAGCTGCCAGGGGCTAAGGTTTATCATGTTTGAATTTGTCCAAGTTTGTCAGGATTTTTGGCTTTACGAGTTTTCACAGGGTTATATAAATGTCAGATTTTTGAAACCTCATGCTGCGGTGCTTAAGAAGCCTAGTGTAAAAATTTAGGTACAATCTGATTGATCTCATGAATTTAATAACATTAACATAAATAATCTTATTTATGTTGTGGACAACTTCCCTACAATCTTATAAGATTGTAGGCTATATATAGCTGGTTATAATATATATGTTAATTTACTAAATATGTAAAGTTATTGTAACTTATGTGAATGAGACTAATAGAAGGTACCTAATGCTCTAGGCGCGACCTTTACCCATCTGTTTGATAACAGTTTTCAGCCAACACACTCGCGATATATTTTTTTACTACTAAAATGGGGATATAAAACTCTTCATTCAAGTCAACAGATGCGTGAAGGTCGCGCCTAGTTCGGAATTTCAGATCTTAGGGTATAAACGAATATAGAAAAGTAGATTCAGGATAAAAATAAGCGACGAGACACGAAAGTTAGGCTTCAATGAAATTGAAAGTGTTTTGTTTATAGTAAACTTTTGTCATTTCCGCTGGTATTCGAAGATTTGCATGATGGCTAAGTAAAACCTGTTGCTTTGAAAATACTATGATTATAATTTTCGTGAAGTCACTGGTTGCGTTGGTCGTGATTATTTTTATTATTGTTTCTTTAGCTTCTGTATTTGCAAAGTGAGAACAATTTCAAAGTCTAAGCCAATCTCCCGGCTCCTATTGGAGGTCGTCCAACAGGAGCTGGGATGCCAATGTTACGGATTTTCATGGGTGATGGTGACTAGATCCATCATTTTATGATAATACAGGTAAGTAAGTACACCCGAACTGAGCTCAGCTCAGCAATGTACAAAATCTACACATCTATACAAATAAATACAATTGAAGTGTCTGTTTGTAATATTAAAAAACCGCTTTTTACTAAGTGCATTTGGATATACTTGGTACATATACCAAAACAACATTTTTCATAAAAAAAAAAAACATTTTTCACAATTTTTGTCTGTCTGTCTGTCTGTCTGTTTGTTCCGGCTAATCTCTGAAATGACTGGACCGATTTTGACGGGACTTTCACTGGCAGATAGCTGATGTAACAAGGAGTAACTTAGGCTACTTTTATTTTAGAAAAAAAATGTTTGTTAGGCGATACGAAGTTCGCCGGGTCTGCTAGTATATTATAATTCATGCAATTGAATGAAATATCGTAACAAAATGTTCAAAACGATGAGTTAAGTTCAAAAACATGCACTTCCATCATCTGGCTGGTCTCCTTCTTTGACCTTGTCAGTTATTTACTAGCGCGTGAAGATTTTATAACGTTTAAAAAAATATAATAATACGTAGGTCAGGAATATAAACTCGTTTGTCGGTTAATAAAATACTTACTTCTTCCTCGGGCGAAGTGGCTAGCTCAGGTTCATTTTCTTCCAGTTTATTGAGCAATTTGTCCTGAAACAAGAGTAATAGAAGGTTCAATATTATGTCGGTTTTATGTACTTGTATTGTGTTTTATTTTGGTGCGTTTATTGCTTTATTATTGAAATCTTTTTAATGTTTCACACTATCTGTACCTAATCATATCTTGCTCTATCTGATTTGACCCAATCTCCGATGTTCGATTGAGTAAAAATTGTGAATGATCCACATTTTACCATACCTACACATAATTTTCCGATAAGTACTCAGGACCTATGGAGTATGGGAGGAAGACTCAGTTTTATCCTAACACACAGATGCTACACATAATGTGTTGATCACTAATATCTTGGATTTTTCTGTAGTTATTGATTTCATCCATCCTTCAGCATTTAGACTCTTTAGAGGTCCACTGCTGGACATAGGCCTTAACTTACCCCACTGAGCCCTCTGAATTTGTTTAGGTCACACTGCTATAAAATAGTGAGCAGGTACATACGACACTCGTAACTTACGCACCGTATAGTAAAATATCGTACCCCAGTAGGTAAGAATTTCTTGTCAAGGAAAGGCATCCCCGGCCGGATTTTCTTGGCTTTGTACATCCTTATAAAGAAACTTTATCTTAGTCGGGGGTTTTCTAAAAATATTTTTTTTAATTACATTTGATTTAATACAATATGTACCTACTGCTTATCTGCGCTATAAATTACCTACTGACTTTCTGTGTCTTTAAGCTTTGAGGAATTACAAATAAAGAAAAGATAATAAAATTTTGAATTCAAATTGTGTTGTAAGTCTCAGTTCTTTAATTACAATACTCGATCTAAACCCACGGTCATACATAGCTAATTATGTTATTACTTATCTACAAGGAAACACATTTTAATTGCAATAGATGGCAATAACTGATAGCAAACATTAGTTCATCACACTGAGCTTTTGTTTCGTATTTTTGAGATTTAGCAAGATAGTTAGCATCACACAAATTAAATGTTTAAATGTTTGTGTGGCATAAGAAATAAATAAATTTTGATTAATAAATTCTAACTTTTCTTTATACCTATAAAAGCAGTGATAGCCGCTCAAACCGCAAGCTTTGAAAGTTGGGCTCCCGAACGCCTGAGCTAGATCATCCTGGCTCGCATCTCTAATTTTCAAAACATATGTGCGTATTAGAAGTTATTTATCATTTGCTTCTCAGTCTGCACTTGGCCAGCGTGGTACACATATGGCCTGTACCCCTCACACTGTGAGAGAAGACTCCGTATTGGTAAAATGTTCATTAATAAACTAAGAAATTTTAAAGTAGCAAAAATACCATCCGGTTCCAACAAATAAAGAATATGTATGCTGTGCTTAAATATTATTTTTCTAGGTGACAATTTAAAGTTGTTTTTCTAAATCTGTCGGCACTGGCTACCTAGAGTACTTAGGCTGTGTTGAAGATCGCATTTGGCACTAGATTCTAGCGCAGGTTAGTGGAAATTGACAAATCACAAATAGTAGTATCTTCCAAAATATCATGTTTTGGCAAAGGTTCACGGAAAATACAATTTTCCGATCTAGTTTTAGCTTAGAAAGTCTGATATAAAAGTTTTTACATAACTCAGCAAACAACTGCTTTATTTAATTACTGACATATTAGAGCGACTGTTGCATCGTATAATACTACTTTTTAACCCCCCACGAAAAAAGAGGGGTCTTATTAGTTTGACATGTCTGTGTATATGTGTGGATGGATGGATGGTATATGCGTGTAGTGTATCTGTGGATCTGTATGTCTGTCTGTTGCATCGTAGCTCCCAAACGGATGAACCGATTTTGATCTAGTTTTTTTTTTGTTTGAAAGGTATCTTAATCGATAGTGTTCTTAGCTATATTTAGTGTAAATAATACTGTCGGGGGTTTTTTAAATTTTAATACATATTATATTTACTTGCTTTGTTCCTTATGTTGTTATTATTTAATATGTAGATATGTACGTGTAGAGGGCTGTCATTACCTAAATTGCCGTCGCCGGTAAACTCTTCAAAAAGCATTTGGATGAAATTTTTTTTTGCCTTCTTGTTTTTCGATACAAAAAAGGTTAAGATATCAGCTGCTTGATAAAATGGAATTAAATTGTAACAGCTGAAATTGTTCTTAAATTTTAACCTTAACCTATTGTGGAATTCAGTAAATAGAAATTGTGTTAGTCAGTATTTGCTATTTAAGTTACGGCACAGAAGACATACTTAATAGTAGATACATAATTGTAGTTATTGTTATCTTACAATACTTACAATAATATTTAAACTGTAGGTATCATGGCTTACTTTGAAATGAGATTTAATGATTTATTCTCAGGTGTATAAAAAATATTCTTGAGTATATTCATTCATCCATTCATCCATCAGCCCTTGGAGGTCTACTGTTGGACATAGGCCTCCCCTAACTTGCGCAATTCAGGACCGGTCGGTTCTGAGCCTTCTGAATTCAGCGGATGCCCACTGTCTTCTTCAGGTCGTCAGTCCACCTTGTCGGGGGGCGTCCTATGCTCCTTTTTTCGAGACGTGGGTGCCATTCGAGGATCTTTCTTCCCCAACGGTCATCGGTCCTTCGCACTATGTGGCCAGCCCATTGCCATTTCAGCCGGCTAATTCTTAATTTATATTTATTATTTATTTGGACAAAAAGGATAAAATGCAAGAAACAAAATGGTTACCATATATCTAAAGAAAATATCTCAATATAACATAAATATTGATCTTTCCTTTAGTACGAGTTTGCAATGACAGGTTCACAATATCACCATTAGAACATCTAATTGCTACAGAACGTCATTCATTCTATGTGAATTGAATTCAATGTCTATTTGCATAATAAATTACCACTGGTAGGTACGACGCTCGAATGAGTAGGATAAAGGAGTATCGAATAGATATAGAATATAGATAGATAGATATATGTATTAGACATAACGATCATCACTGTATCATTATAATATAATAATATATCTATGTAAGTATATATAAACAAACCTATTAGTATGTTGCAAAACAATTTTGCATAACATCGGTCATTCTTAGAGGTTTTATCTTCTGTTGCAATCAATAATGGACAAATAACTAATCGGTTGTTCAAACCAAGTGCTTACAATAAGAAAATACTTTTATAGAATCGTTGGGTAACGGACTGCCATCAGCGTGACTCCACGGTTAGGTTTTAAATTGAAAAACTGTACAGTTGGTAAATGGATCTCAAACCGACCAGATCTTTACCTCAGGTCCGATATTCTGTAGACTATAGTGCAGTGTCACGCAAGTTTTAAATTATCTATATTATTCCCGGTTAAAAAAACAAACATCGATTACTTGGACATGCATACGCAAATTGATCGAACATGCATCCGCGAGTTGTAAATGACAAAACGATTCCGTCTAATCGTGTGGTTTACCTACGTCGGAGGTTAAGAATTCGTAATTTGAAGAAAATAGCTTAGTCCTATATAAGCATGTTATTTCCGTTTCTGTTTACAGTGTCCGGTAAACTAATAAAGTGCGAGACGGACTTGTATCCGGTTTAAGACTTGGCCCGGAAAAGTTTTTAACGAGTTCCGTATTTTGTAGTGACCATTGTGTAATGTAGTCCCAGTTTCGGAAATCGGAATCGTTACGGGCAAGAGTATTCCGGAATTGTGTTCCGATACGATTTTTCTCGCAAAAAATTACGAAGTTTTTAAAATTATTAGCGAATTTAGTTTCAGTAACAATGTTGGATCGTTCAATGTGCAATCTTATGTCCTTTTATATTGGTAAGTTAATTAATTTACTGTTGTTTTAGTTATATTTTAGGAAGAAACTACGGAGATTGCTTTACAAAAAATAAAAGTTTTTAATACTCGTGTTAAAACAGGTTTTCGCTCAGGGTGCATAGTTCGAATACTTCGAATCTCGTATGAACTTCTCAATAATGAGCGTATAATTTGTTTTACTAAATATAGAATTGTTGAAGGTGAATATCGTCAAGGGCTCTAGGGGTTCAGACTTCAGAGCCTTGTGGAGGCATGGTTATATCATCTTTATTTTGGAATGTGATGTAAAATATTTTAACGTGGTTCGATTGCTTTATCAATTGTACCTACCCGGTATTTTGCTTACCATATTACCGGCAACATATTGATGTTATGGATGTCCTGCATGGATGTAAGTGGTAAATAAGGCTTTGTTCGACATTATCTTTACAACGTGAGAATTGTGCTCCATTCCAGGATGAATCTACTTCGAGATGAAGAGGTTCACTTAGAAGTAACTTACTTTACGATAGTTATAACACTTATAACGTATCCAAGTACATTATTTTAGTGAATTATGCGAATAATTTTAATATAGAATTTGTTGCAATATTAATTTTATTGTGACGACCCGTGTGGCGCAATTACCATGCCGGATTGCCGCACCGAGCGTCCTGGGTTCGATTCCCAGCGAGGCGGTTTGCATTTCTGTTCGCGGTCTGGGTGTGAATGTCCTTGTCTCTGTATGTTGTCCACGGCACCCACGACACAGGGAATCCTAGTGTGGGGCTATGAGTGTGAGGCGTTATTTATTTATTTATTTATATTTCATAATATTATCCACTATGAATCGGTATAAAAACAATGTCTATTGCATGTCGATGTTACAATCATGTAAAATAATCTACATCGTACTCAGTTATTGTTCTCGTTGCGTTGACATAATAATTACTAGAAACCGACCGAAGGTTCGGTTTCGGTTTCGGTTTCGGCCAGTTTCGGCCAAAAAATCTAGTTTCGGTTTCGGTTTCGGTTTTGGAAAAATTTGGCCGAAACTTTCGGCCAAACCGAAACTCTGTGTTCGTGAATTTTCGTGCGTCGTTCGGTTAAGTTCGTGTCTAACCCGTGGGCGCTGGCTTTCCAAGTGAAGTCATTGATTTAACATGTTTATTATAATATTTGTTCATTAATCTGAAGAGCGTCTGACAGGGTGCATTGGCGCTTGATTTTAGCCGTTTTTTGCTCGATATTAATAACGGCAACAGGTAGAAAAAAGGTGACAATTATAGTGTCTAATGCTGTATAGATAATGATTTGGAATTCATATCCAAGCATGGTAATGAAATTGTAACTGGAAGATATTTAAGTAAAACTTTTACTAGGGGTATTAATTAGACGTAATAGATTATATAAAAAGTAGTTTTCGTCTATTTGTTCTGACTACTCTTAGGAACGACATAACAGATTTACCTGCGGTTTCCACTCCCTTATAACTTACAATACATACGTATTGTAGTGAGCTTTGGTTAACATTTAGTGGTTGGTTTATTTCAAACGGTTTACAAATAAATAAATTACGTTATGTCAATTTCACCCATACTTACATTTATTGAGTGAGGGCTTACCGAAAGGTTTACGGAAGCAAAGCGAGGACATTCAGTAGTAGTATTTTTGAAGTCTAAATCCCAAATCATCCATTACAATGAAACGGTAACTGATCGATATTACAGACACATGGAAGATATTTGAGAAAATCTATCACGAGCGGTATTTGTCAACGCAAAAGAGACCATAGTAATTATTTTTAGAATTTTCGTCTGTTTGTGTGTATGTGCGTTTGTTCAGGGTAATTTCTAAATCGGCTAAATCGATTTGAATGCGGTTTTCACTGACGTATTTAGTAAAATGGGGCTAAGATTTAAATGATCTTAAATTAAAATTTAAAAATCCCCGACAGTTTGATATACACTAAAAATAGCTAAGAACACACTCGATTAAGTCACCTTCATGCAAAAAAAAACTAGATCAAAATCGGTTCCTCCGTTTGGGAGCTACGATGCCACAGACATACATAAAGATACACAGATACACAGACACGTCAAACTTATAAAACCCCTCTTTTTTCGTCAGGGGTTAAAAACAGCGTTCATCCATAGGTACCCACAATTTTTCGAATTTTGTCGTTTACGTTTAGTTAAGTTTACCGAAATGAAGGCAGTTAATACACATAAAAATGTACAAATAAAAATGTGTAAAAAAACACGCTAGATTTCAGTACCTATACAGGGTGTCCCGTAAGTAGTGGGTCAACGTTAGGGGACAGATAGCTTGAGGGTTGACCTACCTAACGTCAAAAAATGACCTTTGTAAAATTTAAAAAATTCGGCTCCTTTAACCTACTTTTTTCTGTTGAGTCCACAAATGAGCAACTCAAAAAATACCCTAATGGGGTAGCCAAACGAGCGTAAATCGTAAAATCGCGTAAAATACAAATTTCAAAGAAGTGAATTAGAACTTTTATATGAAACCAGCTCATTTCACGTGACTCACAGCGCCAAAAATACGCTCGTTTGGCCTCACCCTAAGTTTCGGTTTCGGTTTCGGTTTCGGCCGAAACTGGACCTAAGGCCGAAGGTTCGGTTTCGGTTTCGGTTTCGGCTGAAAAACCAGTTTCGGTCGGACTCTAATAATTACCTTCATCAGGTACATAATTATACTAGCTGACTCGGCAAACGTTGTTCTGCCAAAAAAATTCTGGATAGGGACAACCTAATCATCTAGCGGTATGAAATACACTTTACGTCTTATTTTCATATCTAACAAATATACACAAAAAAAAATCATAAAAATTGGTCGAGCCGTTTCGGAGGAGTGCGACCACAAACACAGTGACACGAAATTTTTATATATTATCACTACAATATAAGTGTACTGTTTGTTACAGAAATAAGTTAATTTTTAATGATTTCTCAAAAAATGACTAGTTACTTCAAAAACTATGAAAAGAATGGCTGCTTTAAAAACTATAAAAACAATATTGTCAGAAATCATATTTTTTATAGTCTAGGGCAGTCCAGAGTCTGACGACACCCTAACAAATAATTGTGAACTATGTAATCAAATTTATCTAACACTGAATATAATGAGGCGACAAAACTTCTGCAGTTTTATAATTTTTGTAACAATAAAATGGTGAAAGACGACTTTTTTATATGTGATTAGTAATTCTTTGACTTCAATCGTACACACCTATTGTTCTCTTTAGTAGGCTAATAAAATTATATAATCGTACTGTAATCGCATTTAATCTCAGTCCAATTCTATGATAAATTATTTAATAGAAAATTTCTCACCCTGGATTTATCAACCAAGGAGATTATATAAGATAAATTATTTTGTAAAAAATAAATTTTAAGAATTTTAAGATTACATAATCTTTTTAATAAAATTGGATTACTTACATGTTTAGGTATACCTTTGTAACAGTACATAATAAGTACCTGTAGATGTACAAAAAAGATCAAATTATGTAAAAATGTTCTTAGGAAATTTCGATAAATAGATAAAAAATTAAAAGTGAACTTTTCAAATTCTGGAAACATAGACCCGATTATAAATTATTTTATTATTCAGGTGGGATTGAGTCTTATGTCAGCACTTACCTATTTCTATTTAAAAGCAAATTAAGGCACATCCCTTTGCCCATGCTCTCACCTTGCTGATTGCGTCCTACTGATGAGCAGACATAACAGTTTCTTGTGAAACAGTATACAATCTGGGTAATATAGGTAGGCGGTACCTACCTGTAAACGTAATACCTGCAAGCCAATGCTAGATAATCCATTCACTCCTTTGTCAGTTGTTTCCATAAAACACACCTAATAATTGCCTAATTATTCAACATTAAAATTCATGGCCCTCAAATTATGCATGTTTAGTTTCAATTAAGTGTTTTTTTAAAGTACCCATAGTTGAGAAGATAATTGCGTTAGCTTTTTGTAAGTGTTCAAAAACATTTTGATTTCTTGACGACTTGAAACGCGAATAATTAATCAAGAAAAGCTAAAGAGCGTAAATACATTCGTACAGCAATCACGTTGTTCGAACTGTTCGAAGGTTAGGATCATACACTTTATATGCCTCAGGCAGTGTTAGTTATTTCTGGTATGTTTGTATTAGTTGGTAATTGTATAGAAGAACGGCAAAGGTTAATTGAATGACGCCGACATTGGATTAAGTTATTATTGAAAATCTATTCTAATGCTTGTTCAATCTATAGAAATAAATAAAATTGGAGGTTCTGTTTGTAATATTAAAATAACCGCTTTTTACTAAGTGCATTTAGATGTATACACGGTGCATATATACCAAAACCATTTTTTTTACATTTTTTGTCTGTCTATCTGTTTGTTACAGCTAATTTCTGAAATGGCGGGACCGATTTTGACGGGACTTTCACTGGCAGATAGCTGATGTAACATGGAGTAACTTAGGGTACTTTTATTAAAAAAGAATAGACAATAACTTTTTGTTAAACACCACGCGGACGAAGTCGCGGGTAACAGCAGCTAGTAAAAATAAATAAGTATTTTATATTAGGTATATTTCATTTGTGTTGAATTAAACATCGCTTCCTTCTTGGCCGGCAACATACAATCAGGTGACCCGTCTGCACGATTATCTGCTCACAAGTCACAACATAAAAACCTACAGATGGAAATTGAAAACGAAATCGAAATAAAATAGTTTATGCAATAAAACAAAAAAAAAATTATAACTCTATAATGTCAACAATTTTAAAACAAAAGATAAAAGTAACAAAACAATAAAATCAAAATCGAGCTTCGATTGAATTGATTAGGTATTTCAAGATGCCTGCGGGAACGAGCTTCCTAAATCCTAACCTACTTCGTAAATGTGCGCTAAGACAAAACGTAGACAGGCTGTTTTATACAAATTTTTAACTTCCTTTTATTTCTTTTTTTTTCCTCTTTTTTTAAGGCGTGGTCGAGGTCTGCTACATGCCTGCTCCTGTTGGACAATGCAACAACTGCTGCCCTCGAGACGATGCCGTAGACATTCAGTACAAACTCTATACCAGGTACGTAATTACAAACATAATTATTATAAATATTTTGTGTCACTAAAAAATAATCGACTTCAAAATCAGGGATAACTCAAAAACTACTCGTCAGATCTCGCTGAAATTAATTGGGACTACATGACAAGCACCAGCTTTCGAGTAAAAAGAATAATTAAAATCGATTCATCCAGTCGAAAGTTCTGAGATAACAAACATAAAAAATACAGTCGAATTGAATACCTCCTCCTTTTTTGAAGTCGGTAACAAAGGTAAATCAGGAGGTATAAATAAATATCATTTTGTTGAACAATTTTTTGGGTATTTTTTGATTTTGTGTTCTCGGCATTCTTTGAGATTTCTGTTTTATTTTTTGTTATTCAAGGTGCTATCTAATTGGATGGATATCTGCTGATTATATCATTGGATTTAGAATTTCTACTATATTATTATCTATTCTGTGCTTGTACATAAATAATGGAGCTTTTTATTATAATAATGTTCTGGAAATTATATCTATCCATCAAACGACTTCTTAATTCCTTCCGAGATCCAATGGGGTTTATAGCCCGACCATGTGTTGTAGCATGCATTTGATTATGCAAAATAACGCGATCATGTATTCTTTGTATGCTAAGCTAGTTAATTATGTTTTCTAAGCAAATGGTTAGCGTATTAACAAGTCCTTAGTCCGTGTTTAAATTTATTAGCGGAACTTTTATTTTCTGTTTACAATCGTGTAAACAGTGTAAATTACAGCAATATTGATGGAACACAATATTATTGCTTGATTATAATGTAAATGAAATAATTATTGTTACTAAATTATAACTAAGTATATGCCATTACGACGGTGTGGCCAACAGGTATTAACCCGTTAAAAACGCCGTGGTCTTCTTAATGCTAACTATCACACCTGAGATGATAATTCGGGTGGCGATTTGTTCGACATATTATTATTTAAGGTTCTTAACTCTGTTTGGCATTCTGGCGCGTTAATGTAGATGTAGCATTACATTACAAAAATATTAGAGTATTTTTGTTGCGTGGGGCAAGCAGCCCTCGTAGGAATAACAGTTGTAGTAAAAATTTTTAATTATAAAATTTCCCAATTCTACCATTATCATTTATTACGGGCTATAATATTGGGGAAAAATTGGGGTATACGAGGCAATAAAATACCAAAAATTTTACACTATCAATTATGAAGAGATAGTACTTGTCACTGAGAGCAGACTCGTCTCATCGTTTGTGTACCACATAACAGAAAACTTCAGAAAAGAAAACAATAACAAAGAAAACTACACAAAAGCCGGCCTCATAGCTACATAGTTATTCTTCTTGGCAATGACAACTCCTAGAAAGTAGAGAAATACAATGTATTGAATGGTTTAACACACAAGTCACAAAAATATAAAGGCACAATAACATTATAACAATAACATATCATCCTATTAATCCTACTAACTTTATAAACGCGACAGTTTGGATGGATTTTTGTTACTCTTTCACACAAAAAGTACTGAACTGATTTTCATGAAAAGCACACAGGTAGACCATAATCTGGAATAAGGTATATGGTACTTATTATCCCGGATAACGTGAGCAAAGCCGCGGGCTAATCCAACTGAATAAAACATAAGCTAAATGTCATGAAATTATATTTTTACTAGCTGCCCGGACAGACTTCGTTCTGTCAAAAGTTTTTTTTAGATGTAAGCTATCCTATCTTTCAAGTTGGATCAAACTGCACACGATGTGCAATAATGATTAAAATCGGTTCAGTAGTTTAGGAGTCCATTGCGGACAAACAACGTGACACGTAATTTATATATAAGTACTAGCTGCCCGCACAGACTTCGTTCTGTCAAAAGTTTTTTATTTTGAGATGTAAGCTATCCTATCTTTCAAGTTGGATCAAACTGCACACGGTGTACAAATTTGATTAAAATCGGTTCAGTAGTTTAGGAGTCCATCGCGGACAAACAACGTGACACGTAATTTATATATATTAAGATTAAGATTTATTTATTCAATTATTTATGCACAACATACATACAACTATAATCCTTAATTAATTAATTCAGAGGGCCCTCAAAACATTCTGGTATAGTTAGTTAGCATTTATGGTAGTATAAATTCCTGGACCTACTTATTCCTTCAGCGCAAAACGTCAGACAAGCTTATTACAAGGACAACTCTATGTAGTTGGCCTTTACGATTTGAAACCACTCAAAAATTATATAGGTATAATAATTGCTCTTCGTGCCTTTGCGTTCGCGACGCATGATTTGATCCTAATGACCTGGACATGAAGTGATCTTATATAATTATAGACTTTAATCTAGGATAAGGGCAACTCTACGATAAAGACACAATCTATGAAAATCATCTCAAATATTAAACACAGCTTGATATCGCAGAGATCTTTAGATCGGTTTATTAATATGAGCTAATGTTTCTTTTTTAGGTCTCATCCAACGACATTTCAAATTATAAATGAAGACCAACAGTCCTTGTCAAGGACCGATTTCGATAGGAACAAACAGACAGTTATATATCTTTTCGGCTTCTCTGAGGCCGTGACTGGGCTGGGTACAACTACAATGCGAAATGGTAAGTAAATAAACAAAAGAGCACACATTTATCGCCCGATACTAGATTCCATACCTACTAGGACCTACTACTACCTTACATACGTGCTATGTCTCATACTGGGTTCCCCTGTCTACTTCCTGTGTCGTGTACTTGTTTGGCCCTGCCGGGTATCAATCCTTAATGATGCTTTTTTCATTTGATGAGAATAGCAAACGAGCTTCCAATTCCTCCATCTCTTGTCCAATGGACATTTGTACACATGCACCGAGGACAGATGGTCGCTTAAGACAATTGATGCACGGCAGAAATAGGTCTGGCGGTGGTACCGCTCCGAGTGAACCGTACCTGTAGAGGTTCTATCACCTAAATAAAAATGCCTTTGATCTGATTAAGGTCCAAAAGCAATGACGATAAAGAGAGATAATAAAAAATACATAATAATGTTTTCAAACAAACTTATGCTGTAACAAGCTCCTCTTTATGATAAATAATTTATTTAATATAAACTCGACTGCAGTGGAGCAGTCATTATCGTAAATCAATTCATTTTTTTTTCCGAAATGGCACAACAGTTCTATGGCAATGTGCCAAGTTTTAAGCGGGAATCGGCGAATAAATAAATAATTAATAGTATTAACATATAGCTCTTGATGAATAGCATACGAGAGAAAAATATTAACGGTGCTAGTTTGATTAATTTCTTTATGAATATTATTTTAAGTGTTAGTTAATTGAAAGAGGCCGTAAAGAGCAATTTGGTTCTAAAGAATTTGCTTTGAATGAAAATTGAAGTAATTTAAACACCAATATCTTGTTTTATGTTCACACGAGCACAAAAAAATATGCCCTACATACGTAGGTAATAAAAAAGATGTAAACTATTTTTTTTGTTTGATCAGACATATAAAATAAAATCGGTACAAAGGTACGCAGGTTCTTGAACTCAGTTCAAGTGGAAAGAATCCGATATTTTCGGGAGAAAATATTGCTTAACTAAAATCAGTAAAGATCAAAAATTTATCACATCACTCCGAATAGGTATATCTATAATATCCATTCTCAAATTTCTTTATCGGAGATTCGATGACATGATTTGTTATATCTAGGTACTTATGTCTAAAAATTGCTGACGAAACACATGGTGGCTGGTCAAGGCAGCCCATGGACTTTGGCATCATAAGGTCAATAGAGTCTTGATTTAATGTTTATTAAAGGTATCACTAGGAGAGGATACGAGACAATTTTTTTAATTTATTCAAGTAATGCTTGCACGATGGAACTCATTCAAGGTAATATGAGTAGTTCGTGGCTCGAGTGGATATTGTGAGTTAATTATAAGATTTATAAGTTACAAATTTAAATATAAAATATTGTTTTCATTTAGCTACATAAACCATAATATAAAGTCTACTTTTGTTAGTACAAAGGAGTCATCTATACTATAATAAAACTCATACCTAATATATCCTTATAAATTCTTTCGTAGGTTCCATACACGTTTCTGTCTAAGAGCAATATGAATACGAATGCACAGATAATTATTCATTCAGTTTTTACTAAAATATAGAGTAATGCACGAGGATAGGCTAAGTGTATGGAATAAACACGAAAATATACATAAACCCCTGATAAAATTGCTTTGAGTGTGGTTAACATTTTGTCAATTAAATGATCTCGTTTCTATACGCAAAACTTTAAAATGTTCGTATTGTCATGTACCGACATAATTATCAGTTTTATGTAATGTGCATTATAATGTTATAGACTAGAATCATTCATAATATTGTAGTTTTCCTCTAAAACAAGTTTGAATAGCCTTTGGCTAGCTTTAATGTTTGTTACAACACCTTTACGAAGAATAAATAAATAATATTAAGGGCATACACTCAATTCCCACTACTATAATTTATTAAGACTTACATTTATTTATAGCACACCTCATTGAGTATAACATTTGCCCTGCTCTATTCTGAAGTCCGTTCTAAACTATATAGTATATGTTAGTATATGTATGTGTTAATCTCATTCATACTTTTGTGTAAATACCTTTGTTTTAATAGTAAATAACACATATTTTCAGCTTACTTATCATCACACGATGTGAACTTCATCGCAGTGGACTGGTCACGCCTCGTCGTTTTTCCTTGGTACGTATGTTAATTAATTATTATGTTAGTAGTTAGTACGTGAAGCAAAAACTTTGTACCCGTATCAAGACCCAGGTGGAAGGCCAATAAAGGCCAATAAGAACACTTTAAAATGTAATACTTGGTTTACATTTAAAAGTGTTCTAACCAACTGTTTCTTTTTTTAAGTGTTCTTCTTTTTAGGGATCGGGTAGCCAAATCTCATGCCGTGATATTATCTCGAATTCGATATATGACGAAAACAAATGGCGAATAATAGAGAAAATGTCTACGTGCAGCATACAATTTTATTTATTTTTGCAATACAATATTAAACATCGCGCACAAAAAAGGCAGTCTCGCCACTGCATCGATTTTCGCCAGACTAATATGTTAGCCGTAGATGAAAAGAAACTTACCTACTTACCTACATCGTCTGTGATATAACATAGCAAAAAATTGAGAGTAAGAATACATATAGGTCGATATTTGTTTGTTCGGCGGCCGGCAATATACATATTTCAGAAAAATGTTACAACGCCGCATACGCCTTGACTTTGTTTTTAGAGGACAAAATAGGTAGTGGTCGGAATGTCGGATAGATGACATAAATTATGGTTGCATAGATATACAAACAATGTAAACACAGATTTTTTTATTAATTTAGTAAATCCTTCTACTTCTTACTAATACTATACATTCGAGAATTTGTATGGGTGTTTTTTACCATGATCTGAAATAAGACATAGAATATTTAGTATCCCGGAAAACGTGACATCCCTAGCTATACACATCACAATACCCACGATATATGAAACATTAAATTTATCTGTCACAAAAATGTCATGCGCTGGATGAGATTTAAACCTCTTCTTTCAGCAGACAGATGAGACAGAACTCATAAATTATCAACAGGTGTTATAACTTATTTTTCTTATTTTCAAACCAAAAAGCCGTGCACAAAGTTGTTAATTATTTTGCCTTCAAACAGTATGTAATTCACCGTCGCCTAATATAATATTATGCCTATATTATAGCTCCGTTAATTGCATGTAATTGACACAAACTGCTGCAAGCACAGGTTAGAAGCTTATTTGAGGCTAATCTACTTAGCGATGTACTGAAGCGCTTATAACCCGGCGGCTTAGTCACTTACGGCATAGTCGTTTCCGTGTTTCAAAGGGCACGTTAAGTCATCGATTCCAGTTATCGCTCGTGAAGCGATTTTCGAATTTTCAACAAAAAAAAATTAATTCAAAATAATTTATTCATGTGCGTATCTTTTCAGTACACATATAAACGTCATCTACCACCATTTTGGAAAGGTGCTTTGTTATAGGGGAGAAAAAATGCCAAAAGAAACTCCTCAGCATATGTTATAAATCAGTACAAATTGTGCTTGAATTTCACCACTGTCTACATCTGCATAGCATCAGCGTGACTGATAACGCTCAAGGCTGCTCAAGTATAATGACCCTTTTCCTTGGCGTAGATTAAGGTTCACCAATGCGACACTTAGGTATAGCTTTTTTGTTTTATTTTTCTTTATCAAATTTTGCGATAAAGAATCCTTCGCTCTATTGCATAGCTAGAAAATTTATTCAGGTCATTAAATTGTAAAGTCTTTGTTTCCGATAAGAAATCCCCCCATATCTTTTGAGAGCGTGTAGGGAAATGATAAATTGAACATGTAACAAGGTGGGAACAGGAAAACGTTTCAGTGTTATTCATTAGTCTATGGCCCGCGTCCAAGTTGGCGGGATTTATGTGTCGCATATACGGATGTTATATGCGGTTGCTCGTTGCTCGTGGCTTGCAGTGGGTCGTTAGTTTTTTCAGATGTCATGTAGACAAATTAAAATGATGTTGCATTGCATCATGTTTACAAGTCACAACTCAGCAGAACAATTCACTGTAATAGTATTTATTTTAAAATAGTTTTGTTGAAATGGAATAGTTTGATTAATTTTTTTTTGGTTCAGTTTTAATAAATTTTAATTTTAATTTTGGACTAACAATAAACAAAACATTTTGAATCGATATTAAAATTTGTCGTATGCATAATCATTTACACCAATACGAGTACATAGCAAGGCACAGAAAATTTTACGTTTTACGTCACATTAATTATTTTAGCCGTTTTTGGTGATGTTTTATAATCTTTGCATTTTTTCTGACGTGCGACTCGTACGAGTCCGTGATATCCGTACCTACATCTTAATGAAAAATTAAAATGATAACAATACTGATACGATTATAATGATAATAATACTGAACAAAACCAATGTGACTTATTTTTTTTTCATTTTTCATTGATTCGAGTAAAATTAGTAACAAATCTGTAGCTTATACTTTAATTAAAGTAAAGCCACCAGCATCGCCTTCAATAAATAAAATAATATATGAATTAATTTAATAAAAATATTATGCATATATCAAAGAAAACATAATATACATAAATAAATGGTCATAAAATTTCTCGAATAGAATGAATGTAGACAAACGTAATTAAAAAAAAATATTTGAGAGGTGTCAACTCAAGGGACACCCGGATGGAACGAAGTTCCTTGCAGTCAGTACTAGGATAGCAAAAACATGCAGTAAGTGTGCCAAAACAAATCTAAGGTATTAAATTTCGTGAGAAATTTAATACCTTAGATTTGTTTTGGCACACTCCCTTGCATGTTTTTGCTATCCTAGTACTCTGGCTTGGTTTCTATGTAAAAAAACTACGACGGCAAAAAGTGTCGTTACCGGCAAAAAGTGTCGTTACCAAATTTTCCGCCTAGCCCCCTTTCGCAACGCGCGATAAGGAACTTCATTCCAAAAAAAAACCCATCCTTTCAGGTACGTATCAGCAGTCCGTAACACCAGGTACATGGGTGAGAAGCTGGCGGATTTCATCCAGTTCCTGGACGCGTCGGGCGCCAGCGCCTCCACCCTGCACGTCATCGGGTTCTCTCTCGGCGCGGAGGCCGCGGGGTTCGGGGGGAAGAGGCTGAAGGCCAGAGGCTTAGTGTTGGGACGAATTACTGGTAACTATACAATACAATACTCTTTATATGTAAACCAAATACAATTATATACATAAATAATATAGTATTATTAAAATAAAGTACGGTATACAAAGGGCAACCTTATCGCTCAGGTAGCGATCTTTTCCAGGCGACCTTTGGGTAGAGGAAAAAGGTTAGAATACACAAAAAGAGGGTAGTGGTGTACGAAAAGAAGGTAAAGTGTTTACACAAATTGTAATGGTAAGCGATGAAATAAGAAAGGAAAAGTATGAAAGGTTTATTTTAATCAATTATATCATACTTAAGTACTGGTATACGTCAGTAGTTTATATTATATTGTATGATGTTTGTTATACGACGAAGAATGAAATTGCGAAAATAAAATAATACATAGGTACATATTGTTAAAGCAGTGGTGCCTTTGTTTGCAATTTACATAAAAAAGGAAAATGTTTTCTACCAAATTTAAGACTTTTGTTATAGTATATTGTTCCGGCTGGGTGCTTGGGACTCTTGGGAGCCAGTTCTCTCTTGCTTTCTATCTCTTCTTTATTGGCCGCCATCACATCGGTAATGTCTTTGGTGTGCTGTTGTCCATAGGCGATAGAGGTCACTTACCATCAGGTTCTCCCCTACATACATTAAAAATGTAATGTTTCCAATACTATTTGACGGTAAGTGGCGATATTGTTTGATGGTAAGAATGTCTATTGAATGAAACTCTTTTAGATTATTACCTTGGTTCAAAAGACATTGCTTGCGAAACATGGCAAACTAATATTGGTTATTACTACGATTTACTAAGTTATTATGCCAGAAGGTTGCCATCTCTGATTGCCATCATCATCTTATTACGTAGATTCGTAGAGAATTGATCGTTTACCGTCAAAGTGGCCTCAGACTTGTTATGTCATCGTTCAATACATGATTTGTAATAGTTAAGTTCGCTGTCAAAGCTTATGATTTATCATATAAATTCCTTGCCAGTGTAATTTAGTTTCATATACTTAATTTATATTTGTAATTAAATTATATAATTAAGATTTTAATTAAGCCTTTTACTTCTAAATATTTGATATATGATTTAGAAATGAGATCATAAAACGGGGAGCATTAGATACATAGTTAACAGTATCCTGTTGTGAAGATGTTTGGGTGTTTTTTCATCTATCACGCCACAACTACTTAACCGATTTGGCTGAAATATCTTGAACATAGCCTGGATTAACACTACTTTTTATACCGGAAAAGTTCAGGTTTCCCGCGGGATTTATAAAAAAAATCGATCTCTACCGCGGACGAAGCTGCGGGTAAAACCTAGAATATAAGTGTTCTTTGATACCTGCAACTCATTATCCAGGTCTCGATCCAGCCTACCCAGGCTATAGCCTGGCTAACAGCGAGGGTCACCTGGCGAAAGGCGACGCACTCTTCGTGGACGTGCTCCACACCAACCCTGGTCTCTTCGGGTTTCCACTACCAATCGGCGACGTGGACTTCTACCCTAACTACGGCAGCTGGATCCAACCGGGATGTTGGTTCGACCAACTCCTTAGGAATAGGGAGGTGGATTTTATTTGTAAGTTTACAATCGTTTTTCTATAAAGAATTTAAATATTTTTTAATGTCAGAAGCCGACAAGCTAACAAGTGTGTTAGTGTCGTATTTCGGTGTCACCGTTCGATTATAATATGGGTGTCATCAAGTCAAAAGTGAATAGGCTTTTACTGAGTTAGTGTCTTTACCATCCATGACTTTATTGCCGCTTTCTATCAGGTGGTCTTGTAGTCAAGCATTATTATACCTCATTTAAAAAAGACAAGATTATTTACCTCATGTTGAGTGGCTAATTAAAAATAAGACAAGACTATTCACCTCATGCTTGGTGGTCACTGTCGCTCATGCAGTTTAATAAGACTAAAAGCATCACCTATGCGTTGTCGGTCAAAATATAAGGGAAAGATCTGAATTATTATGGCATTAGATTGCGTGGATATTCCAGTCTGATTGGCGAAGATTTTTTAATCAAGAATGGTAATTAGCTACGATTAGATAAGCGCTTTACCAGGTCAACAATCATTTAACAATACGTGGAATTGTAGTCAAACATCAAACAGTATTTGATGCATCATTACAATTATTGGAAATACATCAACAGCAATTAATTGTCGTTTCCAATCTACGCTAACAAGCTTTGATGAATTAATCTGCAATATGCTTAGTCGTATATGTTTCCTTGTGTGTATCCTCTGTTTTGTATGAGGCACGTGTAACTTTTGATAAATTGGCTTGAGAGCCAGTTTTTTCTTTCTTTTTCTTCTTTCTTTCTTGGCTGGGAACGCATCAGTGATGTCTTTGGTGTTGCTGATGTCCATGGGCGACAGTAACCACTTGCCACAAAGAGGTGGATCGTCAGCTCGTTTGCCGGCTATTTCCATAAAAAAATATGAGACCCGGCCTACATCGCCACGCTACTCCAGTGGCTGCTTGAGTTAACCTATGTTATCTAACGATATCCCTTCGAAGGACAACGCTTTAGAAATTTTGTACTATTCGTCATCCGATTGCCGAGCGCGTCTTTGATTTTATCGCAACCTATATTACCCACTGTTGGGCTTAGGTCTCCTCAGACATTTATAACCCAGATATTTAGGCCATGTTAACCAAATGGGGAGTAACATTTTAATTTTACATTGCTCAGAGGACATTCAGAATATCATGGTGAACCCTTGGATATTCAAGTTTTCTACGATTTTTTATCGACCCTAGAGATCATTCATTAATTTCTAATTCGGAAATAACTAATCAGAAAAACAAAGCGCGGGTAACTGATTGAAACTTCAAGCTTTCACAGCTTTACATAATTTGAATTACCATAAAAATTTATTTCAATTTGAAATATTAAATATTTATTTGAAATTTTCAAACATAAACCAACATACAGGATGATTTATTAATATATTTGTACTGTACTATACTGGGAACTTAATTGCTTATACATCCGGGATACATCGTGTGGCTTGCAGTCCGGTTTGTTCACTGTACAGTCACTGCACTAGCTCGATCGATGCTCTGACGTCACGCGGATGCTGCAGCCGACCCGGCCCGGGGCGGGGACTGATATTACTCAGTACTCTCAGTAATCAGTACTCCACTGTGTAACTGTGTAGTAAGGCAAGTTGAGTTTGGATTCCTTTTGCGGATGAATCATCGCTGTTATCAGTCTTGAGTTGTTTTGATTTCAGACTTGGGTTGTTAGATTCAGTCCTGATTTAATTAAGATGCAGTTTACGATGTTATTATGATGGTCATGTACAATTAACAATACAATACTTTATTGCACGTACTACATCAACAATTTTATAGTATAATTAATTGCCAAGATTCTGTAATAGATTTCCAAGGCTTGTATAATAGTATTATAGATAAGGCTTCTTTAATAGTATATAGGATTGTATAATAGATTGGCAAGGCTGCACGACCACTCCGCCAGGAGTGTACGACTAAGAAGAAGAAAAATTGCCAAGATATAAGTACAACGGGCGGTCTTATTAACCGACTTCAAAAAAGGAGGAGGTTCTCAATTCGACTGTATTTTTTTTTATGTTTGTTACCTCAGAACTTTGGACTGGGCGAACCGATTTTGATGATTCTTTTTTTAATCGAAAGCTGGGAGCTGTCATGTGGTCACACATAAATTTTATTGAGATCTGACAATGGCATCCATGAGAAAACCACATAAGTCGTAAATTTGTGTTAAGATGTGCGCGACAAATTGACGAATAACTCAATATCACGCCAACCGATTTCGATGATTCTTTTTTTAATCGAAAGCAGGCGCTTGTCATGTGGTCTCACATAAATTTGAACGAGATCTGACAACTATGTAGTTTTTGAGACTTTGAAGTCGGTTATTTTTTGTTAGTAAAATTTAGATTATTCTTACCTACAGTCGATGTCGGAAGTCTTTTTTACGAAAGAAGAGTCCCGGTTTGACGATGGCGGAACAGACATTGCTAAAGGGTGCTATGTGATTTAGTTAAATCAAGACTTTTAAATTTATTCATAATACACGAAAAATCAAAGACTGCCAGGAATCCCTACAAAGTAAATATACTGTAGTCATTTGTTGTTGTCATGTGTTTAAAATTTGCGTACAAACTACAATGCCAGTGTATAATCCGCGCGCAACGAAATTGGTATGGAACCTTGTCAAAGTAAATCAAAAACAAAAGTTCTCAAGTAGCGTTAGCAAAAAAAATGCTGAACAATTGAGATAATTATTTTTTAGTATTACCTAGTATTAATTATAAATTAATTATTTCTGCGGTCTATCATAATGGTTATATATAAAAAATGTCCATGGTTGTAATCAATTCAATAAAATGTTTAGATACATTATTTTACATTAATGCCTATTTGCTTCATGACAATCATCATCAGAGTTTTCGTCATCTTCAGAGCTTCCACTTTCGTCAGAAGTATCGCCTTCAGAAAAATAGAATAAAAATGTAAACAGACTACCTAAGTTTTGCAGATGATGGAGATCACTATTAGGGACGTTCTATTTTAAATTATTATGCTTCGCCTATAATATTAAAGCATATATTTTATTTAAAATACTTACCGCCTGTGTTAATTACAAAATCTTCTATATAGCTGTCAAATGTCATAGTGAAATCGCTACACCTGACTAAATTCGACTGCCTCAATTTCAGCGCCCTCTTGGCACGTTTACCTTTTTTATACATAGAATATGCATGCAAAAGCATTAAGCTCGCCATTTGTTCCTCAATATTTTATATTGTGGTCAATAAAGTGTACATAAATAAATAAATAAATATCATTGTTGCCGACGCTACGGCTTGCCGATGACACGTAAGCGTCTCAGTTCCAAAAGGTCGCATACCATTCTAATCGCGCGCGGATTATACCGGTCGATACTCTGACGTCATACGGAAGCTGCGGACAGGTAGCAAATTACACGCACACTAAATCCCCAAAATCCCTACATTTAAATACAGAGCCGCTATTCGTGTTAGGTTTATCTAATTATGTCACGATTTTGTTACCCAAAAACCTTGTTTATTAATATCTATCATTAATAAATTCAGGGGCAGAAAAGGATGAGATTGTAGCGTTCAAAAACATTTTATAGACTCGTAAATACTCGTAAATCCTAAATTGAATAATTATGTCACTATAAATTGTAACGTTTTCGTCACTGCTAACGCAGCGTCTCCAGATTTTACGGGATTCAACTGATTCAGTATGACTTTCTCTTCTATCTCTATATCTTTATCTTTTGTTTATAATGATCACAATTTTCTTTCGCTTAGGTATTTAAAAAAAGCGAAAGTAACAAACTTCAGTTTAAGCTAACAACCCAACCATTCAGAAGTATTCGCAAGGTATTCCCTCTACAACGAAATAACCACAATTTCACGCGAATTTATTTCGACAACCTTCATCCCGATTTTCTAGTCGAATTGATTTATGTTATGACACGAATCAGATTCAAAATGGCGAATAAGGCAAGGTTAATACCAGAAAATAGCGTAAAGTTGATATTTTTCTGATTGGATGCAGTTGTCGTCGTCACAACTTTGCTTTTCTTGATTCTAGGGAATTCTTCATTGATTTTTAACTATTTATTTCCGTAAAAATGTAGTATGTTAGACTTAAATAAAATACATAAGTACACATCAAATGCTTAATTTGAATACTTAATTTGGAATTAAAACCCGTACTGTATTTAGTTCATTGAACCACGAAGATATTGCGTATTTTGCGTACTTACACAATAACGTTGGTTCTAGAAGTCCCTCATAATTCTACATAGACCTACGTTGGCTAAAAATACTAGCTGGGTACAAATTTTCTTGCTACGTTTAAAATACTAAGGCATTTTACTTTATCGCTAAACCGGCAAATCGGATAACGTGGGTTTATTACGAGCTAGAGACTTGCCGAATCAAATTAATCGGGGAACATTTTATCCGTTTTAATCTGATTTAAAGGTGTGCTACGTTCAAGGGCAAATGTAATGAAATTCCGTTATTCCGAATAAGTAATAAACGGATCGGCCGTTTCGAATAAATACTGGTTCATTGAAATTTCAGCTTTGATTGCGCGATTTGCTGTGGAAATTTGATAGTTTCAAATGAAGTTTTTCTTGGTCCGGAATTGGTCCGATATCTTTTCGTATTCGGAAGTGATTTGTTTTCGCGGTATATGAGCATCAAAAGTTTTTTATGACGGTAATGATCACAGCAAAAAATATTAGAAAAAAAGTAATGTTATTACAACAATCCAATAGAATATTTATTACGATTAAGTATTATAAAGATGCAAATTTCTTTTAACATAATTATCTAGGTAGGTACCTACTCAAACGTGACGCTATTACATGTTTCTTGCAAAAAGTTAAAAAAGATGCTCGTTAGATTGCGGTCTCTCACAAAAACTAGTACGGCGCGGAGGCGACAGTCAGTAATTTAAATAGCATCAGAAATAGCAAAAACCTAATTCATTTTAGCATCCACTTTTTAGGCGAAAGCGTGTAATTTCTGTGATTTTCTAATATTTGTAATAACTGGAAGAAAATAAGAGAACTTCCTATTATTAAAGAATGCAAATATAAAACCGGGCAAGTGCGTGTCAGGCCAAGCGCAATGTAGGGTTCCGAAGTAGTAAGTTTATCGACTATTACTCATTAACATAACTAATATAGACATGATAGTTTTCCTTGTAAATTCACCATATACAACGTTCCTTGAGGCACACGGAAGGTTTTAATAATAAAAAAACTGTTGACAGAACGAAGTCTGTCCGGGCAGCTCGTTCGATTATGAAATAGAAACTATTGGCATTCCAGAATTTCCAGATGAGAACCTGTGGCTTAGTTTGGCAATTTCGTAGAACTATTACATAACATACTTAATTATAAGACTTTATTGTTTGCAACGGTTGCAAAACGATAAACGCCTAACCGTAGTTTTAGACCATGATTGTTGGTTGTTTTGAAAGCTTAAGATTTTTTATTTTTCAAAAGAATTTAAAGGTTAACCGTATGCCGTTAGGATCTTGGCTGTTTTTTATGCAACTATCCGTCTCATAATAGGCTAAGTGGCCATCATCGCCCATTGCTATCAATAACACCAAACTCATCACTGATGCGTTTCCGACCAAAAAATAATAGAAAATAAATGTTTTTGGTGGGCTTTCGTTTTCCAATTATAGAATAACACAGATTTTGCCTTGAAGAGGACACAACGGTCGACAATAACACATTAATTGTTTAAAGAACTAGGCACCTACACGTAAAAAGTATGCAGTAAATTCTAAAAGCAGTCGCGCCCGCAATATGAAATTCATAAAATGATGGCTTCGTGTAAAAGCTTCGCCGCGCCCAATGATGTTGTATGTATAGGGAGGTAGATATGCTGAGAGGGCGTTGAAATTAAGTCAGTCGAATCTAGTCAAGTGTAGCGATTTCATTGTAGACAGTTGATAGATGCTTCAGAGTGAGGCTGTCTGTAGTTGTCACAAAAATGCCGAGTTGTGTTTTGAGATTTTGCAAAAATCATTTCTCCAAATTCAATAAGAATGATGGAGTTACATACCATAGGTAAGTACATAAAACGTTATGTTTAATTTTGTTACTAATATATAATATTTCTTTTAAAACTGATTAAAATAATAAATGTATTAAGGCACATGCCATTCGTCATAGACTAATAAGGCAGAAGTGAAATCTAGGCATAAAAGTCAATTTAAGACATTTCGCAAATTGAACCAAATGAAATCTTTTTATAATGAATATGTATATCCCCAATTTTTTAAACTCTAAGCTAATTTTATTACTAACAAGTTTTAGATTGTTCGTAAAATAAAAAGGTTAAATATCGTTTCAGTGCATTACATTTTAGAAAACAATTAATTAGATTTTTTTATGGAACTGGTTGGCAAACGAGCTAACGATGCACCTGATGGTAAGTGGTTATCTTCGCCCTTGGATATCAACAACTGCATCACTGATGCGTTGCCGGACAAGAAAGAGAGAAGAAAAAGAAAGAAAAAAAAGGGTGCGTGTACTTTTGTACGCGCGTGAGAAGTTATACTTCTTTAACATAAATAAATATTTAATTTAATAACGTGTATCAGTTTTAATTATCTTTCAAAAACTATTTTGTATTAAATAAAAACAAGAAACATTAACCATAAATTATCTGAACAAATATTACTTGTACTACCTATGTTTACACAAGCACAAACTAGATGGCGTTGTTCACGAAGCTGAATCACGCTGTTGAGACTGTGAGATTTGTATAAGTAAAAACGTTAAATTTTAAAAGAGGTAAAGGATAAATACTAGCGCTATCTATCCAGTGCTTTCATACCCCCTCCATGGCAGCGTTAAACGTTTAACGTTTTGCAAGTCGCATAAGAAGTATAACTTCAAAAACTGGCTCTCAAACCCCCATCCGGAACACGACGAGTCGTTTGGCGGCTGACTCAAACAAATAATAATAGTAATAATGGTATTAATGAACTATTAAAATCAGTATTACCAATAATACATATAATTCCTCCGAGGGGCACAAGTCTCTTCTTATGACACCTACCAGGCGAGGGATTGGGGTTAGTATTCTAAGCCGCCCCAATACGGTTAAAATCATGGATGTTATGTCCGTGTGGTTTGATGACGAAGAGCTATTTTATCCAGCAATAAGTGTACACAATATTCTTTCCTGCATTTTTTTTAATATTCTAAAACTTCTTTGTTAACCCACTTGTTACGGATATCACTTTTTTCGACAGAAATTGCTGATTTTTTGTAATATGTTTAGTAAATATGGTCTTATGAAAAAAATAATAATAAAAAAATTCTAACTTTTCTGGAAAACCTGGAAAATGGCGTTTGATATACGGAACGCTAGTAATATGTACTACCGTAAATTGCACGTTTGTCGGCATTTATTCATAGTGAGTTTTAGTTTAATTTTATTCAATAATGTACAACATAGACAGTTTATTTATACTGTTTATTTTTGTATGTTTATATTTATCAATTTTTCATCATATTAATTTATCAATCACCTTAAATCTATGTTATAACTATATCAAAGATAACACAAAACGGGCGCATTTTTGCGAATTTATCAATTTTGTTCAAATCGGAATTGTCGGAACAGTGTAAATGAGACATTATACACGTAAATCTGTCTCTCGACTATGCACTGGAATCTATTGGCATACCACAGTCAGAGAATTTTCCCAATACATCTTCTAGGTAACACAACATATCCGCTGTAGAGAAATTCAGTTACAGTCACATTCGTTGTTTTTTTGAGTAGCATACAGATTTGTGTAATCAACCAAGATCTGTATTACGGCATCATAGAATAGACAGATAAGGAAATTCTTGCGTTTGTTTGTTTTTTACACCCTGCATATCAATCCATTTCTTGTTTACTGGTCGAATATTTCTAGAATGCAAAGTATAAGGTTTGTTCTTCTCTACCCTCTTTGCAGTTCTTTGTGAAAGAGGTGGAGTAATACTAACTGAGCTGCTGGAAGGCATAGGCACACCTAATCTTGCTCACTTAGGTACCTGAGTTATAGGTATAAGACCTTCCTCATCATCGCTATCGCTATCGTCTGATGTATCACAACCGGTAGCCATGGCTTCGGCCGTCAGGTTTTGCAATGACACTATATTTTCATCGGTGCATTTTTATTTGGGGGGGGGGGGGGGGGATTGTAATAGAATCTGGCACTGGTTCATGTTCGTTGCTTTCTAACGCTTCAAGAATTTCATACAGTCAATATTTTAGTTTTTGACCTGAACTGACAAAACACGGTAGTACATATTACTATCGTTTGATATACGGATCACAATTTTTATCGTAAATATTATGAAAGGTAATGAAATAAAATCCATAAACAAATAACTAGCGAATAATAAGAACATACTAATCTATCATATTATCACAAGGAAATTTTTGATTACATTAATTTATATTATTTACTCACATTGAAACATTCATGTCGAAAATGCACAATTTATAGATGCTTATAGAATTTACTATATTTAAACAACACGAGCACTAATTACTTATAATTACAGAGCAATCATTCAGCTATCACAAGAAATTAACAATTATTTTTGTAACTACCCTCATTTTATATAATAATTTTTAATACTCATTGATCCGTATAACAAACGATAGTAACAAATGGGTTAAAACTTAACTTATTTCCTGGATAAAACTTAAAACTTCTTTCCTGGATAACTAGAACTATGTATTTTCATGCCACTTCCTTATTACACGAGGGTTGGGGGAAAGGAACCAAAATAAAAATAAATACATATACAGTGAAACTTGGTTAAGTGGGACCTGGATAAGTGAGAAACCTCCATAACTGGAACTCATGCTGAGGTCCCAACACTTTGGCACTGAATTACCTCTGTTAGTGGGACGAGGTAAGCCTCTATATCTGGGATTTGTTCTTTCGATTTATCATCATAGTTACCTCTATAACTGAGACAGCGAGTAAATTGTATATGCATAAACCTCTGTAACTGAGATAACATTGTTTGTTTACTCATTCTTATTCTACCCACAAGTACACATTCGTACCTGTATAACTGAAATAACCTGTATTCTCACCTCTATTAATGGAACCCTCTGTAAATGAGACAGATATTTATTTATACCTGTATATCTGAGACACTGGGTAAGTGGAATACCTCTATAAGTGAAACGACATTGCAGGTCCCTTGATGTCTCACTTAACCAGGTTTCACTGTATTATGCCTGTTAACTTTTAGGTCAAACTTTTCAGCGCGTACAGTAGCCCTTTTTATTATTTTTTTCTTATCAAAATCAGACACAATTTCGTTTAAGTTAATGTATTTTTTACTTACTTTAAGTTTTTTGTTGTGTAATATAATTTCAAAATGTTAAATGACAATAATAATATTATGCCTAATATGTACTAACTATTCGTTTCATTCAGTGTCCCTTCTGCCTGACTACTCTTTGTTATGCTTTGACAATTATGACATGTCATCGCGGATCGAAAACTGAACCTCGTAATGTATGGACATAACAAATCTATGGTAAAAATCTTTGGCCGCGCCCATATTTTAATAATCACACATGACGGCCGTTTCATATTTTGTTATAATGTTTATGCAACATATTTTACTGTGATATAGTATCGTAAAATAGTAATCTATATAAAAATCAATTGCTGTTCGTTTGTCTCGCTAAAACGGATTTGGCTAATGTTGATCTTGAAATATTTGTGGAACTTCAGTGAAAGTTTAAACGGCGAGAAACATAAACGAGAAGGGAGAGGGAGAGGGAGAGGGAGAGGGAGAGGGAGAGGGAGAGGGAGAGGGAGAGGGAGAGGGAGAGGGAGAGGGAGAGGGAGAGGGAGAGGGAGAGGGAGAGGGAGAGGGAGAGGGAGAGGGAGAGGGAGAGGGAGAGGGAGAGGGAGAGGGAGAGGGAGAGGGAGAGGGAGAGGGAGAGGGAGAGGGAGAGGGAGAGGGAGAGGGAGAGGGAGAGGGAGAGGGAGAGGGAGAGGGAGAGGGAGAGGGAGAGGGAGAGGGAGAGGGAGAGGGAGAGGGAGAGGGAGAGGGAGAGGGAGAGGGAGAGGGAGAGGGAGAGGGAGAGGGAGAGGGAGAGGGAGAGGGAGAGGGAGAGGGAGAGGGAGAGGGAGAGGGAGAGGGAGAGGGAGAGGGAGAGGGAGAGGGAGAGGGAGAGGGAGAGGGAGAGGGAGAGGGAGAGGGAGAGGGAGAGGGAGAGGGGGAGGGTTAGATGTTAGGAGGTAAAAAGTTTGCCAGGTCAGCTAGTTACCTATGATAATATAAGTTTGCGATTCTTAGCTTCGCCTTTGCAAAAAACTTAACTATTTTACTAACAATAGGGGTATAACCACAGGAGACATAATAGTACCACATGAATACAGAATGTTAACTTCATACTAACGCCACGCGCGAGGACACTACTACATGCACAGCTATGTGTGCGTGACCTGTCACCGACAAGACGGGGCAGCGTGCGCCGACCAATCAACTAACGCGCCGGCGCCCGCTAGGGTACAGTAAGGTGACAAGTTCAGGTGTGCCAGCGGCGGTGACACGGGCGACGTTTTGTGACGACGACGCGACGTATTGTTTTTAAAGATGCCAAACTGTTGAACTGTTTGTTTAAATACCTAATGGGAAGAAAACCAAATAGATTTCTTTATTTGTATATCCAAAGGATTTTGACAAGTAATAATAGTACACATTTTTATGCTTATTAAAGAAGACTAAAAAAGTATTTAGTTAATAAGTAGGTACCTAATATCCAAAATAATTAAAGTGGCGATAAGGTTATTATTTATTATTCTTATCTTTTAAGTTCGGTTTACACGTATTAAGTAGTTAACTAAATTTTAAGCAAATTAATACGTGTAAACGGACAATTTAGGAGTTTAGTAATCAAGTAGACAAGTAATTTAGAAATTTTTCTATTTTCTGTTAATAAGGTGGGCGGGGCTTATCACTATATTTACCTATACATACCAATTACTCGATTTTGAAATGTGACGTCACGAAATTTAGGGGGGATTTACCCACCCCTTATTCTGTTTAAATAAAATATTTTGTTTCGAAAGCTTTTTTTCATTTCTAACAATAAACTGTAAGTACCTACTTAATATTAAACAAATTGTTACATAGTCAACCATTTCATCTTTCAAAGCTACACCGTTTTTAATATACCATAATTTTAAAACGGAACACAATAATAATAAAATAATGTCCACACAATTACTGTCCATCCGTCTGACCGTCTGTACTCATTGCAGACTCTCGCTCGATACGTAGGTACTTGCCGGTTTTATTTTTATTTTCAGTAACCAAGTGACAACCCTATGAAAGTAGGTATGAATTTTTGTGTCTGTTAGGAAGTTAACATTCTGGTTGTTATTTATTCATGTGATAGTACTGTGTAGGTAATGTAGGTATGCTCCAACTACTGTGTAGGTACGAGTACATCAAATAGATATATTTGAACAGTTAATTAATAGATAGGTAATATTTTAGTCGCTTCCGCAATGTCCACAATGTCTACATATAATGTCTGCAATGTCCAGTGCGGTTACAGAAACCTAATCCGCAGTTCTGTTGCGGATATCGGAACCGCAGTTTGTATTCAATGTTCTAAGCTTAATAGATTACGTTATTAGGTCGGCACAGTTGCAAACACTTTCCGATATATCATTTTATACCCTTGCAATAGAATAATGTATGTATTCTATTTCCGATCATTAAGACTTAAAAAAGCAGTTGATTATCCAGTGGATACCTTCACATGTTAGAATTGTGGGGAATGAAGAGGCTGATCTTGCTGCGATACAAGCTGTGGGCGACGGCGTACCTTACAACTGTTACAACCCTTACATAACGAGCTGCTCACGGATGCGAAAACCAGTTGTAGACAATTGTGGAGCGAATACTTTGACGAGCGGTATCGCACCAAAGGAATATGGCATAAGACCATCCAAGGCCAGCCTCTTCGTTACCCATGATTTGTTAGGTACATTGTAGTAGAAGAGACAAGAGAAGAGGCTTCGTTAGAGCCCTCACTCCACATGCACACTTCGTTCTGGGCACATTCCATCAAAAAATCTGATGGATCGTTCTGAATCTCCTAATTGCGCCGTGTGCAATGTGATGATGAAAAAAATTGTATTCAAATAGCATAATACGTTTTGAAGGAGATTTTACAATCATTTCATTTATACGATGCCTACTCATAAAATAGTGTAAATAATTGTATGTTCAGCGAAGCGGGATCACAATGGTGAGGCAATATTTGATTTGATATTGTTTTCGCATTCTGTGGTAAAATAATTTTAATTACGCCAGAGTACTAGGAAATAGGTCATCGGTTTGCGTCATGAAACGAAACTTAGGATTATTTTTCAGTAAGTGATTAAAGTAAATATAGTCACTCCATTATAATGTTCTGGTGCCGTATATAAATAGAATGGAATCGTAATTACTATTTTAGTTCTACATACTTTCAATTTATTATAATTTATTTATTACTTCTTCTTCTACTTCTTTACTTGTTAAGAATTAAGTGAGCAGGTTCAGTAAAAAAAGGAGTGATACATGATATTTAAAAAAACCTTAAAAATTGTAATACACGTAATACATAATGGCATTTGTAAACATGAGAGGAGTTCCAAACCCAGAAGTGGGATAATGATGTGTTATGCTCATAAGGTTACCCCACGTTACCCCAACCACAAAATAATAGTAGCTTTTGTTTACAATCAGATGGCTGTAGTCACAATCGGGCCTGGCGTCTCTATGCCGAGTCGGTGATGAATCCTTCTGGCTTCCCTGCTACTCTGTGTCGAGAGTGGAAAGACTTGGATCGTAGATGCTCGTTCAGGATTGATGGCTACATGGGATACGGGGCGCAACCACCGTAAGTATAGTTCGACCCACAGCCACTGTTGCGCAGACAAACGACCCAGGACATTGATGGGCAAACAATTTTCTCGTCAATTTTCTCTCTTCAGATAATTGGTTTAAAGGTGCATTTCCCTTGGCACTACCGTGATGCACCTATGGGCTTGTGATCTACAGCAGCTAAGTAACACACCAGTTGAGGAAAATAATTTATCCAGTGGGGAGAATGAACTACTTTTTGGTGGGGTTCTGGATTTCAATTCCTGGTCAGTGAAAAAGCTTAGGCCCGGGTTTGGTTCCCGATCATTTATATGACAGCTAAATGTTTTTCTAGTGTTGTTAATTTGTGTGTGCCTACGTAGTGAATTATAGAACAGGAATACTTATAATTTACATTTTATTTGTTCACAGGGCAAAGGGTAAAATGTTTTTGGATACAAATGAAAGAAAGCCGTTTGCCAGACACGGGGCTTAGCAATGAAATTGTTATATAGTCAGAAAGGTGTGATGACGTTGCCATTTTAGTTATTTAAAAGTAAAAGTAAAAGGTCATAATAATTATGAAGAATAAGCTCGTACCTCTAATTAAATTGTAGACTGGAGCAACTTGATATATGATGGCAATGTTAGGGGATGCCCCTTGTCAAGCACAAGAACGCTTTTATTGTGACTAAGTTATTTATGCAGTATATGGCAGTGAATGTAGCTTTAAACAAAAGTTAAATAAAATAAAATGTATTTAATTATGACTATGTTTTATACAATTTTACTTTTACAATTTTTATTTCATTAATATAATTTTAAAATATTAAATATTTTTTATAAAACACACGGACAGCAACAATTCCTTAAAAACAAATGAATTATACTATTGCGTAATACTACTAACACACAAACAATTATTTTACAACATTTGTTTTGTACTATTGACTATAAATAAGTAGGTATAAGCTCTATACTCAGCAAATAAAATTCGTATGTAATTTGTACTTTTACCTTAAAAGGCGTAACAAATAAATTGGTAAGCAAATCAACTCGTGTGTAATATTCGAGTTCATTATCATATAACATATTATTATGTGTAACTTTGATTATATTTCTATGTTATTTAACACAACATACTTTTGTTTTCTAAAAGGCATAGACGTAATTGTTGGTACTTTTGGCTAGGACATTTCTAATATACATGATTGATATTCCCACAAACTGTTTCCCAGATATAGTAAAGGTACTCGGCTACACGGGTCGTAGCATTTGACCTTTCACATAAGGTCGTGTGCGTACTAGCCACTTTACCGCTTTCTGCTTATGTACTGAAAATAATTACGTTTTTCTCGACTTTGAAACTAGACCATGTTGGTGAGGAAGTTTTTGTATTTTCTCCACGAACATTTTTTTAAGATTTTTCGTGTACAATGTTTCGCGCGCGTTTTTTTAATTTCAGTCACAATATTTCTGTCTTAACATGTGTAACTGTCTGATGCATGACTATTAGATGAATATGTTTATTTTTTATGGTGCATAAATGAATCTGCTTAAATTTTTAGATTCTTAGGTAAATCTAGTAAACTTTTCAACAGAACTATTTTATTACTACCTAAGTACTTGGTACATACGTTAATATTATGCTGTAATTACATAATTACTTGATAATTCAGTCAATAGTCTGTATGAATGAAGTCTAGCAAGAGAAAGTCCAATACGGACGCAGCCTTATCATTGTTTCGGAAAGTAATGAAATCATACGAGCCCGTAGCGCGGTCTACTTGGCAGCACTACCCCGCTCTACCCTCTACGCTCTACGTTGTGGTAAAGGTTACGAACTTCTGACAGAAGGGCATAAATGTTGCGTAACATCTTCCAACTTTATGTTTACTTTGACTCTTGGTATGTTTGTGGGTGTATGTATGTGTGATATGTAACTAATATTATAAAGAGGAAAGATTTGATTGTTTGTTTGCATTGAACAGGCTCCGAAACTACTGAACCGATTTGAAAAATTCTTTCAATGTTGGAAAGCTACACTATCCCCGAGTAACATGGCTTTATTACATTTTCAAAAAAATAGGGATCCTTAATAAAACTGCAATAATGTAATCCAATGTAACCCAGTGAGGGCTGTTACTCGTATGTAATAAAACTTTTAAAAGCTCTACAGTATAGTTATGTAATTACAGTATGTATTTACTTAAACTGCTATTTAACTATTCCATAGTCGGACTGATTACAAATCAGGTGGCATATATTTTTCTTTCATTTTCTTTGTGAGCAAAGACATTTTACTACATATAATAACACTGTTTGTGACCTTGTTTGTTGATTTTGTTTACTTTTATTACATATACCAGCTTAATAAAAAACAGACTGAACACAGTTTCACATTTGTGCTTCACCAAGTACCAAATTAAAATATACTTCGTAGCAGACTGTGGTGAGATAAATTCACCGAGTATCTTTATTATACTTCATACCAGACTGTGGTAAGATAAAGTAAACAAAAGATTCAAGAGTTAATTGTCACGCCACTAAGGGTAGGGTTCAGTGATGTCTAACGGCCGGTATCAATAATGTACTAACAGATGGAAGACTGTGGGTAGGGCTACCATTAGTATGTCATCTGTCATATTTCTCAATTTTTGCGTCTAAAAAATTGACAAGTATGACAGATGACATACTAATGGTAGCCCTATCCACAGTCTTCCATCTGTTAGTACATTATTGAGACCCGCCGTAAGTAGCAAAGTATAGCTGTACACCTACAAGTACAGACGCACGTACGAGTAGCAGTACCGACACAGATATAAAAGTACCATACGCTTCCTTCACATTTCCCCTGCGCCTGTTTTAATTGGAAAAACGCCTAAAGCTACTCACGAGATCATGAAACACCAAGCACTGAGAAAAGTATGCACTCCTATGAGTTTGCGCATGAACGAGCACATTTCAAATTTCCTACGTCAAAGAGCTCAGCGAATATAAATTCCCGCACAAGTTGAAAAAATTGCTTCAGAGTTCAGACTTTCCGTTCTGAAATGAACCTTGAAAACATTTTTTATGCTACGTAACGATTACCCGGAGTATTTCATGGCTCTGTACATTACACATTCAAAAGGTTCTATAGAAATGGTTGCATGTGATTTAAAGAATACTCTTTAAAATATGCAGCCATTACAGCATAGTTAAGCAGTATTCTCGAACGCCATTTTTTCCGTTAAAAGACATATCACTAGATACGGTACACATCAGGCATGTCTACGTCACGTCAATATTAAATCTCATATTATTATTATGGTTGAAACTGAATTGAAAATCAGAATGCTGAATGTTTCCAAAAATAAATGCTCTCCGTTATCAAACTGTTGTTTTCATTGCCTTTTTGGCATTCTCATTTTGGCCATTTTAACACTGAATGTACCTATAGGTCCACCGTAGGTTCCCGTTTTGTCAACATCATAAACCTACATTTCTGACTTGATTCATCGGAGACTGATCGTTGACGTCACTGATGTGCGGGAATACAATCTTAATTACAAAACATATCCACCAATATTATTATGTATAACGTAATCCTCATCTTAACATAATTAATAACTTACAGAATACATATAGTCCTAAACGCCCATTTCCAGTAGTAAATGCACGTGGATAAAATTGGCATGTTATACGACTTTTTACATCTCAGCTCATCTCAAGTGAGCTGCATGCTACAATCGTCTATTCTGTCAAAGTGTTTGCGGTACAGGAAGTGTTTCTTCATCACAGTTTGACAGGCCTCGTTCTCAGCCAGCGCATACTCCTGGTACCACTGGCACGCGAGCTCCACGTTGCACATTATCGCCGAGAGTGCTACGTCTACCATCTCCATCTCCAAGGGAGACAGCTTGCAGGGAATGTCGAACTTCTTGCATATCCCTTTATCGTTCAAGAGCACATCTATACCGAGGTATCTGTGGTAAGGTAACAAAAAAATAAAAAGGTCAGTTGCGTGTCTGTCGTAGGCTGTGTGTACGATACGCCTTTGTTCGATTGTGCGAGTATCTCGCACATAATAAAACGATTGATGAAAAGAAGATTACAAGATGAGTCATGTAAGTCGTTTAACATTTAAATCATTTAACTCGAAAGCAATGCCACCCACGACATGGGATACTGGCGTTCTACTAAATAGATGTTAGGTGAATTTGAATTTCACGTGAACAATTTTTTTTATTTAATTCTAAATTAACTAATTAATTAATTATTACTTTCAAAGGAATTTCATTTTTCTTGTTTCATAAATTACTTTTAGTGGGGGTCAATATTATGAAATTATTTTATAAATGAAAGTCTACATTTTTTAAACTTTTTTATTTATAATTGTTTGAATTTTACAGTTACAATTACTAAAAACATCACAACTTTTTTGGAATCTAAACTAGTTACACACACAATATAAATAAGTGACACAAAAACAATTTTGGTACGAAAGTTCTAGTTTCTACGTCCGATTTTAACACAAAACACGAATACCGTTCACGTTTGCACAGTAGCATATGCGCAATCATCCAAACGCTCATAGTTTCTCGGAGTGAAGAAGTGAGTTTGGTATGCGTCCAGTCTACCTGATGAGCTGCAATATTTACAGTACCATTCCTCCACCATCTCTTGCTTTATACACAGGTCGTTCAACGCCAGGTTAACGTACGTAGTCTCCAAGTCCGACATCTTCGGCAGGCCGAGACACTTGGAGATGCCAGTGCCCCATATTTCGACAGTGTTCGCAATGAATCTGCAGAGAATATCTTGTTGTATCTCTGTATTGTGTCTATTCGGTGCACTAACGCGTAAATGTGGGCAACATTATAATAAAGTGGTACATAATTATCAACTGCATAATTCAAGCGCGGTGGAAGAGAATTAAGTTCGGTATCAAAAACTTAAGTTATGTAGAGTTCGCAGACTAATTAATTTGCAGTAAACATAGAGTTAGACATAGTGACGAATGTAAATTAGTAAGTAGGTACTTTTTTAAACAGATACATATATTATGGTCTTCTAAGAGACCTAAAAACATGACATTTTGGCAGTTAATTTTGTTTCTTGATTGGGTTTTCGACAGTCACTGTTAATTTACTTGAAAGGTGTTGCAATCGTAAACGACAGGTACTTTAGAACAAAGGATATAATTAAAAAATCCTTTATGACTTCAATACAAAAATATAGCATTTTAAATATAAAACAGAAGTATTCACAAAACAATGCCGTCTGACTTCCATTTATCTCACTCTACTCATTGCCCTCGCAGCTGAGATTATAACGCAAAATAAAATAAGTCAGGAAAATTCCTCTGCCGTCGGCCGAATAAGTCTTTATCGAGAAATATTGAATTCTTTATTGACAAGCATGACTTTTTTATTGCTTTTACTCAAATCCTGCTTTTGTTAGGGAAGGTTTTATTATACGGCCTTTAGATGGCCGATATAATAAATATAATTACGAGGGTGAACAGAATAATATTTTTTATTTAATCTGGAACAAATCTTAAAATAGATTGATACAATTTGATAAAAAAAAATATCTTCACGATTATGGCGTTATTTTATTTATTTATTCTTGTTTGTTTTGTTAGATCTTAAACCAGTTTTCTTAAGGCCTAGAGGTACTTATTTGCTACCAGTCAACCCAAGCTGATCGAAACACTTTAGTACAAGCATAATTATTATAGAATATTTTTAACAGATAATCCTGATCCTTTAACAGATATTCTTTTAGGAAACACATCTTACATTTTCGTTGTATTTTTTTACCGATCTACCGTTATAAAGTCCGTGTCAAAATAAATAACAAAGTTGGAATAATTCACCTGGCTGGAGATATAACTTGACTGGAATCGGTTTCAACAAAGCCGGTGACCCTGGGCACGTCTTGGCACAGTATGGCCCAGGCCACCTTCGTGACTAGGCCTGCAAGAGCGTGGGCCTCACTCAGCTCTGCGGCTCTCACACACACACCATCCTGTCTCGACACACACAGCGGTGCGTTTCGTACTGTCTCTGTCATCATTTCAGCATTATGCTGCAAGTGATACGAAATTGATTAATTATGATTAATGCAACAGGTTGGTTATATTGTTTTCTACTATCATTTTTTTTGGAAATAGCCGGCAAACGAGCTGAAGGTCCAACTAATGGTAAGTGGCTATCGTCGCCCAGGGACATCAAATCAAAGACATAACTAATGCGTTGCCGGTCAAGAAAGAGAGAGGAAAAAGAAAGAACTGGCTCTCAAGCCCCCAGCCGATACACGACTAGTCATATTTACAATATAAACATAAACGTTTAAAATCCTGACGCTAATTAATTAAATAACGCAAGGTAATTCAACATAATAAATAAACAACTTTCATAGTGATTCTCCTGCTGTCTACGTTATTATTGAATGGCAGAAGGCTCATCACTTTCTGAATTCCAAATGATATAAAATAAGAACATCTCATGTATACCTTGGTAAAGTCGAAGTACTCGACAGCCTTAGAGAACAATGGCACCAGCGAATCCCCCTCAGTCCCCCCCACACACGGCACGCGGGTGTAAATTGGCTCTAGACACAGCGCGCGAGCGGCCAGGGTACTGGCACGCATCTCCGGCACGGCCAGCGACCCTAATAGCTTTCGAGGGTCGTACCATCCTGTCTCTTTCATCGTCTGTTGTGTAATTTGAGAAATAATGTTTAGCATTATTATTACTTATAATTTGAGAGTATTGGTGAGTGTGTACCTGAGTCTCAGAAGCCACTGCGACCAAGAATGATCTATTGTAGCCATGGTATGGTTGAAAGTTCAAGGGGTGTTAGACAATAAAAAAATGGTTGTCTGTAAAGTCGGTTTACGGACGGTAGTTTAACGTGACAACGTCATGACAAAGCTCCGCTCCGTCCCGCCCCGCTCCGCTTCGCCCCGCTCCACTCCACTCAACTACGATCGCCTACAGCATCGGCTACGATACGCCAATCGTAGCCGATAGTGCCTCTCTCTCGCTTTTGCTGCTCTCTCACTCGTGGAACGCGACATTTTTTCATAGATGCGCCCGGCCCTCATCGTTTTAATAGACGTTATCACTTATCACGTCAAAAATAAAAAAAATGTATTATTAAGTCTCCATTGTTTTAGTAGTAATTTGATTAAACGCGAATTGCGAATTGAAAAGAGATTGCTTAAGCTAAATTAGGAATGTTTTTATTAGCGTTCAATTCGACTTGTTTCATTTTGATTTATAAATAATATAAAATGTTATTAACATGACTACATACACATCATAAATATACACTATATACATGGTGGATCCTATTAAGACGATATAATGAGATTATGTACAACCAAGATAAGATAAAACGATTGAACAAAGATTATCTACTAATTTGTGAAATGTTTAGCTTATAAATACCTATCGTCTATTATCTCCGTTCATTGCTTCGGAAATTAAACTTCGCTAGCGCTCTGAAAGCGCGCTAATGAAATCATTGCCTATCTTTGCGGTCATCACATAATTGGAAGCCATTATTGGCTGGTTCAATGACAACAACTTCTAACTTAATTTTTTGTAGTTTAACCTACATATACATGGAGTATTGAGGTAGAAGTAGGACTATCTCGTATGAAGGGAAAGTTGAAAAAGTGTCCAGCTGTTTACAGACAATAGAGGTTCCAATAACGGCCATTTCTGAATGGCGCTAGTGTGTGACAAATAAATATTCGAACATAGCTGTTGTAGACCGCACTGCAGCGCCACCCGTAATTTGACGCGTTTTTACGGACACTTTTCATATACAGAGATGGCCTTCCTTCTCTCCATGATACTCTAGTACACTCATGGAACATAGAAGAAGGGAAAATAATCAGATAATCAGTCCGAAAAATAATCAAATTCAAATTCAAAATCATTTATTCATGTAGGTATCATTGATACACTTATGCACGTCATTTTTTAATTTACCAGAGTTACTCTCAAGTCGCGCCTAAAGAAATTTTACTTCAAAAATGCCTAGGGTGATGTTTAAATTTACTGAAAAAAGGTATAGGCACCTACTCGTAATGCTTGTAGTGTAAAGTTTAAAGATAATTTAACCATCTAAAGTTGTCTTTTAACAGCTGATTTTTTAGCGGTAAAATGGGGGGTAAACTTTGGTATGAGTATAAAGATAGCGAGCGTAGGCGTGCGAGTTCAATAAACCTATATTGCTCATTAATAAAGCACAGGAACACATCAATATCAATATGAAGACTATTAATCCCTTACATTAAGGAACACACACAAATTGACCAGTTGGAGATTAATAGAGATTATCTTGATTGGATTCCCATCTCGACTATAGTTAGATAACTACTACATAATAGTTTGTAGTCGATAGTCACTTCACAATAAGATCTACGTCATAAACATTATATATCGTAGCTAAATGTCGATGCATACGTAACGTGGACAGGACGAGGACAAGACGGGACGTGAAGTTTTGGAATCATAAAGAAAGAAAGAAAGAAACATTTATTCCGACATAGGCATTGCAACAATGTTTAAAAATTGGTGATATATTAATTTACTTATACAACAATTTACAAATTGCGTTCGGAGTTGCAGCTACCAACATGACGGAAAAGGGTCGCACTCAGCATAGGGCGTAGGAAGCACCAGGTACTATCTACGTCCTCTGATTTTTCAATGCGCCCGTTATGGTGGGCATACACGCAACGAGAAATCGTTACGATCAGACTGTATGGTTCGAACGGTACCAATAAATCGCTACGTGCATATTACAAAACTGCACAATTTCGTCCGATTTTTAAGACTGTGCAGTCGAACGAAACAGTACGAAAATTTCAATTGATTAACGGAATCGGAAGAATTGTGCCGACTGATCGTAACGTGTATGCGCTCGTTCAGTTTTGTCGTCATTCGCAGTTCGGGTGGACGTGCGCTGATAAACTGATACACGTTATTAAATTAATACCTTTATTTTTGAAGGTTTCACTTCTGTGACGAGTGAATTGCACACATTTTAACGTCGTCCGTCGAAGCCATCGCTGACACGTGTGCGTCGGCACCGTTTATTGGAACGTCTGATCGTAACGATGTCTCGTAGCGTGTATGGCTTGTATGCCATATACGATAAACTGTACCGCTCAAAGTGTACAGTCTGATCGTAACGATTTCTCGTAGCGTGTATGTCCACCATTAGTCGCGTGTAGTTCGGCGAGAAAATATATAAACGATAGCGCATACGCCATGGAGGCATGGACGGGACGGAAACGGGGCACGCGTCTTTCTTGTAGACTTTTACTGAATGAATGTGACTAAGAATAGATCTTGTAAGGAAATTGAAAGGACTGCTAAATGTACCTTTTCTAATTGGTAGTAACTGTGTCTACTGGAAGGTCCAACCAATCCACAAGTATTAGGCATATAATTTATGTCAATGGTATTAGGTACTAAATTATTTATTTAGCTTTTATAAACGTCTTGGTTTAACAACAATTTACGGGTATTCACGATAACGATTATGTTAAATAAGATGTTAAATATATTTCACGGTTAATTTGGTTAATTTGTAATAAGAAGGAGAGTTGTAACTCAGTAGTTTCATGTTCGTATATAAAAACAAAGTCCAGGACAGACGACTTTTCATTCCAAGAGTTCTAATATTTATTTTCTATCTACCTTCTGTCAAATGCACGCCGCTCATATCTACGGTAAACAAAATTCCCATCTACCTTCCATACGGAGAGCTTGCCAAATATCGCGTTCCAGATTTTGGTATTGAGAGTTCAATAGATAATATTATATGTATAACCTTATAACTTACAGTATTCGTATCTTAGTTGGTTTTGTTTACTTCTTTATTTGTATTTTATACTATACTCATATTATATTTTGTTGTAATTGGTCTGTGTATAATTTTTGATAAAAATGTCTATGTTCATTATTGATCTTAAAAATAATAAACGCATGCAAGCAAAAGTGGTCTATGTGCCATTTCTGCTTCAATACAACCTAATCTCTAAATCAATACTAGAATTCAATAACTATTTTTTTGTTTTTTTTACTTTTAAAGTGGTCTTAATATTAATTTTCCTTATTTATACACATTGCAACCACTTGCCCACTTTAATTACAGGCTAGTATTTTTATGTAATTGTTTGAATCTCAAATTCTTCAGCAATGTCACTTGGCATTGATTGAAAATGAAAAAAAGAAATCTCTCTTTTTTAAATTAGTAAAACAAATTTTAACTAGGACTTCCTAATTATGTTACTGAACACACTATATTCGCTGTGCATGTCAACAAATACGCCTACTTAACGGTCTTTAAGCTCTTCATAATGTTACAACATATTAACCACTCTACTCAGTAGCCACGGCATGAGGCAGTAAAGCCATTGGCACTTAACGAGCCATATCTTCACCATAAAATAATATACACAGATATGGTATCGGTACATAAAACTTTAATATCCAACCGTGATAGGTCTGGGACGGGAAAAATGATAGCCTTAAAGGAGAACCCCATCTTCCATAGAGACACCGGCCCAGATTAGACAAGAATGAAAATTGGTGGTCAATTAGATCATTGTAAAAGCTTTAATTTCTCCAATTTTCACGTCTGCTAGCAATGGCCAACTAATGAAATCCTAAAATTTCCACCTAAATATGGTTATGTCACACTCATGTCACTCACAGCAATATATTATCCCTGTTACTAGGGACTTACTACCTCAAACCAAACACCTACTCTAATATTGACAGTATTAGGAATAATTATGATCATAAGACGCAGTAAAAATTAAAGTTACATATAAACACTAACAAAATACAACTATGTACTTAAACAGTAGGTAATGGTTGAAACCAAGTAGGTGGGTGAATATTATTATTAATAAAAGCTATTTCATGTTTTAAAGGGATTTTATTAGTTATCATCACATCATAATATTATATTAATATTTCGTCTAGAAATTGTGCAGTAGGTATACGTATTGTATGGGTACTGCAACGTCTGCATCCTACTGTTCTTCTAGAGGTATGTAGGGTACGTCATCCAGTGTTCAGAAAAAGGTCAGTCACAAAACAGGCGATCTCGGAGTCCAATATTCATGCAATATTTGTTTAAAAAACAACAACAACAAATCCAGAAGTTATAGCGAAAACACATTCACCAAAACACTAGTACGAAAGCGAATGCAATAGAAAATTAAAATAACTGTGTGCGTTTCGATATGTTTCAATAGTAAATAGGACTGCAAATACGATGAAAATATTAATTGAATAGTGAAAATACACAAAAGATGCAAGATTATTGACAATGGTGTTATTTATAATTGCTATGGTAACCAAAATGACATTAGATAGGTTAGATTACAACAGAGATCTTTGTTGTCAATCGATTCAAATGTCTCGAAATCGATATCAAAATACTAGAATTATTGTCTTTTAATTAGCGTAACGATTTAATGGTAATTATAAATATATTACATAGTTTAGTTATACAATGAATAAGAAAACATGTAAAAAAGGAAAAAAAGGAATTAATCTTGTACTTACAATGAATAATAAATAATTCATAAAATATATTATTAAGTTCCCTAATCGATATATGTAATCGCTTTAATCGATTATAAAATCGTTTGTAATGAGGTAAATACTATGAAAACTTTTTTGTATTATTTTGTTCATTTAGCAAATGCAGATGAGGCTCAGATTTAAACGTGTTTATCTAGTAAATAAGACGAATTTTTTGGTATATAGTTTACTCTTGTCTTTCCTTATGCCTACCACAGAACACATATAATTCGTGGCCGGAAATCGGGGTTCTCCTTTTAAAATTACTACAATAGTTTTACGTATTTTCAATGGCCAGTATTGTTGACACATCGACTCCTTAACGTAATTTTGGATAATATACCAATACCTACATATTTCCGTAATTACATATCAAATTAACGAGATAATCACTTTGATTTTACACAATTAAAAATCATGCTAACTATAAGGATACAATTATTGTACATAATCTACCAATTCAACATTACTATACTAAGTGTGTTACATTACGAATACATCAAATCGATATCACCTCAGCAATCAACGGAACCATGCAATCGATAGGCGAGGCGCAACAAATAACGAATGCTTTCGGACACTCGTTCGCTATGGCATCAGCATACTTCTTCACTATGGGCGCCTGGTAACAAAACCTCTTCTCGAAAGGCATCTCGAAGTTCACATATCCGCTATCCAGCATCAGTACGATATCTGTGTTCTGAAGAGGGAAATATATACCGTAAGTAGGCTTATGAGGTGAAGAATCTTTTTCCATCGGAGTTGTTCAGTCAAGTGGGGTCTTGAGAAACTCTTTTAGGGGCTGTCTTTTAATTTAAGGGTCTTAAAAGAGTCATTGTGATCGAAAACGGGCGATGGCTTTTGTTCCATTCAGTTGTTTGGTTTCATTGGGCGGAATGATTACAGGAAAATTATTAAAATTATTGCATGGTGTTCTCGGAAGAGTTGGCTAATTTCTTCGGTTTGGCACAAAGATGGATAAGATGACATTTTGTTTTGTTTCGGTGTTCCATAAATCAAATGCAGAAAAACCTTCCTGTTGCCAAAGAAAATGCATGGAATCCGAACAATAAAGAAAAGGGGATATCTGTTGCATATGAGGAAGATGCCGTAGATACGTAACTACTAACTATGATATCATGGCAATTGGCATTGGCAATGGCAAAAGCATAACTATAAATAACTTATCTTTCTTTCCTACTGTCTTTCTATCAATGCGGCTGATTTTGATATAACTTTTTGAGTTTGCTATTGAACATTTGACCGTTACGTTAAGCAAAGTTTATTTACATAAAAGAAAATCACATTATCAGTAAGATGTAAACATAAACTATGAGTTCTACTGTACACCCTGCGCCGTCACGTTGTCTATGCTGTTACACTTTAGTGAACAATTCATATTAGGTATTTGATAGTGTACCTACTACACAATTATAACAAGAAGAGTAAACATACCCTGACGTTTTCTTTGTGGCGTGTGATTAAGAATCATAACGTTTTCATTTGTGGCACAGTTACAGGTCAATAGCTTCCCGCTCTGCCCGACAGAGGGCGCGGTGGTAAGGGTGGCGTGTCACCGTACCTCCTACCACCCGTTTTTATAGTAAACTCGTTAGAGCTTATTGCGGCAGTCAATTAAAATTATAAATGAGAATAGTAGTGAAAACAAATTATTGAGAAAAACAGTCGTACACTTGGCGTCAAAATTGTGTTGGCTCATAAGACAGGCCTTATGATAAGGGCTCACGTCCCAACTCAGAGTCACTAACGGTTGCTTGAATCGCTCCTTAGTACAGAATTTGTATGGTGATTCTTTACTAAGGAGCGATTTAAGAAACCCTTAGTGACTCTGAGTTTGGGCGTTAGAGAACTTGCGGGGTATAGAGGAGTTATCGGTCAATCCAGATGTTGGATATTAGTATGTTTTTTTTAAACAGCTGGAACTACATATTCCTTGCACTTGCTCAAGCTTATTCCGGTATAAGCACTTCAAGTAGACTTGTACAATACTGTTGATGTGACGGATCAGCGGCAAGAATTTTAGAAAACAAAAATAATGAAATTCAGACAAAATACGTTGGAAATTCCAAAGAGCTTTACGAAGTATATCCTAGTTTATAAAACATGCAAACAAAGACAAACAAAGACAGACAATAATATCTATTATTTAGTCTCTAAACCAATCGCGAAAGCTTTGGTTGAAGAATTTTTGGATAAGTAACATAATCAAACTTTCAGACCACATGCAAAAGTTTTATGGTGGTCACTCACGGTCATTCCATCACGTCATTTTTGGAGCCACGCCAAATGACATATGTCAAAATGGCGCGATTGGACAAACAAATTTTTTATATCACGCCATCTGGGGGCACGGCAGTGCCCCCGCCAAGTCGAGCAAAAAAGCGGCACGGCCGTACCATCCTTTTCTCGAAGCAATTCAGGCCATTTTCGACCCCCTATAACTTCCTTGTGGATAAAGCTAGAAGTCTGAATTTTCAGCTATCAAGCAGTCATGGTATAAACACGCTATATTTCAAATTTCATTCAATTTGATTCAGTAGTTTTAGAATTATAACTAGTCAAATTTGCTTAATTTCGTCACTCACTGACTGACTGACCGATCATCAAAACTCTAAGGCACTTCTAGCAGACATAGAAGCTTCAAATTTGGAACACAATTAGTGTTGTGTATAGATCAAGGAAAAACTAAAATATTTTGCAATTTCGCTCCAGTTTTCTAGATATATCAACTGCATAAATAACTTTGTAATCCTATATAAAGGTATAGGATTACAAAGTTACATTTGCAGTTAATGAATCACTGTACCTGTATAACAAAGTTACATTTGCAGTGAATGAATCAGTGTACATGTATATAATATGTGTAGATAGGTACCTAGATATAATGGAATAATAGGTGTAGATAGGTACCTAGATATAATTATGTTCAAAGATAACTTGTAAAAGGAAAAAAAGTAGGACTATCTACAAAAAGAAATGAGATGCCATCAAAAACATAACTTGTAAAAAAACCCAAGTCTCGCAACTCAGTTCTTCTACCGTAAAAACTTGTGAGATCCATGTAATACCAAGTCGGTTAATTTATTCAGTTCCTACATATGGTTCCTTCTGTCTTAAGTTATTACGTAATTAGCTAACCTAACAAGTAACAACATCTTATAGTGACCATATCAATATTGAAAATCTTTTATGTTTTAAATAAATAGATTGACTTGGCAATCGCACTAAACAAATATAATATGTAGGTAGATATTACTTGTGAGATACATTGTGTTTTCATGCGATGGTCAAGTCGATCTATTTATTTAAAACATAAAAGATTTTCAATATTGATATGGTCACTATAAGATGTTGTTACTTGTTAGGTTAGCTAATTACGTAATAACTTAAGACAGAAGGAACCATATGTAGGAACTGAATAAATTAACCGACTTGGTATTACATGGATCTCACAAGTTTTTACGGTAGAAGAACTGAGTTGCGAGACTTGGGTTTTTTTACAAGTTATGTTTTTGATGGCTCAGTTTTTCACATTCACGATCAAATTTTGGCTATATCATGCCATTTGACGCGATGGACTGACCGTGAGTGGCCACCATTAGAAACATTAAATCAGAACTGAAATTACAGGAGAGTCGAACATAAAGAGACTACATAAGTAAGATGCTAAATAGTTTTTGATATTTAATTTTTATAACACCGTATAAGAAATCTTGGCGATCATTTAAATCGTAAAAAGAACATCGCATTAATCACAGACCACTAATTGACGAAGAAGTAATAAAAGTGTCAGTGACATTGCTTCAATAATACCGTATTGAGCACAATACTCTTATTGAAAGAGCTAGACTGAATAGCCGGCCAATCAATGGGAAATAGGCACACCGACTTTGATATAACTATAATGAAAAAAGGAGAAAAAATTGCTGATGATCTCAATACATAGAAACCACGTTTTTATCTAAATACATTATGAATATAATCTGGCTAAAATTGACAAAATCACGATTTACAACTTAAATCATCACGGACAGTAAACATACGGGTATGCACGATTTTTGTATGTAGGTATGATATTATTTCGATGCAATTACACGGATCGTGGCCACGGCTGGAAAATAAAAGAAAATTGCAAAAGACATCCTTTTTGTACATCAAAGCGGCTCAACTCGACTGAAAAAACAGCTAATGCTTTCAAATTCAAATTCAAAATCATTTATTCATGTAGGTATCTTTGATACACTTATGCACGTCATTTTTTTAATGGACCAGCTTTTCGGAAAGGTGCTTTGTCATGGAGGAGCAGAAAAGCCGAAAGAAACTCCTCAGCACATCTTTTAAAAATAAAATACATTGGTATATTTCTTACAAAAAAGTATCACTAGCCTGTACGGAACTGGTTGCAGATCTGGTCATTTCCATGCGTCTTTGTCATTTATGTACTCATCAACAGTATAGTAGCCTTTGCCTAAAAGTTGAGATTTTACATGTTTCTTAAATAATTCCACTGGCAAATCACGTATTAACTTTGGGATTTTATTATAGAACTGTACACCACGGCCCATAAGAGACCGCTTCACTTTAGAACGACCGCGACGGTAAGATGGCGTTACTAAGTGGTGCATTTTTCTTGTTTGGCGATTAGTGATATCATAATTTTGTTTATACGCGCTTATATTATTCCGTATAAAAACCACATTACTATAACTAAATATATTGTGAGGCTACTGTAAGTATACCTATTTCTTTGAACTTATCACGCAAAGTTTCACGAGATCTAAGTTTATAAATAGCCCTAATAGCTCTTTTTTGTAGTATGAAAATTTGTTCTATACTGCTTTGCCCCACAGTAAGATGGCATATGACATAATACTGTGAAAATATGCAAAATAAACCATCCTAGCAGTTTCGACGTCAGTAAACTGCCTTATTTTCCTAACAGCATAAGCAGCCCTACCGAGTTTAGTCACGAGAATTGTTATATGTGGGCCCCACTGAAGTTTACTATCTAAGGTCACCCCTCAAAAGACCGTGGTTTTGAGAAAATAGGATACCATAGTAGACCGTTATCGTGAGTACTCATACAGTTCACAAGACAGTTTGGCGCCAACTGAGCTATCGTCTAGCTAGCTATTCATAAATCTTCGGCTTTCGGACACGGGATGCAATTTGATATCACGTAAGATTTAAGCCAAAAAGTTTTAATAAAATCTTAATGTATTTTCGTCGAATTATTAAATTAAACTTTTTGTACATTGGCGTGACTCAGCACTCATGTGACACCAGTAAAACCCATGTTAACTAGCAACTCAATCAGTACAATAAACATAGAGTCAGCTAAGTCTGTAGACAGAGAGACGAGTTACGCCGTTCATTCAACTTCATACCTACCGATATTACTACAATTATTTAGTTCTATTGTTCTAATTAAATGCATTTCCTGACAATTTTTATGTCTAAAAGGTTTCAAAAACTAAATTTACAATTTTATTATGCAATGGTCAAGTATACGTCATAAATTAAGCGCAGAACATCTACTACAAACCTAATATCTATAACGATTCTGCGTAATTTTTAATAACAAAATTTAAATGTACACACTAGTCTATTATGGTGGCCATAAAATTCAACTTACATAAGGATTTTTAGCGATTGGCGGTAGTTTGTCGTATTGATTGACCGAGGCAGGAGGTCACCACCCCCGCAGGTTATGCACGGTCAAGAGGTGAATTTAAGAAAACAGGTAAGCTCTGGTAACCTAAGCCTTTATTAGAAACCCAAACTAAACCTAGTTTGGGTTTCTAATAAAATATTCGTGATATCACATTAATTGCAATTAAAGTTATGGAGAGCCTAGAAAACCGAATTCAAGGGACATATACAACTTTTTTCCACAACTCTTATGTATGTATTTAATTAATGGGTACTTCGATATTTAATCCACTGGTCATCAAAGCCCTTTTATTTTATAAAGTATTGCATTGCATGAGTAACTAGAAGTGTTGTGAATGTTTAATAGGTGCAAAGTCATATTTGAATCATTGCTGTTAATTTTTTCTGTAAAATGAAATGAAGAAAACAATAAACAATACATTTCGAACATTTAGCAGAAAGCTTGGTGACACTGACTGTTCACATTTACCAGATTCGCGGCATTTCGAACATTCACAGTAACAAATACAACTAGATTTTGATAGTTATTATGTTACCGACGAGACATTTCTAAAAGAAACTTCTGGAATCAGTTAAGCCACTTTACTGTTGAGCATAACTAAAATGGTATAAATATTTTATTTGTAAATAATGTTCATTTTTAATAAACGTAAAAAAAGTAAATGTAAATTTTATTCATATGTTTAAAGTATGTTTAAAGTATGTTTAAAGTATGTTTACTTTTTCTTTAAAACTATCTGTGGAAACTTGTAATTGGCCTTCAAGTAACTAACTACTAATTAATTCTCTTTTGTATCTAGCCGTAAGTTTCCTGTAATAAATAATAAATAAATAAATAAATAAAGAGTTTCAAATCGTATTTCCTCTGACAACTAGTTGTCAATAAACACAACAAACTTTCAGTAACTAATATTACACTGAACTCGCGGGCGCGGGCGCGGGCGCGGTCGCGAAATATCAAACATATGACCTACTATGAAAGTGTTCACATCAAAACGCGCGCGCGGTGTATGTAGCGTTTACCGCGACCGCGCCCGCGCCCGCGAGTTCAGTGTGAACAAGCACTAAGGCTTATGTAGTCCAACTTTAGCTCGTACGAATAGTTCGACATTTAAGCAGAGTGAGGCAGAATGCACACTCAGATATGCAAATTTCAAATGTTTTAGCCCCGAACACTTTGCCAAGAAGAAAATGTAGTAGATCGTGAGTCACCTTCAAAATATATTAAAATTTGCTGAGCTAGTAACATGGTTCTGAAGATATAATATTTCAAGATTCCTAATTTTGCAAGAGGAAACTTCAAACCTTACAACAGAGACAAGTTGTATGTAATTATGTATTACTAAGTAGTATATAGGTATATAATGCTCTTAGCACTAGGCTTAGGTACCTTTTATACCATCTGTCTTAGGTATAATAAAGAACAAATAAATAAATACCTAAGTAATAATTAATATCGTCCTGTGAGGAAGTCACTATTTTTAAGTCTTCTTTGTTTAATTACTTAATCTAATTATTGCAGTAATTAATTTCGTGGAATCTAAGGATAAGGAATATTAAATTGAAGTGACTTTCGAAAAGCATATGAATAATCTAAGTTTTAGTAACAAAAATTAACTGACTGGTTCACCTAGTCGAAAGTTCAGAGGTAACAAACATAAAAAAATACAGTCGAATTGAATACCTCCTACTTTTTTGAAGTCGGTTAATAAAATTTCATTACGATCAAACCGATGTTCTATAATTTTATTGATATTAATATCCTATTAAATTCCATACTTACATATTTGTGAAAAATTAATGACCCTAATGCTAAAAAATAATTTACTTTGTCGAATTATATATCTTATTTAAGCATTTATCCGGACTTCTTGTCGGCAGTAAGGGACAGACCGGTCATATGGGATTTTGCTGTATCAGTGAGCAACTCTCGACTTCATGCTCACGTACGCCATCTGTTTCATGACATTACTCTAGGGAATTATCATAACACAGCAATTTTATGCCCTCGCTACTCCTACTCTGTTCATATTATTATTTTATGGTTGATAAGAAAAAATACAGTGGCATGAAACAATAGGACAATGTAAGAGATGTACACTCGTATCACTTTACCGTGCCGGTATCATAATTTCATAATATTATGGTAATCTGAATTTCATAATTTTTGCCGGTATCATAAAAACACATGTAAAACCAGGAAACGTTTGCGCAGTTTCATTACCTTCTCGCTAATCTAATCAGTAATCCAATTTATGAGTAACTATTGTGTATACCACAGACATGTGACCATCAATTAAGATAGCATCTTATTTGGCATCAATGCAAATAACATGTAAATTGGGACATTGCAAATGTTCTCTTTAATTGTAAACGTTAATTGAGTTCAAACGGGCACACCTGTAAACACCGTTCCAATTCGTGACACGCGCAACTGAACGCTTGCACGAGGCAATTGGTGTCAATGTGCTGGAGGTCTTCAACCACTTTATACAGATCCCTGGTGCAAGGAGTACATTGGGAGTCTTTCGCTTCGTATAGCCGTAATCTGAAATATTAGTGAGTGTTATGGAGTGGAGCTATGCATAATGTTTCATCAAATCAGTTATAAAAAAGTGAATATATTAAATGAAAAACTGAACTTCCTACTTCATAGTACAATAGATAATGATAGAGGATGCATTACGTAAGCATTCATTCGTTTGGTCTAATATAATATCCCAGTTGCTTGGTCAGCTTCAAAGTGGTTTATACGATATAAAAATGAAAACATGTTATTAGTTAAAAAACAAAGATAAGTAAGTATAACAAGTACTATTATTTCTTCTGTGGTATAATTAGATTCCTATATTGTGGTATAACCATAAATACATTTGTAGGGGCTGCGACGGGACCCCTACGTTTGGGTGTTTGATAGTAGTTGATAGTAAATGATAGTCAATACTGGGAAGATGATAATTGATAGTTTATTGATATAACCGACTGAATGTAATAAAATGATAGATGCGAAAATGATAGAGCGAGCACGCGTGACCGGTATTGCTTGGCTCATTTAGCGCACTGACTCAAAATGCATTAATGTAGCGTAAACTGCTGACGCTACAAAAATGTACGTGCTGCAGCCCGTACAACATTTTATAGCATGGGCATAAAGCGTTAGGTAGGTAAGTCTAGCCAGCTAGTAAGCCAGTTTTAAGGAGTTATCCGTTTTATGGAATCATATCTTTATCTTTGTGTGAACCCGATCTAAAGATATGAGAGGTATGAAAAATTCCAAGTGGGAATAAACGAAAACATCACCATGGTACTTCAATCAACTTTATCCCAAAGTGTAGTAGTACAACTAAAAACTTCGTCCATTTCCAGCCGATGAATATTGCACAAAATCGTAAATATCAGCTCAAGAGCTATCCGTAGAAACGTTATGGCTTCATTAATGGTGTCTGTAAGAAAATGCTCTGTATTTCAGTCAGCTGACTATAAAACCTGTGTGATAAACAAGCGACCAAGTCACGACGAGATCGTAAAATCCTGCCTCCTTTATTGCATTCACGCGAATTATCCCCATAATGGCATGTGTGGCTCCTGTAAAACTTTGATGTATGCTTTTTCGACGATTCATGAGTATGTTCACGTCCTGAACATTACTTACTTTTTATAGGAACTTACAGCGGTAGACTCGTGTTTGGACAAAGTAAACTACTGAGTAGTTCTTGTTCTAGGACTGTCTTGTCAAGTTCTAGGAAAGTCTTGTCATTTAAAAACTCTTCTAAGTATACATTAAAATTGATTTTTAAATAGGTACTCACAGACACGAGAATTTAAGCCTATTTGCATAGATTTCGTGAACTGAAAATTAAATAATTCAGAACAGCAAAATGAAATTCAAATCTCTTCGTATTTTTATTGCTATATTTTGAGATTTTTAACCACATACATCAAAGTACCTGTTTTGTGTCCAGGAGCAACTAACTGCTTTAACGACATAGAGCTACTTCAGAAGATGGCGTTATTAAGCAATATTAAAATACCGAGCAAAGCTCGATCATCCAGATATTATTGCTATTAAAGTAGTAAAACTAATTCATTAAAATTACAACTGAAATTAACTGTAACACTTCTCGTTCAAATGTTCCCTTGGGAATCAACAGATAGATATATTGATATGTGAAATACGAATATCACAAATCACTTTTACTTGCTCATATCTGTTACGTATTTCTGGCTTCGAAATATCGAAATAAATATGTATTTTATTACCCAATAGAGCTATAAACATAGGATGTTTGTGATTCGAAGCATCGGTTCACCCTCGAGGTTAGTAAAGCTATCGCTGAATTATGGTGCACACCAGAGTATAAATAATTATGTCTGTGAAGCAATCTCTTAACTTCAAGCATTTAAGGTATAGTGTCTACTTGGCTTCAACCCATTTTAATGGCCCACTACTGGGCACGGGTCTCTCCTCTTGAGGAGGCCTAGACCATACTCCATCACGCTGCTCCAGTGCGGATTGGTGGAGGGTTTAGTGGCCAACCCATAGTGCCTACTTAATTAAATTTGATGTTGACAGTACTTCAATATTTTGCCAGTTTCATTAAGATGTTGCTTACAATTTATAAAATTGAAATTATAATATCAAAGCAATACCTTAAAATTGGAAATTATTTATGCGGTCGTTATTAATGTTACGCCCCCGAGGGATTTGACATTTAAATGGCGAGGGGTTGATTTCGGTTCGTTACGTTGAATAAAGCGTGGAAAAGGTTTTTGATATCCCCGTAAAATGTGACTGTCTAACCTTTGTCATAAAGATTGTAAATGAAAAAATACTCGTTACGTATAAAAAATTACTCTTATATAGTGATATGTATGTACGTATGTTAGTTGAGTATTTTGAGAAAGATACTGGATCTGGATACCTTTAAAAAAAATCCAAATCGGTTGATAAATGACGGGCTTTGGAGGCAACAAATATTAAAAAAGTTTTCTTTTATTTTAAGTCGGTGAAAAATACCTAGGGATGCATTTAGCGACATAAATTGAGGATTTGACAAAATATGATGAAGATTTCTTGGACTGGTAAAGGTTGCTGGTATAAAGTTTACTTGTGACATATCGTAATACGAAAGGTCCCTCAGGGCAAACCGTAGCTCGTTTCTCCAGAAACTTGGGATGATTTAACCCACGAGCGGGTAGCGGGTACTCAGTGGCATCTATCTCTTGAAATTGAAACGTCCCAGCTATCAAAAAACTTTAAAAACTTAATTAGAACTTTTCTCATTCTTCAGGACATGGTCTTACTAAAGTGTTAAACTTTGATTTGGTTCGCAAGACTTTGCGAAAATTGTATTGTTTGCAAGCTGTATTGTTAATTCAAATAAAAAATCTTAATATGTTAATCATATACTACAGATTGATACGATAATGCTCCGTGAAAAATTCTTCTTCTTAGTCTAGTTATTCTGCTTCTTAGTGTGGAAACCATTAGATTTTTTGTAAACCCCTTTTTAATAACTTCTTACAAAAATTGGCATTACTCACTTTTTAATACAAGGACATTGTTTAAGCAACAGCGCTATGTATTGTCCGACGGGGGTGTCGGCGCCAAGCACCGATACCTGGACCCCGGGCCGAGCCGCCGGCAGCGGAGGCACCGTCCGCGCGGGCGCCGGCAGCGCCTTCGGTTCCGCCTCTTCAACCTCCGTGCATACCTTCTTCGCGCATTGAACGCGGCGAAATGGCGCTAAAGAAAATCGTGGTTCATCAACGTTTGCTGAGATGATCTTTGACAGACTGGATGAACGGATGAAAAGGAGTCTCATGAATAAGGTTTTGTTGACAGCCTTTGGGCCAGGGACCTTAAAAGCGTTAAGCAAACTTAATACACTGACAGCGCTGCGATAGGTTTTCGTCTTCGGCTGAAAACATCGTGATTGAAATTTTAGGTCAGACAAGTCATAATAAAATTAATGCAAATCTTCGTCGTGACCAAAGGTTTCCAATGTAACAAATTATTGCTAGATAGTAAAAATTTGGATCGCAATTTTGATCGCATGAATTGGCGCTACAAACCGGCGAGCTATGTTTATGAGAGGCCAACAGGCAGAGGCCGCAGAGGAAACAAAACTTGAGTACTCCTGGAAAAAGGCCATTGATTGCGTATACGACTGCGGATAAATCAATAGGTGCGTTCACTCCGGAATATTTCCAATTCCATCTATCGAAGGCATTTAAATGGCCCACAACTTTGGACCATAAAGTTGCTGCTAGATTAACGATGTCTGACTTTCTTACTATCTCAAACATGAGTACAGAGGAAAGAAAATACGGCCAAAAAACCTTCGATGAAAAATTATTAATGGTTTACAATGGTTTAACTCACTTCCAAAGTTTGTACCACCCTCAACTACTTTCAATTTTATCCTGTGTAAGATTCCTTCCTTCTTCTTCTCTCGTCTCTCACAGGGCACAGGACAAATCGGATCGACCTCAGGCGGCATGTCAACGATCGCCTTACGACATCCGTCATCTCCGCGCTTCTTGGCATATCCTCGGCAGAAGAATCCATCACTCTTCACTTTCGAAGCACCCACAAATTTTGACAATGCACATTTTGTTATAGAAACTATGCTGGATGGCAGCATATTTTATTCGAGTATTTTATATCTATTTAAATTGTTGCTGCCGTGCAATCGTTTAATTTACTTTTGAATTTTTCTTATTATGCTTGGTTTCTTGATAGAGAGGATTTATTGTGACGTCGATGTCAAACTTAGTTTTTTTAATTTTAAACAAAACTTTAAATAAAGAAAAAATCTACTGTGTAAATACACTGAGGACAAAAATTATATATTTTTGTTGTTATTAATTAACTATGTATTGTTTTATCTACAAAAAAAAATGAATGGCAGATTAAGAATATATCTGTAAAAACTATATTAATATTAGTTTGTACTTTGTTGTATAGATAATACTCTATTTTCTACAAATTACAATAATTTGTATAATAAGTTTACTTTTTTACTGACTTCGAAGAAAATAAGGTGTTCTCAGTTCGGTTGTGTTTTTTTTATGTTGCCTCAGAACTTGCATCATTTAATAACCCATTTAATAACCACCATTTAATAAATATCATATCATGTAGACGGAGTGATGTTTGCTGAGTTATGCCGCCCGTAATGAATGGCGCTAGTGTCTGATAAATAGATATTCGAACATAGCTGTTGTAGATTGTAGACCGCACCGCAGCGCCACCCGTAATTGGACGCGTTTTTACGGACACTTTTCATACACAGAGATGGCCCTCCTTCTAGAGTAGAATCCTCCATGGTATATAGTAATAACAATCGGTATATTGAAATCCACTATCATTCTGTAAATTTGCTTCAGTTCAATAAATCCACGCTTCGTTCAATAAATCCATCAGCGCGGCTAGGGTTGCCAGACGTCCGGATAAAGCCGGACATGGTTAGGCTTTTTGGATGCGTGTCCGGCCAAATTTAACGGTGTCCGGCTTGTCCGGCTTTGTTAGGCTTTTTACATACATTTTACCAACTTAATAATAATCTACGAGAGTAGTCCAGATGGCTTTTAATTTAAAATATTTGACGTTTAAAGATTATTACAACGTTATTTTGAAAAATATTTTTAAAGCACGCTTCTGCTAATTATTTAATATTTTTAGTTTGTTTACTTTAAATGCTATTAATTAGTGAAGAAGTTCTAAAAAAATATCTTATTAATATTAATACATAAAATTCTTGATAATTTAGGGTGTCCGGCCTTTTTACCCAAATGTCCGGCCAAACTGGCTGGTCTGTCCGGCTTTTTGGTTGGCCGACCTGGCAACCCTAAGCGCGGCGGTGAAGCGCGAGTAGTATATAGAGTTGTTAATGAGTGCTAAGTCGTTCCAATATTGTTTCCGGTGTATTTATAGTCTGTTCACAATGGATCGGTCGAGAGGGAAAGCGCTCGGAGCGGGCAACGTACTACCTTGGCACTGCTTTATTTATAACTCATTTCTATTGGTGCATTTTCCATATATGGCTCCAGATTTATTTAGGTCGTTCTTTCAGATAATGATGCATCACGAGTATTTTATGTCGTGAGTTCTAAATGTTTTTTTCGTAGTGGTTTATAGGGACACTTTAAGTAATTGAAAAACTTGGATCTCTCTCTATCACTATATTTATAAGTTCTACAGGGGCTTCGAACCCTGAAGGGGATAATTGTCGCACCCTCAGTGAAAATAAGCATAAGTCATGTTACTTTGAATTTTAGTTTTTAATATGATTAGAAAGAGGGACAAAAGCTGCGTATATGCTCAATTTTTTTCAAATTTTTATCATTAATCTTGACGGTTTTGTACAAAATAATCTTTTAAATGTAAATTCCTTTGACTACTTACCGATATTTTAACAGTTTTTTTGCTCTCCTGTAAAATTGCAATTTTCATCTTATGCCTTTTTTCCACTGAGGGTACGATGTAACGAAGGGGTAATGTAACGTGAGCTAGTCCACCGAATTGGCAAAAATTGAGCCTTTTCAAGCTCCCTCTGTTTGCATGAATACAGGCTGCTAGGACTAACAGCAACAACAGGCTTTTGCCTATGTTTCATTATTCAGCTTACGTCAGCATGCGTTCGTCAAATGAAGTGCCGTGGACAGTTGGCCTTGCCAAGCCCGCCTTGGTAAAATACTTAGAATCCAAACTAGGTCCTACAAGTTTACCGAATACCTGTTTCATGGTCGTATCATATTTTACTGCCAAGGAACGTTATGTTGTAGTGTCATATACAAGCGCTGCGTGGTGATCTATCGTAATGTCCGTTTAAGGAAATCGCGTGACTAATGTTAGGGGATTTCTCAGTCAGTCCCCTGCCCCCCGCATCGTGTCGAGTATCGGACCATGCAAGCTCTAAAGTCTAAGTGAATAAGTATGTATTTCTCCATAAAGGATATAGTTATTCTGTGCAGAAATCACATTTTATCGACTCTACTAAAGGCCCAGTTAAGATTCCTGCGAATTCCTTTTAATGCAAAGTAATTTTCGTGTAACTCAGTAAATATTATTACTAACATCGGTGAAGGAAAACATTATGAAGAAGTCTGTATAACTTCTTCGAAACTTTTTCAACGGTATATACTAGTCAGTCAATTTGCACTTGACTTGCGTGTGCTTTTAACTAGTAGACGAAACTTCTGAGTAAGCAGTTGGGAGTGTTAGGACAGGTGGGATATTGTACGCATGAAATAGTGCGAACACATGGTGTGGGTTAAATTCACATAAGAATGAGTACGTGTTACAAGTACATTTCAATTAAATAAAGTATCTCAGTCAGTGTTCTCGAACGACAAAGTGCGAAATCGGTAGACTTGCCCACAAATATCGGTAGATTTCTACCCAAAATCGGTAGATGTCAAAAAAATATACAATATTTAATCAAATTCGTTTTATTATCAAAAAATAAACTTACAGACTAATTTCTGTGCATCAAATACACCTAATTAACAAACAGATAAACGTTAAAAGCTATTTAAACCATCGGTAAAATTACAAAACACTTACGGCCTAGATAAACACATACTATACAGAAAAAATATTTGACGCTATACATTATATAATAAAAAGATCGTAAAAAATATCTTTAGGACTTAGGACCAAACCAATATTCTTTGGCCATAGCCGCGGTCATCTTTGAATTCATTTCAAAGCCATAATAACAAGAGCCTTTTGCATGTAATAGACCGGCGATGGACTCAGTAGACAGCCTATTTCGCTGTTTTGTTTTAATAAGATTAATATGCGAAAATATGCGTTCAACGTTGGCGGATGAATGAGGCTGTGATAAAATATTAAAAATTAAATTAGACAACAAAGGAAACAATTGAGTGTCATCGCCACGCTTTAGTAAACTTACTTGATCTCAAAATAGTTGTATATCATCAGGAAATGCTTTACTAAGGAGCGATTAAAGTTAGCCCTTAGCGACTCTGAGTTGGGGCGTTAAACTTACTACGATTTTCTGCTTAAAAAACAAACTGAAACAACATTAAATATCCAAATAGCCAACTCACTCTTCATTGTTTGTCACAACTCACAAGTCACACATTGTTTGCACTTGTGATAAACAAATATAATCGGCGACAGTGACAGGAACAAAAAATAATATTTTTGTCTGTCTCTCACGTAGATTTTGGTTCTGGATTTGGCTCTACTGGGTTCCAAATCTATGGTTGAGGGATTCCCCATTCCTCTATAACGTAAAACATACGTAAAACATAAATGAAAAGGGTTGCCAACTTAAAAATTATGTAAAATCGGTAGAAAAATCGGGAGAATTTCCACGTATCCTCTGAAATCGTAGAAAAATCGTTGCATTTCGGTATTTCGGTAGAACAGAGCCCATATCGGTAGAAATACCGAAAAATCGGTAGGTTCGAGAACACTGATCTCAGTCAATACTCAGTAAAGTATTTATGTATCATTTTTACCATGTGTAATGTGACTGTACATATTTTCGACGTCAAGTAAAAAACGACGATTATATTAAAACAAATAAAAAATATGTAAGTTCATTAAATACAGTAAACACATTTATTTGTAATGGCGTAATTCGCCCACTGGGTGCACAATACGCTAATTAATTAGACAAATTGGTATAAAATCGGACACATTTCAATCAATTAGCGTGATAGTAGAGCGATCTTATAAGGCAACCGCAAATATAGGTCAAAGCGAAATGTACGAGTATTAAACATAATATTGGTGAAAGGTGTACATAAAATAGGTATTGCCAATGACTGCCATAAAATATAAATATCGACTGCATAATTTTATCGTTTCGTCTACGTGAGAAGTGCTCGTGAGAAACGTTTTCAGGCTATTTAGCACCCACCCTTTATTCATCCTGTAAAGAGCAAAAAATGTTAAAAATGCCATACTTCATCTGTGGTATGGCTTTGACCCAGTATCAGCTTACAGTAGGTTCCACCTGTCTTTAATCAAATTTTGCGAGGTTTCGAAGTTCCTTCACGGCGCTGCTTTAAATTGGTAATGGTTAATGGCCAAACAATTTTTTTTTGAATGCTGGAAGTATTTATGTCACAGGAAGGCTTCCACGCTGCAAGTAATCCACACAAGCTGGATATGAGCGTAATAATAACTGGTATATATTTAAAACTGATAAAAAAATGCCATAACAAAATATTTTATAGTTACGAAGAGATTGCGTCACGCGTAGCGCACACAGCAAATACAACACATCACAAAATTTTTATGTAGTCCTATCTACGTTACAACATATTTATTACACGTTTAATTTTGTAATTGAAATAACTGTATTGTTTAAACAAAGATGGCTAGCATTGGAAGAACAGAAGCTCCTAATACAGGCACTCTGTGCTTAAAAAAAAGGTTCTGGTCACTTACTTATGTAGAAATCTGTATAAAATAATAAATAATTACTAAGAACTCTAGTATGGGTGTGAGTATTACGAGTAATAGGTGTTATGCATATAGACATAACAACCAATGGATATATTATAGGGCAAAGGCTATCGCATAAGTTAACGGATAATTTTTCAAAAAAATATTGAACCTTGGTTTTCGATCTGTCCATAGATAGCCTTTTCCATATTTATAATCTATCAATTAATAACTTTGTTGAGCTTAAAAGAAATATACCTACCTACCTACTCATAAATAATTCTCTTTGATAAATCAAGTGTTATTTACGAATTCTGGGTTACGCCACTTGCTTTCTTTTTGAACTCATTACCGTTGCGTTGCTATGGAGCATATTTAAGGTACTCGACAAATGAGGAATTATTTTAAATTTGTTGGTCAAAATCTAGGTCAAGTTCCTGTATGAACTAGTGCTGAAATCACTGTAAGTAATAGGGTGGGAATATAGCATAATAATATAGATCATGTAGTTCAGTGGTAGTAAATCTACTTGCTGAACGAAATGTTCCGGATTCGATTTAAGATTTAGGGTAGTTAAGATTTAGGAGGTCTTAAATCGCTCCTTAGTATATAATTTGTATAATGATTAAGGATGAGTACTAAGGAGCGATTAAAGCAACCGTTAGTGACTCTGAGTTGGGGCGTTAACCCTTTAACTTATATTCTAAGTTTCACTAGACTATTCTTATTGAACTAGTGGGATAAACATTACCCTCATTATGTTTCACATTGAATTCCAGCGAATTGCCTGACTCATTGTCGCTATTGCGGAGGTCAGAGCTTCGCGTGAGGCACACCCTGGCTAGTACGGACATGGACATCAGGCTTTTGACCGTGTTATTAAATTGATAGAAATAGTTGAATGTCAACATCAAACTAGTTTCGTTCCTTTTGTAACTGACAGCTGTTGGAGGGTGTGCGGTAATCGCAGGGGCGATCCTTCGATATATGTAAGCGGACTGTATGAATGTATGTATGTATGTATGAAGCAGTAGGTTGGTAGTATGTCCAATCCAATACCAAAATCAGTAAGAAAGAACCCACCAACCTTAACATCCAATGTCGCAGGATTGCGCTGCGCACGACTGCTTCTTTCTTTCACGGCACGGCCGGAGGACAGCACCATAAACGTTATGGTCTTCTTAAGATGGAAACTCCACGAACGTCGTGAATTCAACCGATCTTTTTAACGGAGTTGACGCAACTCGCGATATTTTTCCTTTGACATTAAGTGTCAATTTTGGAAGGGTTTTACTTTTCTTTCATACCGACCAGTGCTAAAGGATTGAACATACCCCCCACCGAAATCAGTGTGATGATTTCCTAATAGTGTCGGTGTGAAGAATGAGTGTGTTAATAATTTGTGTTAATGAATATTTACGAAATAATTCAAAAATAAAATAAACTTGTTAGTGTTAAGTAAAAAAGTTGAGTGTATGTGCCTAATCTAAGTCCTAACCTAATAACCTAACTTTATATTTAGTTTGCATATGGCAATGGGCAGATCTTATTTACCGGTCTTTTATAAACCCCAGTTTGCGTGCGTACAGTGACTACACGTACAATGTTATCAAAACCAGGGTGAACCTCTTCTATTCTGCCAAGAGGCCACTGTAACGGTTTGGTTAAGTTAGATTTAAGGAGCACTAAATCACCCTTCTTAACATTTGGAATTGAGGTGAACCACTTTTCTCTTTGCTGTAAAGTGTGCAAATAATCATTTGACCATCGCTTCCAAAATGATTGTGATGCCTTTTGAATACATTGCCAACGTGACAATCGCTTCATCTGTACATCTTCAAAATTATTCTCCGGAACAGTTAATAAATTCTGTCCAATTAAAAAATGACCCGCAGTCAGAACTTCAAATTCATTAGGATTATTTGAAAGGGAGCATAATGGTCGCGAGTTCATAATTGCCTCAATTTTACAAAATAAGGTACTTAACTCCTCAAAAGTCAAGGACCTATCACCTACTACACGGTAGAGATGATGTTTGGCTGATTTTATGCCTGCCTCCCACAGACCACCCATGGAAGCTGCATTAGGCGGGTTCGTACGCCATTCGACGCCTCGCGAGGATAATCCAGAAAGAATTTCATCAGAATTAGACGTAGAATTAAAATAATTAGTAACGTTTTTTAAATGTTTAGCTGCTGCAATAAAGTTTTTTCCACAATCGGAATATAAGCAAGTACAGAGACCGCGGCGTGCCACAAAACGATCAAATGTGGCCAGAAAACATTCGCAAGATAAATCTGAGAGCACTTCTAGGTGCACTGCTTTTGTAGAGAAACATACAAATAAACACAAATATGCCTTAGTAACTTTTGCGTTTCGCCGCATACCTTCTTTTATAAAGAATGGACCACCAATATCGCAACCAACATGGTCAAACACCTTGTTGGCCTTAAGCCTAGTTGCAGGTAACGTACCCATCATAGGCTGTGTGGAGTATGGACGAAATTTAAAACAAGCCCGACATTTCGACAAAACTGAACGAATTACACTACGAGCGTTTATTATCCAGTATTTATTATTCAAAATGCCTTGCAAGGTGCGCGGTCCTACATGCATGTATAATTTATGAAAATAATCAATTATTAAATTTGTTATGTGACACTTCTTAGGTAATAGTGCCGGATGTTTTATATTATACGGTAAATCCGACTGTTGTATTCGACCCCCCACCCTGAGGAAATTATCAGGGTCTATAAAGGGAGATAGTTTACGAAGGGATGAAACATGAGATCCCTTTGCTAGCATTTGTATTTCAGAATAAAAATAATTATTTTGAATGACTTTTATAATTAAATCATGTCCGTGCTTTAACTCACAAGACTTTAGTGAACCAAATGTTCGATCAGATTTCTTACATTTTAAATTATTTATAAAACGAAGACACCACGCTGTTACGCGCTCGAGTTTACTAAACGATGAAATTTTATTAAAGGAATATTCGAGATCATTAAAGTTATTTAAATTATAAGAATTAAAGGTAAATGTGTCTACGTTAGTTTTAAGTTCTGGAATGATATCATTTTCTTTTAAAATTAACGTACTTCTTGGCCAACAATGCGGATCTCCAGCAAGCCATGCAGGGCCACTAAACCATTCGTCCGCTACTGCTAAAAGTTGTTCAGGCAGCGCGCCTCGAGAACAGAGGTCGGCTGCATTGTTCTCACTGTTTACATGAAACCAGCAATTGGGCGGAATCACGTCAACAATCTCGCTAACACGGTTAGCCACGAACACTTTTAGTTTGTATGGCGGAGTTTGTAGCCACGACAAAACTACACTCGAGTCGCTAAAGGCAACTATTGGTAAATTAAAATCTTTAACGTTTTGTACGACAAAACGAACTAGCTTCGATAACAGCACGGCTGCCATAAGTTCAAGCCTAGGGATAGACATTAACGGCTTCAATGGAGCAACTCTTGATTTGCTCGTCAATAGTTTGACTTTGACGTTCCCATCCTTGTCAGTACTACGAAAATATATGCAAGCTGCGTAACCAAGTGATGACGCATCACAGAAACCGATTAATTGTACGTTTACAAACGAATTTACTAGAAGGTGTCGCTCAATGCGAAGTTGTGAAAGGATCGGTAATTGACCGATAAATTTATCCCATTTTTGTAACAATTCGTATGGTAAACGGTCATTCCAGCCGAGGCTCAGTTTCCAAAGATCCTGCATGATACATTTGGCAACGAAAGTACACGGCGAAATAAAACCAACCGGATCGTAAATACTAGCAAGCAGCTTAAGTACTGAACGTTTCGTTCCGTCATTATCTTTTAAATTATAATTAAATGAAAAGAAGTCGCATGAGGGCAACCATGTCAATCCCAGGACTTTTAAGGATGATGATAACGTATCATCTTGAAAATTTATTTGCGTTATTTGTTCTGATTTCATTCGTGTCAGTAGCTCGGGACAGTTGCTAGCCCACTTACGTAATTCAAACCCGCCTTTTTTCAGAAGACTCATTAAGCCGTCTTGTAAGGTACAAGCTTCATCTACAGATTGACATGACCACAAAAAGTCATCAACGTAGACACCCTCCTCTAGAACTCGGGAAGCCTTACAGTCTGACCGTTCGTCTTGGGCAAGTTGAAGCAGCGTGCGAATAGCCGTGTAAGGTGCGCTACGCAGTCCGTAAGTGACCGTTTTCAGTTCGTAAACTTGTACTGGGTCTGACGGTGTATCACGCCATAATATGTGTTGATAACACCTATCAGCGGGGTCGATGAGCACGGCTCGATACATTTTTGACACGTCCGACGTAAAACTCACGTCGTAGAGACGAAAGTTAATAATAATTTTTAAAATATTTGGAAGTAATTTACGGCCGGTCAAAAGGTTGTCATTTAGTGACACCCCAGTACTAGTTTTCTGTGATCCATCAAAGACCACACGCAACGGTGTTGTGGAGCTAGAAGGCCGTAACACACAATGATGTGGTATAAAATATTTAGACGGCTCCGTACCACGATATAGCTCCATATGTCCCAGTGACTCGTACTCCTTCAGAAAATCAGAATAAGCCTTCCGGAACTCGGGTGAGTGCGCAAGTCGGCGCTCGACATGCGTGAGTCTCCTAAAGGCTATGTCATACGAATTACCTAACGGTTCGTGATTTGGCTTTAATAAAATAGGTGAAACATATCGGCCACTCTCGTCACGATAATGTTTCTCAATATATAGTTTTTCAGCGACTTCATCATCGGGATTTAAAGGAACATCGCACGGCGAGGATTCTATTTCCCAAAATCGCTTAAGAGTATCATTTAAATGATCATCAGTGGTGTACGACACCAACGTTGTAGACGCTACAACGTTCACATCCGTGACGTCATTAGTCGACGGTGTAACTAATTTACCTGTTATAATATACCCAAATATGCTGTCCAGCACGGCTGGCATATTGGGACCCATAATAATTTTCTTCCCACTATAAATATGGGGAAAAACGTCACCGCCTAAAATTAAATCAATTGGCGATTGCTTATAGAAATGAGGATCAGCTAAAAATAAATTATCATACTGTTTTATTATATGCTCAGGAATTTTAATGGTAGGTAGATCTGAAGTTACTTTCTGAAGAATAACAGCATCAATATTAAAAGCAGGTTTATCAGTGTGACGCGGCCTTAAGCTACATGACGTCATGCCGTAGTTCTTAACTAAACCATCAGCTAATCCGCAAATGCTAAACGGACATTTACGTTGAGATAAACCTAAACGTTGTAAGCATGCAGCGGAAATAAAATTGGATTGTGCACCGGAATCAATTAATACGCGACATGGTTGATAGACGTTAAAGTTGTCTAAAATATAAACAATCGCGGTACCCAACAAAACCGTACTGTAACTGTTATTATTATCAGTTGAAGGGCCTCCCGACTGGGCGGGTGCGCTTGCAGGAATCGATGCATTACCGGAGTCATAAGAGGAAGCGAGAAACGTTTTCGTTACGTCCTGATGCAATAATAAGTTATGTGGTCGCTCACAAATAATGCATTTAAATTCACTCCTGCATTGTTCAACAGTATGATTAGGTTTAAGACAATTATGACATAACTTCAACTCATCAGCACGGCTGATTCGTAGCGAAGCACTCAATTTACGAAATTGAGCACAGCGATATATCATATGATTGTCTCCGCAATGCAAACAAGATAAATTATTTTTTGAGTTTGATGACGATGCATGCGCGTAGTTTTTCTGTGCACTGTTTCTAGTTCGCGCCGTAAACCTACTTACATCTGGTTGACGTTTATTTTGTACGACGTTTTGGTTGCTTGTACTAGCACCATAAGAACTAGAATGATCCAACACTTTTGTTTGATTAGTTACGTAAGAAATCAATTCACAGAATTTTGGTATCGACTTCTGATTGATACTTTGTTCAAATGACCTACGAGTGTATGGATCCAAGGCTCGTAATGCTATATGACACAGAATGTAACTATTCAAATCTTCAATATTAAGAGATTGTATAGCTTTGTATGAGTTATCAAAGGTTTCCAAGAAATTATTCAACTGAAAGGATGATTCCTTCGCAATAGGTGTAAAGTTTAACATTTTATCTAAATAATTCCCAACTAACATTCGGTTATCTTGATACCTGTCGAGTAAAGCTTGCCAAACTATATCGTAATTATTAGCAGATATCGGAATACTTTTGACTATGTTCAAAGCGGAACCTTTGATACATGAGAGTAAATAGTGAAATTTATCTATATTAGGTATCTGAGGCTGATTATGAACCAACGAACAGAATGTCTCGTAAAAAGTATTAAAATTCTCAATATTTCCATCGAAACAAAACAACTCCAATTTTGGAAGACGTGGCCTAGATTCGATGCACGACTGTGTTTTTTCAGTTTTAACGTTCTTATCATTCGCTAATAATTTTGAAGAAATCAATTTTATACGGTAATACAACTCATCAAAACTATTCAATTCCTGACTTTGAAATATGGTTTTCATACCAGCTTGTAACTGACATTTATAAATTTCAAAAATACATAATTCGAAAGATGAACGTAGCTCATCTATATCCGTGACGCGCAATAGAAACATTTCACGAATATTGCTGTCAGTTACATTTAATGACATGTCAGATATTGTCTGTAATTGTTCAAAAATTCTTTGCTTTTTGTTGATTAAAACGTTTAATTCAACATCACCTATGCACTCCTCGTACACTTCCTGAACCTTCTGACCCTTTTTAGCCATTGCAACGTGCAAACTAAATATATTATGTCACATAAAATAAATGAATAAAGAATTGCCTACTCTATATCCGGCTCGAAGGACCACAAAAAATTGTGCGGTAATCGCAGGGGCGATCCTTCGATATATGTAAGCGGACTGTATGAATGTATGTATGTATGTATGAAGCAGTAGGTTGGTAGTATGTCCAATCCAATACCAAAATCAGTAAGAAAGAACCCACCAACCTTAACATCCAATGTCGCAGGATTGCGCTGCGCACGACTGCTTCTTTCTTTCACGGCACGGCCGGAGGACAGCACCATAAACGTTATGGTCTTCTTAAGATGGAAACTCCACGAACGTCGTGAATTCAACCGATCTTTTTAACGGAGTTGACGCAACTCGCGATATTTTTCCTTTGACATTAAGTGTCAATTTTGGAAGGGTTTTACTTTTCTTTCATACCGACCAGTGCTAAAGGATTGAACAGAGGGTTTGTTTTGGGAATGTATGTATGTATATCGATTGTATGATTGACCTCTGTCTATTTGTGACATGGGTTGTAGGTACGAGTATGGAAGGAGGATGGTATAAAAAAGTTATTTGAGAGATCCGAAAAATGTATTAGGGTTAAGGGAAAATATATCGAAAAAGAAAAATAGTTTGGTGCTTAATTTCAACCTCCTTCCCTCTCATTCTGCGAACTTATTGACCTCTCCTCGTAGTAGCATAAACGGCTTGATAAATTATTAATTATCGTCGTAAGGTATCGTTAGATTTGCCCCAATAGCACAAATGACACTAGATACATTTATTTGTACGTATAGAAAATTATAGTTCTTGTTTTTCTCCTTTCAGTTAGTTTTCACGTTAGATTTTCTTTGTAAATAAATATTAATCAAAACTGCAGCCTATACACAAAAAACCCCTCTGAGAAGTTTTATGAAAGAATGTCTTTATAAAATCAAAAAGAGTACACAATATTCAAAATCAATAAACTTTATGCCGTAAGTAAATACTTCATAATTCAATAAGGTACAGCAATTTTTATGTTTAACGTTCACCATAGCGTGCCGCTTAAGCAACTTCCATAATACATAGTTTTACATTTTGTAGTTCTTTAGTTTAATATAGATGTTTACTTTGTAATTTGTTGTAGTTTGGTGGAAAAGCAGAACAAAATGGTTTCTGGGTTCTTTTTATATTATGTATAAGCGAACAAATAAGCCGAAGGGTCACCTATGAAGTCCAACAGTGTCCATATCTAGAACGACAGACCCGCACGACTAGCCAAAAAGGATCAATAACGTAAGCTGCCTGAAGAAACAGTATTTTACTCCGTTTTCGATCTCAACAGGAGTTAATTGCACAGGAAACGAACAAACACAAACTGACACGTTACTACTGAGTTAGCGTACCGTAGAGGTAGACCACCAGATACACGTATATACTGTACATATTATCAGTTTCGGTTCAATCAAACTGCCAACTAATGTGTTTATTAGTGACTCTGTCGAACACGAAATTCTCTTCGTAATTAAGCAAGTGCTACTTCATTGTTTGCCGATGGAGGGGTCAGTATTAAAGTATAACATCATCGAAAGACCTTCGGTAATGCTTACGTAACGGTAGTAACTAGGCTTAACATGACTTTGAAGTAAACTGCCAAATACGCCAAAGGTTTTGTTCGCCTCACTCAGTTACATATGTACCTACTATTGACTAAAATCAGTCAGGCTCATTTATGCGCTCCGGACCGTCTGACCACCAAATCTCAACACCAGTGGTCAATTGAGACGAGAATTTTCTCATCTGACTACTGGTGGTCAATTGGGAGCAATTCATTCCTAATTCATCACCAGTGATGAAGTGGGAGATTTCTGACCACTGGAGGTCAATTGGGAGAATTTTTTTCCTAATTCACCAGTCTTATTTGAATACAAAAAAATTAAAATGTGTGCAATTCACACGTGTTAGAAGTGAAACCTTCAAAAATTTTGTTTTCAAGATAATGAGACGAATGTAAAATTTCGGGAAGATGATAATTGTAGGTTTTACTACTCCACTCCACTCCACTCAAGTCAGTCTCCACTCATTTCTAGTCTCCACTGGACAGTTTCGTTTCATAAAATTTCAAGTCACCCCCGTACTAAAGAAGTTTTCACTTCAAAAAGTTAGCATAAATGTTATTAAGTCATCGGGGTCACCGACGCGGTGGTGATGGGTGTACCACAGGGCTCGATCTTGGGTACTTTTCTTTTCCTGGTATACATGTAATGATTTACCTCATTATGTAAAAAACCAAGTGGATATTGTTTTATTTGCTGATGATACATCATCAATATTTAAGTGTGATAGGAATAAAGAAAATTTTGACGATGTAAATAATGCTCTTTTACGTGTCTCGCATTGGTTCACTATTAACAATTTAATGGTAAATGCAAAAAAGAAATATAGAGTTTGTACTACCTAATGTTAAAAAAGTCAATAAATTTCTTAAACTCAATAATGAAACATTGAATAATACCTTAGATAATAAACTTCAATGGGACCCACATTTAACAAATCTCGCGACGAAACTCGGTAGGACTAATATGCTGTTAGAAAAATAAGGCAGTATACTGACGTCGAAAAATAAGGTAGTATACTGATACTGACATCGAAAGTCGAAACTGCTAGGATGATTTATTTTTCATATTCTATTTTAAAAATTAAATGCGTTGTGAATGAAATATGTAGTATTCAATAAAAATCCATGTTATGTTTTCTTTATTAGGACTGTAAGGTATGTAATGTTTTGAGTATTGTAGTAGAGACAGAGACTCTTAGGGCAGGGTAAGTTAAGTAAGGAAAGTTTGTGTCTATTTTTATGGTGTACAATAAAGCGTTTTATATTTCTTATATATTGTGTTTGATGTTTAAAATTGGTTTGGGCGCAGAATGTCAGAAGCGCAAAACAACAGATTCGCAAATTGCCAGGAACGCTTATTCAGTCAATAAATTCAGCCATTCATGTAGTTATTAATTCAGTCATCCATTCTATCATTCATTCAGTCATTACATCAAAACTATAACCACGCTCTTTCGTTAAAATACCTTTTAATGGAAGAAAGACTATTATGAAAATTAGAATATGATCCTTTCGCACCGCCCTTTTGAGTAGATTTATTAAAAAAAAACTTATTATTTTGACAGTTCATTAGTTCAATGAGAAAAAAAGCGGCCAAGTGCGAGTCGGACTCGCCCATGAAGGGTTCCGTAGTAGCAAGTAACATAATATAAAAGTTCTTGAAGTTCGTTGTAACTTTGATCGAGGTAAATTGCGGTTTACGATTTATGACGTATTAAAAAAAACTACTTACTAGATCTCGTTCAAACCAATTTTCGTTGAAAGTTTGCATGGTAATGTACATCATATATTTTTTTTAGTTTTTTAATTCTCTTAATTTAGAAGTTACAGGGGGGGGGGACACACTTTTTACCACTTTGGAAGTGTCTCTCGCGCAAACTATTCAGTTTAGAAAAAAATGATACTAGAAACCTCAATATCATTTCTAAAGACCTATTCATAGATACCCCACACGTATGGGTTTGATGAAAAAAAAATTTTTGAGTTTCAGTTCTTCTAAGTATGGGGAACCCCCAAAATTTATTGTTTTTATTTCTATTTTTGTGTGAAAATCTTAATGCGGTTCACAGAATACATCTACTTACCAAGTTTCAACAGTATAGTTCCATAGTTTCGGAAAAAAGTGGCTGTGACATACGGACGGACGGACAGACAGACAGACAGACAGACAGACATGACGAATCTATAAGGGTTCCGTTTTTTGCCATTTGGCTACGGAACCCTAAAAAATCCCACTAGTCCGACTAGGTGGGTGATATGGGAACCCCAATGTGTTATTTGGTCAATGGTAGTCAGTTGAGAATCTGCTGACCACCAATGGTGAAATTTCATAGATCATGGACCACCATATACCCAATTCGTCACCAGTGGCGAAATAGGACAATTTACACCACTGGTGGTAGAATGGGAGTAACATTGTTTTATTTGGTAACTGGTAGTGAGTTGAGAAATTAGAGTGCCAACTGACCACTGGTGTTGAGATTTGGTGGTCAGATGGTCCGGAGCGCATTTATGTGTGCAAAATGACTTACGATTTATTAAAACCAAAAATATCGCGGAGTAATTGACATATTTTTAGAAAAGTGCTTTGACTCCAGCATGGTTATTTCATTCGCCGATCGACAAAACCCGTGTTTGTCAATACGCAGCCGAAACTTTTTTACTCTGATACTGCATTGTGCATTCGAACATAAAAATATTTTGCTCTTCGTTTATTCCAGATAATATTGCTGAATACATTTCTTTTTTAATTCTAAAGCCTACTCGTTATTCTACGAACATTACCTAGTAGTTTACAACCTTTCTATTCAGGGAAACATTTTAATCAACCCACACAAAGAGGTAGGTGTTTTTGTTATAACAAATATTTTCTAGAACTATTGATTTACTTGTTGGAATATAAAACTGCGTGCTTACGTATTGTACTCAGGTAATGTAAAATTCCAGAGCAAATTACTTCTCTAATCACCATTTAATGTTTTTAGAATTTAATTTTGAAGTCCGCCATCAAATCTTGTGTAGTTTTAGTAGTGTTAAATTCTTATCAACTCGACTCGACAAGACTTGGCACCTGATGGCAATCAGTCACTATAATAATGGAACTGAAAGACAGTTATAATCAACGGCTTCACCAATTACTTGCGGGTTAAAAAAGTAATGACTCTCATTATTTCTGACTCTCCGACATTGTCACCAGGCTTCATGATATTATTACATGGTTATAGTCATTTGTTGTCGTATTTATTATATAGCTTGTCCATTGGCCCATTTATTCTATGTCTTATTTAATCGATCCCAACACCTCATAATATCATAATGATGTTTTGTTATAGAAAGTCGAAGTTGTTTATCTCGTAGGTAAATGCATAATTAAGGAAACTTTCGCTATCCAGGATTAACTTAACTACACTCATATAGGTACATAACACACTGGCCACATGGTGGGCACCTCCATATAGAATTGTACAAAAAATTTACAACAGGTACTCACGATTTTAGTGTTAAGGTGCATAAGCTCGCGCTCGGTGACGCGACGCCGGGCGGTCTCCATCTGTTGCTGACGGTACTGGTTATACTTGTACAGCAAATACATTCCGGGCAGAGCCAACACCACGAAAGGGCGCATTAAGCTGGACGACGATGTAGCGCGTTGCGGCATCTTTTCCACATTATTTGCCGACGCTACGCTACGCACTTTTCTCCATGATACTCGGTCGTAACACTATCGGTACAACCAATAACAAAACCATTTTTAGTTAACTGTTTAAAGTCATTATGTACTTAAAATATTAAAATTTTGTATCAAATACGAATTAATCCTACGTTTTAGCACTTTACGAGTAGCTACGGGGTTTAGAATTACGACTAAATTATTGCTTTTTGTAGACCATTGTGTACGCGCGCTCTTCGCTATATCCTAGCCGTTCCTGTAACAAAATAAACAGAATTAAAATGTGACATACAGTATCTTTTAAATCAATTGAACAATGTAAGAAAGGACAAAAGAAATTTTTATTGAACTTGAACTAAGTTAACGATTCCGTCCTTTATGTACCAATTCAATCATCATAAGTATCAGTTGTGCTAAACTTGGCCCTATGACTTGGCCCATTTTTACATATATGTTTTGGATCATTATCCCACATCGTTATGATGATTTATTTTACTATTGTTTAGGGGCGTGGATGCAAGCCTGGCAGGGAAATAGGCTGCGAAAAAAAAAATCAGGAGGTACCTTTTTTCTTTATCTTATATCTTGTCAGCCGATATTCATTTCAGGTATGATATTCCAGGCACAAAAAATACCAGATAAAAATTAATATTTACCTTGAATTTTTAATTCTCAATTACAATGATGTAATAAATAGATATCATAATCTGAGTTTTAAATGGGGCTGTATGCGGGTTTGTTTATATCACGCTTCTCAACTGAAACTAGCTGGCTCAAAATACTTTCAAACTTAGTTTACTTCAAACTATACAAGACGTAGCTTTCGCCTTAATAACCAAACAGCTACTAGAGTACTTCGTAACATTATCTCAGATAAGTTTACTCCACCACTTAATTTTCAATTTGCCTGACGATGCGACGACCGGATCGATTATCACAGAAATTAGTTTATAACGAAGTCGCTTTTGCGTCTCGACAGAGTAATTTAAGGTTGAAAATAGAAGCAATTGTGTGAAGAGATCCAATGAGTTGATTGATAGCTTCCTGCTGGTAACGACATAGGTTAGACGGAATATTAATACGTAACTTTGCCCGCAGTTTCAAGGATAAGGTAGCCTATGTATATCGTACCTATTCCAGATAATGAAATTTCGTTCAGTAATTTTCGCGTGAAAGAGTAACAAAATGTATGTACATCCTTACAAATTTTCACTTTTATAATATTAGTAGGATTATATCAACACGCTCAGAATAAAGAATAAACTCAACATGTATTGGAAACATAGTTTAGAACGTGCTTTAGCCTAACGGATTATGTATCGTAAACCCCGGGTATGTTTTGAATATTTAAGTACTTATTATACGTACTATTATTTCTTCTGTGATTTAACATTAAAAAGCCCATGCATTAAAAAGGTTTTTAAAGTTGCAAGCTGGGTGATCCATGATAATGTATGATAGAAAAGACTGTAATGACATAATCATAATCATAATCATAATCATTCTTTATTTGTGATCATAGGTATTACAGGTCTTAAAATATAATACATTAAAAGTACTCTATGTTCGGCCCTTTCAGGCATACAAATATTATTAAAAATAAAATAATTAACAGTTAAAAAATTAAATTAAATTGTCAGCTAGAATTTAAAAATTAAATTAAATTGTCAGCTAGAAATTCATGAACTGAATAATAACATTTATCAATTAAAAGCTTTTTCAATTCTATTTTAAATTTATCAATGTTATTTATATCTCGAAGCGATGCAGGGATTTTATTATAAATTTTTGGTGCCATACCAAATACACTCTTACTAAGTAAAGCGGTTTTTGACGTAATTGCGGATAGCTTCATTTTATGTCGATTACTATTTAAATAATTATTGAATATGTCGGGGTTCGTTTTTATAAATAAAATTACTTCATATATGTACAGAGATGATAATGTCAATAGTTTTAATTTTTTAAAATGTGGTCTACAACAATCGGTACTAGATATTTTGGTAATGGCACGAACACACTTTTTTTGAGCTTTGAAAATATCTTCACGGTTTGTACCGTTGCCCCAAAACATTATGGCATAACGTAGAGTAGAGGACACAAAGCCGTGATATGCAGTAAGTACAGCTTTTTGATTCACGACTTTAGATAACATATATAAAGCATAAGAAAATTTATTGATTTTTTTACATATATATTCAGAGTGTGTCCTCCACTTTAGGTCGTTATCTATGTGGAGACCTAAAAATTTTATAGAGTTTGTTTCATTTATTATCTCTCCATTATAATTTATATTTAGTGGTTGATATAATCGTTTACGTTGTTTAAAAGTCATTATTGTTGTCTTTTTGAGATTAATTAATAAATTATTTGATGTCAGCCATGCAATAATAGTATTTAAATTGTCATTAATTTCGATTTCATAATTATTGATATCATTACAAGTGAACACTACGGAACTATCGTCAGCGAATAGGGTCATGGGATATTTTATGCATTTAGGCAAGTCATTAATATAAATTAAAAATAATAAAGGACCTAAAATGCTACCTTGTGGAACACCAAATTTAGGTTCACGGGGGCAAGATAAATAAATATTTTCTTTTTTAGTTATAGGACAAATGCGTTCTATTTGTGTAATTTGTGTCCTATTGGTTAGAAAAGATTTTATTAAATCCAGAGTCTTACCCCTTACGCCATATGTATATAATTTATTTATTAATATATCGTGTCTAACAAAGTCAAAAGCTCTGGAGATATCCATAAATAGGGCTGTTACTGGAACTTTTTTGTCTACACTTGTGAACACCCTGAACAAAAATTCATAAATTGCTACATTGATGGATTTATTTTTCCGAAAGCCCTTTTGTTCCCTTGTAAAAATGTTAAATTTCTCAAAGTATTTGTAGAGATTGTTATAGATTACTTTTTCCATAACTTTAGAAAAAACTGAGAACAACGCAATTGGGCGGTAGCAACTTAAGTTATCTCTGTCATCTTTTTTGAAAAGCGGCTTAATAATTGAAGTTTTTAAAGCATTAGGGAATATTCCATCTTCAACACAGACATTGATTATGTGACTCAGTATAGGTGCTATTATTTCAGCTACGTACTTGAGAACTTTAATTGAAATGTCATCATATCCAGTACTATTCGTAGTTTTCAAAATTTTAATAACTAATATAACGTCATTTGGTGTAACAAAATTGAAGAAGAAAGAATTAGAATTATTGTACGTCAGGGTATTAGAAGATGTCATATTATTTTTGTCATTCAATAGATAAACTTGATCAATGAAATAATCGTTAAATGCCTGCGCAATGTCATTTGGATTAGTAATATATTTAGAGTCCTTCTTTATTTGTTTTATATAGTGTTTCGGCGTGTTACATTTGCAGTTATTAATTATTTTCCAAGTTGCTTGCGACTTATTGCGTGAAGATTGTATATAATTATCATTTCGAGCTTTTTGTGTTAATTTAATAATCTTTTTCAATCTGTTTGAGTAGGTTCTAAGCATGCATTTATTATTTTTAGTGGGATTTAATCTATATTTCCACAAAATATTTCTTTTGCGTTTGGAGCAGAGTCTTATACCTTTAGTTATCCAATTTCGTTTAATTTTTGTATTGATCCTTTTTCTAATTACTGGAAAGCACAAGTTATAAAATAATTTAAATTCATTATAAAAGTTCTCAAAGGCTTCATTAGCTGTTTTACTAGTATACACGTCATTAAAATTAATATGTCCTATATAATATTTAAATTTTTTAAGGTTTTCTATAGAGTAGTCGCGTTGTTTTATATACCAATAATTTAGTGCGTAGGTTGTTTTAGTAGGATACGTAAAAAGTTGGGCGGTATGATCAGAGAGACCCAAGTCCAATATTTTGCTTTCCCCCTTCTTGATATTATGAATGATATTGTCTATACATGTGCCACTACATATTCTCGTTGGTTCATTTATTTCAAATTTTAAGTCAAAACTCTGAACTAAGTGTAAAAATTGTGACGTGTATTTATTTATTTTGCTAATGTCTATATTAAAGTCACCGCAGATGATTACCTTTTTATTAGGTTTGTAGCATATTTGACTCAGCATAATATCAAGCTTATTAAAGAACAATGCATAATGTTGAGCGGTATTCTTTGGGCTTCTATAAACACACACGATAATAACTTGATGTGCAGAGAGTTCAATTGCACAGCATTCAAAAATATTGGGTATTGATAAATTATTTATATTATTCAGTTCATGATACATATGGATATTTTTGATCAATATACAGCATCCGCCGTTACATTACAGATGACAGTAACGATAATGTATTTTTAATCGTTATATGTTTTTAAAAACATCATTTACAATTTCGCTCTATATAGTGAAAAAAAAGCGAAAACTCGAGACAAGTCGCTGCGAAAAACCTGCGAAAGTTCTTGTGTTCAAAATGTAATCATCCATTTTATTACATACTTTTCGTTAGTAGAAAAAATTTACAACATTTAACCACAGTAAATGAATCTATCATATAGAAGCGCTCATAGCCCGGCGGCTTGCGTCGATCCTATGTGATCGAAAAAGTTAAGCAACAGCGGGCGCGGTCGGTAGTTGGATGGGTGACCGCTAGTGGCAAAAAAATTCTTGAGCGTTTCCGTGCTTCGGAGGGCACGTAAAGCCGTCGGTCCCGGTTGTTATCATAAGATAACAGTCGTTAAGCCATGTCGGAGGCCCTCGGGCGGTTTGAGAACTTCCGACACTCGGGTTGGCCACTAACCCCTCCACCAATCCGCACTGGAGCAGCGTGGTGGAGTATGCTCTAGGCCTCCTCAAGAGGAGAGACCTGTGCCCAGTAGTGGGCCATTAATGGGTTGAAGCCAAATGAATCTATAATTCATTTACTGTGATTTAACCATTGAAGTACTATACTAGCGTATAGAACCGATACTGCGAATACGATTTATGCCCCAATGAATGCACCAATGGGCTTCAATATTCAATGGATTCGTTCGATTTTGTAAGGAGAATGGGGGCTCAATTTTGAAAACATAACCTTCCGGCGCAACACAAATTTTGTTCGCGATTTCTGTTCTGGTACTTTAGTACTTACTAATTATGTATATATCTTCTGTGATTATACTTCAACGTCTTTAACCTATTTAGTTCCTAAAATCTTAACTTTAACCTTCAACCGTATCTAATTCGTAAAATCTAAGTAACATGGGTATTATTACAATAAATTATCTAAAATCGTACGTGACCTTGTGAATATGAAAAGCATTCGCTAAACCTAAGCCCAGCTTATATAATTTATGAACCACTTAGGGTAGTAGCCATGGGGCTACCGTGTAATTTACGGCAACTTGACACTTGACAAGTGGACATTAGACTTTTATTATTACTTTTCCCATCGTAATGCGTGGAAATACTTTAGGAACCCTACTAATTATTAATTTATTTATTTATTTGAACATCAACACAATGTACAACAAAACAACATAAAGGAGGATTACACTAGAAGAAAGGTAATTGCCATTGTAATTACAGATGTAGACTGCATGCACAGAGAAAGCGATTTAACAGAAGTGATTTAAATAAGTAGACATACAATTTTCGATGAAGTGAGAATCAAATATAAGTTAAATTAAAGTGCATTAAGTACAAGGATATCATACAATAATGCGACAGTTTGTGAAGATGTTTCGATGTTTCAGATTACATCACGCGGCAACCATTGGATGAATTAAGGTGAAACTTGGCACACAGATTGAACATGTCCAGACTTAAAAAATAAAGATAATCTGTAAAACTATATTAATATACTTACTGGAAAAAATTCTGTCTATTATATAAAAATCTCGCTGTTTGTGGTCGCACTCCTCCGAAACGGGTCTACCGAATTTTGTGTATATTTGGTAGATATGAGTATAGATCATAAAGTATAATAATTTGATACCGCTAATTCAAATTTTTTGGAGAATAATGTTTGCCGAGTAAGCTTTATTATAGTAAGGTAAGATATATTCGTAATATGCTCATTATTCTGGTTCCTCACATAATTTTGGCCGGCAACGTGTCGATGATGCCTCAGGTACAATCTTATAAAAACATTTCGTCTGTTATCACTAGATTACAGTCGTCATTCCATGTTGGAGGCCTTCAGACGGCATAAAATAAATGCTACACACTCATAGCCCCATAAAAACAAGAACACACACACCCAGACCTTAGAACAGAGATTTCTGCCTCGCTGGGAATCGAACCTCAGGCCTTTCGGACAGCGGTCAGACATGATAACCGTTACGTCAAAAACTTCCAACATTTGGGTTGACGACCCCTCCACTTATCCGCATTGAAATAGAGTGGTCGACTATTCTAGCGCTAGTCTAGGCTTTCTCAAGAGGAGATTCGTCACCTGTAGTAGGCCATCAATGGGTAGCCAGTAACATCTGGAACGACGATGTGTGAATATCTGAGGATTGAACGAATCTTTACTCGTTTTAAACGCGTTTTATTAAAAAATCTCCAAGTTCACAAATTTTGAGTTACATCTTTTTTTTATTAAGTGTGCGGTTCCAATAAAACCAGAGTTGTGACAATAATGGTCTGTGATAACTTAAAAACCCATATTAGATATGAATTGCTTTTAATTTAATTTCTGGCCCAATAGATCATGATAGTCGAATGTGGTGCTATATCTTTAGGGTTCCTTTTGAAATGTTAGCGAAGTGAACCCTAAAAAGTTCATAAAAGGTCCACAGGGCACAGAGTACTTCAAGTGGTGGCAGTCCGTGCCAGCGCACGGGGCATGCCCGATAGTGATCGGTTCGGAGCACGACACTCACTTGTTTGATCGACAACCTAAGGCTTGACATACACTGAGACATAATATAAATTGTATATTCGCAGGTACACTATCTTGACTTCTCCCAGATTCTCCTCTCGTTCCTATGAGTTGTCTGGAAGAAATCACTTGTAAACGATAAGGTTCATTGCATTGTGCTTACTAGTGACACCCTTTTGTAAATATCTTCTTTATTGGGTATGATCAAAAAATAATTTATATAAATAAATACTCTAGAAATTATTATAGATAACGACTAAAATCCAAATTGATGATGGAGTTTGAGATCTAGTCTGGTCTTTGCTTGTATCTTTTGTCTCTCTTCTTTCTTGGAAGGCAACGGATCGGTGAAGGCTTTGGTGATACCGATGTCTTTGGGAATGGTGTCCACTAACCATGAGGGTTTTTTTTTGTTCCATTTATTTTTCCCCCTGATTATATTTTCAGGGACCTTGATTGAATTTATTTTTATCATTAAAACATTAATATTACATGAATAAATAATCTCTAATTACGTTGATTACTAGTACTCATTACCATGAGGGGTATGAGGGTGATCCGTCTACTCGTTCGGTGGCTATTTGCTTAAAAAAAGCAATTTCCACAGGTGATAAGGCAAGACTCGGAAAAATCCTGTTCACTCTTAACATGAAGAAAAAATAATTTTTGGCTTCAAGATACATCGTTTTTTTTTCGATTAGTTATTAATTATTCACCACATCATTGCTTTTTGTTTTTGACAGGCGCTATATATGTCAGTTTCCATTAAGTTTACCCAACAAAATACTTAGGTAGGTACGTACGTATACCTCTAGTAGCCAAAGTACTATGACAGGCTAGGTTTTTCGGAGGCGAGGGTGGTTATAAGCCTAACATACTTGCCCAAATAAAAGACAGAGGTATGTAAATAGTAGTAGCAAGAGCTACCATACACTTAGGTACACTTCAAACTTTTATACTTCAAACGCATTATATTAATAAGAAATCCATGTGTTTTATTCCTTATTCCGTATTCTTTGTGCTTTATTCCTTAGCGTTCATGGTATGGATGCTCAGAATATACAAATCATGCATTCAAATACCTTCCGGACTCGGAGCGTTAAGGGTTGGAGAATGAATTTATACACGAAATATTTACTGGAAAATGTTTGCTTTATAACGTCGCGATCAAAGAAAGATTTTAATCACAACGTTTAAAATTAGTTTAATGCCATCAAATTCTGAATAGGAATGACTTTGCGTCATATTGTGACGTCACGGCCGCTTTCTGTCGGCGTTTAGGTAGGGTTAACAAAAAAAATAATTAGATATTTGAAAAGTGAATAACAAAAAGTTCTAATTATAACCCAGTTCTCATAGTCCACTCATTTTGTCACCAGCAGACCAGAACAACAACATATCGCTAAATAACAACGCTTGGAATGGCGTTCCATAGCGTTTTCTTACATATAAAAAAAATGTTGGAAACAATGAACATATGAGAATGAAAATATGAGACCTATTTTGAAAGGTAACTTCTATTCAAGCACAAATAAAAGTTTCTTTTTGAAGTGAAAACTTCTTTAGTACGGGGGTGATGTGAAATTCGATGAAACGAAACTGTCCAGTAAAAAGAGACAGATACATAAATTCTAAAGTGAGATAGGAAGCATTGTACAGGGGTAGGGGAGTTGAGTGGATTGGAGTGGAGTGGAGTGCAGTGGAGTGCAGTGCAGTGCAGTGCAGTGGAGTGCAGTGCAGTGCAGTGGAGTTGAGTGGAGTAGTAAAACCTACAATTATCATCTTCCCGAAATTTTACATTCGTCTCATTATCTTGAAAACAAATATTTTGAAGGTTTCACTTCTACCACGTGTGAATTGCACACATTTTAATTTTTTGATTTTTTTTTCAAACGATACTTCCTAAACGACAGTTTTGCTATCCTTCCTACTAGTTCAAACAGATAGGTATTAGCTTGCAAATCAATATTACTGGTACAATAAACTCACTACTTTTTAAGTAGTTTACACATTTCACTATGTTTGAAGATAGTGGTAGTATGTACATATATTGGAAAGCAATTTGCACGGCGAGCAGTTGAATCACCCCGAGTACATAATTATTAACTTCGCTTTAGGTACGAGGGATATATTTGTACCTTTAAAAAAGTACGACAGGAATTTACGATGCAGCTTTTGCTAATACACTCATCCATCCACCTAAATACCTAATACCTAAAAAATATAAGCTAAAAATGCAGAAATCCATGGAAAATAAATAATAACACTTTTACGCAGAGCTCCTTTTCTTTGTCATGTTTTACATAAGAAAAACAAAATAAAATATGACGTACCTATCTATTATTGTTTATTGCTCCGTAAAAGTGCAGCTGTCTAGATTTTAGTGAATCATCTGTAGTATGACTTTATATTGGCTGTAAAAGATACACTCGTATGTTTTAAAAAGTGGCATTAGAAGTTGAGACAGGCTCTTCTTTCAAGAGCCTGTCTCAACTTCTAATGCCACTTTTTAAAACATACAGATGGTAGACGTTGTTTGAATTTTAATTTGAAAATGAAAACTAAGAACTACCTTACTCGCAAGAAGAATGTAAGCGATAGTATAACGTACCTATAGCCTAGCAGATGCCTTTTAGAGCCCATTCGACGTAGTAATCAAAACTGGGGACTGAGTAGACAAAAGAATTTCTTTGCTGACGTAATGAATGCCTAGCGGGGTTTGGCCATAAGGTCTTGCTTGTCGTTACTCGCTTAGAATTTTGAAATACTATTACGCACATAAAGTTACGTTATGGAAGTTATAGTTTATCAGGTCGAGAACAGTAATTCAAACTCATCATTCAAATTCCCGCCTCCCTGGGAACTCAGGATCCTTGGCACGCGATCCGGCATGGTAAGCATTGCGGCACACGGGTCGTCAGTGTAACTGGCGTCTTTGTTGTAATAAAGATGCTGTTATCCCCAAGTTACAACGTTTGAAGGAAACAGTTGAAGGCATAATCCTGTTAGCCAAGTGAGCGATCATGCGAGAATTGTATTTGCGTCCGTCTGACTGTTTCGCAGCTTCTCGACACGTTGCCAACTTATGTTCACGGTGGAACAACTCTTTGCTTTAGTTTAGCTAAGTATGGTTCGTCATTGACGGAAAGATAAAACTATTCTGGTTCACAAAATGATATATCCTATGTGGAATATAAAAAATCCACTATTTGTATAAATATCCGTCCTGAGCATTGCAGTAACCATAAACCACATTCTAGATACATGAGTAGCTTGCGGAAGCTGAAATATTGAACCTACGTGGAAACCTAGGAAACTTGGCAAAATAGGAATGTTCTAAGAGGGCAATCAACTAAAAAGCTTCTGCATCCCTTTGACTGCATTGAACATGGGCCAGACTACGGGAATAACCCTTATCTTGCTTACTTAACCCTTTGAACTGATCTTGTTTACCTCATTATGGAATTGATGTCACAATATTGTCAGGGTCAGTACTTAACGTGCTGTTATGAAAAATAAAGTATGACATTGTCATTCGTCAATGCTCTTATATTCAATAATGTAATGATTTGTAATACTATCTATATTTTCAGTATAATAAAACCTTAAGTACAGGTTTTCTCTCATTACAATTTATTATACTGATAAATAATGTATCGGTTTCTAAAACCAGAAAAATTTGATCTCGATCCGGCTACAACTCAAAATGCTTCAAGTCAATGGAAGTATTGGAAGAGAACTTTTGAGAATTTTCTCCAAGAATCAGAAGTTTCTCTAGAAGCTGAAAACAAACTTACGGATGAGATTAAGTTAAGACTCCTTATAAATCATATATCGCCTACTGTTTACGAGTATATAATAAACTGTAGTACTTATGATTCAGCACTATGTACACTAGAGAAAATTTATGTTAAGCCTGTAAATGAGATTTATGCAAGGCATAAACTTAATACGCGAAGACAGGAAACGGGAGAAACTATTGACCAATTTATCCAAGCACTTAAACTTTTAACTAAAGAATGTAATTTTAAAGCCGTATCTGCGGAAGAAAACGAGAATGACAATATTCGCGGAGCTTTTATAGCTGGACTGTCTTCATCGCATATCCGACAAAGATTACTAGAAAGTACAACGTTGACTCTGGATGAAGCATATGCTCAAGCTCGTGCGATTGAAGCTGCTCAACTACAATCTGAAAGCTTCTCCTCTCATATACCTATTGCTATGAATGCTATAAAAAATAATAAAGTAATACGAAAAGATGAAGCACCTTGTAAGCCACTTGAGTGTTATTTTTGCGGTAACTCCAGACATCCACGCCGATTATGTCCAGCTTCAGAAAGTATTTGCCTAAAATGTGGCAAACGTGGTCATTTCTCTAAAGTTTGCAAAAGTACGCAAACTGTTGCTTGCGCAGATGTAAATAAAGAAACGACATCTTGTTTAATATCGGCTGCAGTTGACTTAAGAAAATGTACTGTACCTATTGTAGTGAATGGCTTACCTCTCAACGCCCTTATTGATACGGGAAGTACGGCAAGTTTTATCAATGAAGAAATAGTACAAATGAATAATTTACCTCTCCAACCGTGGAATCAAGCTGTATCAATGGCGAACTCATCTTTTCGCTTTGATATTAAATCAGTATGCGTGGCATCTATTAAAATCTTTAATGAATCATTTTCAGCACCTCTTCGTGTAATGAAAAATTTATGCTCAGATGTTATATTAGGTCATGATGTTTTAGAACAATGCTCCTCTATTGAGATCAAGTTTAATGGGCCTAGATCTGCAATACGCATCGCAGTCCTAAAAGAAGCAATTATGGATCCCGTTAATCTTTTTCCTCATTTGACATCTGACTGTAAACCGATTGCTGTTAAATCTCGGAAATATTCTCCAGAAGATTTTAAATTTATACAATCTGAAGTACAAAAATTATTATTTGATGGAATCATAGAAGAAAGTAATTCTCCATGGAGGGCTCAAGTACTTGTGACTTCTAATCAGCATCATAAGAAACGTATGTGTATAGACTACTCACAGACAGTCAACAAATTTACACAACTTGATGCCTACCCTCTACCAAATTTGGAAGAAATTGTGTCAATGATATCGAAATATAAAGTATTTTCTAAAATTGATCTTAAATCAGCTTACCATCAAATTCCTATACTAGAAAGTAATAAACCACTAACAGCCTTTGAAGCTTGTGGAAATCTATATCAATTTCGTCGTATTCCATTCGGAGTAACTAATGGAGTAGCATGTTTTCAGCGGGCTATCAGTAATTTAATAAACAAATCCAAATTAGAAGGGGTTTTCCCCTACTTAGATGATATAACTATATGTGGTTTAGATCAATCTGACCATGATATAAAACTCAAAAAGTTCATGGATGCGGTTGAAACCTATTCATTAACTATTAATAAAGATAAAAGTGAATTTTCCAAGACGACTATTAATATTCTTGGCTATAATATTGCTGATGGTATAATTAAACCTGACCCAGAAAGACTCAAATCTCTTTTAAATATGCCAATCCCTCGAGACTCTGCCTCTCTCAAACGTGCTATTGGCTTATTTGCTCATTATTCAAAATGGGTACCAGACTTCTCTAATAAATTACATCCGCTTGTTGCAGTTGAAAAATTTCCACTTGAAGGAAATCAGGTAACTGTTTTTGAGGAACTCAAGAAAATCATATCGCAATCAGCACTGTCAGCTATTGACCCCAAAGAACCATTCACGGTTGAAACTGATGCATCAGACTTCTCGATTGCAGCCTCTCTTACGCAGAATGGGAGACCTGTTGCATTTTTTTCTAGATCATTGAATGATAGTGAAAAGAATTATCCTACAATAGAAAAGGAAGCTTGTGCTATTATCGAAAGCGTTAAAAAATGGAGACATTATTTACTTGGACGTCGTTTCTATCTTATCACAGACCAAAAGTCGGTTGCGTTTATGTTTAGAAATAACGCTAGTAAAATTAAAAATGATAAAATCCAAAGATGGAGACTAGAACTGTCTAATTATAATTTTGATATTATGTATCGACCTGGTTCTGAAAATGTGGTGGCCGATGCTTTGTCGCGACAGACATGTGCTTCAATTAGAGATAATCAATTAATAGCATTACACAATTCTTTATGTCATCCAGGCCTAACACGATTTACGCATTATATACGAAGTCAAAATTTACCCTATTCTATGGATGAGATAAAAAAAATTACATCATTATGTCGGGTTTGCTCTGAAATTAAACCTAGATTCATGAAGTCCTCTGGAAAACTCATTAAAGCAACAAGACCTTTCGAAAGACTTGCACTTGATTTTAAAGGTCCATTGCCTTCTAATACTAAAAATAAATTTCTGCTAACAATAATAGATGAATTCTCAAGATTCCCATTTGCCTATGCATGTGAAAATGTTAGCAGCAAAACGGTGATAAGTTGTCTAACAGACTTATTTTCAATTTTTGGATATCCCTCATATATACACACGGACCAGGGAACGGGTTTTATATCTGCAGAATTAAGGCTATTTTTGAACAACAAAGGAATAGCAGTCAGCCATTCTGCTCCTTATAATCCCAGAGGTAATGGGCAGGTGGAACGCCTCAATGGAACTTTGTGGCAAACCATCCGTTTAGCATTATCATCAAAAAAATTAGATATTACAGATTGGGAGTCCGTCTTATCTGAAGCCTTGCAATGTATACGATCATTGCTTTGTACAGCAACAAATGAAACTCCACATGAAAGGATGTTTAATCATGCAAGACGAACATCTTCTGGACAATCTTTACCCTCCTGGCTACGTCCTGGTAATAAAGTCCTACATCGTAATCCAGTTATGAGATCAAAATATGATCCTCTTGTTGAAGAGGTGGATTTGCTGGAACCTAATCCATCGTACAGCCGCGTGAGACTCTCTGATGGGCGAGAGATGACGGTGTCAAACCGCACCTTGGCTCCGTCAGGAGATATAGTAGAAGACCTAAACGAAGACGAAGACAATACGCCAAATTCTCCAGCATCTGAATACTCTTCGCCCCTCTCTTCTCCGGAACCCCGGAGATCTGCAAGAGTGAGACAACCTCCTCGCTACTTGCAAGATTACGTAACTTCATAACTCAGCGTGGAAGAATGTTATGAAAAATAAAGTATGACATTGTCATTCGTCAATGCTCTTATATTCAATAATGTAATGATTTGTAATACTATCTATATTTTCAGTATAATAAAACCTTAAGTACAGGTTTTCTCTCATTACACGTGCTCTGAATAGAATACATCCAATTTGATGTAATTTCAAAGACGGTAAAATGAACAAGAGTAGAATCAAGCTGAGCTAACGTATCATTTGTAATTCCAGCTGATTTGTACTGTCGGGATAGGGTTTTGAGGCACTTCAATCTGTTATATGCACATCACGAATTATTTATTCATTCTTCGTTGAACTTTCTAAAGGACAGAACGATGTTTAACACCGTAACCGAGGTAACTTACAAACTCGATACTTATAGCACAGAAGAAATAATAGTACTTATAATTTATACTAGCAGTAAATACATAAACAGGGATTAACGTTGTTTTTCAGAAATTGGGACGAAATAATATTGAGTAACGTGTTCTATTTCTTATAACTTGTCGCGGGGATCTGGGTTGGAAACAAAAGGGGTTTTAGTCAGCGTTCGTAACAATGAACAACAATGATCGAAACCCCCACAGCGAGGCGAGACGGGTGCAGCCGCCGTGAATGAGACGTGGTTCCGTCGCTTTCATGAAACCTTCGATTTACGTCAAAGTAATGAAAATGGGAGGCTTGGGTTTTACGTGATGAACGTGGATTGTGGTTTTAACATTATTGGAATAGACAAGCCAAGGCGATGTTTTGGACAGCTGAGACAAGGCCCTTCTCAAATTCGAGCGTAATAGATGCCTTGTAAAATAAGTGTGAGCTCGATCGGGAATTCGTGGATTGTGAAGGGAATACATCTTGTTCACAACTAAAAATATAATTCCTGAATACATTCAAGTTGTAATTTTATTGTACAAAGGGATTTACCATCAATGCGGTTTATGAGTATTGTATCAAATTTATTTCGGAATACATTTTTTTTTTAGCAAATAAACATAAATTGCGATTGAATAGCTTATTTCTCTTCAAGATGAGCGCGAGAATTTTTTTTTGTAATTCGATAAAATTATTACCAGTAATGAGCGAATATTATACTTATAATAACAGAACTAAGTAGTAGTTCAAGCTGGTAAATCTGTAAAGTTTCCCCAAGGAACAACTCGCTCACTGGACCGACTAGGATGACGGGATGACGTCACACCGCAGCTGACCGCAGAGCACGGCTTGCTGTGTTGCAGCATTTACAATATATACATTACATGCGTTATATTTACATGCGCAAACTGAAATGTTGTAGATACAAAACAAAGGTTTAAATCAAGTTCACGTTTTAAAATTTAATCACGTTCATTTCTCACAACATGTTGATGTTTCTTTGCGAAAAAGTGTTACTACCCTCATTGTTAGTGTCATAAAAAACTAGTCACGCCTCCAGGCCTTCAAGAATATCTTCGCGGTAAAGAGAACACACTTGTAATATTTTATGTTTCTGGGTCAAGAAGATTGGGCCTGTGACGCCAGCGTGGGATAGCGTCCCCAAAGTAAACAAGAAATGTTAAACCAAACACAGTTTTTGTAGATCTCTGTAATTACTATAGGTCTTTCAATTTCAAATTATTTTAAGTTTTACTCGGACGTTTTAAGTTTGTACACAAATAATATACATAATTATTATAACTAATATCACAGATTAAGCTTAATAAATCATTGATCACACTATATTGTACTTTATTTTATTCAAGTATGATTTATTTATTTATTTATTTATTTATTGTTCATGTACACATAAAAATTAAAAGGAAAACAAATAACAGATACATTGTACAAAGGTTCTGCTTATCTCTTACGAAATTTCTTCCAGCAGACCTGCGACTGGAAAAGTGACAGAAAGGTAGATGGCGTGCACTCACTAATAAATAATGAATAATAACTATAACTATTAATCTATTTAAATATACATAAATAGATATATTCATAAATAAATATATACAATATTATATAATACAACAATATATCCATGTTATATATAAATATAAATAAATATATATATCGTCCAAGGCTGGGTTGGAGTGTATACTGTATGCTTTCGTATGTTCAGATCATCTCTGTAAACCATGTATCAAAGAGCACTTCAGTACTATGAACATAGATCTCTCTCTGTGGGCGTAGTTATATGTCAGGACTGCCAGGATACTAAATAAAACACACAGTTCAACAGGCACAAGGATACTCTTCGTTTATTGCCTGATAACACCCGGTTTCATGAACTCAACGTTATTTAGTTTTCTTTGGTTTCGCGATACGATATCAATCTGTCTATCGTAATGTCAGTTCTTCTTATTCTTAATTTTCATAGATAATACGAACTTATTTGAGACTGTACCGACACGGCTATTCTGACAAGACACACGTCCTCGTGTGTGAATCGTACGAAATCGCGTCATTTTAAACAAACGTAACATAAACCAAGATCTTCAAAAATCATTACTAATTTGGATTAATTCACCTGAGCCACGTACCATAATCGTTAACTTCAACTGTCAAAAGTAACAACAAAAATGCTAAATGATCTTTGAATCTCGAGTGAGTCTCTCAATCTCCACGGCTTCCAAAGCCGACCAACAATCTCCACGGTTCCCACAGTCGATCAGCAATCTCCATTGCTACCATACGCATATCCAACAAGTAAATAACGCCACCCTCACCAGAGCAAAACGCGCATCGCGCACCCACGGACTACTTGTGCTGCCCCAAGAGACACCGATTTCTAGCGGGCTACGACTACGTAATTGCCACTGGTGCTGCAAAGTAACTGACTCGAGTTCTCATGTTTTCTTACTTCATCAACAATCTCATTATTAAAATCAAATTCGACTGGTACATGACCTACAGGCATTCTCATTAACTTTAATTTACTTTACTGCCAAAAGTTCACTGCTTCGCTATGTGTTTTCGCTATGGAGAAGAAGCAGCGGAAGAAACTCCATAACAACACTTTTTTTAATACGGAACTACCAAATTATTATTTGCGCGATTTTAAAATATTCACGTTATGCGTAGGGTCGTTTGGTACGTCGCGGTCGCGGCGTCGTCACCGAATCAAAGCATCTCGTTCGTTTGACTCACTGTCGGCCATTGCTGACGACTCACACGTCCTCGTGTGATCATTCTGTAAAGACAATATCAACACAGTAATTCGTTCGGCTATTCTGACTTCAAGAATAAAGGGAAGTATGTGTGTGTATGTTTTTGTGTGTGGTCGTAATCCCAGATAAAATTTCTTAACTCCCATATCAACTATGTTCAATAAAGAGACAAACTCATTCCTCAATAAAAATAACGGAAAGGCGTTATAAATTCCCGTCTCCATCCATACTACTCAATTTTCATTTTAAACGTAAACCACAAGTAACATCACATCAAATCGTAATTCAATTAAATTCAGTTCAATTCATTTTATTTGTCTTAAGTACATTAAGGCACTTAGCCTGTATTAGTCATACAAATATTGTCATCAAATTCCAGTATCACACCATCGTAATTCCTTCAAAATAAACTTCAAAACATTTTAAACCGCTTTTACCTCAGTATTCAGACGCTTTTGTTATTGTTCAACCAGTATTTAAACAGCTTAAGCTATTATCCAACCTGGTTTTTTTATACGTTATGTCACAGTTCAACACACAAAAAAAATGGCTGAAGGTTGATCATCATCATTAAACTCAAAGCTGAGAACATCATCAAATTACTCTTAAGTCAACAAATTAACCACTTTGCTTAGTACACATACATTACTGATTCTTTCTGTATCCACCAACGCCTTGCTCGAGCGTTCTCACAAGGGACACGCTAATACCAAGCGTTCCCACCCCATGTGTCACTAAGCATTGTGTTGGCCCAACTGCCTCATCACCATCATGCGGCCTGCATTGATCTCTACTATAACCATTTGACCTTCAGACAATTTAAACAGTCACGGCTGTTACAGATAAAGAGACCTTATTAAGCCACGCTTAATACGAATTCAACTAAGAATACTGGTTAAACAATTTATCTCATAGCATAACAGATTATAACCCTAACCTAGACTTACCTAACCTTTTTTTAAACCTAACCTAACCTAAACTTATTAGTCCGCAGTGGTTTTGAGCACCGCAGTGCTGCTTAGAATCCATACGGATTTATGTGGATGATGTGTATTCTAAGAGACTCGAAAATGCTCAGAAACTATCGAATCGAAGACGAATACTTGACGCACCTAATCTTCTCTCTGAACTCAACATTTCCGTACCATCCAAATCATCTAGATCACCATGGATCAGAATTTTCAATGACGCACAATGTAATTCCAACCTCGGAAGAAAGTACCACTTACTAGAATTATTCGCACATTTAAGAATATTTCCAATCATAATGACATTGACTTATTCACAAGTGAAATCCACAAGTTTCGAAAGGCTCTAATTAATTTGATTTCTTCAGATGCACTCCAATCCTCAATTCAATACTACTATTATCACTTTTTTCTATAATCATTGTAATTATTTCCTGCCCATTAATGTTTTGTTAAATTATGTTCCTCTGTGTGTCCCCAGTCATAAACCATCAATGCTACATCTCATTGTTAACTCGCCTCAGTCAAATGCATGACCACCAAGAAACGGCCATATAGTCTATTTCACTAAGAAGGTTTTACAATATTGGCACAATTCAACAATGCCGCCAATAATCGCGTAAGACTCTCTTACTATCGCTCCGAACACGTATCACTAACAATCGTTCCGTACCAATAATAAAATTAAATGAAATTAAAAAGATTAGCATAGGCAATTCGTCGAACGATCCTCAAGCAAACATCGCCCGCATCTTAAAAGCAAACAAAAGTTATTGCTCATCTCATTTATATACTCCGCCACCGCAAGTGACGTCCATTCGGACACAAACTGTACTCACCAAATAATCTCCATCAATTTATCTAAAGAATAGGATCCAAGTTCTAAGACCTGGTGTCTATAAATTCCGTAGTAACGTTGTAGGATATTTGGAGAATTAAACATTTCTTTCTTTCTTTCCACTAACTGATCAATTAGGTAAACATTACAATTCAATCAATAAATAATCATCAGCACCACATCAATTATTCAATCCACTTTTGCATTAATAAAAAGAAGAATAACTTTATAGCTTGACGTCGCATCAACAACTCATCTCGTCATCGTACCAACAAATCCCTGTTTCAACATTAGGACATCTTAGAATTTAGGAAACAGCACCGATCATTTGTGAGAAAGTAAGAAACACAATTATTTGAGATGGGTTTTTGAACTTAGGACCCACCTTGATATGATTGCTTTCATTCCATCTTATCACGTTTAATCTAACGCTAATTAGATCATCTATCATCCTCAACTGTATGAATCGAACATAACATTTCAAATTCAACTCTGTTGAAGTGAGCAAGTCTGTAGAAGAGTGGTCTGTAGTCAACACGACATTTCAAAATTTATTTTTCATCATAATTGTCATCAGCCGTCACATCGACAGACTATAATACTTACGTCAAAACATAATATGTCATAACAAACCTTGATGACAATTTTGTCCTATTAATCCAAGAACAATCAAAACATTATCACAAAGTTATGCAGGCAAAACACGAAATGAAATAATGCTACTATTTAAATATGCAGTCACCGTTACTCGTCAACTGAAGATATCAATCTACCATTCATTCCACTTTACAACGATCCACAATGTCGCACGATCATTAAAGTTGCCAATACACAAATCAATATCAATCTTACAAAAGAGCTATAGGTGCGTAGTTAAGACATGATAGGGAACGCTACCGTTATAATCAAGGCATCTACTCGACCATCTTACCATGTTCAAAATCACAATGCAATCAATGATAGAATTAGATGCATAATTATGCTAAAGCGACATGACCATTTGATCACTGGTGAACACCTCATAATATAACGTAGCATCACAGATAGGTTGGTCTTTCCGTTGCGTTATACTCAACGATATAGTACCAGAAGAACACCATGTTACGATTGCATCTTTCACCAACTTTACCAACTAACGAGAATTATCTTTAGTTTATGAGTATTCATTCGGTTCTCTAAAAGTAAATGAAATGTTAACAACTGAAAGCTTTATGCCAATCATGCCGGGGTTCGACCATGCACAGGTTAACTCAGTAGTCAGCACAGGACACAGCGCTCGCAACAACGCCGGCAGGAGCATCAACAACCCGTTGCAGTTTAGCAGAAACCAGCCTCACTCCACACTCGCAGCTATACAGATTCAAATCTCGTCATTTTTTCCTTAGCTGAAACATTTAAGATAGGTTACTCTCAATTGCATGATATTGAGCATCATATTCACTGGGGCTACTTATCTTGCATTCCTTTCGTGAAAAACCTGAAACCAAATGCTTATTTCCATCTATTTCTCGAATTTTAGTCATAAGTACCAACGCGCTGTGGATTTTTAGATAAAGCCCAACTTTGCTATCACACTCCATGATCTCATCATCTCCGTTATGTTTAATTGATTTTGTATCGTTTCGTGTAAAATTTTCCTTCACGTTTATTTCAAATGTCATTCAAACTGTTTTGTCCGTCATTTATTTTCCGACATGTATTTCTCAGATTCTCATGAAAACTGTATCACCATCTGGGTTTTTTATCCCACGCCTGATATCGTCCAAGGCTGGGTTGGAGTGTATACTGTATGCTTTCGTATGTTCAGATCATCTCTGTAAACCATGTATCAAAGAGCACTTCAGTACTATGAACATAGATCTCTCTCTGTGGGCGTAGTTATATGTCAGGACTGCCAGGATACTAAATAAAACACACAGTTCAACAGGCACAAGGATACTCTTCGTTTATTGCCTGATAACACCCGGTTTCATGAACTCAACGTTATTTAGTTTTCTTTGGTTTCGCGATACGATATCAATCTGTCTATCGTAATGTCAGTTCTTCTTATTCTTAATTTTCATAGATAATACGAACTTATTTGAGACTGTACCGACATATACATATATATAAATATATAAAACTACGTACAATCTATCATGAGAAAGAGGAGGAAAAATTTAATGAATTTATATAAACTAAGCTAAAGAAAGATAATAGTCTCGGACTTTTTTCTTAAAAGTGAATATAGTTTTTGAGTCACGTATGTTAGGTGGGAGCGAGTTCCATAGTCTGACTGCATGGACAGAGAAGGAATGGGTGTAACAAGAACTTTTATGTTGGGGATATTTAAGGAGGGTTCTTAAAGGAGTACGGCAAGGGGCAATAGATGGACGGGCGAAAGAGAATCTTTCGCGCAGGTAAGACGGGGATGATGGAGAATGTAGGATATTGTAAAGTAAGCATAATATCCGAGTGTTTCGGCGAAAGCGGATAGGGAGCCACTTGAGATCCTTGCGAAGTTGGGAAACACGGTCATACTTACCAATTCCGAAAATGAATCTAATACACAAGTTTTGCAAGCGTTCAAGTTTATTAAGAAGCTCCTCTGTAGCATCTAAGTAGCAGGCGTCAGCGTAGTCTATGATGGGTCGAATTAGGGTTTGAGCAAGGGAAACTTTAGTTTTAAAAGGCAAAAATCCTTGGAGGCATTTTAGCGAATGGAAAGCATAATGTACCTTACGACCGACCTCACTGATATGAGCACGCCACGAGAGATTAGAATCTATGATCACTCCTAGATCCTTTACAGTGTCACTTAAGTGAATAGGAGTACCGTTCAAAGCAATGGCAGGCAACAAAGATAAATTAACTTTACTTAAGGCGTATCTATTACCAACAATGATCGCCTGCGATTTACTTGGGTTAAGCGCGAGTCCAAATGACTTAGCCCAGTCATTAATTCGGCTCAAGTCACTGTTAACAGTGTTGATACCGGCAACCGCTTGCTCAGGAGTAAAGTGATGGTAGATCTGCAAATCATCTGCGTAGAGGTGAAAGTTAGAGCTGATAACGGAAGTGACAGAATTAATAAAGATAGAAAAAAGTAAGGGAGAAAGAACGCTACCCTGGGGCACGCCCGCATATAAGTAACATGCGCTAGATAATTTATCGTCAATTTTGACGCGTTGCGAACGGCCCCGAAGATAAGAGTCGAACCATGTAATGGCAGAAGAGGAGAGATTGATAGATTTAAGGATAGCAATAAGGATGTCAAAGTCCACAGAAGGGAAGGCGTTACTGAAATCTAATAGCACTAAAAGTGTTAGCTGTTTATTCTCCATAGCCCACCGCATGTCATCCGTAACTTTGATAATAGCAGTAACAGTACTGTGGCTATGGCGAAACCCTGATTGATAGGGGCTAAGGAGGGAATTGGTCGACAGGTAAGAGGATAGTTGAGAGTGGACAATATGCTCAAGAACTTTAGATAGGAATGGCAGGATGGAGATGGGGCGATAGTGTGATGGTAGCGAAGGAGACGAGATTTTAGGGATAGGGACTACATGTGCTTGTTTCCAGGCCAAAGGGAATGAACCGGTATACGACGGTTTAATAAGGATGTTAACTACATACATGCAGCGGTTATGTAAAAAAAAAAAAAAATTAACTAAAGAGGAGATATTAAATTGATAATCCGAGCCTCAGTTCCGTCTTCGTGTTCTCTTTGGAGGTTCCAAGGCTGCTTTAGGAGGTGGAGACCTCGAAGAATTTTTATTGTCTTCCACAGCAGCGTCGAGTCTTGATGGATATTGTGATATTAAAGAGTCGAGCTCTCTCATGGATTTAATTTTCCTTCGTGTTTTATCAGGAAGAATAATAGTAATCTTACCCTCTACTGTCCAACACTGCTTCACTCCAAAGTGGCTACGAGCAGCCATAAACACCTTATGCCTGGACTTGGTTAGGAACTCTGTGACAGTTATTCCTGTGCCCTTTAGTTCAGTTTTATTGTCCCAAACTAAGTGCCTGTGCTCCATGTCTTGAAATCTGACTAAAATGGGTCTGGGTTTGGTTTGGGAGGAGCCCAGACGGTGGCAGACTTGTAAGTGTTCCGGCGCCACATCTGTCAGTTTTAATTGATGTGATATTACTCCTATAGCAACATCAGGTGTTTTTTCATTGGGCTTTTCAGGAACACCATGAAACAAGAGTACCTTTCTCCTTAGGATATTCTCGTGCCTATCTAAGCCAAGAGTGATGAGTTCTAATTGGATTTTCATTATATCAAATGTTTTCCAAACTAAGGACTTGAATTCGGAGAACTCACGTGACAATGATAGAAGGTCTTGAGGTGTAGATGCTGATCCGGTGCAGGCTTTCTCCAGTTTGTCATCATACTCCGCCATACGGGAGCTGACTAACTTCTCAAGTGCCTCCATGCCCTGTGCAAGCTTGGCTTCCATGATGTGAAGTGAAGTGAAGTGAAATTAGAAAAAGCTTAGAGTTTTATATGAAATATTCTAGAGAGATGTGTTAACCAGTGAATGCAGGTGGGTTCTGTAGGTTATTATTGCAAATACAACATTTAAAAAACTTTAAAATTAAATTTTTAAATTAAAAAACGAAGAGCAAAATAAAAACGCGTGTTTACGTTTCAACTACCCACACAGGAAAAGGAAATATTTATTAAGAATTAATAAATATTTACTCACGTTGGTCATCATGATCTTTACGATAAAACAACATCAGAAACAATTTTTTAATCTTCTGTCATTTTACATGTATATTTATTGCAAATCATTCGTTTAGTAATTTTTGAGATTATCCCGGTTGCTTCAATACTATATTGTCTTTATAATTCATTTTAAAAGATGTGTAGAACAGTTTGTTAATTTTATTTCCTGTATGATATTGAAATAATTTCCTTTTGTATTTGAAATTTGAATACAAGTAGTTAATGTAGTTATATAATGGCATCTTTATAACTAGTGAAATGTTCATTTACAAAATAATCATAGCCAAATGCCAAACGCCAACGATCGTGGGTTCGACTCCCAGCGAGGCGGAAGAATGTTGAGTTTGAATTTTTGTTCTCGGTCTGGGTGTGAATGTCCTTGTCTAGTGTGTTATTTGTCCATGTCACCCACGAAACAGGGAATCCTAGTGTGGGGCTATGAGTGTTAAAGTGTTATTTATTTATTTATTTATAGAATCGGTAAGCATAGGGAATGTCGCCAAATACAATAAACCCAGTCCAACATTTAAAAAAATGGGATTTGTTACATTCATCTTTATTTATAAAAAGGGAAATGAAAAGTCATCTATTATTTAATAGATAACGAAAGATGCAGAATGATAAAATCTGATAATAACAATGGGAGCTGGGTATATAACTACATAGAGCTTGCAACTTGCAAGACATTAATGAACCTATCCAAAGCGCTAATGATCAGAACTCGTAATGAACGTCTGTTTCACATAAAAGCTCATTCAGTTCGAAGCTTATTCGATTTCACAAAAGCTTTTTCAGAGCTTACATGGAACAAGAGTCAATTATTTTTTGCGCTTTGTTAGATGGAAATGTTAGTTATGTACTTGAATTTACGTATTTATTGTTTCACTGAGTGCTATTTATAGTAGTTTTCGAAGCCTATTGTGTGCTAATAAAACGAATTCGTGGTCTTCTCATGGGATAGCTGTGTCATTATATGTGTCAACTAGATATTTGATATCAAATACTTTTGAAAATTCTAGAGCTTATGTACGCTAGGCTTTTCCACTTAATGTTTAGCCGGAAATCCATTGGTGATACTTTTGGGGTTACGGATATCCAAGTGCGACGATGACAACATACGTCGGGGCTCGACTTTTCTAAAAATTAAAACTATTAATGAGATAAATTTAAATTATCTATAAAAATGTTCTTGGCATCTAGGAACATATATTATAGATTTAGAAACAATGTATCAAACTGCATGTATGGGTGCAGACCGAAAACATCCATCACTGCTAATTTTAGACTAAGATGTTAATAAGTACAATGGGTCTAAAAATAACGCGTCATTCAGTAGAATATAAAACCTAGATGAGAATCTTCAGTTCATGAGACGTGAACTCGAGGGAGTGTTTGCGATGGCACGTCGCATTTTTGTGTTATGCAGCTAAAATTTTCCAAGCTGAATAATTAGGTATATTATGCCAATGAAAGGAAATATTGTCTCGGCCAGTTGGACTTAGATGGCAACGCTTCGATAATTTATTTGGTTATGGCTAGCAATCACAATCAATCAATTTATCGCTTTAATCGTACACATGTTTTGCTTGAGCAGTGTGCCCAGGAATAAAAATATTGATGGAAAGAAAATAATAAATGAAGAAAAAATTGAGAAAAAGAAAAGAGTAAAAGAATTTCTATAATCCTTTTTCCAGTCTTTCTTGGCCGACAACGCATCATGATGCATTTGGTGTTGCTGATGTCCATGGGCGACGATAGCCATTTACCATCAGGTGGATCGTCAGCTCGTTTGCCGGCTATTTCCATAAAAAAAGAAGGAAGAAAGAAGTAAGTAAAGAAAAAGGAAAAGATAAAAGAAAAGCGTCTGATAAATTTAAAAGGCCCTATCGAGAACAGTACTGTTAATCCGATTCACCAGCTCCATACACTTGATGTCAAATTAAAGTCAGTTAAATCGATTTACGATCCACGTGCAGTTGCTCTACTATCACAAGTGACTCACCACATGTTCAATTTATTTGTTTTTATATTCATAGACGTAAAAGCACCAGTAAGCGACTACAATTGGTTAATAAGCAGACCAAATTGTTCGCACGGCATATAACAACTGGGAGTGAAAAGTCCTCGAATTCTTGCGAAAAACAGCCAAGTGTTGGTTATAGTATTTCGCCTCCGATGAAAAGGAAATGATAAAGAAGATAGCGGGAAGCCACTGGATCCGATGCCCAAAGAACAGTCGGAGTTGTATCCCTTATAGGAGCCCTTTGTCCAGCGGTGGATATAGAGAATAGAGATGGTTCGCAATACCGATGCATTCATCTATAAAAGCAACATATGCACAACATTAGCCTTGTGACTTTCCAATATGGAACGTTTTACGACCAAAATTAATCAACTTTGAATTTATGCTATGAACAATGAAACCCTCTGAGCAACATAACATGATCCAATTAAATTGAACCATTCGACTTGTAGCATACACGAGCGTGATTTGATTTGTTCACAAAGTTCGGCACTGGGTTGTACGCGGTTATGGTACGCGAATTATTATGAGCTAGATGTGAGGTCGTAAATTTTTGTACATAGTTGTACATTGTAATTCGCTAACTCGTACATCAGTGGTTATACCTGTAATACGTTTTATACGTATTGTAAACCTTTTTTTGTTTAAAGCTTTATTGTATCTACCTACAAATAATGTAAAGGTAACAGTGTCACAACGCGGATAAACGGAACTAAGTAGAAAAATGTAAGAAATATATTGTCATATTTTAATAAATATGACAATATATTTCTTACATTTTTCTACTTAGTTCCGTTATATGTATGGGAATCTATGGTACCCGAAGGCAGAAACGTATCTAATCCTGATAATTGATTCCTTTATTTTATAAAGGTTTAATTTAAACCTTTATAAATAATAATACCTTTATAATTGATTCCTTTATTTTATAAAGGTTTAATTTAAACCTTTATAAAATAAAGGAATCAATTATCAGGATTAGATACGTTTCTGCCTTCGGGTACCATAGATTCCCATACATATAACGGAACTAAGTAGAAAAATGTAAGAAATATATTGTCATATTTATTAAAATATGACAATATATTTCTTACATTTTTCTACTTAGTTCCGTTTATCCGCGTTGTGACACTGTTACCTTTACATTATTTGTAGGTAGATAAAGTAGTAGTAGGTTTATAAAGGTTTAATAACCTTTATAAAATAAAGGAATCAATTATCAGGATTAGATACGTTTCTGCCTTCGGGTACCATAGATTCCCTAACATAAAATATCAGAAAATGTAAGTTTAAATAGGAATTTTCTCATTCTCGAATTTGGTAATGCTACCCGAGTAACGGGTTGCAATAATGATCTTCATAAAACTAGACAAAATGTTAGAAATGTTGCCGTCTACTTACTTTATCGTGCCTAACATCGCGTTATATAACTTGCAAATCATACAGACCGCGAAAACAATGTCAAGTTGTCAGCGAAGGGACTCTCTGCCGAGTTATTTTCTCTAGGGGACAAAGCGGCAATTTGCTCATACTAAAGCTTACATTTAACGAACCAAAAAAATGAGAATTTGGTATTTGAACGATGTGAGTTCATTCAATATTTTTTCTTACATATAACTTTATCGATACGTTTTATTTGTAACTAATTTTATTTTAAACAAATTACAAATCGGAAATTGGTTAAATTGATGACTTTTGCTAAAAATATTTGATATATTGAATCAGATCAGTATTTTTTATAACACTTCACACTCATAGCCCCACACTAGTATTCCCTGTGTCATGGGTGACATGGACAACACGCAAAGACGGAACACTTCACACCCAGATCGAGAACAGAAATTCAAAGTCATCATTTACATTTTCCGCCTCGCTGGGAATCGAACCCAGGACCCTAGGCGCGGCGATCCGGGATGGTAACCATTGCGCCACACGGGTCGTAATTCATTCGAATTTTTTTAAATATAATTAAAACTCTCCTTCTTTTTTGAAGTCGCTTAAAAAGTGCTGTGTTACGGGTAGCGTAGAAAACAACTAAAACCAGTTAAAGCATTAAAACGATACCAACCTACCTTTAGTTACATCACAATTTTTAGCTTTGTTATTGTTGAAGATGAAAAGGTACAGATTTAATCCACTGTCAGGGATCATCCGGTTGGCTATCTACAAAGCCTTTGTGGAAATGTAACTGAAACCATTGTTCCCTTTGTGGAACGCATAAACCTCTATTAGGCTCTAATTAGTACCTACTGTTAAACACGATAAGAGCTATATGGGGATTTTGTGTAATAATCTAAAAATTATCAAAAAATCTTGACTTCAATGAAATAGTCTTGGAGTAAGGTAATCTCTAAACTTGGCTAAAATTGTGTGTTGTATCTATAATATTTCAGGAGTTCTCTCAATTCCTCACGTATTTCATTATCAGAATTGACTTTTGATAAATATCGGACCAACCTGAAAGTATATTTTTACTAGAGTCCGACCGAAATTGGTTTTTCAGCCGAAACCGAAACCGAAACCGAACCTTCGGCCTTAGGTCCAGTTTCGGCCGAAACCGAAACCGAAACCGAAACTTAGGGTGAGTCCAAACGAGCGTATTTTTGGTGCTGTGAGTCACGTGAAATTAGCTGGTTTCATACAAAAGTTCTAATTCAATTCTTTGAAATTTGTATTTTACGCGATTTTACGATTTACGCTCGTTTGGCTACCCCATTAGGGTATTTTTTGAGCTGCTCATTTGTGGACTCAACAGAAAAAAGTAGGTTAAAGAAGCCGAATTTATTAAATTTTACAAAGGTCATTTTTTGACGTTAGGTAGGTCAACCCTCAAGCTATCTGTCCCCTAACGTTGATCCACTACTTACGGGACACCCTGTATAGATACTGAAATCTAGCGTGTTTTTTTACACATTTTTATTTGTACATTTTTATGTGTATTAACTACCTTCATTTCGGTAAACTTATCTAAACGTAAACGACAAAATTCGAAAAAATGTGGGTACATATGGATGAACGCTGTTTTTAACCCCTGACGAAAAAAGAGGGGTTTTATAAGTTTGACGTGTCTGTGTATCTGTGTATATTTATGTCTGTCTGTGGTATCGTAGCTCCCAAACGGAGGAACCGATTTTGATCTAGTTTTTTTTTGCATGAAGGTGACTTAATCGAGTGTGTTCTTAGCTATGTTTAATGTATATCAAACTGTCGGGGGTTTTTTAAATTTTAATTTAAGATCATTTAAATCTTAGCCCCATTTTACTAAATACGTCAGTGAAAACCGCATGCAAATCGATTTAGCCGATTTAGAAATTACCCTGAACAAACGCACATACACACAAACAGACGAAAATTGTAAAAATAATTGCTATGGTCTCTTTTGCGTTGACAAATACCGCTCATGATAGATTTTCTCAAATATCTTCCATGTACAGACATATCGATCAGTTACCGTTTCTTTGTAATGGATGATATGGGATTTAGACTTCAAAATTATTGCTACTGAATGTCCTCGCTTTGCTTCCGTAAACCTTTCGGTAAGCCCTCACTCAATAGGTAAATATAAGTATGGGTGAAATTGACATAACGTAATTTATTTATTTGTAAACCGTTTGAAATAAACCAACCACTAAATGTTAACCAAAGCTCACTACAATACGTATGTACATATTGTAAGTTATAAGGGAGTGGAAACCGCAGGTAAATCTGTTATGTCGTTCCTAAGAGTAGTCAGAACAAATAGACGAAAACTACTTTTTATATAATCTATTACGTCTAATTAATACCCCTAGTAAAAGTTTTACTTAAATATCTTCCAGTTACAATTTCATTACCATGCTTGGATATGAATTCAATTGAATTCCAGATCATAATCTATACAGCATTAGACACTATATTATGACCTTTTTTCTACCTGTTGCCGTTATTAATATCGAGCAAAAAAACGGTTAAAATCAAGCGCCAAAGCACCCTGTCAGACGCTCTTCAGATTAATGAACAAATATAATAAACATGATAAATCAATGACTTCACTTGGAAAGTCAGCGCCCACGGGTTAGCCACGAACTTAACCGAACGACGCACGAAAATTCACGAACACAGAGTTTCGGTTTGGCCGAAAGTTTCGGCCAAATTTTTCCAAAACCGAAACCGAAACCGAAACTAGATTTTTTGGCCGAAACTGGCCGAAACCGAAACCGAAACCGAACCTTCGGTCGGTCTCTAATTTTTACCTTTCAGATTAAAAAACCAAATTGAATAAAAAATGATGAAGTTCTAAGGTAACAAACATTTAAAAAAATGAATAGGTACAACCCAATGGAGAACCTCCTCCTTTTTGAAGTTCGTTAAAAGTTATAAGGTGTTAAGTAAGAATAGTTTGAGGTACAAAAAGTATATTGGAGTAAATGTACTCCACCTAATAAACCAATGGGTTATTCCTTCGTATGAGTAAATAAAACTAAAATAATGATGACAAAGATAAGTTTCATCCTCAAATTTCACGTAGATACATAACACGCATCAATTTTTTCTTACACCCCTGTTTTAGTAATGAAGGGACCAACAAACGCTCTCGCAGATGAGTTTTAGGGGAACTGACGTATTCATAAGTCCCTAAAACTCCATTTTCCCATCGTGAAGTTGAGTGACGTAGATAAAGGGAATATTTAAACAGGAGCTCGCATTAATCATTCCAGTCTGAGTGCGTCATTCTTAAGCGAGGAACAAAACGATCTATTACCCTTTAAAAATAATTTTATTATGTCTGTCAATCCGTCGTTTAACACTTTTTTTTAACCGACTTCAAAAAAGGAGGAGATGTTCTTTTCGACTGTTTTTTTTGTGTTTGTCACCTCAGAAATTTCGACAGGGTGAACCGATTTTTTTATCGAAAGCTGGTGCTTGTCATGTGGTCTCACTTAAAGAGCGAGATCTGCACCCTAATTCACGTAATTTAAGAAGTTCGATTGCAGTGCAGTTGCAGTGACGTTCCGATCAAAATAACACTTTCGGTATTCTCGTAGCTTTCGCGAGCGCTGTCAAACAACGTCAACCAACGTCAACTTGAGTGCCGCGTCACTGCAACTTGATTGCAGCGTCACTGCAACTCAATCGATGCGTCATAAAGTTACGTGAATTAGGGTGCTGACCTGATCTGTTTTTGAGTTATCCCTATTTTTGAAGTCTGTTATTTTTTGTCAAGAATTATTCGAGGATACGCAGACCCTCTTTCATCTGAGCGCAAACCTATATAAAAAAACTATTTTCACATTGTATTGCCATCGGCATCTTAAAAATCAGTGTATTTTAATATTATTTATATTGCCTAAAGAGCTGAAGGGCTGATCGCACGTAATACAATATGATCAACACCTAGAGGCCTAGAAGAATACCCTGTAAAGCCTACGGCAGTATCTCAGAAGTTTGCATATTTGCGATAAAAATGATTGTGAACCTAGACTCTAGCTGAATGGAACTTCATTCTTCGGCAAATAATGTAGCAAAAAAAGGTTGCTTTGGGCAAGTGGAACAGAGCACACACCGCTGTAAAATACCTCGTGGGCTTATTTATTTCTTCTTTCTTGTCTGCGATGCATAATCCTCAGGTGGTGGTCATCGTTCAGATTGCGCATTTCTGTACGCCATCAAATGCGTTATGCTGATCCTATGGCGCCTCTATCCAGATTTTGGAATAGTATACCATGTTTGACTTCGCTTGAGCTAAAGCATGCGCAGTGTAATACGGCTTCGTGAGGCGTCATCAGTACGCCAAGTTTTCTGGTGGCAATCTTATCCTTACTTCAAATGACTTAACAAACAAATCCTTTTTCTAACGTTGGCGCGATACCTCAGAACTGAGGAGCCATGACATATTATGCGGCTTCTTACTGGATGTCGTTTTGCTTCTAATAAACAGGCGGGAAGAAATAGAAGAACACCATAAGATAAAGTACTTCATATTTTCGTCGATGCGTCCACTTGATTTTCGATGGAGGGGATTTGGTTTGCAGGAATGCAATGTAACTTACGAGTACCTAACACTGCACTTTTCCAACAATCCTCTCCATCAATAATTCCCCTCGCCAGTATGGAAATCCCCATATATGAGTCAAAGTGTTGCCACGGTATTTTGCGGGATATCTCTTCATGTAAGCCAAATTATATTTTTGTGAATTGTTCCTAAAAATACGGAAAACCCTGAACTAAAGTTTCTGATCAAAGATAATATCGTTTTGTCTTGGCTCGATTATGCTAGGTACAATTGCGTAATCCTTGAGCGGGCGGGTTCTAGCTAATGGAGCACTGTTCAGAGATATAAATTAGCCGATCTGACGATACCACGGGGTGGAGTAAATTGGCTTGTCTCGCCTACGTTGTCTGAGCAATATCCTATAGAGCTGTTATCTAATTTCATGATTCAAGAGGAAGAAATATTTTATTTTTTAATGTTTTGATTAATTGAGATGTAATTGAGATGCTGTTTCTAGATATTCTTTCGCTAAACCTGATTAAAACAAAAGTCGTATAAAATTGCGCAAGCAACTTTACTTACATACTGTCCTTTTAAGTCTCAGGTGGTGGTAATAGCGCACGAAGATTACTCTCTTTAACAAATTTTACCCTGAGAATTCCTAGCCACATTTTTATAACAAGTTTATTTCATTGACATTTTGCACTACAAAAAGCTACAGCCACGTAAAAAAACATTTTCAGCAATGACACTGCTGAGGTCAGTCACGCGACTAGTAACTTGCCATATGCGAGGTCATATGCTTCTAAGCTAGGTACCTATATTATACCAACTTTTCAAGGGCAACCTTCGACCTTAAACCACGGGTCGACTCACCTCATCAAAATAATCAGCACTCTCGACAGTCAATCATTATATTTCATTACAACTACAACGGAAGACACCACGGCAGCACGTCGGATAGCGTGTTCGTGCACTGGGAAGAGCTTAGCGCGGTTCAATTGACATGATAAGGGACACTCTCATTGAAGATATTTCACGAGCATCTTTTTATTGATGAAAAGGCCACGGTAAGGTGACGCGAGCGATCGGCTGGCGAGCGCGCAAGCCGGCGCGCCGCCTTACTTTGACTGAAATACGCGCTCTGGGAGCGTTTTTTGCGCAGACGCGATACGCCGCAGGATCGGGCGAAATTCACCCTATGACTCACTGCGGACAACGACGTAACGACCGCGTCTAAGTACCGGAAAAATATGACTAAAGGCAACTTAAAAGAGATTAGATTCGATCGCACTCGGTAATTACATTGTGATGTTTTGTAGGATAGATCGCGTGTCGCACTGCACACGCTGGTAATTAAATATGTGTTTGACAATACAGCGGAGGCTGTGCCGAGACTGATGACGTCAATGTGCCGAAGAGCGGGAAGAATGCGCGATTGGTTGGAAGCTGGAAGTTGCAACGGCGCGCTTTCGACTTTCTTTGTGTCGCAACACTGACTTACATTTGCCCTTTCGAGCTTAAAGTCACATTACACAATTCATTTTTTGTACCTTTATTATCGTTGGACATCGCCCTGAGGGATCATAAAGTTTGGCAGCAGTTTTTATTCAGAAACTCGATGATATTTTGCTAAGAACGCGATTCAACCGCGTGCAACTTTGCGCCTCCTCTTTCTGTCTTTGTTCTTACTACTCTACAGTAATGTCGACCCCTAATCGCAGCTTGGCTTCGTTGTAACGTAAACATACTCTCATTGAAATTATTAAAACAATACAACATAAAATAGAATGGTTACAATTTGCGTGAGATAAAGTTATAATAAAACATAAAATAAGATAGGTCCCTTCCGTTCCATAGTACAACCATCTGGCAAAAATACATTTTAATATATTTAAGGTAAGCTATAAAAATTTACAAGGAAAGCTATCACGGCTAGCATAAGTAATTAATGAGTAATTTGATAAATTTACTACTTCGGAACCCTACATTGCACGTGGCCTGACACGCACTTGCACGGTTTTCTATATTGCAAATTTTCCACTTCTTTCCTTGACGATGGTCAAAGGTGTTTGATATTGTTAAAATCTGAAAAACAACATCATCTACGAACTAACTACCAGTAGAGTGACAGTATTCCCAGCACAGGCACAGTGCGAAGTATTTTAAGCTCTGTTGTTTGCATACGCTGCAAGCTGGGTCAGCGCTCTTGAACTGCTCTTGTTGTCGACCGGTGGGTTGCTAAGTTCATCTATATTTGGTAACTGCCTTTTAGTTGATGTGAAAAAAATAACACAGTTTCGCAGGTTACATTATTATGAGTTATTTCGCAGTTATGGTTCACTGAATATTTTTATACAGCTAAATTATGGCAAACAAAATATTTGCCAAGTATTACGAGTCGGAGGGTTCCGTACAAATTTGTAGGACGGAACATTTCTCTTATTATTGAATTAAGCAACAAATATAACTTTGCCATTGGAAAACTGTCGTACCCACACATCGACATTTCGACATACTTAGGTACTGGGTTGAAATCAAAATATAAATCTGACATCACTACCCCAGAGAGAAATGTTTTATTTTTACCATTAAAATACATTTAGATTAACTTGGACAACTTATAAACCGTGCCATATTTTTTTTATTGCTGCAAAAAAACATCGTGTACAAAAATTATAAAAGTGCGCTTAACCGTTTCTGAAAATTGAAATACAGCAGACACTCAAACGTTACCGCAGCAGGAACAAAATACGCGCGTTGTCTGCGCGTATACACGGGTATACCTACGCGAGTTTTAAAATGCTCCGTGTGCATCGGCTCTTATCTCTGTCCGCAATTTAGCGGAGTAAATATAATATTTACCAAAAATATTCCTTCGAGCCGGATTTGAACCAGCGACCTATGGATTACAATGTTTTGCGAATACTCTACAGTCCACCGCTCTACCAACTGAGCTATCGAAGGTTGAGAAACATGTATGAAATTTTGCACTCAAATATACGATACCATAATAAGAATGTAAATTACATTAAAAGGGCAATAAATAACAAAATTATACGACAACAAAGTTTAATGACTATTATTAATAATATAGATAACAACTACATTAAATGTCAATTCCAATATATGTATAACAAAGCTAGGCATAAAACAACAGCGAATATAATTAGGATAAATAAAAATTAATAATAACAGATTCCACTATTTTATATTTCCATTATTTTCGCCTCCTGTAATGCAACGTTTGCAGTCCTATGACAGAATGTTTTTTTTATATGCTTAACTAACTATATTATGTGCATAAATCGAACATTTCCCATAGGTACTTTAAAATGTCGTTCTAATTTCAGGTGTTATATCTTTTACAAAAATAAATATACTTTACTTTTTATAATAATAATTATTATACTTGTTATGGGTTTTATTTTTATTTTTTATTAACATTAAACGAACGCTAAAAATAATCAATTCTTACCTAATATTTTCTACAATTCTTCACTTGGAATTAAATTGTTCCGTAGGTACGAGTAGGTACCCAGAAACAAAAATTCTTGTAAGTAATTTTAATGATATTTTTTATGATAGTATAAATGATACCTATTTGTATTCTACAATTTTATTTAACTTGAATTTTAATTCACTTTTTTTCTAAATGCAATGTAACTAATTCTAGCCTAATCAGCTCAAAACTAATAACTTAATAACTACAGCTTTTTTATGCTTTGTACGAAATAACAAAAATAATTATTATTAACTTATCAAATGCAGATACGTGTGTTTGAAATGGAATAAAATTCTTCAATAACTGCATCCTGAATAGTTTGGATAAGCACATTAAATTTGGAGAATAATATTAATTTCGAAAATTTATAATTATTCAGATATGTAATTAATTAATTCAAAGTGCATGCATTCTGTGGTAGCATAGTACAATTACATAATTTGATATTAAAAAAATTACGCTGCGGACAGGATTCGAACCTGTGCGGGCAGAACCCAATGGATTTCAAGTCCATCTCCTTAACCACTCGGACACCGCAGCACATTAGAAGAAGGTCAAAATAGTGGAAGACAAAGCGTAACGTAATGCAGTGAAATATACATTTTGATATATTTTTCCATAATATTGCATTGAAATAGATACAGCGAATGTCTAAGCAACCTTATTACGCTTTTCTTTCTAATTCTTAACATTTTTTAATATTTAAATATTGACAGTCCTTAGTAAGTATACTCGTATTGTACTTTAACTTTACTTATAATATAACTTTGACAATAACATAACTCATTAGTCTTATAGGTACATCTTTTTAAATATAAAATCTATAGAATATCCGATAGATATCCAAAAACTGATTGTTCTTTGGCTTTATTTTTAACATATTAGCGCCATCTAATGTCATAGATTTACAATATAAAATAGTATATGCTATTGAACAATAGATGACAGCATGAGTGATGTTATTTCTACTGGCCACTAGATGTCGCTACTATAAACTGTTTGCTTTGTTTCCTCGCAGTTTTGGTATGTACAATGAATGTATGTAGATAGACCAGACTATAATTATTATAGTAGGTACTATATTATTATTTATCCTGTGGTTTTGGTGAAGTCCATAGGACCTTAGGACTAATTTTTCTACTACCCTGTGATGTGGGCATAGACTGTATAGAGCCTTATAGAGGATATAACAAAATCAATATGTATTACCAATATAATCCTTTCCAGGGCCCTACCACAAGCAGGCGGTTTTGTCGCCTCTTACGACACCCATCCGGCGTGGGATTGGAGTTAGTAGGTATTATAAGCCGCCCCAATACGGTTAAGCTACATTAAAGTAGATATAAAACATTTTTATGATTTATATTTTTTTTTGTTTGCCAGCATTTTTATTATAGTCAGAATCAGTATTACTACTTCTGATTTAAAAGTTGTCAGGTTACGGACCTCTATTACGCAGGGACAGTAATCTATCACTACTTGCCCTTTTTACAGGTGTCAGGGCCAACATGCCTTGAAAGGTCGAAGAAGGAAACTTGCAAGAAAGTAGTATCTCACTTGTCGTCACACCCGCTGTATCTAAAACTGGAAACAGTAGCGACGCCGCGACGTCAGCTGCACTTTCATACGTGTTTTTCGTACCTTCTCAGTCCTTCTCAAAGTGTGCGTTCACGCTCCCTTGTGAGCACTGGACGCATGGGACGAGAGGAGGTCTAGGATACATTAGAGGAGCCGTCAATCTCAGATGATTGGTCAAAAAAGCGTAAAATTAGGATAATTAATTCGTTTGAAAAATATAAACAAAAATAACTAGTTTTGCTGTGCTATTCAAAGGATAAAAATACTTAATATTAGCTTCACTTATAGTATCTATCGCGTTATAGTAAGGTTATTTTTGACGTGATAACGTCTATTAAGACGATGAGCGCCGGGCGCATCTATGAAAAAATGTAGCGTTGAGTGTGTGTAGTTGTAAAATGTGTAGTTGAGTGGAGCGGAGCGGGGCGGGGTGGAGCGGGGCGGAGCGGAGCGGGGCGGAGCGGGGCGGAGCGGGGCGGGGCGGGGCGGAGCGGGGCGGAGCCGAGCGGAGCTTTGTCATGACGTTGTCACGTTAAACTACCGTCCGTAAACCGACTTTACAGACAACCATATTTAAGGCATATTGGTGCATTTAAGAATTTTTGATATCTCTAAAAATGTTTAATGTTAATGGAGCGCGTGAGGTTATTTGAATGACTAAATATGAAGTTTGAGAATCTGTGACCTAGATGGGGAATTAAATGAACCGGTTATAAAAATAAAATAGGACCTGAGCTTATTGTCAGATGGAAAAATTTTTCTTATTGCTGGGATCCAATTATGTAACCCAGTTCTTGGTCGACACTGACTGTATTAATTAGAGCAGGTAAATAATTATAGAATTGTAGGTAAAAATACACTCGAACATAAATGATGGGCAATAGTGATTACCTGATGAGTATCAAAATAAAAAAAGCTTGTTAGCGGAACCCAGTTAGATAGTATAATACCTATATTAAAGTTTCCGCGTTCCGAAAGGCTTTAGTTATAAAATATTCTTATTTACCACAACCAAACCTTTTATCAATCATATTTTTTGTGGTTTCACAATAAATGCTACTTTTTGTATCTTAGTCATTTTCCAAATCTCAATGACAGTAGGAAATCCAGGATGACCTTCACGTTAACTGTTTAATTGTAACTAGACTTAACAAACGGATTTTTCCACATTGTTACCTAAATGAATAGTTGTTCAATGTGATCAATGAATTAATTCAACTAAAACAACCTTCACTTCACTAAACGCTTATAGCTTGTTGGTGTGCGATTATCCTGAGTGATCACGCGTGATAAGTGATGTCCCAAGGCCCTACTAATAGCCTAATAGGGGTAAAAATAGGCTACCTAGATGTTAGACGTTCTTTTACGTTCGGTCGCAGTTTCGTAGAGAACCAGAAATGATGTGGGTCCTCTCTGTCACTTTTTTTTTCTTATGGAAATAGCCGGCAAACGAGCTGACGATCCACCTCATCAGGTTACCATCGTAAGTGGCTATCGTCGCCCATGGACATCGGCAACACCAAAGGCATCACTGATACGTTGCCGGCTAAGAAAGAGAGAAGAAAAAGAAAGAAAGAAAAAACTGGCTCTCAAGCCCCCAGCCGGAACACGATGAGTCGTTTGGCGGCTGACTCATAACTATCCAGTAGCTATCCAGGCGAACCCCATGGCGAAATAATAATAGTAATAATGGTATTAATTAACAATTAAAATCAACAATACTAATATAATCCCTCGAGGGGCCCACCACCAGCGAGCCGGGTTTAGTCGCCTCTTACGACACCCATCCCGCGTGGGAGTCGGCCAATACGGCTAAAAGTCTGTGCTATTAATATCAATTGTGAACAAAACACATAGTCTTGAATAATTACATTTTTCTTTGCTGTTACGACTTACGATATTTTTCTGGCCTGACTACTAACTAGATTACATTTCGTTACAAGGTCTTATATCTCATTTAAAGCTGCAGTAAATCTCTACACGCCTGTAAACTTGTTTAGCACAGGCGTTTTTATACCAATTTAAGGGTACCTTCGAGATTTAAGTCATAAAAAGTTAGAACATAAAGTTTACTACATTTCAGTTAGGGACAGACAGACAGATGAACATAAAAACAAAAGCGTAGAGAATCGGATCGTAAAAGTTGCATTAGACACTGCTTACTAAATGTAAACAATACAGTCGCGAGCAAATATCATTTGGATTGCGTACTATAATTTACAATGATGTGAAAATTCTCTTTTCATATTCCTTTTAAATGGATTTACACCTGTTTATTTATTTAGATCGGTGAAAAAAGGTATAAAAGTATGAAATTTTGTGTCTAAGTATTTACGATCTTATTAAATAACAAAAAGAAATTTGGTTTTTGCTACAATTTTTTTATGAGGTACTAATTTCCTATTCCAGGCGTCCTTGTCATTAATATTTCCTATGCCTACAAGCTGAGCTTTCACACTTAAACATTTGAAAGCCAGATAGTTATTAACACTTTTCTCTACGCCAGTACCTACATATTTCGATTTAACGCACCTATTGATAGAACATTTAAGGATGATAGGCGAAGTGATCCACCGGTATAAGAGTTTTATAGTTATTGACGTAGCATTGTTTGTAGCATTGAAAATAACATTCGCTGTAAACCTTTTAAAGAGAAAGTAAAAACAGATAAGTGTATTGTTAAACGATAAGATTGTTTGAGTCAGTAAGTGTTGCGGCGCCATTTTATCTATTTTTAAAGCGAAGCAAAACATTTTTTGGAACGCCATTTTGAATTGTTGTTCGAGATAGCATTTTGGCGCCTATCGAGGTTTCGAGGCTTGATCGTATGTTTTATGTAAATACCGATATTGATAAAAATATGTAGGTAATAAGTTTGATTTATACCGGTATTATTGCACTATTCATATAATTTAATTAGATTATTGTGCCAGGGTTTCTTGTGGCATTAATGGAATAATTAGTTTCCAAAACTAGAAAAAGCACAACGATGAAAACACGTCATGAGAAGATCATCTACTAGGTCCTTACTAGCTAGTGTCATTTTATCCCATAGACATCGGTCACACTAAAGCATAGATTACCCCCAAAGGCATCACTGACACATTGCCAGCATGAGAAGTGGAGGACCCACATTATTATTAAAGGAGAACCCATTAAAATAATTTTGCGCATCAACAGTGGACCTGGGGACCTCATTCAGTCAACCACTGTTTGTATTTACTATTTACAATATTTATTTTAAATTGCCAAAGTGTATTTATAGCTGTTACTACTTTATGTTACAACATGTTTATATCTTATGTCACATATCCGAAACGGTGAGGTATAATAAAACATAAACATTGTCACTTTCACCGTGTGTGACCTTACACATGTTGTGGTTGCGTGGAAATTTTCTTATTGCGAAACAATGTATCAAAACACACTACATACTTAAAATCTATTGCGTCGTGCGTCACACAAACTAACGCAAGTGACGCAAAATTCCCTAAACGGTAGAACGAAACGTAATATTCGCGTTGATTGTCACTTTCCTCAAGACAATAGCGTTTACTTACCGGCCGAATGTCGTACAGTCACGTACGCACGAGCCTTCCAGGAAAGATGAAATCGAATCGTCGACAAAAGTAATCGATCTTTGTGGAAAGGATATTATCTTTGTGGATATGTCGTGATGCTGTCTAGTTTCTTCCTTGTCTTTTGCATCTCTATTTTTTTTGTTTCGTCGGTTATGTACCTACCTATTTGATATTTATATTTTTCACTCATAGCCCCACACTAGGATTCCCTGTGTCGTGGGTGCCATGGACAAACAAACTAGACAAGGACGTTCACACCCAGACCAAGAACAGAAATTCAAACTCATCATTCAAACTTCCGCCTCGCTGGAAATCGAACCCAGGACCCTCGGTGCGGCGATCCGGCATGGTAACCATTGCGACACACGGGTCGTCAAAAAAAAAATTTACACTAGCGCTTTGCCTTGGCATAAGTACCATGTCTATCTGTGTGTTAACATGAAAATCCGTTCAGTAGTTTTTGCGTATGAGTAACAAATATCCACACATCCTCACAAAGTTTCGCATTTATAATATTACCTAATATGATGGTAGGAAGTTGGAAGGATTAGTAGGATCATATATTTTTAATAATCAGTAACGATCTAAATTATTCAATAGTAACGTAGATATATAGAATATACTAAGCATAACGATACATAATTTTATTATAGTAAAACTATCGGAAGTGACGTAACAAGGCAATGTGTAGAGTTGCGGTAACATGACACCATGACACGCCACACGGTACCGGGTACCAACACCAACTGCGAGCTGGTTGCTAACTGTGATCGGCAGGTGCGTTCGTCAAGTGCAGTTTATCTAGCCAAGGCTTACAATATAATGCTGGCCCAAACGTTGGCACCAATATGTCGTCATATTTCTGACCAACTTCAGACTGCAACGCTATTCTCTTTTGTAACTTGACAGCGGAGTTTCAAAATTGACGTTCGAGTTCTAGGATCACTTCACTTCGCAAGTGCCGTACTAGATGATTAGAGGATGACATATTTATTATTCTCGATCATCGAATTACGTCACCGTCGAAGCTCGTGTCCAATTGTCAAACGAAAAGTTAGTCAAGAGCTATCGCGTTCTCGAGTAAACTAAAGATTTTTGAAATAAAAATAAGTGATTTTTGTTATATTTTAGTTATTAGGTCCTAATAAATAAAATGGCTCGTTTATTTGTGTTCAATTATTTATTAGAAGAAGCTTACTCTTTACATTGTGCTGAAAGTCGACGTCAAGCGAATGAGATTCGTAATTTTCAATTAATTAATATGCACAGAGACTTTGTTTTTAACTACCGCTTGTCGGAAGAGTTAATTGATAACCTATTGGAAGATATTAAATATCTTATGATAGCACCTCAGTGTCGAAGACATGGATTATCAGCTAAAGTAAAGGTTAGTAAAGCAAACCTAACTTTCCCGTCTTTCTTACAAAGGTGCGAATACGTGTGCGAATTTTATGTTTCTAGCCCAAAGGGTTTGGCCTGTGTGTTGATACATCAGTCACTTTTGCTTTTCCTATATATACATTAATAAAGGTGATTGAAAATTATATATTTGAATTATTTTTTCAGTTATTATGTGCACTCTCTTTCTTTGCTAATGGAAGTGATCAAAGAATATGCGGAAAAAACATTCATTCCTATATGTCGCAGCCATCGGTTTCCCGTTGTCTGCATGTGGTTGTTGAAGCACTCAGTCATCCAAATATTGTAAAAAAATACATTCGATTTCCTCAAAACTTTCAAGAAAGGCTTAAGCTGAAAGAAAAGTAAACAAACATTTTCAAATTTTAGCTACCTGTATAAATATAAACGCAGGTATTAAAAATGTAAATGCCTGTTATTATTATAGCTTTACCGCGGCAGTCCCCGGGTGCCACACGTTTTTTTAGTAATAAAACAATAAATCATAGAATTTATAAGAAATGTGTAAGTGCCTTTATATCAGAAGGATAAAATATTTTACCGATTCGTTTATTCATACCGAGGCGAGGCCATCTTTAGTCGTTTGACGTTTGAGTTTGAGACTCCCTTCACTTCGCAAGTGCGTACCAAATGATTCGAGAATCACATATCAAGATCTCGGACTCGAACTTCAATTTTGACACTCATCGCGGAATCCTCTGTCAAGTTACAAACCTGAATAGCCCTGCTGTATAGTATTATTCTTATGTCAGTACGTGACATCGTTTATTATCCAATTACTGTTTAATAGACTAGAAACTACTTAGAGAAAAATGTAGAAGTCGGAATCACTTCCACAACACATCCGATACACATGAACGCATCTTCGTACATCTATTATTAGCCATTGTAATACTTACTACGTTTTCTGGCTATAATACGGGTACTCATGACATTTATTTTGTAGTACGTTTTCTTGCACAATAACTGTATTGAATCATATAACTCTTCATTGTAGGAAAGAATGTGTCAATAAAAGAAATTAATCTGGTGATGGCTTTAATAAAATGGTCAATAATTCGATGATAAAGATTTCAATATTATAAAAATGGTATTGTAGTACGGCAACCTCAGCCCACTCTCATCGACAACCACGTCGGTTGGTTTCGAATTTGGAAGCAATAGCTAACGATTTGTATTGTGCCACGTACACTTTTGTTATAGAAAATAACGCCCCACGTTGGGCGCCAGTTTTAGCACTATTAGTTCAAGTCAGAATATGAGTATGAATAGGTATCTACATTCTACATAACAATTCACAACCTTTTGTATAACTATATGGTACAGGACATAGGCTACCTATTATCCCGCAAAACGCGGACAAAGCCATGGTGATGATGATGATTGATGATGATGATGATGTTTCACATGACCAGAATAGGATGGATCAAGATTATTATTATCTTTACATGGCGTTATTACTGATCAACCATACAAAGCCATCTAGATTCTGTGTTGCGAATTACAAACATAACGCATATGTTAAGATAACGTTACGGAAAAAAATTGATTATACTCCCCATAAAATCTCATACCACGGGGTTAATTATGAAATCGATAAATAAGGAGTTAAATTCCAATTACGCCCTTCACTACGTAAAAGTAATGCGTAAGTATTTATTACCAAGCGCGCAAATCTCACGATTAAATTAGCCAACTAAGATCCTTTGTTAAGAATTAGGAAGCATTAAAACACTTAAACAGACAATATGAATAATTATTATCGCGCTTCCTGCAATTAATTTAAAAGATTTGGACGTAGATACTTGTTGGTACTTGATGGGTGTTGCAACATAATGGATGTATTGTAACTGTATAAATGTAAATAAAAAGTACCTAATTGTTTTCGCTACTAGGCTAATAATATCGCTGAAGTCCATGAGCGACGTTTGTTCTGTATTCTGAGTGGGCAACGATAGCCACTTGCCATCAGGTTGATCGTCAGATTCGTCAGCTCGTTATGTTTCCATAAAAAAATAGCGCTTGCAATAAAGCAAGCATGAAGCCTTCATGAAGCAGGATAGGTAATGCGATACGAGCTTAGGTCTTTACTGTACTAAACTAGGTGCATATCTTTTGTAAACCAAAAGCATAATATTTTTCTTTATGTTCGCAATGTCACTGCGTGATATTGCTGGTAATAAAAATGTGATAATGTTGTTAAAACCAGTTTTTCCTTCTCGAAAAATAACGTTAAAGTAAGCACAGTGCTGTCAAGTTCAATTGACGGTTTGTATACCTAAAAATATTATAAACATTGTATATTTTGACATCGTTAAAATATTGAGCACATCTGCATAAAACAAGAGTTCCTGAATACGTACATAATTTTGTAATAATTTAACTTTATGCTCATTCTATGTATTGTACAAATGTACACGTCATTAACACGTCACTCATTGTCTATTGAAAGTAAGATATTTCAACATCTAACAATTCTAATGCATCGATCAATCGAACGCGCAAGTTATGTTGCATTTAAAACATCTAAACAGAATTTTGGACTTTAATTTCTTGTCAATTAAATCCACTTTCCAATATTAAATCAGATGGAGAATTGTGCGAGCTGTGTTGCGTTGTGTACTGTTGCATAAAATAACGCTTTCAATGTCGTTCAGAAAGCCATGTCATTGACATTTTCCATTCACTACAATGTGATTGTGTGATATTAAAAGCTCTGAGTGCTGATTGTGATATTTATAATTACAATTACAGTCGGTGAACGCAAATTACAGTTCTGTGATTCGGTTTAAGGTTAATATTAAATTAGGTATTGATTATAATTATAATTATATTTAAATTAAAATGAAGTGACCCAGACCATGTATAAAGTTGACATGACAGTGATGTTTTCTGAAATATAAGCGCTTGTTTAATTTTCGAATTTCGCTGATATTAACTTGTCAAGTTTAGTATACATGTGTGTGACTGATGAGCTCTACAAGTGGGAAGGTGAATGTATTCATTACATATTGTAAATGTTTGAGAGCTTATTTTTGTTTGCATTAAAACTATTATTTTTAAATTATGAAAATAATTGCTATAGAAAAAACATAAGGCCAACGACCTCCAATAATAGGTTCCTGGCGCTAGCCTCATCAGGATCATCAGGGTGCATCAGGATATATATGAAGCCCCCTACTTCCTTTCCTGAAACGAACCGAGGGTGATTTGTCTAAAGTATTTACAGGCCAATGCCCTACTTTCGCTAAAACTATTGCCCTATTATTTTCGACAAGCATGCGTGTACACTGTACACGAAAGTGGCGGGAATTACTTCCAAATTGTTCGTATTGAGGGCGACGAGCGCTTATCACACGAACATAGGGTGTGTTGGTAATGTGTACCTTACACATGTATCTACAAAAGCCGCGCGAGTTGAATGCAGAACGATTTTATGCGCCTTGATACAAAAACTCTCCATTCAACTCGTGCGGCTACTGTACAGATAAAGATATCGAATCAGGTCTATTTAAAAGGTCAAATACGTTACAGACTTCAAGACACATCGCAGTGAAGTAGGTAGTAGACTACAAAATTTAATCATCAGGAAAAAGCTGAACATTTCAATTATAAACCAAAAAATCTTGATCCCCAAACTAACATTACCAGTGAAATAAGAAAAATCATCAATTCCATCAAATGGTGCTTTCTTATGACGTGTTGTTTATCCAGTTCGTTACAAAATATCCAGTCGTAATTCGTTACAAAATTGAAAAATCTTTAATACTTATCTTATGTTACATATCAAATATCTACTAAACGTAGTAACTAACTTGTCTCAAGGAACCTACAATTTAGGAATTTTGAAACCTTGTTGAACCTTACTTGAAACTTCTTGAATCTACAAAGTATAAATTCTTCATAATGTTTAAGAAATGCCCCTATCGCCATATTTGGTTAATTGGATTGACATAACTTGTTGAGCTTCGTATTAAAGCAGAGAGCAAAAAGGTCTTCTACTTTTAAAAAATATTTTACCGTAAATAGGTATTAGTTTATTTTTCAAAAATAAGTACTAGTTTTTTTCTAATTTTATTTTCAGAACCTGTTATATTTTAAACATCTTGAACAGTGCAGTTGTTAACTGACTGACTTTGATCGTGAAGCTTACATACATAATTGTATCTATCTCTCTATATGTCTAAAGCCTATTATTTAATGTATTCATTGTGTTAATCACAGTACAACATGAGGTAATCTTACGCACTTCAGAAGAATGCTGTAACATCATATCCTCGGAAATTACTCTTCATGTCATACCATTTATGAACAATGACATTATCGGGATTCCAACACCGCGATCATCTTTTATTAATGAGCAATTGTTTAGGATTCTGTTGATGGATTTTGACAAGATGTTCATACGAAGTTCGTGTTTCATTAATCGAAGTTTATTACTTTATTCAAACCTACATGTAGTTTACCAATAGTTTGTTATGATGAATTCATTCAAAGTTGTCTTGAAGTTAGGTAATACCACCGTTTTTAAATAAATAAGAAAGGTTTAAACACTAAAATTGTATCATATTCTGTAATGGTTTTTCCAAAATGTATACGTAACGGGGTTTTCTCCCGTACGGGACGGGACAACATCGTTTCATAGAAAATGTATACGATCGAGCATACGCAGCGGAATCCTGTACGGGAAAAAGCCCGTTACGTGTGCATTGGGCTTTATACAATTTTATCTTTTATTTGTACGTCGAAAATAATTACAATAAAATAATATGAAATCTATCTTTCTTTCCAATATTTATTATGTATTCTACATCCACAAACGCAATTAAAAATTCTTTATTGTCCATGTTATAAAAACCTTCAGTTGCAAGATGAGCAAGTCAGGGTGGGTCGTTAGCGTCCGGCGTCCCCTAATGGTCTAACCGGTGACTTCCGGAACTAAGAAATAAATAAGTTTCTTCTAGAGCCGCCGGTAATAAGTCCACTGGACGAGTTAGTGTTTCTTGTGGCTTGTAATCTATTATTTATTAAGATGAGCAAGTGTCAATGTACGAGCATACAGTAATGCAGTCGAGAGTTGTGGGAGTTCCAATAATAGATTTACTGATTTATTTGCGACCGACAACTCAATGGTATATGAATTAAAAAGGAATGTTCGAAGACGATCCCTGAATTTCTGTTTTGAGTTTTAATTTGGTCTTTATGATTTATTATTTTTTACTTTCACTGTAATCATAATGTACGAAAAAGGTGTCTATTTATGATTCAATTTTTTTCGCTTCTACTGGACGGGGAATTTCTAATTTTGGTACATTCTACAAAATCCAATTTCGTAAACATACATATAATATTTACTATGTGGGGGATGGGGGGAATGTTTAATAAATTATACAAGCATCCTTAATTATTAAATCTAAATATGTAAGTACCTAACATATTGTATCTTATTTTTAAATTACATACAGGAACAAAAGATACCCACATACAGAAACCTTTCTCAATAACCAGCCTTTGCAGAAAATCATTGATTATTTATCCAATGTTTGAAAGGTTACTGACCTGCGCCAACATGGAGTCGAGTAAATATCGCTGGAGTCGTCCGTTGGATCGCTGCCAGACTGAGTGGTGCTCCAATTTATGCGGGCTGCATACTGGAAGTGCCTACTCGAAGCCTATAAAGTAAATAACACGCGTCTACTTACCGGCACGGCGTATTTAGCAGTCGATTCGCGAATACAACAAATGCTGGTGAATCGATTTTAAAAATTCTTATTACCAACTAGTAACGTGACTATTAATATGCCTATGACTATGAGCAACAAGAAATATATAATGATCTTTTAAAATTATATAAAAATGATGATAAAACGGGCACGTTATACGATTACTTTTACTTCTACCTGTCTTTCAGTAGCGTCAGTCCATCTGTTAAGTTAATAAATTTTATATTGCTTTATATTTTTACCTATCACATGCTAGTCATATTTGAACTAGACCATTTGGTTATCATTCCATCAATCAACATCCATATTCCATACATTTTTCCTCACAAGTGACTACTCCTCTAAAACCCCCATAAAATTCGTTGCTACTTTGTTACACAATATACCAGCTGGCATATACAATTATACATTACATAATCAAAGCTGATTAATTTAGCGATAAATTAATACCAGTTTATTTTATAACAAGTTGACGATCACTATTGAATTGAATTGGCTATCAATCATAATTATATTCATTCTAAATTGATAAGCAACTAATTAATAATTTATAGAACTAACCCACACCTGTGAGCTGTGAATCTCATTATGCGATCAAAAGAATGGAATAAAATAGTCTTCCATTATAGCATTAAGTTTTCAGTCAAATATTAAAAGGAAAAAAAATATTACTCTTACTAGCTGCCTGGACAGACTTCGTTCTGTTAATAGTTTTTTTTTAGATGTAAACTATCCTATCTTTCAAGTTGGATCAAACTGCACACGGTGTGCAAATTTGATTAAAATCGGTTTAGTAGTTTAGGAGTCCATCGCGGACAAACAACGTGACACGTAATTTATATATATTAAGATAATATTGAAACATAAAATTAAAAAAGAGCTATCCAGAACAGTTCCTCTTGGACTTGGATCTGAGCCTTAGACTTTTGGTTTCAAAGGCAAAATTCAAAGGGTGAGCTGAAAATGAATTCTAACTAAATAAAATGTACGAAAAGTAGGTTGCCAGTCCAATTCCAATGGGAGTAGATTTCTCCCTCAGCTACCATTCACTTTAGTTATAGTTCACATTAGTTCATATTTCACCGTAGTTATATTTTATAGTTATTCATGTTTTAAAAAAGTATTACAGAATAGAAGTAGAGAAATATAAAGTCTATCTTGCGACCATTCTCGTTAATAAAGTTTAGTCTCATCAGTTATGCATGACATAACGTTTAGTATGCTTATTTTTAAATTAGCCGTCATATTGGACGGACTGCATCATGGTATACACCACCATCTAAGCTCCATCATTAATCCATCGCCAACACTATGGCCAAGTAGTACGTATAAATCAATCAGCTTTCTTTCAATGTAGTAATAAAACTCTAGCCATCATAAGTCAATTGACTTATAAATAGTTTTTACTGCCGCTCTACTCGTGGCTATGTCTGCAATTTCCGGGATAATAGTACGCTATATGTTATTCCAAATCATGGTCTACCCCTGTGCTAAATTACATAAAAATCTGTTAAATAGTTTTTGTGTGAAAGAGTTACAAACATCCATACACCCTCCTTACTCGTGACTCTCATATTTACAATATTAGTTGGATGACGTAGGTACTAGGTACTTCATACTTAAAACAAAGTCATACATACATAAAGCATTTAAATACTTCGCGATTAATTACGTTTTAACTCTTCATGCTCATTACCTCCGCCTACACGTTCGGAGGTTTTGCACATGATGCGGTGCTGAATAAGTGAATACAATTAGCGTCCCACGGGGATCGTTGACCTGCAAATCATTGTCTTTGGTCCACTGAGGCTTGCTGCTACCCTGGTACTTATAGGTTTGAATACAGCCGGCATCTTTAAAATAAATTGAATAATCAATAACTTCAGCTTCAAATTAAACGTCCAAAAAGAGGGTGAAGAAAGATGCCATGCAATATGCATAAATCATGATAGTATTGAATTATTAAAAAATTGCAATAAAAATGCAATGATAACAAAACAGTCAGTCGTAGAGTCGTTGCCAATTTTCTTAATCTTAATTACAATAATATCGAAGCCGCTTCCCTGAGCTGTGGAAAATTCAATCAAGTAATTACAATAATTATTTATGCAGAGCTTGTAAACAATCAAGAATTAATTCAAAGCCATGTCAAATCTGTCAAATCTATATCAAACAGAATCTTTCAAACGACCACCCACAGAAACGTTTAAAGTGCCTAGTGGTATCAATTCGATAGTTCGAATAGAACGGGCATGTTTATAAAATTCGTATCAGAATAGCGGCGATCTTACTGTCGGCTACTCACAAAGACTAGGATGTAACTGTACACTCAATATTTACACACAACTCTTCCGCGTACGAGCTCTTAAAAGTTTGCAAACTACAGTCGGTCTCTATTCACAGTGCCAGAGTTTTCCAAACTCTTTTATATCACACCTAGCTGTATTTAACGACGCGAAGAGAAGTCTTCGCGTCGTGTACCTAAGTTTTAATACCCGTAACACTAGAAGCAACTTCTTTTTGTCAAGAATAGCCTTCCCGATGATTGTGGATGGCTGGCTATCTTAAACAATAAAATAATTCCACATAATTTACACGTGATGATGTGTAATTACTATTTATTAATGTCAATTTTAAAATTAAATTTTGTTTTATTTCCTGTAACCTTTCAGCTGTAAAAGATAAAGAACCACACTTTGGGATGCACTGAAGTCTAGAAAGGTAAATAGATCTTTATACAGATGTGTCTTACATTAGGTTATGGAGTACATTAGGTAAAGGAATTGTAGAGATTATTTAAGTAGACTTTGGTCTTAGTAAAACATAATAGAACGTTGTAATTTAGCTATATAACATACTTATCTACTTAATAAAGTATTGCACATATGACCAAAACAAACGTTTTTTAAATACATCTATGAACGAATCTGATAGGAGTTACCGTGCTATAGCAATTTTAGAGGCATTTAAATAATAATTTATGTAATATTTCATTGGCTTCAACCCAATGATGGTCCACTACAGTACGGTTTTTTCTTCATCATGGACAAGTTTAGTGAAAAAAGGGTTTTATGTTAGTAATTATTATAAGCGTACGAAGTCGCGGGTAACAGCTAATAGTATCTAATTAGAAGATTAAATAAAAATACATTTTCTGCGTCGCAGTATCAATTTACATCCCCTAGTAACTCTTTTAAAAATAAAAATGTACCGTCTGAGTTCATTCACTGACCTTTGAAGACGTATATGTCGTTTGTTACTAATTAACTAATGGCTGTCTGTCTGACCAGTACTTTAAATGAGTCAACGACGTGAAAATTTTGCAATTGTTTTAAAACAAATTGAGAGTCGCAATTGTTTCTCAGTACCGTGTGTGTCAACAGTGTCAGGAGACAAATAGGTGTCGTTAAAAATCCAAACTTATTAAATCCTGAATGCTTAAAAATTTGTTGGCCTGATTGTTTATTTTATAGCATGTTTATAGGTACTAATATAGTAAGTAAGTATACTTACTTCGTTTCAATTGACACCAACCTGAAGAAGACAGCGGGCATCCGCTGGATTCAGATGGCTCAGGTCCGTTCAGAGTGGCGCAAGTTAGGAGAGGCCTATGATCAGCAGTGGAACTTCAAGGGCTGATGGATGGATGGATGGACTTCTTTTCAATTCACATCAATTGAAGCTTAGGTAATTTTGTCAATACACGCAATGGTAGATCCAAGATTTTGTGTGTGTGAGTATGGGGGAGTACCTATGTATTTGTTGTTCACTTGATGTTCTACTAACGTTTCGAAAGGGTTTTATTCATTGACGACATCAGACGTGTCACAACGTTTTAATTTATTAAATATTAATTAATTATAACCGTGAAGAGTGAGTTTATGAATTGGTTGCGGGACTATTATTTCTAAGTTATTATTAATAAGTTTGTATTTTATACGAATCTCTTCTTTTTGGGATATCCTTGAGTCGAAACCAAACTCCCTTGCTGATGGTATTGTAGATAATATTATGTACTACTAGTTATCGCAACAGTAGCTACATAGTTGTTCGCAATATGACCGCTTGTACACAAAAAATCCCTTTAGTTATTTTTAGGAAATATTTTTTTATAACCACTTACTTACCATAACGTCGATCGTCAGTTCGCTTAAAGGCTATTTCCATAAAAAAGTAAGCGCAGAAATACATAAACAAAAATGGCTACATACTTAATACGTACACTTAATAAAAGGTCCTGTTTAAACATAGATTTATAGGCACAGCACAGAATATGTGAACGTTTAATACTGTTGCTTATAAGGATTAATTACGAGGTTAAGAGATTACGAATTAGTTCGCGTTGAATTAATAAAATAGGCCAGTGACAAATTAACAGGCATTAATAAGATGGACGCTATCTACGCTGCTACATTTTCATATTACTTGCGATTATGCTCAGGGTTGCCAATCACGGATTAAATTCTGGAGCATAGACAGCAACCCATTAATGACCCATTACTGAGCACGGGTCTGTCCTCTTTAGGAGGCCTAGAGTATATTCTACTCGGCTGCTCCAGTGCGGATAGATGGAATGGTTAGTGGCCAACCGAAGCAGTGTAGTAAATAGGGCGGTGCCAACGGTGCACAGGCACTGGGCGCGTACATAAGGGGGGCGCAGAAATGTCCAGAGCAGGACCACAAACAATACCTTCTTAACCGACTTCAAAAAAGGAGGAGTTATTCAATTCGTCTGTGTTTATTTTTTATTTTTTATGTTTATTACCTCAGAACTTTTGAGTGGGTGAACCGATTTTGATGATTCTTTTTTTATTCGAAAGCTGGTGCTTGTCATGTGGTCCCACTTAAGGCCTAGATCGCTGTGTAGGCAGGGTAGCAGCAAAATAACTTTATATTAATATAGAAACGTTAATGTTAGCTTAATACGCGCCTTAACAAATCTATATCCTTGATAGTCAAATGAATCAATTTATTTATGTATCTAATAATTATAGGTTTTGTCAGCCCTAAAGACATGGGCGTTGATGCGCGTAAAATTATTTGGGCCAAGCCAATTAATTGTCACGCCACATTTTTAGTAATTTGATACAATTGAATGAATAGATACGTGTACAAAACAAACTGCAGCATAGTTGGACACTACAAAGACGGATTCATTAAATAGTCTTGCTCTATTAATTAAGGTAAAGATGGTAACAATTGATTTGAATAGTAAATAATTATTTGGATTTTCTTTAGTTGCATATTGTTCAGCAATGTTTTGGTAATAATCGGTAAATAACTTTACTTAAAATTGTAATAGGAGGTAAGTTGGGCTCACGGGTGGTAGGTCACCACTTCTTATGGGCAAAGTGACTACGGGCAATCCTGAAGACTTATAAGCCAAGCCTTTGAGTTAATATGGAAAAATTTTGACGATTTACCAGAAGATGTTTATTTAAAATTAGAACTATAGTAGGTAGTTACTTAAATTAAATTAACATTTGAAATTAAAAAACAGCACAGCTTCTAATAGTTTTATGGATAATTTATTGTGCATAAACTTTGTTAATGGATCTTGGTTTTTATTCATTTTACGGCTGTTGTCTTTTTCTTGTCTCTTACTGCTCTTGTCGTGTATTGGGAAATTAAAGATGAAAATGACTCGAAAATAAAGTTCTTGTAGCGCGTTATTTCTTGCATAAACGTTAGTAAGTATAATAAAATGTATTATGTTAAATTCAAATTCAAATTTCAAATTCAAATTCAAAATCATTTATTCATGTAGGTATCGTTGATACACTTATGCACGTCATTTTTTTAATTTACCAGCTTTTCGGAAAGGTGCTTTGTCATGGAGGAGAAGAAAAGCCGAAAGAAACTCCTCAGCACATCTTTTAAAAATAAAATACATTGGTATATTTCTTACAAAGAAGTATCACTAGCCTGTACGGAACTGGTTGCAGATCTGGTCATTTCCATGCGTCTTTGTCATTTATGTACTCATCTACAGTATAGTAGCCTTTGCCTAAAAGTTGAGATTTTACATGTTTCTTAAATAATACAATACACAAACACATGCCTTCAAGTTTAACAACAGTATCACAGTTAGAATAACCAAGTTGTAATTAACTGACGATCGTAATTACCAATCAGTGTTATCACACAATCATAGCAATCTGTCAATCTCAAGAATTCCTCAGAACATCTCACTAAACGCTTCAGTGTTGCGATCCTCAGAAAAACAAATCGTTAAGACTGAATGTTAAACATCTACAAGATTAATGAGTTTAACATCGACTGCACTGTTCGTTCGAAGAAATCACTTGGAAGGATCAGTGAGTCTCGTGTGAACGACATCATAATGTTTTACAAATAAGTAAACATTTGAAACCTTATATTGATAAATGGGATGATTGATTATGAAATTCGTAGCATGTGTCCTGTCACTCCTGTGTTCATAACCCAGTAAAAAAAATCAAAATCGTTTAATGATATCTATCATTGTCACACATTATGACTTATATTACGATATTTTTTTCTACTACCATTTCAGAAGAAATGGCAAAGAAGTCATCTATTGTAGTAGTTAAATAATAGATGCAAAAAGTTTAGCAGACTTACTCGGTGATTATTTTGGTATCAGTCGATAAAGCTTATCGGTATGTGCAGTGTATTTAAGGAGTGTATTATAATTTAAAATAACATTTTATTTGATAATCCAACCCAGTAAGCGTAAAAAACTACTAGGCTATAGATTAACATTCGCTCTACTATAAAAATATAAATAAAACTCATTTCGCTCACACACTCACATCGCATTCCATTTACATATTTCCTATTGCAATATGAAGTTACACAAATTATCCCTCGCTTGTCATTTCTAACGCTGGAACCCTTCAGCAGGGTCAAAATCACTTAAGCTACAGGGTCATTTTAAAACAGTACACCCATTAATACTAATGAATGTCGGTTGCCTATTGAAATTCAATGCCAACCCGACCCAATAGAGCGTTGTGCGCGAACAAACATTCATGTGTGGTCCAAACGACCCCACACTCAATTGATAGTTTGTTTGTAATTTTGCGGTCTCACTTTGAACTTGATCTTAAAAGAATATTACATATTACTTATAGTGGAGTTTAAAGACATAAATGTTTGGGTCATCTCAAATACTTTTTTAACCTCGTAGTATGTACCTGTCTACATATTTAGTATGTACCGCACGTTACACGTCTTCGTAAGGGGTAGTAGACAAATGAAATTTTACAAAAAATAAGAACTACCCAAAACTGTTCCCTGATCAGAAACTGAAGCTTGGTCCCCTCTACGTAGGTATAATACCTACTTAGAGCCGCTTAGGAATATAGCCAGGTTATTTAATATAATATCTAAAGAAATAAATATATTATTATTATTATTATTATTAGCTTCATTCCCCCACGTTGTCACACACAGGGCATACCGCATGACATGGCGCATGGCACATACTCGTAGCTGCCGGTCCCACGCGCCGGTTGGTTGGTTGGTGCCATCCGTCGATCACATGTGGCCGACACTCGGAAGCGTTTATCTCCGGCTCCGGCCTTCACGGTGCGTGAGTCTCACGCCTGCTTCCTACTTCGGTTGTTAACACAACACTGATTGCTGGAGAAACAAACGAAACTAAGTGAGATGTTGTACAAATTAAACTGGTGTGAAAATAGTTGTCCTTCAGTCCCGGTGTTGCATTTGTGACTCCTCTGGTACCAATTGCCCATGAGTCTATAGTCGACGATGACCATTTTTACCATCGGGTCCATTCGTCAGCCCTTCAGGCTATAAAAAAACTATGTAAATAACTGAGTGAGCTGATGGTAAAGATGACTCTGTGACTCTGTGACGCTGTCTGTGGACGATAGTAACATTAAAACTATTAAAGGTAACTTGCCAGGAAGGAAACATCTGAATGTACAACATAATTGAATATTTTACCGTTGATTTTTCGAGCAAAATTCTGACTGTGAGAATTTTGTTTACACTGTGTCCGGACTACGGTGAAAGAAAAACAAAATTAAGGTATCTTACATTATAATCTTAAATTAAAATAAAAAACCAAAATTTGTATTAACACTATATATGTATTAGTGCTAAGATATTTAGCTAAGAAAGAACACTCTATTATGTCACCTTTCATACAAAAAAAAACTACATCAAAATCGGTTCATCCGTTTGGGAGCTACGATGCCACAGCCAGACATACAGATACACAGACACAGTCAAAATTATAACACCCCTCTTTTTTGTCGGGGATTAAAAATCAAAGAGTAAAATTGTACGAACGACAGTTACACTGATAAATAAGTGTTAAAGATTATGATAATATGATATATGATCATGATATAATATAATCGAATCCACCCTTATAAGTTTTAGATTACAAATTATATTTTCAATAACTTTGTAGTATAAACGTACCGTAAGCCCATGGATGAGTAGCAAACGTTTTATTTGGTTACGTAATCACATTGTATGGGAAGAGTACGCAGATTGATAATAATATACCTAACCGGAAACCACAGTGTATATGGCGCGCCATAGTTTAATAATCTAATTTATTATCTTAGTTTATTATTTAACTCTGCATTCAACTCGCGCGCGGACTGTAGGTTTCAGCAAGAACAGGTATTTGTGAAAAACATGAAGGAAAACAATAAAGGTGCTTTTTTGTTTTAATATCATTTAAGTATCTATACTAACAGTAACCTGTAATATCATTAAACCATGTTGAAACGAGCATTAGAAGTGAAAGCATTGTTATCACATCAGCCCGCATGTTAAGCTCAATTGAGTAATGTGTATTTTCATAATACATGTGCAGTAGGGTAAACGGCCCAATATCCGTGAAGTTTTGATATTCACGAACTTTGCAGGTCTGTTATGCTAATACTAATAACCTTAGAAAAACGAGATATGTATGACTTGGTAGGTAATTTATTCTAGTTTTCAGATTATTGTACCGTTTCATTTTAGTAAAAAGATTTATGCACAATAATTCGAAAAATATTAAAAATAAGCCTTTTGTCCCAGTATCCGTTAAATTTGTACTAGTTTTCGTTAAATAGTCCTGGAATCCGGTAATTTTTGAATTGAAACTTTATTGCTTGACGTTAAAGTTCACAGAAATGTTGAAATGAAAAATTCATACCAAAGAAATGTTGAAATGTTCATACCAAAGAATACACATTAAATAAACAAAATATGTATATTTAAGAATCATTAAATTATTTTAATATGATTTATTTAAATCAACTATCATTAGGGAGGTATTTATGAATCACATTATTTTTGAACTCTTAGCTATGCACTACTTACTGCAATTATTTGTGAAATTGTAACTATTATAACTTTAGTAACAAATAGGTATATCACTAACCTTACATGAACAGTATATTAGCTAAAAAGCACTTAAATACGCTTACAAAATAGAAGAATTGAACTTGCTATCACCTGCGTTCAGCAACACGCACTAGCCAAGCGTGGTGACTACCGGCTAAAAACCCCGCATGATAGTCACAAATGAGCCTCGGCCCCCAGTCAACAGGCAGGCAACATACAACACCAGGACACTGTGGACCAACGACAAGGTAAAAGAGCTGGAAGAAGAGAAACACAAGTTATACTAGAGTATTATGGGTTTATCTGAAGTCCCAAGTTAGGGAGGAGGACAGGATAATACTCAAATCCGGAAACTTGTTCTATCACCGGGAGGGCGAACACCTGTCCCAAGGTGATGTCCAATTTCTCGTCCACAAGTCCCTCGTCAACAACATTGTGCAAGTTGGCAGCGTGTCGCCCAGGGTAGCGTACCTTACACTCAGAATATCCAAACGGTATTCTTTAAAAGTCGTACAGGTATATGCGCCAACTTCGACACATCCCGACGATGAGGTTGAGGTTGTGTCTGATGACATTAGTAGAACCATCCATACCTCGAAAACTCATTTCACAGTTGTGATGGAGGACTATAACGCAAGACTAGGCACGCGAAATAACAACGAGATGAAGGTGGGACCCTTCGTATATGGACGACGGAACCAATGGGGACACTAATTGCTGGCAAATTTCATGGAGAAGGAGGACTTATTCATGATGAACTCCTTCTTCAAGAAGATGCCGCATCGCAAGTGGACCTGGATAAGCCCTAATGGTTCAACAAAAAGCCAGATAGACTTCATTCTGGCAGACAAACGGTATATATTTAATGATGTCTCTGTGATCAGCAGGCTTAAAACCGGAAGCGATCACCGCCTTGTAAGAAGCATATTAAATATCGACGTCAAGCTGGAACGGTCACGCCTGATGAAGTCTACGCTATGCCCAACACTTGTCCAAATCCAGGGTTCCGAGAGCTTTTAATTCGAACTACAAAACCGTTTTGCGTGCCTAGAATCATGCACGTCAGTGGACGAGTTTAACACCAAGATAGTAACAACTGTCCACGAGGTAGGGTCGAAGTACTTCAAGACCCACCCCAGTAGTATATCTCAGGTTCTCTCAGAACAAACCCTCGGTCTAGTGAAGGACCAACGAGAACTATGTGTGCAGTACTGCAGTGTCAGACCTCTATGGCGGAGTACAGACGGTTCAATGAACAGATCTCCAAGTGCAGGCGACGCGATTTGCGAAAAAACAACGCAATTATAATTATTATTATAATTATTATAATTCGCCAGAGATCTGTCTATTGCGCAAAGTCAGCTTACGAGGTTGAAGACCGAGCTCGGTACCTTAGTGTCATCGAAACCCGAAGTTCTGAGTGAGACGGAGAGATACTATGGATGGTTGAATGCCTGCTCTCAAGCTCCAGCTCCCCTCGAGGAGAGCGATAAGCAAGCCAAACTAGCCCGACACTACACAGAAGATATCCCGGACGTTAGCCTGTATGAGATTAGAGAGGCTCTCAAGTAGCTTAAAAACAACAAGGCACCGGGTGATAACGGAATCACAACTGAGCTGTTAAAAGCTGGGGGGAAACCCCTCTTAGCAGCGCTCCGAAAGCTGTTCGATTCCGTCATTAATACTGGGACTACCCCGGAAGCGTGGAGCAGAAGTGTGGTGACTATGTTCTTTAAGAAAGGGGATAAGACCTTTTTAAAGAACTACAGGCCCATAGCACTTCTGAGCCACGTTTATAAGCTGTTTTTGAGAGTGCTCACAAATCGCATTGCACGCAGACTTGACAACTTCCAGCCTCCCGAACAAGCAGGATTCCGAAAAGGCTACAGTACCATGGGCTACATACACACGCTGCGGCAGATTATACAGAAGACCGAGTTGCCTATGTGGACTATGAGAAAGCCTTTGATTCTATCGAGACCTGGGCAGTACTAAATTCTCTTCAGCGGTGCCGGATCGACTACCGGTATATCGAGGTGTTGAAGTGTTTATACACATCAGCCACCATGACCGTCAGAGTACACAACACAGCAACGAACCCCATCAAACTGCAGAGAGGTGTCAGCCAAGGGGACGTCTTATCCCCAAAACTGTTTACCGCTGCGTTGGAAGACGTGTTCAAGCTGATGGAGTGGAAACGACTTGTCATTAACATTAATGGCGAATACATCACACACCTGCGATATGCCGATGATATAGTCATCCTGGCGGGACCCTGGATGAACTTGGTACAATGCTCGGGGACTTGAATAGCGCCTCACAACGGGTGGGTCTTAAGATGAACATGGATAAGACGAAAATCATGTCAAATGTCCATGTCACACCCGTATCGGTTGTTGTTGACGGCGCTGCTCTCAAAGTTGTAGACGAGTACATTTACCTGGGCCAAGTAATCCAAATGGGTAAGTCCAACTTCGAGAAAGAAGTCACTCGTAGAATCCAACTCGGATGGGCTGCGTTCGGAAAACTAAGTCATGTCTTGTCGTCCAAAAAGTTACCTCAGTGCCTGAAGTCAAAGGTGTTCGAACAGTGTGTGTTGCCAGTGATGACATACGGATCCGAGACGTGGTGCTTCACTATTGGCCTAATGCATAAGCTTACAGTCGCCCAGCGGGCTATGAAACGAGCTATGCTCGGCATTTCTCTACGCGATCGAATCAGAAATGATGAAATCCGTTGACGAACGAGGGTGAACGACATAGCTCAGACAATTAGTAGGCTGAAGTGGCAATGGGCTGGCCACATAGTTCGAAGAACCGATAACCGTTGGGGTAGAAAGGTCCTCGAATGGAGTCCACGCCTCGGTAAAAGAAGCACAGGACGCCCCCCGACCAGATGGACCGACGACCTGAAGAAGACAGCGGGTATCCGCTGGATTCAGAAGGCTCAGGACCGGTCAGAATCGCGCTTGTTAGGGGAGGTCTATGTCCAGCAGTGGACTTCCAAAAGCTGATGGATGGATGGAGACTTTTAACCGAAACTTTCAATTGAAAAATTATTTTCTTCTTCCTTCGACAAAACTGTACCCGGTCCCTTGGAGCAATTGACGGGATAGAGACCACGGATTATAACATGCAACGTTGACCGTGGGATACCGTACTGCGCGTGGCAGCAGCTGAAATTAAGGTCCCTTTTTTGACTGCCTCCATGGCTTTTAATACAGCCTTTTGCTTCTCAGTCTTAGCTGAAATTAAAAAATGAAACATTTCTTGCAAGTCTTGCCACATGCCTTAATATCCATCTCAGCTACCAATGATATTATAGAAATGCTACAGGAAAACGAAAAAACAACCAAAATAAACAAGGTAGGTAATTATTATTAATTCCAAGGAATGTGAGACTTTAACTCAAGACAATAAGGACCATGACAGGTTTAGGAGCAACTATTAGTTCACGAACCAGTATCCGGCAGAAAAATATACAGTTTCAAGCTAAAATGAGACCTATGTGAAGGCAATAAGGTTCAATAAAGATAGTTTAACGGGTTTTGGTTCAAGTTTGATGCGCGTACCAATATCCGGTAGAAAATGTACGATTTTGCCGGGTACTAGGTCAAGTAGGGATTTATGAGTACCAATAGATGTGAAACGCAAAAATATTAACATTGTAATTAGATTCACCTCAACTTGTAGGTTAGATCGCTAGATAATTCATTCAAATATTACAGTAATGTAATCCTGTTACCGTATCGTTATCCGCAGCAGTATGGAAAGCTCAACAATATGACGCGGTGACGTCCTAGTTCAGTAACTGAACTTTGTATTTTTGTAAAAAAATCCTATAACACAACTTTCATGTCAAACAGTTTCGACGCTATTGCACTTTTTAGACAGTTTTACCATAGCATTTGTACAAAATATTACCAAGAATATGTTGCCATTAACAAACTTTAATGTAATATTGGTAGAATGGTGCACTGATAGAAAAACTGACTAGTTACCGGATACTCGGACATTACCGAGAATACGTGCTTCTACCCTACTATGTCATTGCGTAAAATTGTATCTACTTTTGAGATTGTATGCTGCAGCCTGCGACTTTCGATCAATTTCATTGTTGTATTAAAAATCTACCATAATCCTTGGGCCCACCGAGCAATAGATGCTTTGTTGAGTAGAAATTGTTTACTGAAAAGGCAAAATGCAGGTGCTCTAAAGTTACTTACAATGTACCTAATCTTTTATCGACAAAAAGGAAGCGATAGAGAATTGTTAACGATTGATCAAATTTTAACGCTTTTGTTCCGAAAGTATTCTAACTCGTTTCGCTGTTTCGACTGCGAGTGTGGTGATGGTTGTGTTTATACTACTCGTATTACCTATAAGAATCCGCACATATTATGCTTAGTCGTTAAAACTTTTCGACGATATTATTCACAGATATTATTAAACTATTATGAATAATACGAATTATCTGTTTACAGACCATTTCCTGCAGGAATGTTATCGTGGCATACGTATTTCCCACTTCCTTTTAAAAGACCATTTCCATAAATGTTTATAACCATTATAGGTACCTAAATCAACTTGTTACTCCTAATATTTTTATTAATGTAGGAAATAGGTATTACCTAATTAAAGGAACAGTTCTTCTAACTTCTTCTAATTCTGCTTGTCTCCAAGATGGTTTAACTTATTGGCTTTAAGGAGAACGTAGTTTTCTGGAACTTGCTCTACATTCAATCTTCAATAAAAAACTGTTGTTTACGACACATAAAACTCATCGACACTCATAATTTGACTCATTGTTATATTGTTACTTCATTAACTTACAATGACAACTGTTTTCACCAGCTGAGCTTCGACAGCCACAACAATAGAGAAACTAGAAGCGGCAAGTACTGTGAAATGGATCGTTCATTGATACGTTTGAGTGACAGTAGTGACACCTTTCACCCGTGGCCGAGCGTGGCGCATTGTGCATTAGTTTGCTCCGCCATTAGCGATGGCACACTTTCACGTTTCCTTGTCGAAACATATCCAACTTAAAACCCTGCCGACGGAAACTTTGACCGCTTTAAGCACTTGATTGTTAGTTTGTCAAACACGTGTTGCAAGAAAAAAATTAGTTGAAATTTAAATTGCGTTAGTTGGTATTAATGATTTTTCTGTTCTTATTCAATTTTTTTAAATCGTGGATTTAGTTTTGTTCCATGTTAAAAAATGCACCCATAAAGGTAGATAGTAAAATGGAGAGGATCAATAATGAGATCTGTTCTTGGGAAGCGTTTGTTTTATGTTCAAATCTTGTAAGGTAACTAGGAATGCAACGTAAAAAAACTTTTATACTGTGATTCAGAAATAAGGTTATTCAGGTGGCGCCATCTCCTATGTTTCAACAGAACTACAAAGCAAGCGAGAGCACCTACAGATAACATAACTTTAAAAATTTTGACAAAAAGTTTCAACATTTCAACCTTCGACTTAAATATAATGTCAATGATTTCAACACGTAATTATATAAGTAATTACTAGTAACGATATTGTTTCTACATAGTAATTACGAAATTAGAGCAAAAACATCCAAATTGCTACTCGTAATGGGCGAGTTATTTGAGCCTAGTGCTGGCTATGCATAGCATGTGTACCACGGAAAACAGTTAGCGTTAGTAACAATTATTATGTTTATTATCATGACGAAGTCGTGAAAAAAGCTAAATATAATTTAGACTATTTAGTGCGTCGAGATTCATTCTTCCGCTCTATATTCCTACGAGTATATTAATAGCAAAAACATAAAAATTAAATCGTAGTCACATCAGAATCATCCCAGCCTCTGGCAGTGATATTCAACTTAGGCCCGTAGTAATAAACCGATCTCAGCCCAAGAGCACGGATTTCCCTTCGGAGCATTTGAGATCTTACAAAATGTCACTTTTTCATACGATTTGACATCTCATACTGAATCTTGAGATCGCAGAGATAGCTGAGACAAAAATAGCTGTTACAGATGAATCTTATTATTGAAGTGAAAACTTCTTTCACCCGTGCATCGCAGTGACTTGAAAGTCGATGAAACGAAAACGGGACAGTAAAAAGAGACAGACACATATTTTTTAAGCCATGGCTAGCCTATTAAGTGTCGTTAAGTTTTTCAATGTGTGATCATACCACCCGCAACCATAAAACTATTAAGTAGATTAAGTCAGATGTACTTACACACATTCAGTGTAATTCAGTTACATTCATCTTACAGAATCATAATGTGTAATTTATGTGCGTAGGTTTGAAATGCACATTCATTTTCGGTCACTTTTGAAACTGGAACGTCGTTTTGACATGTTTTGACACAGACCTGCTAATTGCACATAATTATTTACACATTGGCTTACCTGGCTCCGTTTTGAAGTGCATTGTAATGAAGGCATGACTGAACTACTTTCAATTTTATTAATGTGTTGAATTAATTATAATGTATTATTGACGTCTTATTGGTTCAAATTAGCATAGAAGCATTCGTTTGTTTTGAAATCATATCATTTGTTTTGTATAGTCATGAACCAAACAATGGAACTACAAAATTTTTTGGTGTGACGTTAAATCTTAAAAAAGAAAACAAATTCACGAAGTTCAGTATTCGAAAAGTACTTATTCAATCGAAAATTAAATATAGCAAGAATGATTAGTATTATTTATTATTAGTACGAGTACTTGTTAGTTGTGCCTCCGTATTAATTACCTAGTCATTTATGTAACAACAAGATCAACCTTGACCGTGCAGCGTGACTCGATAGGAAACAACAGGTTGATTAAAACACTACTCATTTGTAATTACAATAATTATTGCAAGTCGACTATAAAAGTTACGTCACTAGCACGTGAACTTATGAATGAATGCTGACACATGTAAATAATTTTGTATGAACGCGTTCAACTTAATACAAAGCATACAGCAGCTCTCAACCTGAGAGTCCTGAGACTAAACTTGTGACTTTGCCTCTAACCATCGTAGAGTCAACTTAAATGCTCTGTTTTGAGGTAAAACACGTGTTGGTGCTGGTACGTGTGTTGATATAGGCATAGACTAAAAAAAATCGGTTTGAGTACATTGAAGTATTATTACTAGAGTATAGAACCGACACCGCGAACAGTGAATTGGCGCCAATGGGCTTCCATTTTCATTGGATTCGTTCGATTTTGAAGGAGAACGGGAGCTCAATTTTGAAAATACTTAGAACCTCCCGACGCGGCGCGACAGAAATTTTGTTTACAATGTCAGTTCTGGTACCTACATACATTATACTTCAATGGTATAGTATACTATAGATATACTTTTGTGCATGTTTCCCTTGTAGGGAGAGGAGGAGGAGGTGCCACGCATGACATAATGTACAAAACATCATTCATGTTAATCGCGGAATGTTGTAAAGTACCTACTTACTATACTAACTACCTGATACTTAATGAACACAAACACATGCATAAATAAACACATCCACAGTTGAGTACCGCTGGCTTAGAACATGACAAAAGTCGGTGTCGTGTATTATGGCACGTTTTGCAAACAATAAACAATTCGTGCTCTCCCTGGGCACACTGGGTGATCTTTTCTTTTACTCTGTTTATTTATTATTATAACGAACAGTACGTTACTGACTTTTGGTCAAACTGAGATTTGTAGACCAGGCATTTCTTTTATTATCATTAATAGGATTTGATTACAAAATGGAATATAAGAACGGAGAGCAAGTGTAAGATACATAATATATTATGTAATTAAAAAACGGGAGCTAAGGGACACAATCTTTCACTTGGATGGGTACGATAGCAGAAGTTTAAATAGGATTTTCTTATGTTAATAATTCAGTTAAATCGAGTCATAATATTAATGCCCACGGATTAACAGTGCATGCCCTTCAACAAAGCAAGAATACGTTGAAAGGAGACTTCATAACATACCTATGGGTACATAGGGTACATAGGATTTCGAGTAGGTATCATAGGTATATGATACCTACTCGAAATCCTATCTCTGTCGGCGAAGAACTAAACATCTAATATGACTGTATTCTAATAGAAATCTAATGAAGAATATCGGATGATATTCATATTTATGAACGAGATATAACAATAAATGTGTACCTTCTCTACTTGACCAATGATTAAGTACCTAATGATTACAAAATATAAAAGAAATTTAAATCATGTTAATTACTCACCTTATCAAGAAGTTAGTAGCTATTGTTGTTTTGTAATATTATTTTTTGTAGAAATTTGACAGAAAAACAGCTCTATCATTCATATTTCCACGTTCTTACTTACGCAATAATATATTGAAATACGTGAAAGAAAACCTTGTTTTAGACAAAATGTTGACTCCATACTGGTTAGGCAATTGTTAATGTGAACCGCTTTAGAAATAGTTTTGGGAAAACAGCAATGGAAAAAATAAACCTTTCCATGAATCCGCATTGTGATATACTAATCGAGGTGAACTAGGCTCAAACTAGGTTAGAGCGCTTTACCCAATGATCTTATATCAAACTAGCTGTTGCCCGCAGCTTCGCACGCGGAAATTATGCTTATAATATTATTTATTATCCCTTACAAAAGAAAATTTAAAAACAGGTTCATTTATATTGAAGTACTTATATTTAGGAATTTACATACTGAAACTTACGATACAATCACAGATTATTCCTCCGGGAGCGGGTTTGGAATAGTAAACAACATTAACTTTTTTTCTTTTCCCTCTCCCTCTCCCTCTCCATCTCCCTCTCTCCCCTTGCCCTCTTCCTCTCCCGCTCCCTGTCAATTTTTCCTCTCCCGCTCCCTGTCTCACTCCCCTCGCTCTCCCTCTTCCTGTCCCACTCCCTGTCCCTTTTCCGCTCGAGGTCCTTCTCCCACCACATATCCCTCTCCCTTTCCCACTCGAGGTCCTTCTCCCACTTCATATCCCTCTCCCTCTTCCTCTATCGCTCCCAGTCCCTCTCCCGCCCGCACCCGAGCCCTCTCCCGATTTCTGTCCCGCTCCCACTCCCTCTCCCGCTCCCTGTCCCTCTCTATCTCCCTCTTCTACTCTTTCTCCCTCTCCTGCTCCCTGTCCATTTTTATCTTAAAAAATGACGAAGTTGCTTACTAAGTTCATTCCCCTAAATTAACTCTTTAAGGGATAATTTTCCAAAAAAAAAAATTCTAAGTTAACTTTTGTTTATTACTATAAACTTACATAAAAAAATTCATATATTTTATAACTCTAAAACTGGCGAAGTTGATTTGTATGTAGTTGACTACCAACCCCTATTTTTAGGGGATGAGTTTCGAGAAATCAGTGATACAGTTATTTTTGTGTCTAACTATAAGCTTATATACAAATTTTCGCCCTTCGTACTTCAAAACTGACGAAGTGTCCATACTAACTTTCGCACTCTTAATTAACCCTTTAGGGGATGATTTTCCAAAAAAGCGCATGACTTTTAAATTTTGTTTCTAATGTTGAACTAATACATAAATTTTCATGTTTTTTACTTCAAAAATGACGAAGTTGCCTACTAAGTTCCTTTCAGTAAATTAACCCTTTAAGGGATGATTTTCCAAAAAACCGTGTTAAAATTAACTTTTGTTCACAACTATAAACTTACATAAAAATTTTCATATTTATAAGTCTAAAACTGACGACGTTGATTTATACGTAAATGGCTTCTTACCCCTATTTTTAGGGGATGAATTTCGAGAAAACAGTGATACAGTTATTTTTTGTGTCTAACTATAAGCTTATATACAAAATTTCACCCTTCTTACTTTAAAAATGACGAAGTTGCATACTAAATTAAATTCACTAAATTAAACCTTTAAGGGATGATTTTCCGAAAAAAATTGTTAAAGTTAACTTTTGTTTATTACTATAAACTTACATAAAAAAATTCATATTTATAACTCTAAAATTGGCGAAGTTGATTTGTATGTAGTTGACTACCAACCCCTATTTTTTGGGGATGAATTTCGAGAAAACAATGATACAGTTATTTTTTGTGTCTAACTATAAGCTTATATACAAATTTTCGCCCTTCGTACTTCAAAACTGACGAAGTGTCCATACTAACTTTCGCACTCTTAATTAATCCTTTAGGGGATGATTTTCCAAAAAAGCGCATGACTTTTAAATTTTGTTTCTAATCTTGAACTAATACATAAATTTTCATGTTTTTTACTTCAAAAATGACGAAGTTGCCTACTAAGTTCCATTCAGTAAATTAACCCTTTAAGGGATGATTTTCCAAAAAAATATATTAAAGTTAACTTTTCTTTATTACTATAAACTTGCATAAAAAATTTCAAATTTAGAACTCTAAAACTGATGAAGTTGGTTTGTATGAAAATGACCTCAAACCCGTATTTTTACCCCTTAGGGGATGAATTTCCAAAAATCCGTTCTTAGCTGACGTCTCCTTAGCATAAGCTATCTCCTTGCCAAATTCCATCGTAATCGGTTCGGTAGTTTCTGAGATTTTTTGTTTAATCAGTGTATCTCTTTTCAATTTTATATATACTTAGTCTGGCCATAAATACTGTTACAATTAAAAATAAACAAAATATTACATTTGAATTTGGAATCTATCATTTTTATATGATTGTTCATTGAGTTTTCTTATTTTGGCGCCAATACATTGTACAATATTTTGCGATATTAAAATGGAGTGGGGTGATAAAGAGAACCGAATCGCTGTGATTGCATTACACAAAGTAGGTATGGAGCCAAATGCAGTTTTTAAAACTCTCCATACGCTTGGTATTAGTAAAATCTTTGTATACCGGGCTATTAATAGGTACAATGAGACCTCCTCTGTTTGTGACAGAAAAAGATCTGGCCGTCCACGTAGTGTTCGTACGGAAAAGGTGGTCAAAGCAGTAAGGGAAAGAATTCGAAGAAATCCTGTCCGAAAGCAAAAAAATTTATCTCGGGAGATGAAGATAGCACCTAGAACCATGTCGCGTATTTTAAAAGATGACTTAGGACTTGCAGCCTATAAGAGACGTACTGGTCATTTCTTAACTGATAATTTAAAAAAGAATAGGGTGGTAAAATCGAAACAACTACTGAAGCGGTACGCCAAGGGAGGTCACAGAAAAATTTTGTTTACGGATGAGAATTTTTTTACAATTGAGCAACATTTTAACAAACAAAATGACCGTATTTATGCTCAAAGCTCTAAGGAAGCTTCCCAATTAGTCGACAGAGTGCAACGTGGGCACTATCCGACTTCAGTGATGGTTTGGTGGGGTATTAGCTATGAAGGAGTGACTGAGCCATACTTTTGTGAAAAAGGTATCAAAACATCGGCACAAGTGTATTAAGATACCATTCTTGAGAAGGTAGTGAAGCCCCTTAACAACACCATGTTCAATAACCAAGAATGGTCCTTCCAGCAAGACTCGGCGCCGGGTCATAAAGCTCGGTCTACGCAGTCTTGGTTGGAAACGAACGTTTCGGACTTCATCAGAGCTGAAGACTGGCCGTCGTCTAGTCCCGATCTTAATCCGCTAGATTATGATTTATGGTCAGTTTTAGAGAGTACGGCTTGCTCTAAACGCCATGATAATTTGGAGTCCCTAAAACAATCCATACGATTGGCAGTGAAGAATTTTCCCATAGAAAGAGTGCGTGCTTCAATTGATAACTGGCCTCAACGTTTAAAGGATTGTATTGCAGCCAATGGAGACCATTTCGAATAAGCTTTTTATTTTTAAATCGTTTAATATTTATGTATTAAACTAACACACTGTAAAAGTAATAGATGTTATTTGCAATAGAAAAATTTTTTTTTTTCTTTGTTTCAGTATTTATGGCAAGACTAGGTATAGATAAAGATCATTTACCACTTTAATTAAACAAGGAACTGAACTAAAAAATCCAGTCCTAAGTCACACCATCCGATCATTTCAGTCCTCCAAATCTAGCGATATTCTCTAGTTACTTTCATAAAGTATATAATTATATTTTTATGAAACGGTTACATAGTCTGATTTAAATTATTGTAAATTTAATTAGACATAAATTTATTTTAATTGGTTTTTTATTTTTATTTAATTGTAGTTTAAATTAACTAAATTTGGATAGGGATAGGATTTAATTTAATTTAATTTAATTTTAGAATTATTTACTTTGTTATTGTATGCCTCAGCGAGGCAGGACATAAAGACCTACATACTGTATATAACAACCAATTGTATCATTGTATCACATAATTATAGTCCGCAATAAATTGATTGATACAAAATTAAAATAATTTCAAAACGAATTTTAATTTAATTTGAATTAATAATAATTAGAATACGACTTTCAAATCATTAGCTGTTATATTATTTTCACCGGTGCGTTCCAAAGAGATATTTTATCATTATGGGTCGTGTAGTGTCGTGGGTATGTTGTGTTAGACAGTCGTGCCGCAATAAAATAATCCTTTATTGGGTACCTAAAAATTTGACAAAAGAAGGGGTATCTTTTAAAGAGAGATTTTCATCTTTCTTCTTCACCACAAAAAATACTTTATCAACATTAGTGACAATAACGTGTCAGACTAAGAAACTGATGACTTTTGTGGCGAAATGGTTACCACGCCGCCGATGGAAGGGTGAGGTTCGGTGCCCAGTGAGGCAAAAATTCGAATGATGATTTTTGATCGGTTTTGGTGTGTGTTCTATGGTTCTTGTCTTTGTGTGTTGTAGCATCCATGACAGAAAATCCTAGCGCGGGGATGGTATTTTTATTACATTTTTATTAATTTTATTACAATTTTAAAAGCTTCATAATTTAAAATGTCATTTAAATATAAGTACCTAATAGTAAGTAGTGTCGAAACACATATCAAGTAATATAAATATTATTAAATATGTCATAGCTAAACCTGTTTATGGGTGATTATACAAAAGTTGGGTAACTTTTGAGGATATTTTGTTTACTATACTTATTTAATCAAATTAGTACAAATTTGGGTGTATATGATGGCTAATCTAATGAATATACTGTTCCAAATCGGGCCAGTCACTTTTTTAAGTAGATCGTGAGATATTTCAAATTTTCAGATTTTTACTGCCATGGGACTGACGAGGCTAACATAGTACTGATAAAATACACAATTTTGTAAGAATTTTAATGAAATTTAATAAAAATTTGTACAAATCTCTTAGGATTCAATAATGGCACATGTCTTTTAAGTATTAAAATCACTTAGTAACTATTAAAAATAATTATTAATATGTAATACTGGGAGAAAATACTATCTCAGTTTTCAAAACAGCCTTTTGACATTTAACGTAACGTCATTCACTTAACTTTTACTACTTTGACTTAGTTTTACTTACTATTTCTAAGAAATCAACAAACGAATACATTACACATCTGCGATATGCCGATGATATAGTTATCCTGGCGGCAGGAGCGTAGCTACCGCCGTATCAGCCGTATCAATTATACGGGGCCCCCAGCGTATAGAGCCCCCACTAACAGGCCCAAAAAATGCTCGCCAGCGGCCTACAACTGCTACTGACAGTTGGCACTCCTTTTATATTTGACAGCTGACGTTGAGGGGGCCCCACAACAAATATTGATATGGGGCCTCCTAAGGGCTAGCTACGCCGCTGCCTGGCGGGTTCCCTGGAAGAAAATGGTACAATACTCGGGGACTTGAACAGCGCCCCACAAAGGGTGGGTCTTAAGATGAACATGGACAAGACGAAAATCATATCGAATGTCCATGTCACACCCATACCGGTTGTTGTTGATGGCGCTGTTCTCGAAGTTGTAGACGAATACATTTACCTGGGACAAGTGATCCAGATGGGTAAGTCCAACTTCGAGAAAGAAGTCACTCGTAGAATCCAACTCGGATGGGCTGCGATCGGGAAACTGCGTCAAATCTTGTTGTCCAAAACACTCAGTGCCTGAAGTCGAAGGTGTTCGAGCAGTGTGTGTTGCCAGTGATGAGATACGGATCCGAGACGTGGTGCTTCACTATTGGCCTAATTCACAAGCTCAGAGTAGCGCAGCGGGCTATGGAGAGGGCTATGCTCGGTATTACGCTACCGTAGACGAACAAAGGTAACCGACATAGCTCAAAGAATTAGCCGGCTTAAGTAGCAATGGGCTGGCCACATAGTTCGAAGGACCGATAACTGTTGGGAAAGATAGGTCCTCGAATGGCGCCCACGTCTCGGAAAAAGGAGCATAGGACGCCCTCGACCAGGTGGACTAACGACCTGAAGAAGACAGCGGGTATCCGCTGGATTCACAAGGCTCAGGACCGGTCAGAGTGGCGCAAGTTAGGAGAGGCGTATGTTCAGCAGTGGACCTACAAAGGCTGATGGATGGATGGATGGATGAATCAACAAACAATAGAAACAAAAATCTAACAATATTAATCTTAAAAGTTTGTATTTGTGAACTACATTTCCAGATATAACTTGTTTAAATTTTTTTCTTTCTTCATGAGTTTAGTGTAGTTTTCTTCTAATTGTGTTTTAATAACTTCCCCAATAAGGGCTTTCTTCACTAATTCTTTCTTTTTAGTTCTATCTTCACTCATGTCTTCAATTCTGGTCTTTGGCGTTTTTTCAACAGATTTTATTACTTCTTCTTTGAATTCCGCTAATTTAATGCTAGTCAATTTGCTTTTAGCATGCCGCATAATGTTTTAAACTGAAATATAAATATACACGGTAGCAATTAAGATAAAAGTGCTCTAAAACAAAAAAACATCAGTACCATGGAAACACGTCAGTCCTTTGGCGCGATACCTGACAAAGGACTGACGCCAACGGACTGACGATAAAGACATAATTTGAGGCTATAATCATAACTATTGTTTCTTTTGGTAATTTCAAATATTAACAAACTACATTTTAACAAATCGTAGTTAACTATGTATAAATGAAAATAAACCTCAGATTAACAAGAAAATAACGACTCACCACAGGACTGAAATGTTGACTGGCTTAGCACGTGTATAGACGACAAACACAACCCAAGCACTGGTACGGTTACGGCGGCCGTCAAATTGTACGGTCCGCAAGTAACTTCATAATCAACATTAAAATTCAAACAGGGATTTGACGTTGAGTCGGTGATATTTTGCGCGAATTTCAAATTTAAACAACACACAAAGGACTGACGAATAAAACTAATGACAAAGTTTCTTATTTTTTTTAAAATAAAGTGGAGAACATTGCATTATGAAAGTTCCAGTATATATTACTATGTACATCACAGATTGTAGTAAATTAGTAAGTTTTCTTAAATCAATGATAATGTTTACTAGATATTCACTTGATTCTTGGTTTTCGGGATTGTGACATGCCAAAGAACTGACATTTTAAGCATTAATTGTGTTTTTTTATTAACTTGTATTTAATATTAAGAGTTGAAATTGGGTGACCAAATAAAGGACTTTTCATTGCTTTAAAATAAATTGTAATCTCAATAAAATATAATAAGACTTTGTATATATTGGCTGATGACATCGAGTTACCCAATTTTTGTAGAATCACCCTTATGCAAATTTAATTTATTGTTCCGTCTCGTAGGTATTATTTAAAATTTCTATAATTTACAGGTAAGTAGGTACTTACTTAAATAACTTTACAAGTGCAACGCGTCTTTACGACAACTCGTAAATAGGTACATAATATCTGCTTATTTGCTTATTATAGTGTTTTCTCAACTAACTAAATAAGAGGTGTGCCGAATGAGGTGTGCGTAAAATTTATGGTTGTTGTGAAATACTTCGAGAATATCCGTTGGGATTTGTTGTTGTTCGTTACGACTACGTGACAATCTTGCGCCGGCGCATTCAAGTGTGTACAGTCGCGTGCGCAGCGCTTACGAAACACTTTCGTTTGTCCTATATTGGGAAATACAAATAATAAAATAACACAAAATTGCATGTGAATTATTTAAAATTTAAAAAATACTTCATTAAGTAATTCAGTTCAGTTCTGTTGCGAAATGTTTCAGTAATGTTAAAATGGCTCAAGCATCCCTCATACGCGCCTAAAATGGTCGATACAAAAAATACGCCAATAGGGCGTAATATTACAAACGAGCGATTAGTTCTCCGGAAATTCCCCTGTGGACGGACGGCTGAATTGCTCTCGTAATTTTATTAAATAATGCCGTTTTGCGCCGTTCCGACGTGTACAAATGCAGCTGGTCTTAAAAAGAAAAAGGATGGGATCACATTTCATGTGTAATTAGCACAATAAAACATTATCTTATTAAATTATCAAATATTTCATTCATATTGAAATTGTCAACCATAGTTATGCCTCCATTTTGTCAGTGTTGCCAATATAACAGTTTTGATTTTCCCTACCGTAATGACTGTTACACACTTTGCCGCTGGCGTGATTGGCAACTTTTGAAGCCGCCGGCTTTGCAGCACAAATAAGCCATATTCCTACTCGGCCCTGTCCTTGAAAAATTTGCCTACACCCGCGCGGTACTTAAACGCGCGCGTCCACTGACAGTATTTTAATTTTATCAAACGACTTGAGTTCATTTGTAGTTTTGTAATTGTGAATATTATATCTTCTATTTTAAAAATGAAATTAGTTGTGAATGAACTCCCGGATATCTCGGAAACGGTTCGTCCTAAACGATTTTTGACACGATTCCCATCCGCCCGTGCATACCCCAGTTCCGATTACATAAACCTTGCTGGACCCATCACTAACCCCCACCCAAATTTTCAACAATTTTTTTTTTTGGAAAAACTGGAAATCCCGGATATCTCGGAAACGGTGCGTCCTAGACGATTTTTGACGCGATTTCCAATCCCATTTGAGGACCCCCAGTCCCGATTACATAAACCTTGCTGGACCCACCCCTAACCCCTCACCCAAATTTTCAACAATTTTTTTTGGAAAAACCGGATATCTCGGAAACGGTGCGTCCTAGACGATTTTTGACACGATTTTCAACCCCCTTGACAACCCGCAGTCCCGATTACATAAACCTTGCTGGATCCACCCCTAACCCCCCACCCAAACTTTCAACAATTTTTTTAGAAATACCAGATATCTCGGAAACGGTGCGTCCTAGACGATTTTTGACACGATTTCCAACCCCATTTGAGGACCCCCAGTCCCGATGACATTAACCTTGCTGGAGCCACCCCTAACCCTCCACCCAAATTTTAAAATTTTTTTTTTTGGAAAAACCGAAATTCCCGGATATCTCGGAAACGGTGCGTCCTAGACGATTTTTGACACGATCTCCAACCCCCCTTAAGAACCCTCAGTCTCAATTATATAAACCTTGCTGGACCCACCCCTAACCCCCCACCCAAATTTTCAACATTTTTTTTTGGAAAAACCAGATATCTCGGAAACGGTGCGTCCTAGACGATTTTTGACACGATTTTCAACCCCCTTGACAACCCGCAGTCCCGATTACATAAACCTTGCTGGATCCACCCCTAACCCTCCACCCAAATTTTCAATTTTTTTTTTTGGAAAAACCGAAATTCCCGGATATCTCGGAAACGGTGCGTCCTAGACGATTTTTGACACGATCTCCAAACCTCCTTAAGAACCCTCAGTCTCAATTATATAAACCTTGCTGGACCCACCCCTAACCCCCCACCCAAATTTTCAACAATTTTTTTTGGAAAAACCAGATATCTCGGAAACGGTGCGTCCTAGACGATTTTTGACACGATTTTCAACCCCCTTGACAACCCGCAGTCCCGATTACATAAACCTTGCTGGATCCACCCCTAACCCCCCACCCAAATTTTCAACAATTTTTTTAGAAATACCAGATATCTCGGAAACGGTGCGTCCTAGACGATTTTTGACACGATTTCCAACCCCCCTTAAGAACCCCCAGTCTCAATTATATAAACAGTCTCAATTATATAAACCTTGCTGGACCCACCCCTAACCCCCCACCCAAATTTTCAACAATTTTTTTTGGAAAAACCGGATATCTCGGAAACGGTGCGTCCTAGACGATTTTTGACACGATTTTCAACCCCCCTGACAACCCGCAGTCCCGATTACATAAACCTTGCTGGACCCACCCCTAACCCCCCACCCAAATTTTCAACAATTTTTTTTGGAAAAACCGGATATCTCGGAAACGGTGCGTCCTAGACGATTTTTGACACGATTTTCAACCCCACTGACAACCCGCAGTCCCGATTACATAAACCTTGCTGGACCCACCCCTAACCCCCCACCCAAATTTTCAACAATTTTTTTTGGAAAAACCGGATATCTCGGAAACGGTGCGTCCTAGACGATTTTTGAGACGATTTTCAACCCCCTTGACAACCCGCAGTCCCGATTACATAAACCTTGCTGGATCCACCCCTAACCCCCCACCCAAATTTTCAACAATTTTTTTAGAAATACCAGATATCTCGGAAACGGTGCGTCCTAGACGATTTTTGACACGATTTCCAACCCCCCTTAAGAACCGCCAGTCTCAATTATATAAACCTTGCTGGACCCACCCCTAACCCCCCACCCAAATTTTCAACAATTTTTTTTGGAAAAACCGGATATCTCGGAAACGGTGCGTCCTAGACGATTTTTGACACGATTTTCAACCCCCCTGACAACCCGCAGTCCCGATTACATAAACCTTGCTGGACCCACCCCTAACCCCCCACCCAAATTTTCAACAATTTTTTTTGGAAAAACCGGATATCTCGGAAACGGTGCGTCCTAGACGATTTTTGAGACGATTTTCAACCCCCTTGACAACCCGCAGTCCCGATTACATAAACCTTGCTGGATCCACCCCTAACCCCCCACCCAAATTTTCAACAATTTTTTTAGAAATACCAGATATCTCGGAAACGGTGCGTCCTAGACGATTTTTGACACGATTTCCAACCCCATTTGAGGACCCCCAGTCCCGATGACATTAACCTTGCTGGAGCCACCCCTAACCCTCCACCCAAATTTTCAAAATTTTTTTTTTTGGAAAAACCGAAAATCCCGGATATCTCGGAAACGGTGCGTCCTAGACGATTTTTGACACGATTTCCAACCCCCCTTAAGAACCGCCAGTCTCAATTATATAAACCTTGCTGGACCCACCCCTAACCCCCCACCCAAATTTTCAACAATTTTTTTTGGAAAAACCGGATATCTCGGAAACGGTGCGTCCTAGACGATTTTTGACACGATTTTCAACCCCCTTGACAACCCGCAGTCCCGATTACATAAACCTTGCTGGATCCACCCCTAACCCCCCACCCAAATTTTCAACAATTTTTTTAGAAATACCAGATATCTCGGAAACGGTGCGTCCTAGACGATTTTTGACACGATTTCCAACCCCATTTGAGGACCCCCAGTCCCGATGACATTAACCTTGCTGGAGCCACCCCTAACCCTCCACCCAAATTTTCAAATTTTTTTTTTTGGAAAAACCGAAAATCCCGGATATCTCGGAAACGGTGCGTCCTAGACGATTTTTGACACGATTTCCAACCCCCCTTAAGAACCGCCAGTCTCAATTATATAAACCTTGCTGGACCCACCCCTAACCCCCCACCCAAATTTTCAACAATTTTTTTTGGAAAAACCGGATATCTCGGAAACGGTGCGTCCTAGACGATTTTTGACACGATTTTCAACCCCCTTGACAACCCGCAGTCCCGATTACATAAATCTTGCTGGATCCACCCCTAACCCCCCACCCAAATTTTCAACAATTTTTTTAGAAATACCAGATATCTAGGAAACGGTGCGTCCTAGACGATTTTTGACACGATTTTCAACCCCCTTGACAACCCGCAGTCCCGATTACATAAACCTTGCTGGATCCACCCCTAACTCCCCACCCAAATTTTCAACAATTTTTTTTTGAAAATGGGTGGGGTCTTTATTTTTTAATATGTTTTCGTCTGAAATTAACAAACCACAAATATTATATTACCTATTATAAAACTAATATATATTATGATAAAAATACTAACAATCAACATTGAAAGTAATAATAGTTCAATTACGATCAACAAGTTTTATTTAGGTTTAAAGAAACTTATTCTCATATTTAAGATACAGTCACTTACATGAGAAACATATTTTTAGAAACACAGTAATAATATGTTGCGATCAGATTTTGGTAGACCTAAGTATAATCGCCTTTATCTTTTTTCTCAACGTCCTGTCACAAACATTTCCCGAAATAATGCGACATGTTTTACGTTGCAACACTACGGCGGGTGGGAAGAACGGCGGGGCCGGGCGGTTCTGGAGACAACGCGCGACTAGCAATGACAGCTAGATGTGGCTTCTAGTTTATTATTATTCTAAGAAATGGCTACAGCTAACTTGTTTATGTTGTCTATTTTCATTTCATTTAAGTATACCTACCTACTTATTAAAGTGTAATATAGATATGGATTTCTTAAAAGTATAGTAAAACACATGTGGATTCATGTCGAACCTCGATATCTCAAAACCCTCGAAAAGTCGAAAACATATTTTCTTGAGTCCCAACCTAGGTGTTGAAATAATCTGTGAATCCCAACTAGCCTCCGTAAAAAGGCCTTCAAAAGGCAAAAGAAAACATTGGAGTTCAAGCATGATTTGAAACAGCATGGTACAAGGAAGCAAAGAGTTAAAAAGTGTTATTACTATCATATCATACCTATTTATAATTTGATGTTTATAATTTTGCTCGCGAAAGTCCTTTAGAAACCAGTGTGGCGTAACCGGCTATTCCCTTCGTCGTGTGTACACGAGCGAACACGTGGTTACCCGATCTTCAAGGCCGATTCGCGTAAGCCTTCGACTATATAGAAGCCTATTTCCGTTAAGTGTCATCAGGTCACGTTCCAGTCCTTTAAATCTGGTTTTGATTTAAATATCGAAAGGGGCCATCCATAAATTACGTCACAGTTTACACTAATTTCATGACTTTTTGATCCCTCCCCCCATCCTTGTCACAGCTGGTCACATTTGTGAGACCTCCCCCCAAGTGTGATGTCACATATACACCTAGAAATCATTTAAGACCCCTCCCACCCTTGTCACACAATGCCACACTACATCGACCCCCCGCCACCTCCCCCCTAACGTGTGACGTAATTTATGGATGGCCCCTAATGCGGTACCTAATAAGTATCAAGAACATTGGTATACGTATTACGTATACTATACGTACGTAAGGTTGGCTAATAAATATAGGTTGGCTCCAGACAAAGGTAGGTACTCGTCAGCGGCCAACACCACAAATACGAAATAATAGCTTGTTTTTGAAAGTATTTTTAAAACAATAATTTTATTTTTTAGTTTGAACTCGATTAGATTTTTCGAATAATTATTATGTTTTGTAATATTTTTATTTCGATTATAATTTGATATATTACTTTATTAGAAATGCAGGTGGGTATAATAACTACTTACATTGGTATGTGATTGCATTACATTGAAATTAGCACAAAACAGTGGCATTGCAATGTGGTAGCGTAATAGGCATACATACATATTAATTAATTTAACTAGGTAGGTACATATGAATAGAATTCATGAATAATAACATAACTTTATATTCAGCTTTGCGCTCCGGCAGTTTTATTACCACACGCGTTTTTCCTTAATTTCACGTATCAATATAAAAATATTATATTTCAATACGTTTTAATGATAACGTATTAAATAAATGTTTATTTCCATATTATTGGTTATTTTTTTATTTTATTTATACATGATTTTTTATATTACGACATTTACGACACAAATATAATATCTACTCAACCAATTTCTAATCGCAAATATTATGTAGTTATTATTAATTTCAAATAACTTGTTCTAGAAATTCGACTTGGGTAATTTGTACAATACAATATACAATACCTTTAATATCTAATGTTACCTAATGCTAAAAAATCGTACAGGTAAATTGAACCGTGTTAGGTTACCTATAAGTTATCCGAATAATGTATTTTTTTGTAAGTACTTGTATATTATCCTCATTTTTTACACGCTATATATTAGCTTCACTTGTTTGCTTGTACTCGTAACCGACTCCTTTCGACTTGATTCTGACCCACTTCAAACTGTCAGATTTTATTTAAACTTCGTAGACTTATCAAGGGACGAAGACAATTCAATATTTAAAAAAAAAGGAAATTTCATGTCAAAAATCAAGTTAAAAAATGAAAAAAAAATAATAGTTAAAAAAAACTAAAAACGTTAAGTTATGCGAAATTATAAAAAATAAGCAACTCAATTATAAGACGATCAGTAAAATAATATGATTTTGTTGGTTTCATTATGACTATTATGAGGTACCAACTACAGGTATCGAAGAAAATCCTTCTTTAAGTTGGACCATTGGATTCCTTTTGGATTTTTTATTAATAAAGATAAATGTATATCTCCAATTTTTGATAACCGGGTTATGAAAACCACAATAATATCGAGACGCCCAGTTGCGGTCGCCAGCGTGTAACGGGCCTTAATGATATAATAATGGCAGGCGGCCGCGGCGACGCATTACCTGCCGTCGCGTGTGTAATTACCCTACAGCTGAACGGACTTCTGACATGGGTATAGCATAACTAGAATAGCCGCTTGGTGAATGCTAAAGCTTTTAGATAAAGTTCAAGGCCAGAATGATCTAAATCTCTAATGGGTAATCGTCTACGTACTGACAAATATTTGCAAAAACCAAATATAACGTTTTCTTTCGACTATTAACAAAAATATCTTGACAAAAAATAACCGACTTCAAAATTAGGGATAGGTAACTCAAAAATTACTAGTTACATCTCGCTCAAAAAATGTGACCACATGACATCACACATCGGTTCACCCAGTCTGAGGTAACAAACATAAATTCACTCGTACTAGCGCGAGCGTCGTCTGGTGAAAACAATGTTAAAATAAAAATGTTCCAGAAGCTTTAGTTCTTTGTTACCAAAAAAATCCGCGTGATGTTTCGGTGCTGGTCAACGGTGACCCGTAATTTGACGCAATTCAGATGAAGATTAGCTGTTGTGCTCATAATATCTAACAATAGGTCTTCCTGTTACTTTTATGAATTTTAGCAATACGGAATGTTGCTTCCGGTGAGAACTGAATAAATTGCTCTAAAGATTACGGAACAGTTACCGATTTAGTATTTATGTAACTGTAAAATTGAATAGTTCAAAATTGGGCTAAGTGTTAGGAAAGCTTTTAGATAGGGTTTTGAGAATGGATGGTTTTAGGATGGTTTTCGTTGATCCAACAGTATTTGTATTACGTTGGCTAGGTAATAATATGGAAATCATTAAAAATAATAATTTTTACAATGACGATAGACGAGTTTTGGGGTAACTTATTAAGGTAGTTCCCCTGGCTTCCTTCAAAACACGTAAAAAGGCATTTACTTTGTGCTTCTATGTTATCAGGGAAATACAAACACTCTTTGTAGTCATGTTTACGAGTATGTTACGAAATGATAGGTACACGTTGTACAACGTACTGGCCCTGAACCGAGATTAAACGCACTTTGAGCATGAAAGTGAAGAAATTGTAGGAGAAAGTCGTCGGCTAACGTTCTTATACTCATAATTCACCGATTCTAAATGGAACTTCATATACACATACACTAGCGTTTACCTCAACTTTGTTTCTAACGAAACTAATATTGTAAATAAGTAATTAGTGCTCTCTCTCTCTCTCTCTCTCTCTCTCTCTCTCCGCGTCTTTGCCCGCGTTTCCGGGATAGTAAACTGAACCTTATGGTCTTATTCTAGGTAGATCATGGTCTAACTGTGTGAAAAATTTCATCTAGAACCGTTCAGAAGTTTAACTAAAGTTTAAGTAACAAATATTCATAGACAAACTTTCACATTTATAATATTAGTACTTAGTAGAAGTAGGTTAAAAAACGGCAAAAATTACTACTACTACTATGGTTTTTATTGATATATATATATAAATTACGTGTCACGTTGTTTGTCCGCGATGGACTCCTAAACTACTTAACCGATTTTAATCAAATTTGATCACCGTGTGCAGTTTGATCCAACTTGAAAGATAGGATAGCTTACATCTCAAAATAAAAAACTTTTGACAGAACGAAGTCTGTCTGGGCAGCTAGTTGATATATATAGCAATTAAGCATGCCAACTAAAATAAATACCTAATCCTGAATTCATCGATACAATAATCCTAAAAATTAAAACCCGTTCATATTCTGAAAAGCTCCGATACGGGACGTTTAATTTTTTATTTGTGACATTGTCTTAAAATATATTTTATCGAATTATGACAAGTAATTGGTTTAGCATGTCTACATATACATACATACATTCAGGTTGAAATCATTACTCTCATTAGGTATGGATACGCCAGGTAATTAACATCCAAGAGTATTTCTAGAAAAAGAAACAAATGTATATTTTTTACGTTTTTACAAATAAGTATATTTTTTCCGGATATTTAAATTAGTTTACGAACAAACATACCTCCATACCTTGGTCTTAAAGACATGTTATACAGATACGTAAGATATCAGTTTTTACTTGACGGCCATTTAGTTAATCTCCGTGTAATTTAGTCGCAGGGAAAGTAATGGCCGACCCTAAACGCATCTGAGTGTTATTACCTGTAATGTAATATTTAAGATTTAAGCGCTCCTGATGGTAGAGGTTGTATCGTTTTGTCACGCAATCTTTTTTACGATCCAGGCCAGTCATTTTTATACAAATTTATTATTTTAAAATTATAGTTATGGCAATGTTTATATAACTACTAGTAAACAGGAACTAGCTAGGAACACGGTAAAATATTGCTAACAGTATTCGCTCTTCATACTCGTACAAACGGTCGGAACGCGCGTACGTAGTCAAGTTTTTTAACGACATGGCCGAGTTAAATTACTGTATTATTCTTATACTGCGCTAGGAACCAGAACTAGGAACTAGCCGAAACGATATTTCGACTCACTTACATGGATCGTACACAATGGGTACTTGTACAATGAAATAAATTAATCAAGATGAAGGAATGACTAAGGCTAAGATTAACTCATTTATTGAGTTTGAGGCTAAATATAGTCGCATTAATTGACGATGTGTTTTGCTTGCAATGCTGGATTTTTTACTCATACCTATCCACAAACAAAGAAAATGCTGCCGTGTTATTATGCTTTATAACGATGCTCAGCTAAGTCATGAACTCAGAAATTATTGTCTTAAGAGTAATTCAAAGAACTGATACAAATTCCCCAATTTTATTAAAAACTAATACACATGAAAAATCTCCCTTGCCCAAGTTTCTGCGAGTTTCTTATGCTGTTCCCAGTTGACATAGCATTATTAATTTAATTATTAAATACCAAGTCGATATAAAAAATATCGAATTAGCTTAGGGCAATCAATATCCCCAAAAGCGAAGAGTCGCCCAAAATATCCTTGAGTCTTGCCTACGATATACGTGATCTTTATTACAATGAGACTGTAAACGACTGATTTTTTCGACCGTTGATAGGAATGCGGGACAAAAACAACGACAAAAACTTACCCACGTGGCATCGGGATGTTCGACACGTCATGTTTTATTCAGCGCCGATTCGGACGCGAAACTTGGAATTATAATCGTAATGATCTGTGTATAATATTTGTCCATTGTTAGTTTTTCTAAGACTGCTTGGCACGCTATGGTAATAATTTACCAGGAACTCCAACATAACTATATAGACTGCATATCTTTTATGAATATTGTTTGAAATATTAGTATAAATTATTCAACTTAATGATTGCTTAGATTTGATGAAACGTCGAATTATAGTTAGCGCTAAAAATAGTAATAGTCTTACCATATTATAATTCTAAACTGTAAACACATTTGTGGATAATAACGAACATAATAGCTAAGTAGATTATACTGGCATGTTCAACTTGACATTTCGTAAGGGTTAATAACGTAAATTACTCCAGTCTGGATGCAATTGGCATGACAGACGCACAGACCAGACAAACTAACAAAACAAAACAAGACAAGAACAGTTAGCGAGTAAGAGATACTCGTTGATTGATTGCAGATGTTAGTAAAACGTTAAGTTAAGTGCGCCTTTAGCCAATTAAACTTTAGATGGGTTCGATTTGATACAACGCACTTGTAGCTCAGTTGACAGTTGCTGATGTCCTCAAGGTTGTCTTTGTTAGGTTCTTAGAATTAATAACAAATCAAATACACCAATGATTGATGTGATGGTATCATTAGTTTTATTAGCTTCCTCCTCAGCTGTTTCTGAAGTTGATGTGGATGCATTTTATTTCAACTTTCATTATTTGGTATTTTCCATAACTTTAATAAATGTTACCATTTTTGTGATAACAATGATGAAAATGAAAAGTTATTTATTTGAAGATTTTATATCTGGATTCTTTTTGTGCTTGTCATGCACACTGACTGTGATTTTTTTGGTATTTTTACTGTAGGTACGTTAAAGTACAATACAACATGATAAGTAAACTAAGAAGCAGGTTTACTTACTTATTCATTTCTTTTTCTTCTTTTTTATGTAGGTTGTGTCAGGTACACATGCAGTATCCACATTGAAATGTAATTTGTCGTGACGTTATTGTCAATACGGAAAGCACTCGTTGCGGTTGCAATGTGGTTGTAAGGTAGATTGATCTTGTTTATTACGATATCACGTCATTAGATTACTACACAATAGGTACTAGCGTATTGGTTAATTTGTTTCCGACGGTTACATTAGCTTCATTATAATTAGGCAAATTGGGAAATTAACCACAGAAATTCTGAAGATGTTGTTGTAGGGAAAATTTAATGTACTTATAAAGGCAATGATTTTAAAAGTAACAATAGGCCCGTCGGAACATTTTACACAAATGTTTTTCAACAATCAAAAAATTGCACCAAAAGTAAATAAATTAAATATGGGTATTGTTTTCCGGTTCCGGCAATTGAATTGATGTGTAATATATACTTGCAGCAATTTTACTTTTATATTGATAGTATATCAACAAAAATATAATATACTAACTGTAATTTTTTCGCACAAGAAAATATTTCAACGCCTTAAGTTATAACAATAAATAGTTACCTACCATAAGCCAATGAATAAAAAAATAAGAAAGCATAACCGAAAGTTATTCTTAATTCTAATTAACTCTTCCTTTCCATGTTCTTTGCGATGGTAGCTGACACAAGCAAGCCCCTAATCAAACCAGCTGGGTGCAAAATGACTAATAAGAGATATCTCTAAAAATACGCAACGCGTGGTTCATTTCAGTCTGGTAGTCCCCTGCGGTTTGAAGTTACAAAATATTTGTAAACATCATCCCTCCATTGCTGACTTTGTTTGGCAACCTGTTATACATGCCATGTTTATTGGGCAATGTATTCGTAATATGTGACAGAAACGCCACAAGTACTTAATTCTATTTCAGTGCGTTTGCTTCGTATCGCTGCCCCAAATGTGTCATGTTGACTGAGTCAAGCGGGATGCTGTTGGGATTTTTTGCAAAGCTGCTGTTATAATAATTATATTAATAACATTTTATATACTTAGAGTTTAGATCACGCAGAAGAGAGTTGAAATTTTTTTTACATTCATACATTATTTTCGTATGTAAATTATGAAAATTAAACATTCATTGTATACATTTAAAGTGTCAATAAACAGAAGGCAACTTTTTGAAGAGATGATTAATTACACTAAAATTTCGACCACAGAAATAAAAATTCTAAATAAAATTTAAAATAAAAAAAATTCTATCACTGCTTTCCAAAACTGATTTTGCTTAAGTTACACCATAATTATATGTATAAGAATTGTAAACTTTCACTATCAAATTCGTCGACATTTTCTTAAGATTGATATTTTACCAAAGGGCGGACATCAAACGGAATATTTATGGGACTGCATAATGCATTGCCATTTCCTGATACGATCTCGTCAGAAATAAAAACTTGATTATACTTGCAAATAAATTGATTTGATTAAAATGCGGCACTTAGGCCTTTCTTTTTTTAAATTTAAATATTACTATCATGTAGAGTCGTGTAACTCTAGATTGTATCGAAAAAAGGTAATCGCTAATGAGCTATTGGCTCTCTGTGTCTATCATAATCAATTCTAGCAGTTGAACGGGACTCTCCAAGACTCTTCACAGTAATTCGAGTTAGATCTTGGTTTATGTTGAACATGACTTTGGACAGCTCCAAAGAAGATTGAGTATAAAGCAAGTCATCTATCTACATATAGGTGGTAGGATTTTTTTTTTGTTTTATTATATGCACAATAAAGATAATTTGTATTGTATTGAATAGAGACCAACTTTACTAGAGAAAATTCAACCCAAACATGCTGCCGACGCCTCTACAAGTATGTAATTAGGAAACCAATCAAATGTTTAAATGGAACTCCGGACTTCCGGACTAAAAAAAGTATGCATAATTATCTATTTCTTTCTCATGTACGTTTGTTCTTGAAAACATAATAATACTAGTAGAGTCTTAAAAAATTATAAATAATAAATATCACTCGGAAACAAAACGAAGCCACAGGCGTGAGTTACTATAAAACAAAGAAAATAGATATGGGAAGTCTTTACGAAACCTTTTAATATGCAAGATATATTACAAAAGATATCGATCTCAGCTAATTGTGTTCTTTGGAATCAATAAAATTTAATCAAGTGGAAAGGATTTTTTGTGAGCCATACTTTCTTTTTATTCTTTTGAACATTTTTTATTACTGGATTTCTTATAGATCGGATAAGGAGATATACATTTTAATAACAATTTTCAATTTGGAGGGAAGTGAATTGGTTTAATACCGTTAGGTAGGTAGATACTAGGCGTTTATGGGATTTTGTGTTTATTATCGGCCAAAATAGTCTTAGCTTATATTTTTCGTCAGTTCTAATTTAAATTTAAATTTATACCTACAATACTGTTCCGTAAGCTATTGTAAAAAATAATAATACACCAATTTTATTCCTTGTAAAATATATCAATGTAACATGTGAAAGTCTTAATTTATTGTCTATTCAGGTACGTCATCAATGGGGTACCAAACACAATATTTGCCTTTTCTTCAACCTATTGTCCAATGTTCGGAGATATGAGGTATGATAGAAGGACGAAAAGGCAGACACGTTAAGATAAAAATCCTGCAACGATGTTATTAAAAGAGATAATTGGCTATTAGACAATTTTTGGAAAAATATTTTAAAATTTTCGTAGTTTTATTTTATACCTCTTACAATATTTATTTTTCTCATAAAAGTGTTATTTAGTAGGAAAAAAATAACTTTTAATCCTTTAATTTTAAATTCGCGCGAAAATAGTCCGCTATCTGTCACTTGCTGGCTGTGACGTCACATTTCAATTAACAAAAGTTTACGCTTTAACTCTGAAGATATTTTAAGTGAAAAACTTACACCTTTGTCACTGGAATTGTGAAAATGACAAGCTACAAGACGTGTGCAGTGCCTATGTGTAGAAGTACTACAATTAAACCTGACAAATTGTTTATACCTACACGTTTCTAAATGCCCTCAACGTCGAAAGCAGTGGTTACAATTAGCACGTCGAGACCCAGAGTTAACATCTGTTATATCAGCAATATTCTTTTGTGAGGACCACTTTGATGTAAGTATTTAGAAGAAATCAACTTAGCCTCTGATTTACTAAAAAAACAAATTAAAACTAACCTAATATTGTTCATAAACATAACCTATAAGTAATTTAAAATCATTAGTATGGTGTCGTTAAGGGGACGTTGAGGAAAAACTTACAAAAAAATCCCCCTGTGACCACTTAGCAAGACTGACCAATTTTAATTTATTAATTTCAGTACTTACAAGGAGGTTTTTGCATTCCGAAATCGGTAGAGCAAAAGTCAGGGTTACACGCAAAGAAATTTGCGACCATAAATTAATCAACTTGAGGCAAATTCGCACTGTCAGCTTTTGTATAGCCTGACTCCATTTTACAAAACCTCTCAAAAGCAGAAATCAAAATATATCTTATTAATTTTCTCAGTAAATTGCACAGTGCACACGATATAGTTAGTAGTACACGACGCTTTATTTTTTGAATTGTGACGTCATAACATGCTCAATCATGGCCGCCCGCGTTTCGGTTCTCGTATCCACAGGTAAAAAAACTCAAATCTATTTTTCAAAAGTAAAAATATTTACAATTTATTTTCATGCAAGAAACGTATTGTTTAATTATTGTTAACCATTACGCAACCATATTTAACACATTTCATATTTTACCGTGATAACTGTCAAATAGCCAATTTGCCTTTAGACGCGAGATCTCTAAAGGTGGGCCAAATTAAGGCGATATTATCCCAAGAAATGGTATTTTTGAAGGTGTTTTGTTCATAAATGGTACATAATACAATTCTAAAAAAAATATATGTTATTTTACAGTCTTTGTTCTTTCGTTCCCTCATACTTGATACACGATAGCAATTATTTCATTGGATAGAAATAAATCACAAAGTGGGGTCTAATCTGGCATAAAAATGGCGTTTTATTCGCGTTTTAATCGCTTCCAGATAATAAAAAATATACCACAGTATAGGTCCTATAGATACCAATATTTCTTTCTGATCATAATTTGAAATTTTGAAAAACTTCCCTTTCAATTTCTATTTTTTCCCTTTCCACGAGCAACGAAACGCCCGACGCGTTAATTTACTCAATTTTACTCTCGCGCCAGTCGCCTTCGAGGTAGGACCTGTGCTAATCGGCATCGCAGCCGCACGTTGTCGAATTTCCGACACTAATTTTAATTTCGAATTTGGCGCGCGCGCCTTCTGAACTTATATTACGTATTAGGTACTGTCCAAAGTATCCACACTGCTGTAATTTGAAATAATAAAAATTTTTCGTTTTTATACTTTAGTTACTATTATAGTATTTGGGTATTGGTATAAGTCAAGTGCTAATTACACAATTATTATCTAATACTATCCCAAGCCGGATGGGTGTCGTAAAAGGCGACTAAATCCGGCCCGCTGGTGGTAGGGCCCCTCGAGGGATTATATTGGTAATATTGATTTTAAATTTAATACCATTATTACTATTATTATTTCTCCATGGGGTTCGCATGGATAGCTACCACCCTTGAGCATGTGTCAGTCGCCAAACGACTCGTCGTGACGGCTGGGAGCTTGAGAGACAGTTTTCTTTTTTGAAGTTATACCTTATTTAGGCGCGTTATGAAATAAATGGAAAATTGTTTTGAAAAAATGATTATTGAAGTGAAAACTACTTGAAGTCAAAAGTCAAAAAAGTCGAAAGTCAAAAATGTCAAAAAAGTCAAAAAAGTCAAAAGTCGAAATTCAAAAAAGTCAAAAAAGTCAAAAGTCAAAAGTCAAAAAAGTCAAAAAAGTCAAGTCAAAAAAGTCAAAGTCAAAAAAGTCAAAAGTCAAAAAAGTCAAAATTCAAACAAGTCAAAAGTCAAAAGTCAAAAAAGTCAAGTCAAAAAAGTCAAAGTCAAAAAAGTCAAAAGTCAAAAAAGTCAAAATTCAAAAAAGTCAAAAGTCAAAAGTCAAAAGTCAAAAAAGTCAAAAGTCTAAAGTCAAAAAAGTCAAAAGTCAAAAAAGTCAAAAAAGTCAAAATTCAAAAAAGTCAAAAGTCAAAAGTCAAAAAAGTCATAAAAGTCAAGTCAAAAAAGTCAAAAAAGTCAAAGTCAAAAAAGTCAAAAAAGTCAAAAAAGTCAAAATTCAAAAAAGTCAAAAGTCTAAAGTCAAAAAAGTCAAAGGTCAAAAAAGTCAAAAAAGTCAAAATTCAAAAAAGTCAAAAGTCAAAAGTCAAAAGTCAAAAGTCAAAAAAGTCATAAAAGTCAAGTCAAAAAAGTCAAAAAAGTCAAAAAAGTCAAAATTCAAAAAAGTCAAAAGTCAAAAGTCAAAAAAGTCAAAAGTCAAAAAAGTCAAAGTCAAAAAAGTCAAAAGTCAAAAAAGTCAAAAAAGTCAAAATTCAAAAAAGTCAAAAGTCAAAAGTCAAAAGTCAAAAGTCTAAAGTCAAAAAAGTAAAAAAAGTCAAAAAAGTCAAAAAAGTCAAAAGTCAAAAGTCAAAAAGGTCAAAATTCAAAAAAGTCAAAAGTCTAAAGTCAAAAGTCAAAAAAGTCAAAAAAGTCAAAAGTCAAAAAAGTCAAAAGTCAAAAGTCAAAAAAGTCAAAAGTCAAAAAAGTCAAAGTCAAAAAAGTCAAAAGTCAAAAAAGTCAAAAAAGTCAAAATTCAAAAAAGTCAAAAAAGTCAAAAGTCAAAAGTCAAAAGTCAAAAGTCAAAAAAGTCAAAAAAGTCAAGTCAAAAAAGTAAAAAAAGTCAAGTCAAAAAAGTCAAAAAAGTCAAAAGTCAAAAAAGTCAAAAAAGTCAATAAAGTGAAAAAAGTAAGAAAAGTCAAAGTCAAAAAAGTCAAAAAAGTCAAAAGTCAACAGTCAAGTCAAAAACGTCAAAAAAAGTCAAAAAAGTCTAAAGTCTAAAGTCAAAAAAGGCAAAAAAGTCAAAAGTCAAAATTTGTGGAGTGGAGTGGAGTGGAGTGGAATAGTAAAACCTACAATTATCATCTTCCCGAAATTTTACATTCGTCTCATTATCTTGAAAACAAAATTTTTGAAGGTTTCACTTCTAAGTTCTAAAATGTGTGAATGGCACACATTTTAATTTTTTTGTTTTTATTATTTTTTACGTATCTTTAGGTATTTTATTTTAAATTATTCTTATACTTTTTATCATTCTCAACATACTTGTAAAATATCTTATCCAAAGGGTTTGAAGATTTTTGTACGGAACCTGGCATACCTACAAGTCCGCCATTTTGAAAAAAAAGCTCGTTTCGATTTTGAAGTTGGTTACTTTTTGTTAGTATTTAGATGATATTAGTCAATTTTGTATGTAAGTACCTACTTATTTGTAGGTGAACCGATTTTGATGATTCTTTTTTTGATAGAAAGCTGGTGCGTATCATGTGGTTCCACATAAATTTGAGGGAGATTTGACAAGTAGTTTTCGAGTTATTTTGAAGTTGGTTATTTTTTGTTAGTATTTAGATGATATTAGTCAATTTTGTATGTAAGTACCTACTTATTTGTTATCCACTCACCTTTAGTCTCCACTGGACAGTTTCGTTTCATAAAATTTCAAGTCAGTCTGCACTCACCTCTAGTCTCCACTGGCCAGTTTCGTATCATAAAATTTCAAGTCAGTCTCCACTCACCTCTAGTCTCCACTGGACAGTTTCGTATCATAAAATTTCAAGTCAGTCTCCACTCACCTCTAGTCTCCACTGGACAGTTTCGTATCATAAAATTTCAAGTCAGTCTCCACTCACCTCTAGTCTCCATTGGACAGTTTCGTATCATAAAATTTCAAGTCAGTCTCCACTCACCTCTAGTCTCCACTGGATAAGCTAAAATTATCATTACTCTTATTTTATTACACCTAAAATTCCAATGAATAAATCAAAATAAAGTATACTTACACCCCAACTCAGAGCAGTTACTAATAATAATAATAATAATAATAATAATAACTGACTATACACACAGACATAACCAAGTAGCGAATATAATTCACCAACAACTTGCACTCAAACATAACCTCATTCAAAACACTAACACTCCTTACTATAGATATACTCCCCCAACAGTATTAGAAAATTCCTCATATAAACTATACTATGATCGTGCCATACTGACTGACAAGACAATACACTACAACAGACCTGACATAACGCTCCAAGATAAAATTAATAAAACTACTTACCTGATTGATATCGCAGTTCCCAATACACATAATATACCTAAAACCATTGCTGAAAAAATTAGTAAATATGCAGAGTTAAAAGAGGAAGTATCAAGAATTTGGAGACAAGATAAAGTATACATAGTGCCCATAGTCCTTTCTACCACTGGCGTTATCCCCAAACATCTTCATCACAGCCTTAAATTAATAGGATTAAAAGACACACTTTATGTGACTCTCCAAAAAGCTGCTATATTAAACACATGTAGAATAGTGCGAAAGTTCATGCAAATAGAAGAAAATAATTGAACACTCCTTAACACACAATAAGTACACAACACGCTGCATTTACTTGGCTACGGCCCGTAAATGTGGTAGTAGAACCAGCTCAAAAGCTGAGAAAAAAATCCTTTTCCGATAATAATAAAACCCTTCCACACTCATACCCCCGCAGTAGGTTACAAGTATTTACCTGTGTCGCGGGTGGCATGTACTACACATATAACACATCACAATAACAGCCATGACACGAGTACAAATATTTATCTGTCACATAAATATTTGCCCCAGCCGGAAATCGAACCCGAAACCCCTCGCTTCGCAGTTCGCAGGCAGGTCCACTACCAACTAGGCTATGTAGGATCTACAGCTACGCACGGGGTCATTAACCTCACAGCCGCGCGCGGCCGGCTCACGGCGTGGCGGTCGAGTTTACACTCAGGGGAGCGGGGTAAAGGGCAGTGAACAAAATGCCTACAACGGTCGAATACGCTCGCCTTAAACAAGATTTACTCAACATTCAAGCTTTAATCGTTCTATACACAACTGCAACAAACTAACAAGTAACATTGTTACGAATGATCGACGAGCAATCGGTGTTTTGCAACGATAAATATAAATGGTGCCGACTGACCAGTGACCACCGACCACGCAACGACGTACTTTGTTGTGCATATAAATAACACAGTTACATAGCAAAAAATGTTTAGGAAGTATTTAACAATAACAATCTTGACCTTGCTATTTCGGTAGATCAAAATAAAATTACTTGCAGCCATACTCATGCTTACTATTAGGTAGGTACCTACTTAGTGTTTGCTTACTCCATTAGCCAAAGATAGTTTACTAGCTCTAGCGTTAAAAACGAATAATAAAATGTTGTAACATTAATATTTATAAAAACTTAATCATTAAAAAAAGAACGTAAGTAAAGCAGTTTTCATTTAATAGCAGTTTTATAAAACTTACTAGTAATTAAAATATTTAGCTGGTTCTTAAAGTCAAGCGCAAAAACATAAATCAACGCTACAAATTATTATTTATGCTGTAACTATCTAAAAAAGTAAGAAAAGGAATTTTAACAATCACTTAACTTTGAGTGTGTGATAAGTAGGTATCTTTAATACTTCCTTAATTTTTATTTTACATACAAAATGTAATCTGTAGGTGACGTACTGACGTATCGTAGATTTTTATGAACACAAAACATGCATGTATTTTATAAAACCTAAAATTACCTACAACATATTCAATATGCGCATATGGGTAATGAATAATGATTAACAAATCACATCCATGCACAACGCAATACTTTTAACAGTCATAACATGGAGATAACAATTGCCTGTGTCATCGGTTAAGGTTTTATACACATCAGAGGTCCTTATTAGGCAAGTTTGCCACCTACATCGAGTACAAAATAACTGTGGGGCACTAAAATGGACATCTTGTTATCTTTTCTTTAATACACCTCCACTTATCCACTTATTACTCATGCGTGTTTATGCCACGATCATAGACACCATAGATTGGTATTCAAGAGCAATGTTAGTCACGCGAAATCTTCATTGTAAAATAAGTAGCTATAAAAGATTTAAAATATATTATAAATATTTATTTATTTACCTACACTATTTACTACCCAAAAGCTATGAGCATTATCTACCAACCAAACCGTGTACAAGCAGATAACAAGGCGATACGAGTATATTACTCGTATAAACGTAGAAATAAAAGCAAAGTTAAATTCAATTGACGAGCCAAAAGACGCTATGCTATGGCTTCTTGTATGGGTGTGTTGTTGATGGCAACCATGATACAGGGAATCTTAGTGTGGGGCTATGAGTGTTTAGCGTTATTATTTATTTATAATTTAATTTAGTTTAGAGTAGGTACAATGTTCCCTTCGCATATGTATCTCGCAAAAATGGTTTTTGATACAGATACGACTGCTAAACTTAGGATTTTGTTTCTGGAACGAAGCGAGGGCGGTTACTTGTCGACAACAAATACTGTATCAATACCAAACTGGTACGACTTGTTGTTATAGTCTACTTACACATATTTGGTGACTGGGTCTCGACCTGGTGATCCAAATCATTTCTATACTCATAACTATTGATTTTTCCGCCTTCTTTGTCTACGGTCACAATGTAGTTTGGTATCAATGAACAATGATAATTCGGATAATAATTCTAATTCATGTTTCACGCCCTCTTGTTGATTTTTTCAAAGACTGATTCACTGAGATGGACGATATTTTAGTGTTTTAGTTAGCAAGATAAAATTTATGTTTCTTACGAGTATGTTGAATGTTCTCATTCAGTTTAATGTTGTTATAAGTTTTTATTTGGTTATTCTTTTCTCAATCTGTCTAATAATATAAATTCGAATTACTCATATTGAAACTGCTAAAGTTAATTTGCTTTTCTCAGACGAATTGTAGATTGGTAGGTAAGTCTTCTTTCTTTTAAACTAATACAATAATTTTAAAATAATATTGTGGTATTGTCTTTTTTGTGTCTTGCTCACATATATTTTGAAAAACTACCCTTTGATAAATATCAACGGGGCTTTAAGTTTGTATTTTAATGTCATCATAATCTTTATTTATAACCAAGGGGAGACTTGCGCTACTGAAATTAGTATCCGAACAAAAACAGTTTCACTGTAAAAAAACAGGCCAAGTACACTTCAAAAGATAGTTACAAAAATGATAATTAAGTTTTTACAAAAAATTATGAAATCAAAAAACCCAAGTACATAACCGTTTTAGATTAGAAAAAAAAATTTGCTAGTAAAAGTAAAAAAAAATGGTGTACTTGGTGTGCATAATTATGATTTTCGATCTGACTTGACATTAGAAGCCTAGGCCGTCAGAACAAGGCAAGCCCAACTGTGTCGTACAACCCAGGATCTCGGGATCCAATACAGAACACTCCATTCCATACGTTTAATATTTAACAGCTGCAGAGCGATGACAGTAAAGGAATGATAGTAAGCTGGGCTTTTCGGCTTGTATGGCTGTAGTCTGTACCACACGCTACTGAATTTGGAAGATATTTTTTAAAACTTTTTAACCCCCGCCGCAAAAAGAGGGATGTTACAAGTTTGACTTGTCTGTGTATCGGTGTATCTGTGTGTCTGTGTATCTGTATGTCCCAAACGGATGAACCGATTTTGATCTCGTCTTTTTTGTCTGAAAGGTGGCTTAATCGAGTGTTCTTATCTATGTTTAGTGTAAATAAAACTGTCCGGGATTTTTTTAATTATAATTTAAGATTATTTTGAAATAATCACGCACTATAAAGTATTATGCACACCAAGTACACCATTTTTTTTTACTTTTACTAGCAAATTTTTTTTTCTAATCTAAAACGGTTATGTACTTGGGTTTTTTGATTTCATAATTTTTTGTAAAAACTTAATTATCATTTTTGTAACTATCTTTTGAAGTGTACTTGGCCTGTTTTTTTACAGTGAAACTGTTTTTGTTCGGATTTCATATCTTTTTGTAAAGTATACTTTTTTCAAATATTGCAAGCCTTATACCGCGAAGCCGGTTGAAGTTGTGCTTTAATTACCTACTCTCGATACGTCAAGGCCAAAAATGTTTAATAATATTTTTTTTTTTAATATTTAATTTAAACCGGAAAGTAAATCGGAAAAGTATTCGTAGCTTTCATGGTGGGTCGACTATTTGTATAATTATTGAAGAGTCCCTAAAACTTGTATAAAAATAAGTTTACATGGTTGGCTAATACAATAATATATTTACCCTTACTAACTGAATTTAAAAGTTATTTTGCTTACAAGAACGAGTATTTGGCTATAGTTACATTCGGTATTCAGCTAATTTGATACTATTTAGCCGAATACTAAATATCTCATATCTACCTAGTTAAGAGTGTCGCTTCTGATATGTCACTATTTTTACGACAAAAACCCGGAGAAAATAATCGCACAAAAGTTGGTACCATTATTTCGAACTTTAACATTAGTGGTTGTCATTTTAGTCTCTTATGATTTGTGATTTAGTGGATCTAGAGTTTAGTGCATCCGCAGCGTCACCCGTAATGAATGGCGCTAGTGTCTGAAAAATAGATATTCGAACAAAGCGCTACCCGTAATTGGACCCGTCTTTACGGACACTTTTCATAAACAGAAATGGCTCTCCTTCTACTCTATCCTCCATGGACAGATTATTTGCCAGTGCCACTTGCTGTGATTAGTGCGAGTTGCAAAAACGTCGTTAAACGTCGTGAGAGAACCCAACCAAATTGAAAATAATACGATAATATGTATCTAGTTGGAGAATTAATTAAAATACTAAGCATTATTTAATTATAATAAGCTACAATTAAAACAGTGGTGACAGTGTTTCCAGTTAGCCAATTTTTGGCTAGATCTAGCAACCTTTAAGATTCATTTAGCCAAAGATGTGAAATATTCTTGGCTAAATATTTTAGCCACAATTTTAGCAACTTATTAACCGACTTCAAAAAAGGAGGAGGTTCTCAATGCGACTGTATATATATATATATATTTATATTTATGTTTGTTACCTCAGAACTTTGGACTGGGCGAACCGATTTTAATGATTCTTTTTTTAATCGAAAGCTGGTGCCTGTCATGTGGTCCCACATAAATTTTATTGAGATCTGACAATGGCATCCATGAGAAAACCATATAAGTCTTAAATTAGTATTAAGTATGTGCGCGACATATGGACGAATAACTCTATATCACGCCAAACGATTTCGATGATTCTTTTTTTAATCGAAAGAAGATGCCTGTCATGTGGTCCCACATAAATTTGAACGAGATCTGACAAGTAGTTTTTGAGTAACTTTGAAGTCGGTTATTTTTTGTTAGTAAAATTTAGATTATGACTTAACAAGCTAATAAACACATATTATTTAGTATGATGAATGTGGTAAAGACAAAACATAGAAATAAGCACTATTGACGTGATAACGTCTATTAAAACGATGAACGCCGGGCGCACGCACGAAAAAATATGACTCATTGTCCCGTTCCGCGCGAGTGAGAGCGCGGAACAAGCGATAGAGAGGCACGATCGGCCGAAGCGCTCAAATTTGAAGTGAAAACTTCTTTAGCACTTTTAGTAGTAGTTGAGTGCAGCGGAGCGGGGCGGGGCGGAGCATGACGTTGTCACGTTAAACTACCGTCCGTAAACCGACTTTATAACCACCATTTTTACTTTTTTTATGTTAAGATTAAAAGACTATTAAAATAATAAGCAAACATGTGCTTCCTACCAAATACCGCTGGAATTTTTAGCCAAATAGGTAAACAAGACAACAGACTGGTATAAGGAAAGAATATTTTTCTTTCCTTGTACTAGAACTATCAACGTATAATGACTATTGATTTAAACGTATATTTTAATAACATTTTATGTTTCTAAGTTTAATTTTATTAAAAAATTTTTTTTTGTTTTTAACTCCCGATCCAAAAAGAGGAATTTTTTGCCACTTTAAAGGGTACGAAATTTTGACTTTCTATCAACTTTTTAATTAGTTAGCCATTTCTTGGTTCACTGACTTGGCAACATTGAGTGGTGTTATAACTTAGGCCAGCTTAAGCTGATAGCACAGAAATATTGTTATCTATTCATATGCTGATAGACTATTTGTCACGGTGACTTTTTGTTACCCAATTGAGTGCTATGAAAATATATGGGAGTGCGCTGATTACTTAGAAACGTGCATACCGACGAAACGAAACATGACGGTTTAGTTCCTGCTAATATCCACTTTGACATGACTTTGACATTACCGTAGTCAAAGTGGGTTTTGTAAATACTGCCTTAGTGCCTTAGTAATAAGTCACAGTTTACACCGTAGTAAAGAGGAATACAATATGGCGGATACGGCACACGTCTGACGTCATAAAAATTTGACAGTATAGCGAAACTGTTTTTTATTTATGTTTGTTTTGTATTTCATACGTTAGACAAGGACACCATTAAGTTTACTATGTCGTCTTCTAAACTATTCCATATCTAACCCCGGTCATTCACATGCGCGCAAATGTTTGACATTTTTACGAATGTTTGCACATATGTGAATGGCGGTCAAGCAAATGGGTTCGCATATGAGTACACAAACCCATTTCCGCTTCCTCCCACACTTTGTTCACGAATGTTCAATCTTGCTGTTGTTATTATGTTGTTGTTATTCAAATCCATTTTCAATACAGAAAATAAATGGTAGTACGATTAGACGCCACGAACCACGAAAAATTAAGACTTAAGTCACCTTTTTAGTCGTGTGCGCAACTGGTCGCACGAATGTGTGGGTGACTACACGAAGGTTCGAGGTTCGCGCGCTTTGATGTGCGACAAAAAACCGACACAGCTTGGAAAACCTCGAATGCCTCGAAAACTTCGCATATCTAATCATTCGTGAAGGTCGTCCCACACTTGCGGGTTCGCGTATTCGTGCATATGTGAGTGACCGGCATGAGTATCTATATGACATTATAACGGGTCTATACTTAAAGTCTATGGCTGATTATGGTGACGTGACAATACGGTGACAAATAGTTCCTAGCAAACGGCAACATCTAGTGACGTGACTGTCACCCGGCCGGGAAGTGCGCTCACAAGGCAACAGGTTTCCCAACTTAGGAGTTTTCCCCCCAAATTTAGGGGGTAAATATGTAAGATGGGATTTTTTAGGAGTCTTAAGTGTATATTTTGTGTTATTTTTAGGGTTTTTGTGACTCTTCATATTTTTTATTTATTGATCAAAATAATGATGTAAGAGACCCCGGAACAAACTAGCCAATTAAAGAAGACTGGGACTTTTGGCATTCAAATAAAGGATATCAGATTAATCTGCAATTTGGAATGGGGAAATCCAAAAAGGAGTATTTGTGAATTTACCTTACAAAATATTATGTCGATATTGTAATCGGAATTGATTTATTTGTCAGAATTAATAAGTCCAATAAAATATTAATAGAATGGCATTTAATGAACATATCTACCAAATACCGCTGGAAGTATTATGACTTTTAAGCCAAATCGGTAAACAAGAAAAATATTCTTTCCTGGTCACAGAACCAGAACCATCAACGTCAAATTAATGATTTTTGATTTAATCGTATGCAAATAATTTTATTTATGTCCCAAAGTTTTATTTTATTAAAAGATAATTGTTTGATGGTGTTTTTTTTAACTCCTGATCCAAAAAGAGGGTAAAAAATTTTTAGCCACTTTAAAGGGTACGAAATTTTGACATTCTAGCACGGAACACAGACACAAGTTCTAGCCACGTTTTAAAAGTTTTTAGCCATTTCTTGGTTCACTGACTTGGCAACACTGTCAGTGACTATTCAAGTGGGCGCATCGTGGGTGACAGTAAACAAAAAGTTACGGTGACAAAAGTCACCAGTGAGTGGCTGGCCTTATACAAAGTTACTCTATGGTTATAACTTATATTGTAAACTTTAACTTTTAACTTATAATATACTGTAGTAAACTTATACTGTAGTCAGTGTTGCCAGATGGGGCTATTAAGTGCCAATGGGGCTATTTTCGTTACCGAGCGGCTGTCATATTTTATCCGTTGGCTACACGTAGCCGATCGGCTATATTCAGTGTACCGTGGGTCGTGTCCAGTGCTGCCAATATATATAATAAAGGAGATGTTCAAAAGTGGTACTTTATTCCGAAGAAATTTGTGCAGCCGTAATTTATATTTCATTTGAAAGCATATTTTCTAATCTACTTGAAATTATAAAACTTATATTTTATTGATCCTCCATATTTTGGAAAATCGAAGAAGTATGTTCATGTTAGAAGGTCTATGGAAAGCAATGTTTTTTTTTTCTAACAGGTACATACGTCCTTTTCACGAATTAAAACATAATCTGAGGTCAATTTATTATATTATTATGTTTTCAACACATGTATAAAATAATTAACATTAATTGTAAACTAAAATCATGAAGAAACGAAACGACATAGATCATCCTAGTTTGATCCATAGTGATTAAGTATTCTGTGCTTTGATATTAGTAACTGTCAGTGTCAACTGTCAATCAATCAAATGCAAAACAAAATGTCATCGTTTCATTCATTCATCACTCAATGTCACTCAGTGTTGCCAATGAAAATTTTTGGAAGGCCGTGTACATTAGATAAAAAAGCCGTGTTTATATGGGAAAAGATCAAGTGTGGGCCGTAGCTATTCAATTACGCTAATATATACCATCGGTTCAGCGCTAAAACTAAAAAAAAAGGTCATCGGCAGTGAATTTCATGCCCACTAAACGAGGAATACTTTTCATTAGCTTACATTTACGTCAACATTAGCCTAGTGGCGCTGTTTGAAGGGTTTTAACATTCGTTAAATGTTTGCAAAACAATAAATAACAAACGTGGAACACAACACGTGGAATTTGCGAAAAGCCGTAGAATTTGCTACGGCAATAAGGTTCCAGCCGTAGCCCGTAGATTTTGTGATTTTTTGGCCTGAAAGCCGTAGAACACGGTAATTGCCGTAGCATTGGCAACACTGATGTCACTATCAGTCAGTACTGTCAAGTGTCAATAGTGTCAGGATAAAGTTGCCAGAAGTAAAAAAGGTGCCCAGTGTGACAAGCTTTTGATCTATCTACTGAAATTCAAACACAAATAAAAAAACAAGGGAGGATCTTTTTTTTATTTTCACAACCTTGTCCCAATCGGAATAATTTTCACTTTCTCCTCATCGAAGTTTTGTTTTTGTACAAATTTAGTACCAGCCCCCATACATTTTTTGAACATCTCCTTTAGCGCTTGGACCAAAAAAACTTTTTTTTCGCCCCTATACTTCGAACCCTAGATGGGGCTACATGCGCACTCCAGCAAGGCTATTCGAGAAAAAATTATCTGGCAACACTGACTGTAGTTTACTTGCTGTGCTGACTGCTGTCGTGCTATAGATATCATAGCTGTTTGGTTGTTTGTTTAGTGTACAATAATCATTATTTTGATTCAGTAATAATTATTTCTCAATCATAATAAGATAAGGTAATTATTGCATATAAGCGAGAAAACAGGCAATATTAATTAATGGAACATAGCTATTATACAGCGATAAAATTATGGAAAATTTGTTGTGTGGTGAGGTTATATGAATGAAAGATGTTCAAAAAAGCGGCCAAGTGCGAGTCGGACTCGCCCATGAAGGGTTCCGTAGCAGCAAGTAACATAATATAAAAGTTCTTGTAGTTAGTTGTAACTTTGATCGATGTTTTTTGCGGTTTACGATTTATGACGTATTAAAAAAAAAACTACTTACTAGATCTCGTTCAAATCAATTTTCGTTGAAAGTTTGCATGGTAATGTACATCATATATTTTTTTTTAGTTTTTTTTTAGTATTATTAGATAAAAAGCTTGCCACACTGGGCACCTTTAACTTCAGGCAACTCTAACCTGACACTACTGACTAATAGTGACATTGAGTGATGATTAAAACGATGACATTTTGTTTTGGTTTTGAATTTTTGATTTCATTTAAGAAATAGTTCAGAATTTCAGACGACTTAATTTCGTTGTGCTGTATTTTTACGCTGCCGCGGTGCCGCGGCGCCGTCGCTGCGCTGCCGCCGTGATCAATCCTTTTTTATCAACCTCTGCTTGCCTACCGGACTCCGACACTCCGACGTCTCCGACCGCGACCTTATCTCTTTAAACGACAACCTGGCGCTTGTTTACTGGACTTCCCGATCTGTACTATCAAAATCTTTTGAAAAGAAAAGGTATGTAACAACTACAAGTACTTACTTGTAATATGTATCCATTTTAGAAGATTCATATTTGTTTGCACATTTTCATCATGTTAGTTTAATTGCTTTGGTTTAATACACATGCTCTCGTGCAGCCAAACAAATCTTCCTTAACTAACATTAAACAAATAGGTGTATTATGGGTATACATATCAAGTAAATTCATGTATGAATGTAGTAAATGTAAGGAAACAGTATGTCTGCTCATATTAAAGTGATATATATTGCTCATATATTGTGATAAGTTTGCTTCAATCAATACATTGCACTTGTTTCTTGTACCTACGGACTTGTTATATTTCAATTTTTAGATATCTACCTTACAATGGCTGTATATATTAATACAATTAAGTCTATTAAGTATGTCATATAGATCACATGTTTTATTGTTTCAGATTTCTGATAATGATCAGTTGTGCCAAGAGTGTGTGAACCTTACCAGCCCTTACAGTTATCCTCAAGAAGCCAACAACCGCATTGAAGATCCTCATTGTACATCAAACAAACCACTACGACATACATGTGTATGCATATCTTGTGGCATTTCCCTATCAAGATGTACAGGGAGACGTCGGCACAGACTGCCAGAAAATTGTGCGGAAAGAAACTATTTAAAAAATCAAATATTTTATATAATGAAATGCGTACAGTAGGGAGCTGTGCACACATAATGACCATTATATGGTATTTAGGATGGGCTCGGCATCAAAATAATATTCTACCAGCAAGGTTTCTAGATGGCATATGTGTAAGAAATGTGGAAAATGAAGTTCAATAAAATGCAATTTTTCAGTCTTTTATTATTTCCTACTCTCCATGTAATTGCACACAATTTATTTAAGTATGATATCAGCTTTCCATTATTAAAAAGTGATACCTACAAAATCTATTTACAGTGGCTTTCTATGCAATGGGTTTCATAATAAAATACTATTGTGTCTAGGTTATGATGACCTTAAAATCCTAAGACCTGTTATTAGTCATCATTATAGTCTTCATTCCGAATTATGTAGAAAGATATTTAATCCAGGCTAGATCGAACTACGAGCAATCAGCGGTTCGGGCCTGCGATTCTCGAGGAAACTGAAGCAAATCCTGGTCGTAATTGCTTGTTAAAATAATGTAGTCCCTTAGACAGTTACTAATATCAAACAGATCAAACCACAGAGTACTTAATCACTATGGATCGAACTAGGATGATCTATGTCGTTTCGTTTCTTCATGATTTTAGTTTACAATTAATGTTATTTATTTAATACATTTATAGTTACGTGTTGAAAACATAATAATATAATAGATGAACCTCATATGTTCATAATTCGTGAAAAGGACGTATGTACCTGTTAGAAAAAAAACATTGCTTTCCATAGACCTTCTAATTATCACGAACATACTTCATCGATTTTCCAAAATATGGAGGATCAATAAAATGTAACTTTTAAAATTTCAAGTAGATTAGAAAATATGCTTTCAAATGAAATATAAATTACGGCTGTACAAATTTCTTCGGAATAAAGTACCACTTTTGAACATCTCCTTTTTAACAAGTTATTGATTAGTGTTGTATTTATTTAATAGGATTTATATGTTTAGGCACGGTGATCTTTGGCTGTATGTACTTATTCACGATAAACAACAAATGGACTAATCATGTCTATTTTGAAAAATGAAAGTTTTTATGTTATCATAATATTACAATATGAGGAAGTGTACAAAGTAAGAAATGTTATGTTCCTAGTATTTATTCATATGTTTATATTGAAGGTACAAATCAAGATAGATGGCAGAGTATCATACTTGTTTGACCTCTCAATGGATGGATGGATTATCCATCCAACAAAGCATGGATTTGAGAATTGAGAAAATAGGTCAGAATAAGGCCGCTACAAATATAATCATTAATTTATATTACAGTGAATGAAATTTGAATTCTGTGACCATTGTAATTTACTCATAGATTTTCTATTGAGATTGGAATTGAAGGTATAACATTGTGTGAGAAATAAAACGTTAAAAGACAGATTGTGGTTTTCTTGATAATTTTATTTTAGAAGGCATATTACGTTGAACATGAAAATATTAATAATTCATTACAGCATAGTTATGTGATTTTGGTTTAAAGAGTGTATATAAATAAAATGTTGAACAGTAAATAATTTTTAATATAATATTTTTGTAATTCTTCTCCGGACAACAGTATTCAGCTTGATGTCAATGGTCTTAGTTGTAATTCAATCTCCCCCTTTTGTTATTGTATTCTTCTTATTTGTTCTTCCAACACCTTTCCTTAAATAAAAATTTTATATGACAATTTGTGTTAAGCAGTAGGTACTTACATTAAAATCTTTTAAAACAAGGATTAAATATATTTGTATTAAAACATAATACATAAATATCCATTCTTTATTTATTACATAATATTATGCCTTATTCAATTATTCCTATCTATATTAAAACAAAGCAGGCCCATATCATTTTGGTACATTACAATGGCTTATAGTGAAGTCCTATCAATACATATTCTTGCTGGGGATATTGGCTTGGCAAGAAATTTAAAAAATTAAGAACATAGATTTATGATTTCAAAAGTGTAGGTACTGATACGTAATGATAATATAGTCCCAAGTAGGTACCTACATTTATTGTTAACTGCACTTCTAGATACTGCTTGCCTCGCAGCTGGGTTTTCAGTTTTATGGGTTTATCAAAATATGTCATTATTTAACAAATATTTTCCTTGGTCCTTGAGAGCTCCTATGCAAACTATATTATCACCTTTTGTAACATTATGTTGCATAATAAAATAATCCATTGAGTACCTACATACTTGTAGGTAGACAATTTTAAATAAACTTTTAATTAAATCATAATTATTTAGGTAATGTAAAAATGTACCTTTTATTTCCAAGAGTCCAAGTCAAGACACAATAATAATATTAGGTTTATCGAGTTCCTTACAAGTACCTAGTTTAAAAGTTATCGTCTTTAAAAAATATCTCCCTATACTTTTCTGAGTTTGTGACATTCGCCATTGGATTAGTGTTTATGTTTAAGTAGTAGGTACTCTGTGACTGTGATTGCGTAGTGGTAGTGTATAAGTATTAATTTCGGGCGTAAGACCTCAACGAATCCGAACAACAAAACTCAAAAGCGTATGTATGTTTTAGGTAAGTATACATAATAAAAATAAGAAGAGGTTATATCAGGTAGGACTGACAATAATAATTAACATTATTAATGTAATTTTTGTACCTATTTAGTAGATCTGCCCGCGATGCTTGTTTTTAACAATTGGCGTTCGTATTTGTATTTTTATTTTCTGTTCTCTAATTTTTCTAAATCACTGTTATAATCACAAATAAAACAAAACAACATTATAAATAAACTCCTATTTCAATGCTACCAACATTACTTACTGAGGCGTCGACATGGATATAATAGTATAACTGGATTACTGACTTCGATTCGAACTTCGAAGGGTCTGAAGACGTGATGTCACAATTCAATGAACATCTAATCTATATAAATAAATCATTTTTTTCTTACAATAAGTTAATGCTTGACCACGATCCTAATTGTTGTTCGTTTTTCTCGCTAAAAATCGAGAATGGCTGGACCGATTTGGCTAATTTTGATCTTGAAATATTTGTGGAACTTCACACCAAATTTTTTTATTTATTTTCTGGACAATTTTTTTTATTTCAATTTACTTATAATTCGGCATTAAAAGTACATTCAATTCTTAATTTTCACCCTTCTACCACCAACCCCTATTTTTTAATAGCGATATTAGTACTTTAATTATTTTCTACACTCGGCTGTCGATAATTTAATTGATCATTTATCAGACCTGTAAAAACAAAAGTATTGTGACAAGTTTATTTGGACAATCATCCCCATAAGGGTGAAACTAAGGGATGAAATTCAAAGTTATAAATGTGTTAAAATATGTATTAACTCAAGGGTTGTGATTAGGGTGTCTCTATATCTAGGTATAATTTATGAGGCAGTACGACGTTTGCCCGGTCAGCTAGTATTTTTAATAATTTCTTCAAAAATATCTTTGTCATGTAAACTGATGTTTTTATATTATTATGATTATTTTTGTGTAAGGTAATAGTAAAATGAAACAATATTATTTATTAAGGTACCTATTGTACATCTATTTTCTTAAGTGCACAGCATTTATAAAAATATTTGAACACCATCGAATAATATATCCTGGGACTATAGATAACATGAAAAATAAATCAATTGTGTCGTCATCCATCTTCAGGTATCTTCGAAGATTGTGATCCAGTTAGACTATTATATCCTTGAAGCAAGCACTCAATGTATAGTCTGTATACGCTATCTACTTACTAAGCATGTGTCTGTGGTCACAGCCATTATATCGAATTATATATTACGCCAATGCCATGTACGAAGAAAAAAAAAAGAAAATTCAATACTAACCTTCTAGCAAAAATTCACCCGAAATTAGTAATTTAGGCTGTTCAGATTCCAAAAAGGGACCGGGCCAAATTTTTTATTGTTGTAAAGTATGAAATAATTGAAAGATCGAAATAATTTTTAGTGTTATAAGGACACAATTATCAAACAAAATGTTATGTGAATGTACAAAGTATTGGCGTTTCGCTAATAATTAAAAATATGGAGTTAAAAATTTCGTGACCGCTTGTTTCGTGACGTCACACTAGGTTTCGGGAAAAGAGACTATAGCGTCAAGTGACATTTTTTGGAGTGTGTGAGTGTACTTGCCCTAGACACTATTGTGTCTCCTGATGAGGCAGTACGACGTTTGCCCGGTCAGCTAGTATTTTTAATAATTTCTTCAAAAATATCTTTGTCATGTAAACTGATGTTTTTATATTATTATGATTATTTTTGTGTAAGGTAATAGTAAAATGAAACAATATTATTTATTAAGGTACCTATTGTACATCTATTTTCTTAAGTGCACAGCATTTATAAAAATATTTGAACACCATCGAATAATATATCCTGGGACTATAGATAACATGAAAAATAAATCAATTGTGTCGTCATCCATCTTCAGGTATCTTCGAAGATTGTGATCCAGTTAGACTATTATATCCTTGAAGCAAGCACTCAATGTATAGTCTGTATACGCTATCTACTTACTAAGCATGTGTCTGTGGTCACAGCCATTATATCGAATTATATATTACGCCAATGCCATGTACGAAGAAAAAAAAAAGAAAATTCAATACCAACCTTCTAGCAAAAATTCACCCGAAATTAGTAATTTAGGCTGTTCAGATTCCAAAAAGGGACCGGGCCAAATTTTTTATTGTTGTAAAGTATGAAATAATTGAAAGATCGAAATAATTTTTAGTGTTATAAGGACACAATTATCAAACAAAATGTTATGTGAATGTACAAAGTATTGGCGTTTCGCTAATAATTAAAAATATGGAGTTAAAAATTTCGTGACCGCTTGTTTCGTGACGTCACACTAGGTTTCGGGAAAAGAGACTATAGCGTCAAGTGACATTTTTTGGAGTGTGTGAGTGTACTTGCCCTAGACACTATTGTGTCTCCTGATGATGAAGGACGAAGAAATCAACTCAAAGGACTTTTCACTATAACTTGATGATCTAATTCAATCCTTATTCTTATGAGATAAGGAACTTTAATGCATTGTATAAAAGCAAATATATTTTGGTTCAAGAATATTAATGCGGTGTTATTTATCTCTGTTGAAATAAGACGGTGCGGTGGTAATACAGTGAACCCTTTTTGATATTTTAGTCACCTCCAGATTAACATGTGAGCATTATTGTAAATCGAAGACGAACGTATAAAACTGTAAGATTCTGACGTTGAGTGATTCAAGTTTTATGTTAATATAGCTGACGAACGACCAAACGAGCTACCTGATGGTAACTCTTCTCCATTAACCTTGGACATAACGCAGACTTGTCCAGAAAGAAACGAAAAACCCACTTACAATCGAAATACGTGAATACAATTTGGTTGATTCCAAAAGAAAAGGACTCCGCTCTCAAGCTAAAATGTCATGACAATAAAATTAGACTCGTAAAGCGATTCAAAGGTCACTGGTAATTTTGTGACAAAAACGTAAACGTCAAATCAGGCAACAGCAAGGTTTTTGTGAGATCTTAGATAGTAAAAAATATTAGATATAGAATAATAAAATACCAAAGGAAGCAAGATGAAAGATTTTACAACATTCTAACAAAATTGGTTTTTGTGACCTTATCAGAGCGGTTTACAACATTGAAGGTAAATTTAATGACCAACATAAAATGGATTTTGTAAAGAATTTAAAAACGTGTTTATTGTTCATCTCCGCAGAAAGGGGAGTCAGTTCCCAAGGTCATAATTTTGTATTTATATCGCGTGGACCTCACCTTACGAAGGGTGACAAATTACGGGTGCAGGCTACGCTTTTTGTAATTTTATTATAAAATTTACCAAAACAGACTCTATGACATTAAAAATAAATGTGAAATCTCGAAAGCGTAATCTTGTACAAACATTAAATGTCAAGCCACATGTTTGAGCTGTCGGTAATACCTTCTGCGAAGTCGCTTCGAGACTTAACATTATTTGTTTTAAAAAAGAAAGATTGATGACAGAAAAGGTGTGAACTAATCTCGTCAACTGATTTCGGTGAAACGATCTGTCAACGGTAGGCAAGTGGCTGATTTAAGAAATGATTTTAATGTAGACGTGAATTTCTCCTTTGGATCTTTAGAACATCATCCTTTTCCAGTTAACATAGATGTAATTGAAACGTCCTTTAATTACATCTGTGCCAGTATACCATTAATTAATAAGGTTTTGAATATTGATACTTACAATCATTTAAAAATTACAAATAGACACTAAAATTTATCGTTAGAATTAAAAGATGTTAATATAGATTGCGTATCAAGATATTCCTGACATAATAGTTATGTATCTCGCTTTGATTCGGACATTTATTATGCGTTAGAACGCATCCATTTTTTTCGAACTGATTGAAAACAGGTAGCGTTAGAAACGCATCGAAGCGATTAGAACCATTCGTTTTTTTCTTCGACGATAGGTTTTATTTCGAATATGATTTATGGGATCGGAGTTTGTAGCTCAAATTTTTTATTCATTTCAACTACCAGTATCTATGATATAGAAAACTTCTTTATGTGGTAGATATAATTTTTATTTCATTTTATTGTTCCAACATGTTTCATTTGGAGAATTGGTATTCTCATGCGTCAGAGAATTTACTAAATTCTAAGCTGACAATTAGTCGTTGATACTCCTGCTTGAAGATTTTATAAGGTGATGATGATGTCATTACCATCAGGTGGGCCCGTATGCCGCAGAGATGGCTTTCAGCTCATGTCCATACAAACGAGTAGGTACCTAATACTACATGTTCAAATACACTTTATTATACACAATGTAATAAAATTGTAATGACAGTTTACACGGAAATACTTTACCTAACGTTGATTCTGAACGCTAAAAATTCCCACGGCAGTGGTCTTAAGAGTTCATGGACCGTCAGTGACAATTTTTAAAGACATATTTTCTACTCGGCCTATGCATAATAATATACTCAAAGTCAGCTTACCTCAAAAATAACAGAACTCTTTTGAAATTGCCTATTAGGGTACTTATTGCTGCACCTCAAGAGTAAAACTTAATTTAATGTTTGTAGATATTGATATGATATTATTGGTATATGTTATTAATGGGTTGAAGCCAGCCAGCCAGATATTGTTATTTATCACAATAAAAAGCTGCCAGGAACAGCTTGTTTTAAAAAAAAGAAAGAAATAAATAAATAACGCTTCACACTCATAGCCCCACACTAGGATTCCCTGTGTCGTGGGTGCCATGGACAACACACAACATACAACAAAAAGAAAGAAAGAAGCCTTAGACCATTCATCGATAACCATAAAGTTCTTAAAATATGATTTTTTTTAATGATTATAATAATAGTAACCATAACAATTAAGCCCATTTTAAAATCAAGCTTTATCTTACAATAGGAAAATATACGATCAGTCGTAAACATCTCTTTTTCGGTCGTTAAGTTTTAACGACTTATTTAAGGAGGACATTAAAACCCTTATTAAATGTTACCACCCGCCTACACAAAGCTTACGGGACAGCTGGCTTCGGGAGAAGTTATGTTGAGAGCAAACAATGCAGAAAATAATGATGGCAGAATTCATGTATGTATGTTTGGTGTTTCACACTTCCGCCCTTTTAAAACGTTCATGATAATCGTGATTATTTTTATCACTGGGTACAGGATAATTTTAGGGTTAAGAGTTTAATTTAGATACATAGAAATTACTTATCCAGAACATAATAATTTAAGTAGAAATTAAATCCTTCTATTAATATGATATGTACTTGAAATAATTTATATATTAATTCAATGATTGGATGCGTGTGTCCATGGCATCCACGTCATAGGGAATCCTAATGTGTGTAGCGTTATTTATTTAATTAATTAATTTAATTATGAAATACTGAGGTCGTGGTATACTCAATTCATGAAGCCGTGATGTTAAAACGTTACAAGAAAACGTTGCATTTTTATTATCCCGTCTCCACGCTCCACTACTTCGATTAAGAAGTTTTTCTCGAACCATCTTAGTTTTATTTAGACCAAATATGCTTTGTCAAGTAACGAAACGAAGGACCTTTTGAACCAGATGGTATTAAACTAATCCATATCTTCCAAGCTCGCTGTCAATCCCTACACAAACAAACCCTAATAGATCAACGTCAATCCTGTACAAACACGGCCAAGGGGTCCGTCGTCCATCGGTTACTTGACAAATAAACCAAGCACGTTTTAAGTTTGACCTCCGGGGTTGCGATACATTGGTTAAGGCCTTTTCGCATGTGGTTCCAATCGGTTGTTTTAATACTAAGGTTTTAAAATTATCTATTTTTCCAGGAAATATTTTATAAACCTAATTAACTAATTATGTTGTTTAAAATACTGCTAATAGGTACGTATACACATCCCTGGTTCAAAGTCAAATTCAAGTCAAAGTCACATGATTTATTTCATCATAGGAACAAATGACTTACTTAACAAAAGTTAAAATTTACAAAGCAATAACAACAAACAGTTCCTATCTATATTTTAATTATTTTATTGCCATGTATTATATTACCTTAAAATTAGTTACTGATTTAGAAATCAGTAGCTAATCCTATGGTTGATGATGGGACCCTATTTATCACTGCACCACTGAAAATTTTAGATGAAATTTTGTTTATTCATTGATATTATCATTTATTATATTAAAACATTCAGATACTATGCGCAAAAATACTTGAATACTGAATTGAATAGCTATATTAAAAACGCAAAACCGTTTATAATGAGAATGCGAAAGTCGCATTATCAATATTAAGACTTATTTTAACTGACCTATACAATATACATAGATGGTATTGGTATTAAAATTGGCCCATTGAAAACAAGAAGTCAGACTCTACCACATTTATTTTCTAAATAAGTCGCACATGTGTCATTGGCGCCAACAGCACAGATAAAAATGCCTTTTGTTAGGGTTCCGTAGCCAAATGGCAAAAAACGGAACCCTTATAGATTCGTCATGTCTGTCTGTCTGTCTGTCTGTCTGTCTGTCTGTCTGTCTGTCTGTCTGTCTGTCTGTCTGTCTGTCTGTCTGTCTGTCCGTCCGTCCGTCCGTCCGTCTGTCTGTCTGTCCGTCCGTCCGTCCGTCCGTCCGTCCGTCCGTCCGTCCGTCCGTCCGTCCGTCCGTCCGTCCGTCCGTCCGTATGTCACAGCCACTTTTCTCCGAAACTATAAGAACTACACTGTTGAAACTTGGTAAGTAAATGTATTCTGTGAACCGCATTAAAATTTTCACACAAAAATAGAAAAAAAACAATAAATTTTGGGGGTTCCCCATACTTAGAACTGAAACTCAAAAATTTTTTTTTCATCAAACCCATACATGTGTGGTATCTATGAATAGGTCTTCAAAAATGATATTGAGGTTTCTAATATCATTTTTTTCTAAACTGAATAGTTTGCGCGAGAGACACTTCCAAAGTGGAAAAATGTGTGTCCCCCGACCCCCCCCCCCCCCCCCCCCGTAACTTCTAAAATAAGAGAATGATAAAACTAAAAAAAATATATGATGTACATTACCATGCAAACTTCCAACGAAAATTGGTTTGAACGAAATCTAGTAAGTAGTTTTTTTTAATACGTCATAAATCGTAAACCGCAATTTACCTCGATCAAAGTTACAACGAACTTCAAGAACATTTATATTATGTTACTTGCTGCTACGGAACCCTTCATGGGCGAGTCCGACTCGCACTTGGCCGCTTTTTTTTTAGATGGTTTTAGCACTTTAGAATGGTTGCACTGCCATAATTGTATTATTGTTTCTTTTTGTTTTACGTTTCGAAACAAAATTGGTTGCCAGTATCAAATGCCGACGCATTATAGTATTGGCGCCTATTTTTTGTATAAATAGATAACACTGTTTTACTAAATATGAAAGTGGTTTTGTACTACATTGGTTGTCGATGTACTTATTGAATTAATGAATGAATGAACTTTATTTATACTACGGTTACATTGACGGTTAGATTAAAAAAAATATTCAATTTAATATTATTTGTGTTGAAGAGCCCGTCAGCCATCATAATACGGTTCTCAATTTCCTTTCCGGTCAGCAACGCGTTGGTTATACCTTTGCTGTTATTTTTCCAATGATGACGGTGACACATTTGCTCTTTTATAGAATAGTTACATAGGTAATAAAATATTTGTCACGTAAATATCTGCCCGTAAATATCTGCCTCAGCCGAGTATCATAACCGGATCTCGGGACCTCCCGCTCCCAAGTCAGGGTTGCTAACAAACTTGATCACAGTAGGTACACCTTTGGCTTCAACCCATTAATGGCCCACTACTGAGTACGGGTCTCTCCTTTTGATGAGGCCTAGAGCATACTCCATCAAACTGCCCTTACAACGAATAAACGCGAGGCCAGCTCTCACGTACCGTGACGTACCACTAAAACGACTAGTTACAAAGTCTAAAATCTAAGCTACGTGCTCGTTATGTGAGAATAATGCGTTTTTTTTCTGTAAGAAATCATACACCGGTGTCAAGTGTCTGCAACCTTGCACGCAGTAGCCTCTCGGATGTCGTGCCCTTCGCGAATAAATACTCACTATGAGAGACTATTTGTTATAGATTACAGAAGCCAATGTTTTTGTACATAGGTAACAAGCACTATTAGATATACTTATGTGTATATCACTAGTTACCCGCTCTAGCTTTTTTACAGGTACGAAACAGGCTAATCTTCTAATATGATAGATTAAAAGATATGATAGATGAAAAGGCTATAGCCTTTTTTATGAATGTATAATACTTATCATAAACAAAAATATTTTTTAAATCCAAGTGATTCTAGAAATTAGCGCGTTCAAACAAACAAACAAAAAACTTATCAGCTTTATTATATTAGTATAGATATCTGTATAAAGGGAGAGATAAGAAATATGCTGCAAAATGTTGCAATAACTCTGTAGAACGCTTTGATCCTGGCAAAATGTCCTTCCTGGCCTTCAGTTGAAGCTACTGATTACATACTAAAAGTATCTCATGAAATCCTCCATGTTTAAAACTATAAGTTTTGGGTAGTTTTAATTTAAGGACTGAAAAGAAACTGCGCGGATGAAGTGAGTGAAGAATGCCGTCTGTCCCAGTTATTACCGTAAGATAACATTCGTTAAACCTTTTCATGACAGAGGCTTTAGGGCGGCATGAAAACTTCCGAGTTTCGACACTTGGGACGACATAACTACCGGGACATGCTTTAGGTGTGCAGAAAGAATAGCTTTGGAGATTACTTACATTTGTTGATTCTTTAGAGGAATAACTCGGTTGTTGCTTCGAATAAAAGGACTTTTCCGGGAGCACACATTTAATTTTCGTGAGAAAAATACAGAGACAAAGAGACTTATTAAAGCGAGGGTCGACAAATAAAAAATCATAAGTTTGCGCGGGTAGAAGGAACGCAAGTATCGCAAACATTGCATCGCATCAACTCGTAGGCGCGGCAACATCCTGCCCCCCGTTGAAAAGCCTGGTTTTCAACAATCCTCTTCATTAATTAAGGGGCAAAGGCGTACAAGTGCTCGACGAACGCAGCCTCGTGTGGTGGAGACGTCAGCAACACGATTTATCCCGTCTGGTCCAGTGAATAACTTAGTTACTCTTCCAAGGCGCCAACATAAAGCAGGAACATTATCTTCTTGCAAAAGCACCAAGTCACCAATTTTTAGGGTGCTTGTATTGGTCTTCCATTTTTTGCGAAGCTGCAACTCTGCGATATACTCTTTCTGCCACCTCTGCCAAAAATGTTGTCTTAGCTTTTCGACTCGAGCATAACGTTGAAGGTGGCTCTCCTTTTCTTCTAACAAATTTGGAGATGGCAGTGCATTCAATTGTCTTCCAATAAGAAAATGCCCGGGGGAAAGGAAAAGGAGGTCGTTAGGTGAAGAAGAAAGTGGACAGAGGGGACGACTGTTTAAAATTGCTTCAACTTGGGTAAATAAAGTACCTAGCTCCTCAAACGTTAGGTGAGCGTTTCCCATAATTCTACGAATGTGAAATTTCGCGGACTTTACACCGGCCTCCCAAATTCCGCCAAAATGGGCAGCGTAACTTGGTGAGAATATAAATTTTATACCTTCTTGAGATGCAAGGTCCGAGAGAGATTCTGAATTTTGTTTTAGAAAATAATTTAACTCTTTAGCAGCAGAAACAAAATTACCACCGTTATCGCTGAAAATCTCGATAGGTTTACCACGCCGTGCCACAAATCTGCGCAAACACATCATAAAAGCATTTTTAGATAAATCTGATACTATTTCTAAATGGATACATTTAAATCTCAAGCACACAAACAAACACATGTATGCCTTTTGTAATTTTGCACCGCGTCCTATCCTATTAACAATATGAAAGGGACCGGCAAAGTCCACACCAACAGAAATAAACGGAAAGTCAAGATTAACACGCTGGGATGGTAAATTCCCCATTTTTGGTTGCAAAACTTTACCCTGTAACCGCTTGCATCGAACACACTTATGAGTAACTTGACGAGCAAGACGTCGTCCATTAATAGGCCAAATTGTCTGACGAACGGAAGCTAAAAGAAGCTGAGGTCCAGCATGAAAATTACGTAAATGTTCGCGTTCGAATATTAATTTTGTTAATTGATGAGAAGAATCAAGAATAATAGGGTGTTTGTTTTCGTAAGAGTAGTTCGAAGACTCTATTCGTCCTCCAGCTCTAATTAAATTATTGCTATCCACAAAGGGAGACAAAGACAACAATTTAGATTTATAATTTAATGGACGGCCTTTAGACAGCAAGTTGAAATCATCAGGGAATGATTCCCTTTGAGCTAGTAAACATAAATAATTAAATGAGTCATTTAATTCTGTAACAGATAAATGACCGATTATTTTAGATTTAGGATTTTTTGCATTATATATAAATCTCTTGACGTAAGCAAAGGTTCGTTGTAGTTTAGTGAGTTTGGAAAAATTTTTGAAATCAATTACGGGCTGGCTGGTAGAAGTCAAGGATATAGTCACCGACTTAATTTCTGGTAAGTCTCGGATAGGTTGATGTAGAGTAGGCCACTCAGATTCGTCGTGACATAAAAAATTAGGTCCAGACCACCATAATTCCAAATCGCGAAGTTGAGTGGCATTTACGCCTCTGGAAATTAAGTCAGCTGGATTTACATTAGTAGGTACATAACGCCATGAAGATTGATTAGAAATTTCCAGAATTGATGCGATTCTGTTACCTACAAATGTCTTTAATTTACTAATATCACTGGTGAGCCATGAAAGTACGACGCTAGAATCACACCAGTGAACGATGCGAGACGGCACGTATCTGATGGAATCAACAACGTTCTTTGATAGTTTGGCCGCCAGTAACGCAGCGCAGAGTTCCAACCGAGGGATCGTTGTTGGCTTCAAAGGAGCAACCTTCGATTTCGAACACAAGAGACGGGTTATAGCATTACCTTTAGCATCTATGGTCCTCATGTACACACAAGCGCCGTATGCGCGTTGTGACGCATCACTAAAAACGTGAATTTCTATTGTTTTTGGAGATTTACATAAAACTTTACGAGGAACTTGTAATGTAGAAAGAGTAGGTAGATTTGAAGTAAATTCATACCATAATTGCTTGATTTCTTCTGGAACAGGAGAATCCCAATCAATTTTTAGTTGCCATAGACGTTGTAACATCATTTTAGGTTGTATTGTACAAGGACTGAGCAAACCTAAAGGATCAAAAATTTTAAATGCATCGGAGAGTATAGAACGCTTGGTAATATCCTTATTAATAGATGGAATTTTGAATGGAAAATGAAACGAATCGCATCTGGGGTCCCAGCCAAGACCAAGAGTACTAGTAGATTCACTAAGATAAAGAGATTCATCTGAAGTCATTTCATTTAATAAATGAGGAACATTTGTTTTGAACTTTCGTAGCTTGAAACAAGCGGAGCTTAAAGTTTCTGAAACAGAATTTAAAATAAATTGCAATTGTGTTTCATCATCGCAACCAGTATATAGGTCGTCGACATAAAAATCATGCTGAATAATATTTCTAATTAACGGATCATTACATTCTTCGCCCACCTGCCACAGGCAACGCGTGCTTAAATAACTCGCACTTGCTGTGCCATAAGTAAGAGTATTTAGCTGCAACGTTTTAAGAGGTAATGACTGCTCTTCTCTCCATAAAATAAGTTGCAAGTTACGATGTTCTTCCTTTGCAACATGCACCTGTCGATAAAATTTATCGATATCTCCTGTGATCACATACTGATACTGCCGAGCTCGAACTAAAATGGAGAAAAGAGAGTCTTGGATGTGCGGACCTTTAAGTAAAATATCATTAAGAGAGTAACCTGAGGAGGTGGGTTCAGAACCATTAAATACGACACGCAATTTTGTAGACTCGCTCGAATCTTTAAATACAGCATGGTGACATAAAAAATATGAATTTTCTGGCTTTGTGACGTTTAATTCGGATAAATGCCCAAGCGCTTCATATTCTCGAATAAAATCGACGTATTTTGATTTTAATTCAGAGTTTTTTTGAAATCGTTTTTCTAAATATGAAAATCGCTTTTTAGCCAAGTGATATGAATCGCCGAGGCAGTCAGGGGAGTCCTTTAGTGGCAACTCTACGCAAAACCTGCCCGAGTCTAATCGAAATGTAGTGGATTTGAAAAGCTTTTCGCACCTTTTGTCCTCTGGACTTAAAAGAGGTTGTTGAGGAAGCTCTTCAAGTGACCAAAATTTTGTAAACATTTCGTCGAAATTATCCTTTTCGGTACTATCTGAAAAAACAGCATGATTGCATTGAATATTATTTTTAGAATGTAATTTAGTAAAATGAATTGGACCAGCTATTAACCAACCAAACTTAGATAGCCGGAGCTTTGGATTCTGGGGACCTAATGAACGTTGTTCACATCCAAGTATATCCCAGAAAAGATCGGCACCAATGAGTATATCAATTGGGCCAGGCTGGTCAAATTTTGGATCCGCTAACCTTATGGTTTGTGGTATTTTTAGATTCTTGATGTGAATCGGAGACTTTGGAATGTTTCCTGTCAACTCATCAAGAATAAAACATGATAGGGTTACAGAATATTGTGTGGTTATTGAATTTAGTTGAGCCACACAACTTTCACTCACCTTGTTGTTTGAATTATTACCTATACCTATAACTTCAATTGTATTTATCGGATTCGTTTGTAAATTTAATCGTTTTTGCAGCGATCTTGTGACAAACGATGATTGGCTGCCGCAATCCAGCAATGCGCGCACCCGTTCATATTGATAGTTATTTGGATTACGAACCTCGATTATGGCCGTAGATAAAATGACTTCATTAGTAACCACAGAGGAACTGTCACACTCTTTAGAGAAGTTTGAAGCTGTCTGCGTACCTTGAGCCGGATTATGTAACAGCGAGTTATGTTTCTCCTTGCAGCCACGCTCCCTACAAGGACCCATGCGACACTCACTTTGTGGATGGCCCTGCCTCAGACAATTAATACACAGTTTATATTTACTAACATCGGCCAAACGTTCTTGGATATTTTTAGACTTAAAAGATGGACAATCATAAATTTTATGATTAGCATTACAAATTATACACAGATACATACCTACGGTTTTGATATCAGACTGAAACGATTTTGACTGATTGTAATTTTTTGTTTGATAGTTATTATTATGAGAGGAATTATTATTAGAGCGATTTTGTTGATAACTATTGGATGGTGTTTGACGGGGAGGATATGATTTATTATTAAAGTTATTTACCGGTTTAACATTATTATCAACTCGAGTACGATTTAACGCTTCAATTACATCCGCGCGATCAGTTAAGAAGTTCATAAAAATTTCTAAAGTTGGTAAGTCCGAAAGACCACCACGAGTCTCTTCCCACTTCTCAAGAGAACGGCTATCCAATTTTGACGATAACATGTATATTATAAGAATATCCCAATGAGTAGTAGGCTGATTTAAACTAGTCAAAGCTCTTAGATTTTTAGTCACGTGATCAACAAGAAATCGTAATGATTTCTCAGACTCACGAGAAATAGGTTGAATATTAAATAATGATTTCAAATGATGATTGACCAATAACCGCTTATTATCATACCGTTTCAGCAATAGACTCCACGCAGTTGAGTAATTATCTGAGGACACTTCAAGATTAGAGATTACCCTAGCTGAATCACCTTCGAGATACGAAATTAAATAATGAAATTTTTGAATTGAAGACAAGCGTTCATTTTCATGTACCAGAGATGTAAATGTATCACGGAAGTCCAACCAGTTAAAATAAGAACCATCGAACTTAGCAATTTCTATTTTTGGCAATTTTATTCCAATTTCTGGATGATTGAGACTGCAGTGAGCGTGCGAATCCCTTCGAGACTGATCCATATTTTGTTTATTTAATTCTAGTAAATTATTAGCCCTAGCAATTAATTTAATCATGTCACGCTCAATGACGTCACGTTCATCAATTTCCACACCAATAGAATCATGATTCAAAACTTCTATCTCACCTTGCACCTCTTCAAATTTAGACGACAAAATTTCAAATTTACTAAGCCTTAAAGTCAATTCCGCGTAATCTAAATGTTCCAAATCGTTAACTTTGTCATTTAATTCATCTAGGTATTTTTTAAATTTGGTTATTTGACCCTTTATTGAGCTTCGCTTAGAAATTAACTTCTTCAAATCATCTACTTTTAGTGACATTGTAATAGTATAAAGTTGATCTTAATGTAAAATTTAATTAAATAAACTAATTTCTAAATATTTATATTTTTAGGCAATGCTCAAAAGGTTAGTCAAAAGGTATAAAAGTTCTATTCTCACGCTCCTTATGTCTCGCAGCATCCACTTGCAGCAGTATCGGGAGGCCGGCGGACTCGAGCAATGGGTCTACGAACAGCTGATCGCCTTTCTTTGCCTCCGACGTTAACGTTTGAAAATTTTTACCCAATGCGAGTCAAACCCTGGAATTGTTCGGCATAAACACTTTAATTTTCACAATAATGACAATATTTTACATGTACCTAGGTATAGTTTGTGTATTATTTGCTTTACTTTAATGAATTTTAATTAATTACGGAAATTATTACTTATTATTGTTTAATGTAAGTATGAAGTACAACAAGTAACTAAGTATGTGTTTGAAAGCAAGTTAACTTTAATATAGGAATCTATTTAGCGTAAATTTAAACAAATATAATGATTAAAAATAATGATGTTACTGTATTTTACGTATTATAATTATACAATGAGATCTAGTTACTATAATTACTTACTAGATTTGCGAGTGGGTAGGTAGGTACTTAAGTATGTGATTGCTGCTTACGTGTTAAACAACAATGTAATTTAGTTAAAATTTAGTTAAGGATGCTCTGTATTTAGGTATGTAAATAACTTTAGAATAGACAATTTAGCGTAATTAACGATAATTATTTAGCAAACAGTCGTTACGGGAAAATAAGATTTAGGAATATAATAGGTATAGGAAGTTTAGGGTTAAATTAAAGGAAGGACACTTAGCTTTTATGGAATCCAATCCTGCGGTGTGAAATTTTAGATACTCCACTGATCCAGCAATAGATTTCAATTCCAATTCCTTATTGCTCGCCGTTAAATTTTGTTTCAAAATAATTATGTTCTATTTAGCTTCTTTTTTCTCCAATATTCGACAACAACAACAAATATCAACTTGTAGAAGTCGCTTCGATGAATAATTTTGATCTTCAAAGAATAATTTCGATAATCTTCTATGGAAAATTCCTTCGATTGTATGCCGGCCGGGCGTGTTCACGTATGAATATTATCGAATATTATTAATTTCTTCGAACTTCTTCGATCCTTCAATTTGTACAGATATTTTGTCCTGTCACGGTCGCCATATGTTGATTCTTTAGAGGAATAACTCGGTTGTTGCTTCGAATAAAAGGACTTTTCCGGGAGCACACATTTAATTTTCGTGAGAAAAATACAGAGACAAAGAGACTTATTAAAGCGAGGGTCGACAAATAAAAAATCATAAGTTTGCGCGGGTAGAAGGAACGCAAGTATCGCAAACATTGCATCGCATCAACTCGTAGGCGCGGCAACAACATTCAAACATACAAAAGAGCACTTTATAATATTAACATAGTTCATTTAAGATGAACATTAGTCACTCATGTTCTTTGTCTTCGGTAATTATTTTATTCATTTTTTTGTGGGTGAAGGTCGAAACATCGCGGAGGCGGAAGATGAGCTTAATAAAAATCCTACATGTTGACACGATTGGAAAAAATCAGACAAGTGTGGGCTGAATTACATTCCTTGAACATTTATAACATAATTGTAATATTGAATATCTTTTCTCATAATATATTTAGGTTTCAGGTGGGTAAAATAACCATAATGGGTGGTAAATATTATGCCATACGGGTCGTCAATATTTACACTATATTACACTTTTCGAGAAACTCCCATATCTAAGGACCACATGCCAAGCACCAGCTTTCGATTAAAAATAGAATTATCAGAATCGGTTCACCCAGTCGAAAGTCCTGTGGTGACAAACAAACAAATACAGTCGAATTGAATACCTCCTCCTTTTTTCAGTCGGTTAAAAATAGTACTAATTATTATGTATAACGAACTAATATGTAGTACGCACGGACATGTCCGACCGCTTACTACGTGTGCGTAATTTTGGGGTTACCAGTTATCACAATATGAATGTACATTTATCTATCTTTCAGCTACTCTTATGAACTCTCAAAACGTCTATGAAATTAGAATTTTATATATAAAAAAGTCAAATCTACATTCAATAAATGCATATTATTATATTTGATAAGATTAATGAATTTTATTAATTGACGACAGATTAAATACACTGGTTTACCCACTTCACTTATAGGGGAGGTACCTAAAATTTCTCCAATTTTGTTCTACCATTATCTTAACGTAATTAATATACATACTTACATTGATCGATACCAAATTTCAGCTTTCTAATATTGTTAGTTTGTAAGCAATGCCGCGGACAGACGGACAGACATGGCAAACATATAGGTAAGGGTTCCTTGTTATTTAGTACGGAACCCCAAAAATATATACTTTTAAACTAAAGTAAGAAACTCGAACATTACACATACTATAATTTTCCCACACATTCTGGTTATTTGCTTAAGCAATATTGTTGGCAACATTGGCTGATTTTGTGGTTACAAATTTTTCTGGTTTGTTTTGTTAATAACTTTAGGAAAAAAGTGATTAAATTACAAGCTTACTTGTGAACGGTGATCCCTTTATGTTTTTTAACTGAATTACAATTGTTCTTGCAACTTTTAATAGCACACAAAGGCATTTTTATTATTCTTTATCAACTCCCGTTGTCCGTATGACTCGAGTGCGGTCCGGCGCCGGAATGAAACCGATTGTGTCAATGTGTGGGTGTTTACTTGTACGAATAGAGAGTTGGAATTCCGATGGGTGCTTCACTGAATTTGTACTTGAGATTACGTCTGTATTTTTTTTAGGTCCGTGGTAGTACGCAGGTATATGTCTACCTATTCTGCTCCAACAGTATTATTTCGCAACCCCAAATAGATCGTTTCCTTAATAAGAGCGGTGTAAAATTCGCTACCCACGATTATAGCTATAACCTATTACTCATATTTGAATAAGTCTTAATTTGTATTACCTATTAATGGTATTATCTTAATATATACCTATAGGTAAATTACGTGTCACGTTGTTTGTCCGCGATGGACTCTTAAACTACTTAACCGATTTTAATCAAATTTGCACACCGTGTGCAGTTTGATCAAACTTGAAAGATAGGATAGCTTACATCTCAAAAAAAAAAACTTTTGACAGAACGAAGTCTGTCCGGGTAGCTAGTAAATTATAAATATCTGTGTGCTTCGTTAAGCCTCAAAAACAATTAGAGCCAGTATTTGCTCCGCTGGGAACTAAGAATTCGTGATACACAACAACCTTGTTTATTGATGACAGATGAATGTTCCCTCTCAAGTCTTGTATTTTGTGGTTAATTAACATAGAGGGAGATAAGGAGTTTCTAGAGGGATTGAAAGTTTGTTGTAGTGTTAGGTTGGTACATAATAATATAGAAATAGTTTTCTATCATACATAATCTGTGATGTTTGAACTCGAATGCTGGACACAGGCCTCCCCTCAAATTTGCTAGTCTGACCGGTCTTGAGTCTTCTGATTTTATCTATTAATACATTATAAAACAAGTAGCATTCATACGTACAACGTACATGACCTAAATTCCAAATAGAAACAGAATAGTTCAATTCGGTGGACACGTAGAGTGGTAATTACAAACAACTGTATTAAAAAGAGTATTGCTATAAAAAGTATTAAACGAGTTTATGGATTACGAGTATTTGTTTAAAACCAGAAATCATAGGCCAGATGTATTAATTATATTTAAGTAGGTAACTAGATAGGTAATTATTTGGAGCTCTAAATCGACGTTATGTTCAACACTGCAGTCGTAACCCAGATCATGGTAATAAGTTCAATGAACAACGGGGAAAGGAATTTAAGTCAAACAAATTAAGTTTTGTAATAGTGTAACTCCGTTGTATTTAGTTGTAAAGTATTCGTTGTATAGTCAGCGAGAAATTAATTAGAAAACAGTACGACCTAGTGGGTACCTTTGTATAATTAGCCGATAAACCAGCAAAAATCGATCCATGTGATGGTAAATGGCCATGAGCAACACCTAATGCATCACCGATGCGTAGACTATCAAGAAAGAGAAGAAAGGTACAACTGGCTCCGAAGCCCCTGGCCGGGATACAACGATCGTTTGGCAGCTGACTCAAGCAAGAATGTGGTGTCTAGTTAGACAGGCAGGCTTCACGAAGAGATAAATAAATTTAATGTAAATATTTTTTTTCCTTGATAATCCCTCTCCCTTCCTCACTTTTCACTCCTGCTCGTTGTATGTACGTACCTAGGATGTCTAAATATAAAGTGACTGAATATAGACAAACACGATTCGGATTACGAGCTAGCTAATGGTCAATAATGATCTGTTTGGGAATTTTTATGATAGTGTCATATACATAATAGCAAAATCATGGATAAATAGGATACCAGCATTTATTATATTGCTCAATCTGCTATTGCGTACCGAAACTGTGCTCACTTTGCGGAAAGTTAAATCGGAATTTACTCTAGCGTGCATTTATCACTTGGTTTTATCATGTTGAGGTTAGTTTGGTATTAAAGTTCAGAATAGACTGTCCGAGCGAATCGATAATAAGTCACGTCAATAGGTCATTTGATATTGCGGTGTTTTGCAGCTTATTGACATCTGATACCTCAATGAATAAATACAATTCTATTTGAACTCATTGCACACGCATTATTATTGTCACAATCTGATTACTATTTAGAAAACTGTATATTTTAGTTAGGAGTTTAATCAGTAAACGTACAACGGTGGTTATTGGCTACGGTCCCATACATAAACACGTTTAATTTATAACATTCTTATTTTGGATTGAAGGTTATAAATATGCGATCACTGATCCAGTCAACTAGCGGGTTCTATAGCGTTTTTTTAAGCCGGCAACGTGTTGGTGACATTTCTGACATCAGTAACGCATATGGGGGCGATGATAATTTACCATAAAATGACCTTTTTACATTAATCGGTTTTGACATAAAATATAATAATATAAGAGGGCTTTTTATTAAACGAACTTGGTTTTTTTTTAACTTATTGATTATTTGATCGTTCATAGCTTATAGCTTACCCGTTTACAGTATATCAGGAGCGTATTGCACAAACGTGCATAAAGTATGAAGCACTATTGGCAATTGTTCCACATTCTCCAATCCTCAGACGTTTTAGTGTAGCTAGATGATTCAATTTTAATGGTATCGTGAGTAAAAGGTATTTAGTTAGAACGAATTTGTTACCATTAATGCATGTCAAGATACTGCTTCGTACTGACATTGCGATTCGTGTATAATTGATATTAATGTCTCGGTAAATAGTGCATTTATCACGCTCAATATTGACTCTATTATTTTGGATTTAATTTAGAAAATACGTATATTGGTTTGAGATTGAATTTTCTGTGCTGTAATGCTATTTCCATAAAAAAAGTGTGCTATTTCCATAAAAAAAAACAATTTTATTGTTTTCATCGTCTGTCATGTTATTGGAGAATGTCACACACTTACGATAGAAAAACACGAATTCATGTACTAACCCACAAGGGCACAGTACCTATATCGCTTGTGTCTGAATAGGCCTTTATCGATCCTAGCGGTTTATTTATTCATCGAACTAATATTTTGTTAGTCAAATATCGACCAGCTGGCACTAAGATATTTTGGATGTTCTCTTTATCACCGTAATGGACTAATATTTGTGACCAAATGTTATTTGGACTAAATATCCATCTTCTGCAAGGCTATTCTGTTTTGTAACTTGACAGCGGAATCCGCGATGAGTGTCAAAATCCTATCTTTAGTCGTTTGAAGTTTGACACTCATCGCGGATTCCGCTGTCGAGTTACAAAACAGAATAGCCTTGCTGGTCCTAATTCTGATTTTAAACGATTGTTTAGTAATGATTGCTTGTCATTCTAAGGTCGAGGTCGCTTTCTTAGTTCTTACCCTACATAGTAATATTTAGTAAACATAATATTTATACATACATACGTAATAATCATCATTTACAAACATTTCTATTTACTAGACTCGGTCCTCCTCTCGTAATATGAGGAGTACCTACAGGCCATTCTCACTTCGCTGGCGTGTAAGTTACTCTACTCATTTGCATGAGTTTAACCATGCGTTTACTTAATTACGGATCATTTTTAACCTTGACCAGAATTCATGCAACTAGATCGAAATATACCTACATGATAATTTTATTATCATAAGTTACCTGTATTAAAGTACCTAGCAGAGCTCGTGATGACAGAAGTGTAACATGGAAGCTAAGACTAGAAAGAACACTGAACATATCTAGTTATTGTGTACATACATACATATTATGTATGTCTATTATGAAATTTTATTCAACTTTTGAATATTCGGCGTTTGAATGGCACAATTTTTAAGGTGAATTAAATTAAGGTGAAATAAAATAAAGGCCATACTAAAACATCGCCAATTTAAGTTATTACGACGCGAGGCACAACAAAAGCACTGTGACATGATATCATACCATTAAGCTGTCTCTTTGAAGGTGCTGTGCTATTTTTTAACAATGATTAATTTAGATATTGACTAACGACCTTCATATGTCCAAACTTATAGATAATCCTGCTTTTAGAGAATCCTGCCCACACTGGAATGCCTTAGTGGGATGTTTGAGGCCGCATCATATATCGGCAAAATAGCAACAGCATTAGTAGGTGTAGGCAATGTGTAAGTTGTTGTCTCTTTATGGAATCAATAATTTCACAAAATGGTCATTTTCATGAAAATTATAGCATTTTATTCGTATTTTTCTTTTTTCATGTGTCCTGTTGTGTATTTCAACACCTTACGCTTATTATAGCACGCTTCCAAAATGATGTTAGGCTGGACTAAGTCATTGTAATTATAATATTTAAATCTGGCACTCAAAACTTGGTTGCTGCGTCAAGTTTGCTTCGCTGGTTGGTCGTACATATATATGTAGGTACTCGTACACTCCAATGCATGAAAAATCATTTCCAGATTCAAATAAAAATAATCTTTATTTTGTCATATGTTTCAGTTCCTTGTATTTGTACCATAGCGATCGTTACGTGTGAAGCTCATTAATTAACTCTCAATTATTTCGTAGCAAATATCAAAGTATTTTCATATAACTATTTAGATTATTTTCATGAACATGTTTATAATTTCAGGAATAATCACTGTGAGATGAGAAGTCATGGCACATTTATTAATTCAAACATCGGCCGAGCATTATGAAAATTGGAACCTAGCTAAACGAACCTGTAGCCTAGTTGGTAGCGACCCTGTTTAGTCTAAGTCTAGTCTAGTCTGTTTAGACTAAAGTCCTGTTTGTACCATACGGCGACGCAAAATGAGTTGTAACTTCAGTATGAAACCGAATAACTTCACGCGACGCACCGCCCAAAAATTACACTCGTTTTCCTCACCCTAACGTTAATCCAAGCTCACTACTCACAAGTCACAATACATCTGTGAAAACCGAATCTGAATCTGTTAAGCCATTCCTGAGATATGCCGGAACAAACACACAGACAAACAGACCAAAATTCCAAAAATCATTGTTAAAGGATCTATTGGGAGTAAAGTTTTTCTCAAATATCTTCTATGTACAGACATTGATCAGTTACAATTTCATTATATTATTATGGATTGATGATGATGATGATAATGATGATTGATGATGATGTATTCTTACTCGCAGATAGAATGCAATTGTTACATACCACATCCTAAACAGTAGTCCCATAAAATTTAATGAACCAACCAGTTGAATCGATACAAATGGATGCATGTAAACGATCCTATAAATTGTCCTATCGTCGGGCCGCTATTGGAGCGCTGTTAATCATTAATGATAACCAATTAAATTGATCTGACGTATTGAGGACCGAACGGGGGCATTGTACTTTCAAGTATACTTGAACTTATAACTTATAGCATTACATTAACTTCGAACAATTACGTAACAACTACAAAGTTCTTTCGACGCGATGTTTCCCGAAATTCGAACTTCAAATTTTCTTTTGTTTTTTCGTAAATTTCAGAAGTGATTTACGTCGTGTATCAAAAAAATATAATTTATTTGAATGAAATTGGAAGAAAAATAATCAGAATTACTATTTCAAGTAATAATTATAGTTTTATGAATGTACATTTTTTTTAAATTTTCATTTTAAAAAATATAAAATTTATATGTAGTTACAACGAAGTACTTATGTAATAACATGTAAATCCTTTCTGATTATTATGTGTGCATATTTTTGTTGAATTCACTCAAATTTGAGATAAAATCTACCTTTGTATAAGTACTTTCTGTTCCCCAAAAAAATAAAAATCTTAATCGCCGTGTGCAAGCTCTCAACGAGAGTGAAGTGTAGGCAACAATGCATATTGTCGATATGGGCTGAGTAGTTAATTGTTACCTACGCTTTGATTGTGTATTCTGTGCTGCCGATGAATGAACTTTTGAGATCTGCTGTTTGATGTCTGCGGTATGTGAATAGCATAAAATTAAATTTAATTGGCAACAACAAATAAAATCGTGAAGGAGAATCGCGAATAATCCTTCGTATAGTTCTCCATCTTTCGATTTCCACTTTTATTCGTATATTTTCAAAACAAGCAAATAATATTAGCAGTTCAGGTAATATGTATTAGTAGTTCTAATGGGTTATCCATTTTATTTCATTTATGTGAAAAAATTTAGAATTTAATTCATATTTGAATAGTAAGGTTGACAACACCGATCCTGTAATTTGACGCGTCACGCACAGCGCACGCAGAATTCATGCAAGAGCATTTTATTCCGCAATAAAAATAAATAATTTTAAATCTACCAGGAAAATGTCATAATGAACACTCTGTGTAATTGTATGTATACAAGAATTTGCATATTACTTTGTGTGCATGTGCAGACACTAATGAATTTATGATTGCGTATAAACTACTTTCGAATAGCAACATCGTTTAAAATTTAACTTCAATGTTCAATTTTCACGATAATTATTCGCTCCACATACTACAAGCCTCATCAAGGTGGTGAATGGGAAATGGGAATACCTTTCCAGAAAAGCAGTTCCATGTGGGTCACTGTGGATATGGCTTAGTTCCAATTTAATTTGGCCCAGTATTAGATAGAACCGCACATGTTTTTGATACGTTAGAAAGTTTACTTTGTTCAAAACGGTTTAATTCAGCTTCGCCCGATTTTTAACTTCCAGTAAACATATTTTTACGACTTTAATATTTTAATATTTTTATGCTTTGATTTATTATGCAGTAAAAGCTTACAACTATTTTAAGTTTTTAATTTACAAAAATTCGGAACGTCCTGCGACCCGAAACGCATTGGAGACACTTTTATGAGTTCATAAGTTAAAATTACGTGAGCGACGATGGTAAGAGATAGCAAACTATCTATTTCCGTATCATAAAAAGACAAGTTGGGTCTCTAGTCACCTGAATCTAGATCCAATCTATATTTGAAACGAGACCGGAAACTTGTTATACGTAAACATTGCCCAACAAAAACATTCACAGTACGTACCAAACCACTACCAAGTCTTGACTGAAATTAAATGTTAATTAAATCTCATAAAGCCAGCCCAGTACCTACAAGGGTGACTATTAGATAACTAATGACTTGTGCTTGTTTATAATACCAGCTGTTTTATTTTATACTCAGCATTTGCTGATGATTTCATCAGGCGTTTTAAGTTTTGGCAATTTTTTTCAGTCTTAGGTTAGGTATACACCTTAAGGAAATCTAAAGGTTTCAGAATTATAAATATAGAATTGTATTCCTTATTTCTAAGTTTAGTAAATTAGTGTCTCATAATACTTATATGTTTTATTCGTGTAATACAACAAAATATTCTTCACACACTGTACAGCAGAAAACACAAAAAGTCCTAAATAATAGTGTATTATAATGTGTGAATTTAAAAAAAAGACAATCTTATATTTGTAGCAGTATAGATGAGTTATATAATAAGTAAGGTTAAAGAACCCGTTGAATGACGTAAAACCGAAGCCGCAGCTGCATTATGTTTTATAAAATAGGTTAATGACTGCGAAACGTTTAGTTTTAATTTTTTGTGTGAGGTTTACCAATTATGCATATTATATACAATTCAATTTTTGTAAATTGACAGATACTTTCATTACCAGTATTTAATTACACTTCGGTTACACAATTTTTGTCGTAGGTATAGTGGGTTCAAGTAAGTCTGTAGTTCGCTATAATGTTGGTAGCATTGAAATAGGATTTTCCAATTTAAAAATGTTATAAAATGCAATTTTTATATTATCTTGTATCTTTTCCAGACTTAACTGAAACGCACTCTACCATGCCATGGGTCTCTGCGTCGCGTCTGTTGTCTCTTGGCGGTATGAAAAATTCTGACACTTGCGTTGGCCACCAATCCTTACAGGAGCTGCGTTGAGGGGTATGCTCTAGAAGTCTAGACCAGTTGAGCCATTATTGGGCCAATAAGGATCAAAAATGTCAAAATATCCGTAATAATTATCGTGAGTACTCTATAGTAAAATGTGTCAGCGTACGATGAGTTAAGTTAAAGTCATGAATAGTGTAACTACGTAGTAAGACGTAGTCATGCAGTGGTCAGTGCGGCAGACGGCACGGCGCCGCACCTGCGTGCATCTAGGCCATCCGGACTGGTTCTTCATAAGTTACAGCCACTATTTAAAATCCATTATTTTCTAAAACACCCAGATGTACGAGTATAATAAGCTGAGTAATTATATTAAACAGAATTTTTGTAAGATGCGATATAAGCCACACCTCCTGCTTTGTAGTTTTACTATTATTATTATCATCTTCCCGTAAATCCTTTTTTCTTTTTCCGGTGAAGCATTTTGTGTGACTAAAACAACTTTGTGAAGAAACTCGCAATCTGAGAGATCCATTTCGCAGTCAGTCAATGAATCGGGACTTACTACTCTTCTAAGAAAAACTAGTAAAGCGTCAATAAAATAATGGGTACAATGAAGAAACTAAGAATTCATGATCTACCGACGACATATTGATATTCCTTATTGCGCATCACGATTACATTAATGCCAAATATTTATTTATTTATTTTTTACCTCAGAATACATTCCATACATAACACAATTAATATTATAATTTTAAAAACATATATACACAATATAAACAAATATACATTTATGGATCTTACAATCAATATCACAGCAAGTTAGGTTAGAAGAAGAGAGAGGAAGGCGCTGAGATTATTTCATTGCGTCGTAGACTACATAATTAGCTTATTGTGTAAAAAGCTTTGTCAGATTTCCCGAGCGCACTGCAACATCCGTTCATTACGAAACTAACCGCAGCTAGTTACGGGCTACGATGAGCAATATTTACTGTTATTCTACATCGGATATCTTTCTCCTTATCTAGATAGGCTTTTAGCGGCGTATCTTTGAATTGGTTTATCGTATGTTCCTCATAAGCTTGGAAATTATGAACTTTAGCAGTAGTTTGGAATTCGAGGAAATTTTCTGCTTCCTTCCTCAATTCTGCTGCGAAATAAATCATGTTTTCTGTATATTATAACACATGTTTTGCGACTTCCTTCTCTTTCTGTCTCTGTGTCTCCTTAAACGAATTCCGTAGCGAGTAGCTCTACAGTACCTACTACTCTATGTTACTCTGACCGTATTCTGTATTTTTGCGTAACTTTTTGCGTATGAACTGTAAAACTACTCAGTTGGTCTCTAAGCTTGTGTTTCCTCTGGTAACGTCCGAAGACGCTTAGATTGCAGGTCTTCCATTGCTAAAGTTGCATTACCAGCTCATTGCTATCAGACACCTGGGTTAGCAACTAATCATTCCAACAGTCCAGACAGCAGCGTGGTGCAACACCTTGCATAGACCAAATGACTCAAAGCCATTAATGAATACCTAAACTAACGACAACCGATATTATCGAACACTTAGTACAAGTTGACAACCGCGTCAATTGCGCGATGCATACCGTCGTTGATGCGTTGCGTAACCTGGTGGACGAAAACACATACAATTTTATGTCAATACTATGGGTACGACGTGGTGGCGATTCGAGTCCTTTTAACTGAAAGCTTAGTTAAAGTAACTACTTCGCGACGCTGCTTCAATCCACAATAATTTTGTTGCTGCCAGGCTGTGGTATTATAGATGAACAAAAACCCCCATAATATACTTTTCAATAAATAAATAAATAATCGCTGGGTATTGATTGTTGAGTCCCTGATAAGCTTCCAGAGGACTTTCTTTTCGGATTCGAGTGGACAACAGTCCCTCGTCTATGCATTCTATAGATACTCACATAAAAGTGTAAAGCGAAGTAACTGTTGCAACTAACTCATTCATCGAATTGTCAACAGAGCCTTTGCTATATTCGTTTTCATTGCATTATCTTATAGGGCTACGAAGTAAAATCGGGACCAGTATACCTACTAGATCGTGTATGGCTATGGTATGATAGCTATCTGACCATATATCTATTTCATGCACACTGGATGGCGCGTCAAGTCAAACTGCAAATTTGACAAGTCAAACTGCAGACTTGATCAAGTACACTTGACCATGTATGGCCTCCATTATAGTTCCGTCATGTCCGTCCATCCGTCTGTTCGTCCGTCCGTCCGTCCGTCTGTCCTTCCGTCCGTCTGTCCGTCGGTCTGTCGGTCCGTCAGTCCGCCTGTCCATAACTTGGCATGGATATACATATTATTTATTAATACTCCAGAATCGTAGAATAAAATATTGAAACACTTTTTTACAGGGTAGGTACCTCCCCTGCAGGTAACGTGAGGATGAGTTTTTTATTCGTCACGTACATTGTGGGGTATCCTTGAAAAGGTCTTCCAAATATATTATGGGTCTTCTAAGACCATTTTTGAGATTAGGAGTCCGTTTGCGAAATATTTGCCCTTAAAATGGTTATCTTGATTAGAGTCAAGTGTCAATTTTCAATTAAAACGTGTTATGTACTATGTTAAATTTGTCTTGTTTCAGTTTATATTAATAACTCGCCATTTTACTTTCAGTTGTGATTGATCTGTTTATTTCTTGAAATGAAAGTGGTTCTCTGAATACATTAAAATGTTACAACATATTTTTGATACTTACAAACTTTCTCTCCGTAATCCCTTCACATAAATGTCACTAACGGTTCGATGCAGCGTCATTTACCACACATACCTAATTTAATTAATAAAATTAACCAATTAAATCGTTGGATAATATTTAAGTAATTTAATGAAGTGTGAAACTATGTAGTGTACAGTATAAAAGTATTAAGTGTGAAATAAATCTAAATTTAAAACTTTATTTCTCAAAAAAATTACTATAAAAAAGAAAAAACCCGGCTGCGTAAAAAAAACTAAAAAATGCATTAAATAAAAAAACTAATAATCTAAATTTTACTAACAAAAAATAACCGACTTCAAAGTCTCAAAAACTACTTGTCAGTCAGATCTCGTTCAAATTTATGTGGGACCACATGACAAGCACCTGCTTTCGATTAAAAAAAGAATCATCGAAATCTGTCTGCGTGATATTGAGTTATTCGTCAATTTGTCGCGCACATCTTAACACAAATTTACGACTTATGTGGTTTTATCATGGATGCCATTGTCAAATCTCAATAAAATTTATATGGGACCACATGACAGCCACCAGCTTTCGATTAAAAAAAGAATCATCAAAATCGGTTCGCCCAGTCCAAAGTTCTGAGGTAACAAACATAAAAAAAAAAAATACAGTCGAATTGAGAACCTCCTCCTTTTTTTGAAGTCGGTTAAAAAGAAAACAGTCAGGTAAAAGCAGTAGTTTAGAATGTTGTTAAAAGTAATACTGAACAACTACACCACTGAAATAGTTTTACTATCGATACACTCATAAACAAATCATATTTTTTTTGCAAAATAGAAGGATTAACATTCGGGACCCATTTAAATCTTAGATCTAGGAAAAACATTGGTTGAAGAATGTGACACTTACAAGGTTAGGACGAAACGATTGACGTAAGAACCATCCAAATTGGTCAACAAGTTTGGTTTCTACAACGCCACATAGGAAAAAAACATACATACATACATAAATACTAGACTGATAAACACATTATACCCTTTTGCGTCGCGCAGTCGGTTAAATATACGTACTCATGCCATGGGCCGCAAATGAGTCATATCATAAGGTCTTATCTCGTTATTATTTGATAAATTTTATAATACATAATTATATTTTTTATGGAAACAGCCGGCAAACGAGCTGACGATCCACCTAATGATACTTACCATTAGGTGTAGCTATCGTGGCTCATGGACATCAGCAACACCAAATGCATCACTGATGCGTTTGTAGAGAAGAAAAAGAAAGAAAGAAAGAACTGGTTCTCAAGCCCCCAGCCGGAACACGACGAGTCGTTTGGCGGCTGACTCATGCTCAAGGGTGGTAGCTATCCAGGCGAAATAATAATAGTGGTAATGGTATTAAAATCAATATTACCAATATATTCCCTCCAGGGGCCCTAACACCAGCGGGTCGGATTTAGTCGCCTCTTACGACACCCATCCGGCGTGGGATTGGGGCTAGTATTCTAAGCCACCTCAATACGACTATTCCTGAAACCACCTCTCGGTTTAAAGTTTGATCTACATAAACTCCAAGTTCAACATTTAAAATTAGGAACATCAAGTAAACAAAAGCATTAATTATTTTTTACGTTAATATTTTAAAACATTAAAGCAAGGTGACGATTTAGATATCAAAGCACATTTTCCTTAAATTAAATAATGAAACTTTACATATTCCATTTAGTTCTCTTACAAAATTGTACGTGATTTAAACAAGGATACTCACAGATAAAAAATAACGGGTAAAATTAATTTAATATTCTCATAACCCTACACTTATTTCGTATTTCGACCATGGTCTCCGGAAATGATAAATTTAATGGAGATCTCATGATCGCATGGCCCTCAAGAATCTCAATGTCATTCATGTTTACTGTTAAATATTATCAGTTGTTGTAGGTATTACTAAATTAAACTTCCTCTGACCTATGATAATAATGTTTTGATGAACGACCTCAGCAATAGTACAATGTTTAATTATACTTTCTAAACTTTGTTCAGAGGTTCCAAATACAGTGCGGAGGAGTACTGAAAATTTTGCCCTTATAGTTTATAGGGGTAAAATGAAGCGGGTGGAGGTTGTATGAGTAACAAGTAGACTTGCAACGAATATTCGGTTACTACTCGGTATTCGGTCTATTCGGCTGCTTTTATTATATTCGGCCGAATACCGAATATGTATAAATTATTCGGCCGAATACCGAATATTTTGTTAAAGGGAGATAATTGATAAAATGAAGAAAATATCGATTCATTACGTATATACCTATTCATCTTTTCATTTCTCTTATAATGATTTAAGTAGTCATTGGTACATAACACTGGTACATAATCATCTTCTGTATTAGAAAAGTTAAGGATCCTATGTATATGAATTATTGTCGTAATCAAAATTTAGAAGGGTAAAGTTTTCATTTCTTTTATAATCATTTAAAGTAGTCATTGGTACATATTATTAGAAAAGATAAGAATTTTTCTATGCATTTGAATTGTTTTCATAATTAAAATTTAGAAGGGGAAGGTTATGGTGCAGAAAGACTAATTTTTCTGCATTTTTGGGAAGTAGTTTACTTCTTTTTTTCTCTTAGACCATCCCAGCTTCAAAGAAAAGGCGCTCTGAATAAACACTACTTCCTGGCGCCGACAAATATTTTGCTGCAATCTTGATCAAACACGGAAATTTAATTTTTTGAATTTCCTTGCTTGCCACCTAGCATACGGGGTGTCATGACGTGATCAGACTAGTCTGACCATCAATCTGACCATTGGGAAACACCCGTATATTATTACTAATACTTAAGAAAATATCTATTTCTGTTGAAACTGCATTTTATACCGCGCAGAGCAACTGCGGGCGCGCGGGCGGTGAGTAGGCTGGTACATTAGAACAAACGAGCGCGAAACAATCACGTTTGTACTTACAAGTTTTGGCGCTAAAATCCGGCCGAATACTTTTGCCTAATATTCGGCTATTCGGTCAGGGGGCTCGCCGAATATTCGGTATTCGGTATACTGCCGAATATACTATTCGTTGCAAGCCTAGTAACAAGTTAATATAAGCGCGGATGAAGTCGTTATTATTCGGTACATGGAAGATATTTGTATTTTGTAACGCATATACGAGTAGATACGATTATAATAATTTTTGGGACTTTTTAGGGTTCCGTAACCAAATGGCAAAAAACGGAACCCTTATAGATTCGTCATGTCTGTCTGTCCGTCTGTCCGTCCGTCCGTATGTCACAGCCACTTTTTTCCGAAACTATAGGAACTATACCTACTGTTGAAACTTGGTAAGTAGATGTATTCTGTGAACCGCATTAAGATTTTCACACAAAAATAGAAAAAAAAAACAGTAAATTTTGGGGGTTCCCCATACTTAGAACTGAAACTCAAAAATTTTTTTTTCATCAAACCCATACTATGGGTATCTATGGGTGTGGGGTATCTATGAATAGGTCTTCAAAAATGATATTGAGGTTTCTAATATCATTTTTTAGGGTTCCGTAGCCAAATGGCAAAAAACGGAACCCTTATAGATTCGTCATGTCTGTCTGTCTGTCCGTCCGTATGTCACAGCCACTTTTCTCCGAAACTATAAGAACTACACTGTTGAAACTTGGTAAGTAGATGTATTCTGTGAACCGTATTAAGATTTTCACACAAAAATAGAAAAAAAACAATAAATTTTGGGGGTTCCCCATATTTAGAACTGAAACTCAAAAATTTTTTTTTCATCAAACCCATACATGTGGGGTATCTATGAATAGGTCTTCAAAAATGATATTGAGGTTTCTAATATCATTTTTCTCTAAACTGAACAGTTTGCGCGAGAGACACTTCCAAAGTGGTAAAATGTGTGTCCCCTACCCCCCCCCCCCCCCCGTAACTTCTAAAATAAGAGAATGATAAAACTAAAAAAAATATATGATGTATATTACCATGCAAACTTCCAACGAAAATTGGTTTGAACGAGATCTAGTAAGTAGTTTTTTTTAATACGTCATACATAAATCGTAAACCGCAATTTACCTCGATCAAAGTTACAACGAACTTCAAGAACTTTTATATTATGTTACTTGATGCTACGGAACCCTTCATGGGCGAGTCCGACTCGCACTTGGCCGCTTTTTTCTAAACTGAATAGTTTGCGCGAGAGACACTTCCAAAGTGGTAAAATGTGTGTCCCCTCCCCCCCCCCCCGTAACTTCTAAAATAAGAGAATGATAAAACAAAAAAAAATATATGATGTACATTACCATGCAAACTTCCAACGAAAATTGGTTTGAACGAGATCTAGTAAGTAGTTTTTTTTTAATACGTCATAAATCGTAAACCGCAATTTACCTCGATCAAAGTTACAACGAACTTCAAGAACTTTTATATTATGTTACTTGCTGCTACGGAACCCTTCATGGGCGAGTCCGACTCGCACTTGGCTGCTTTTTCTGTTTATCTTTACGTTTGTTCACGTGAATTTTAGAAATGACTGAATCAATTTGGATGCGGGAACGAGTATTGCAGGCCATAAAAATCTGTGTAATTTTGCATTTCAGAAGGAATATAAAAATCGAAGGCCCAGAATACTTGATATAGCGTAGCATCCTAAGGATAATAAAAAAAGGAAAACACGAAATAATTATGATAATAAAACGTCTTAAAGTATTTGTTGATTTTGATGTCATATTGCAGGTGTCAAGCTGATATTTTTTTATTGCAATGTGGACATGTAGATATTGTTAGTAAACTTATGTTAATTCCGAAAAAACCGAGCTTGTGTTGCTAATATTATAATATATATCATATTATATCGAATGGAAAGAATATCAATTCACAGATAGGACAGGTTATCCATTACTCACAAACAAGTATTATTACCATACGCGTCGTCTGGTGCATTCACTTAGATAACGGTGATGGATTGTCCATTCCTCCGTCATAATCACACCCGGACTGAACTTGACTCTTGACCTCACACATACCAAGGGAAGGGAGGTCTTTCGATCTAGTCGATTGTGTTTTATTTTACTAGGTAAGTTTTTGGAATAGGGTAGTTATATTCCATTTTTAGACGAGTTCTATCGAGTCGGTACTTTGTTACTTTTACTTTGTTAAAATATTACAGTGTAATTTTTTCTTATCTTAAAGTTATGGTATCTTTATCTTACAGTGTAATTTTTATAGTAATTAGTAATTTAGAAATAAGGCTGACACAAAATGAAAGGGATTTAAAGACAAATATTTAATCACTTAATAGCAAAACAAGTTTCTGTTTCCTATTAATAATATTTTTAAACTAATTTAAATTAATATGTAGTTCAATAAAAATTGTCAAGATTGATTAATAAATAAAAAAACAGTATACCACCCCATCGGCGGCTGGGGCTCCCGGGCTATGGGCCTAAACCACTTTATTCACTTTGTTTCTAAACGCTCTGTGTATTACTCAATAGTTGGATTTAATTTGCACTCGTTTTATGTTTTTTTATTATTGTATTTGAAAAGTCAGATGCCAATTTTAACCTTCCGCTCCGAGTGCATTGAAGACGAACCGACGTATCTTATATGTATGTTTTTAACAATTGTTACATGTATTATAAAGAGATATGAACTAGTAATTATTTTTCTTTCCAAAACCGTAATAACATGTTAATATAACGTATACCTAATAAATCAGAGAAATACGGTTAGTATTTATTACAAAACATAAAGGTGTCCAGATAAAACTGTCGTAACATCCATAATTTATGTGTAAATTTCCATATAAACAAACAGTAAACCTACTTCAGTTCGCATAGTTATTTATTCCTTCTTTAAGTTATTAAGTGTTGTTATCAAGTGCTAAGTAATTAGCGAATTAACTTAGCTATCGCTACTGAAGGCACTTATATGTGTTTATTAGTATTGACAGGAGAATAAATTAATTATTTATGTATTTACCTACGTAAAGAGCTGTTGTTGGTTTTTCAATAGCGTATGCGAGTTACAACGGCTTTGAACCTTTGTAAGGTGACGTGGGTGACGTTTATATCTCACTAGCGCTCTCCCCGCAGATTTATCCGCATTTTTTGGGATTAAGGCGAGCTTATTCGACCGTTGTAGGCATTTTGTTCACTCCCCTATACCCCGCTCCCCTGAGTGTAAACTCGACCGCCACGCCGTGAGCCGGTCGCGCGCGGCCGTGAGGTTCATGACCCCGTGCGTAGCTTTAGATCCTGTAACCTAGTTGGTAGTGATCCTGCCTGCGAACTGCGAAGCGAGGGGTTTCGGGTTCGATTTCCGGCGGGGCAAATATTTATGTGACAGATAAATATTTGTACTCGTGTCATGGCTGTTATTGTGATGTGTTATATGTGTAGTCCATGCCACCCGCGAAACAGGTAAATACTTGTAACCTACTGCGGGGGTATGAGTGTGGAAGGGTTTTTATTATTATTATTAGTAACTGCTCTGAGTTGGGGTGAAAGTATACTTTATTTTGATTTATTCATTGGAATTTTAGGTGCAATAAAATAAGAGTAATGATAATTTTAGCTTAATTTTGTTTTTATTATTTTTTACATAATTTTAGGTATTTTATTTTAAATTATTGTTATACTTTTTATCATTCTCAATATACTTGTAAAATATCTTATCCAAAGGGTTTGAACATTTTTCTACGGAACCTGGCATACCTACAAGTCTGCCATTTTGAAAAAACCTCGTTTCGATTTTTAAGTTGGTTATTTTTTGTAGGTATTTACATGATATTAGTCAAAGTATGTAAGTACCTACTTATTTGTTCTTACGGATTTTTTTTTAATCGATAGCTGGTGTTTGTCATGTGGTTCCACATAAATTTGAGCGAGATTTGACAAGTAGTTTTTGAGTTTTTTTGAAGTTGGTTATTTTTTGTAGGTATTTACATGATAATAATCAATTTTGTATGTAAGTACCTACTTATTTGTGGATGAACCGATTTTGATGATTCTTTTTTTAATCGATAGCTGGTGTTTGTCATGTGGTTCCACATAAATTTGAGCGAGTCTTGACAAGTAGTTTTTGAGTTTTTTTGAATTTGGTTATTTTTGTAGGTATTTACATGATATTAGTCAATTTTGCATGTAAGTACCTACTTATTTGTGGATGAACCGATTTTGATGATTCTTTTTTTAATCGATAGCTGGTGTTTGTCATGTGGTTCCACATAAATTTGAGCGAGATTTGACAAGTAGTTTTTGAGTTTTTTTGAAGTTGGTTATTTTTTGTAGGTATTTACATGATATTAGCCAATTTTGTATGTAAGTACCTACTTATTTGTGGATGAACCGATTTTGATGATTCTTTTTTTAATCGATAGCTGGTGTTTGTCATGTGGTTCCACATAAATTTGAGCGAGATTTGACAAGTAGTATTTGAGTTTTTTTGAAGTTGGTTATTTTTTGTAGGTATTTACATGATATTAGCCAATTTTGTATGTAAGTACCTACTTATTTGTGGATGAACCGATTTTGATGATTCTTTTTTTAATCGATAGCTGGTGTTTGTCAAGTGGTTCCACATAAATTTGAGCGAGATTTGACAAGTAGTTTTTGAGTTTTTTTGAAGTTGGTTATTTTTTGTAGGTATTTACATGATATTAGTCAATTTTGTATGTAAGTACCTACTTATTTGTGGATGAACCGATTTTGATGATTCTTTTTTTAATCGATAGTTGGTGTTTGTCATGTGGTTCCACATAAATTTGAGCGAGATTTGACAAGTAGTTTTTGAGTTTTTTTGAAGTTGGTTATTTTTTGTAGGTATTTACATGATATTAATCAATTTTGTATGTAAGTACCTACTTATTTGTGGACGAACCGATTTTGATGATTCTTTTTTTAATCGATAGCTGGTGTTTGTCATGTGGTTCCACATAAATTTGAGCGAGTCTTGACAAGTAGTTTTTGAGTTCTTTTGAAGTTGGTTATTTTTTGTAGGTATTTACATGATATTAGTCAATTTTGTATGTAAGTACCTACTTATTTGTGGATGAACCGATTTTGATGATTCTTTTTTTAATCGATAGTTGGTGTTTGTCATGTGGTTCCACATAAATTTGAGCGAGATTTGACAAGTAGTTTTTGAGTTTTTTTGAAGTTGGTTATTTTTTGTAGGTATTTACATGATATTAATCAATTTTGTATGTAAGTACCTACTTATTTGTGGACGAACTGATTTTGATGATTCTTTTTTTAATCGATAGCTGGTGTTTGTCATGTGGTTCCACATAAATTTGAGCGAGTCTTGACAAGTAGTTTTTGAGTTTTTTTGAAGTTGGTTATTTTTTGTAGGTATTTACATGATATTAGCCAATTTTGTATGTAAGTACCTACTTATTTGTGGATGAACCGATTTTGATGATTCTTTTTTTAATCGATAGCTGGTGTTTGTCATGTGGTTCCACATAAATTTGAGCGAGATTTGACAAGTAGTATTTGAGTTTTTTTGAAGTTGGTTATTTTTTGTAGGTATTTACATGATATTAGCCAATTTTGTATGTAAGTACCTACTTATTTGTGGATGAACCGATTTTGATGATTCTTTTTTTAATCGATAGCTGGTGTTTGTCAAGTGGTTCCACATAAATTTGAGCGAGATTTGACAAGTAGTTTTTGAGTTTTTTTGAAGTTGGTTATTTTTTGTAGGTATTTACATGATATTAGTCAATTTTGTATGTAAGTACCTACTTATTTGTGGATGAACCGATTTTGATGATTCTTTTTTTAATCGATAGTTGGTGTTTGTCATGTGGTTCCACATAAATTTGAGCGAGATTTGACAAGTAGTTTTTGAGTTTTTTTGAAGTTGGTTATTTTTTGTAGGTATTTACATGATATTAATCAATTTTGTATGTAAGTACCTACTTATTTGTGGACGAACCGATTTTGATGATTCTTTTTTTAATCGATAGCTGGTGTTTGTCATGTGGTTCCACATAAATTTGAGCGAGTCTTGACAAGTAGTTTTTGAGTTCTTTTGAAGTTGGTTATTTTTTGTAGGTATTTACATGATATTAGTCAATTTTGTATGTAAGTACCTACTTATTTGTGGATGAACCGATTTTGATGATTCTTTTTTTAATCGATAGTTGGTGTTTGTCATGTGGTTCCACATAAATTTGAGCGAGATTTGACAAGTAGTTTTTGAGTTTTTTTGAAGTTGGTTATTTTTTGTAGGTATTTACATGATATTAATCAATTTTGTATGTAAGTACCTACTTATTTGTGGACGAACTGATTTTGATGATTCTTTTTTTAATCGATAGCTGGTGTTTGTCATGTGGTTCCACATAAATTTGAGCGAGTCTTGACAAGTAGTTTTTGAAGTTGGTTATTTTTTGTAGGTATTTACATGAGCAAAGCAAAGCAAAAGCAACAACCCATAATTGTCCCACTGCTGGGCTCGGGGTCTCCTCTCACAATGTGAGGGGTATTAGGCCATAGTCTACCACGCTGGCCAAGTGCGGATTGGTAGACTTCACACACCTTTGAGAACTTTTATGGAGAACTCTCCGGTGTGCAGGTTTCCTCACGATGTTTTCCTTCACCGAAGCAAGTGATAATTAACTTATAATACGCACATAATATTTGAAAATCAGAGGTGCGTGCCAGGATTTGAACCCGGGCCCCTTCGTTCGGGAGACCAACGTTCTAACCGCTAGGCTATCACTGCTTTTTTGATTTACATGATATTAGTCAATTTTGTATGTAAGTACCTACTTATTTGTGGATGAACCGATTTTGATGATTCTTTTTTTAATCGATAGTTGGTGTTTGTCATGTGGTTCCACATAAATTTGAGCGAGATTTGACAAGTAGTTTTTGAGTTTTTTTGAAGTTGGTTATTTTTTGTAGGTATTTACATGATATTAATCAATTTTGTATGTAAGTACCTACTTATTTGTGGACGAACCGATTTTGATGATTCTTTTTTTAATCGATAGCTGGTGTTTTTCATGTGGTTCCACATAAATTTGAGCGAGTCTTGACAAGTAGTTTTTGAGTTTTTTTGAAGTTGGTTATTTTTTGTAGGTATTTACATGATATTAGCCAATTTTGTATGTAAGTACCTACTTATTTGTGGATGAACCGATTTTGATGATTCTTTTTTTAATCGATAGCTGGTGTTTGTCATGTGGTTTCACATAAATTTGAGCGAGTCTTGACAAGTAGTTTTTGAGTTGTTTTGAAGTTGGTTATTTTTTGTAGGTATTTACATGATATTAGCCAATTTTGTATGTAAGTACCTACTTATTTGTGTATCACGCGTATCTCAGTTAGGAAATATAAATAAGTTTATATTATATTTATATGTATATTTCTTAGTATATAAATTAATTGTGTAATTAGCACTTGACTTATACCTATACCAAAATACTATAAACAGTTACTAAAGTACAAACACGAACAATGTTATTATTCTTACGATATAATTTTTTTTTATGGAAATAGCCGGAAAACGAGCTGACGATCCACCTGATGGTAATTGGCTATCGTCGTCCGTGGACATCAGCAACACCAAAGGCATCACTGATGCGTTGCCGGCCCTCCCCCTCCCTTCCCCTCCCCTCCACCTCCCTCCGCTCCCCCCTCCCCTCCCCTTCCCCTCCCTTCCACCTCCCCCGCTACCTTCCCTCTACCCTTCCTTCCCCTGTTTAACTTATATACAAATATACATATTATACTATACATATAAAAAAACAATACTCAAAAACAATATAAAAAAACAACATTAAAAAACAATATTCTTACAAAATTCTTACAATAGAAATAATAATAGTAATTATGGCATTAATTAACATTTAAAATCAATATTACCAATATAATCCCTCGAGGGGCCCTACCACCAGCGGGCCGGATTTAGTCGACTTTTACGACACCCATCCGGCTTGGGATTGGGGTTAGTATTCTAAGCCGCCCTAATACGGCAAGAATTATCGTGTAATTAGCACTTGACTTATACCAATACCTAAATACTATAAACAGTAACTAAAGTATAAAAACGAACAATTTTTATTATTTCAAATTACAGCTGTGTGGATACTTTGGACAGTGTAATATAAGTTCAGAAGGCGCGCGCGCCAAATTCGAAATTAAAATTGGTGTCGGAAATTCGACAACGTGCGGCTGCGATGCCGATTAGCACAGGTCCTACCTCGAAGGCGACTGGCGCGAGAGTAAAATTGAGTAAATTAACGCGTCGGGCGTTTCGTAGCTGGTGGAAAGGGAAAAAATAGAAATTGAAAGGGAAGTTTTTCAAAATTTCAAATTATGATCACCAAGGAATATCGGTATCTTTAGGACCTATACTGTGGTATATTTTTTATTATCTGGAAGCGATTAAAACGCGAATAAAACTCCATTTTTATGCCAGATTAGACCCAACTTTGTGATTTATTTCTATGCAATGAAATAACGGCTATCGTGTATCAAGTATGAGGGAACGAAAGAACAAAGACTGTAAAATAACATATATTTTTTTTAGAATTGTATTATGTACCATTTATGAACAAAACACCTTCAAAAATACCATTTTTTGGGATAATATCGCCTTAAGGTGAAGTAAGTCGCAAATTAGACTATTTGACTCTACGCGAAAACCATTATAGACATTGAAAACCAGCTACACATCATTAAGAATATATATGTTATGAAAGGTAATGATATATTTTAGTGAACTATAGGCTCTGAAACACGATTGACTAAACTTGACTCGATAGAAAAAAATCTCAGTTTCTTAAAATATTACAATTTTAAGTGTGCTCACCGGGGGAAAAATCAATGGCATTCGGTCATTGTTAAAGATATTTTAACGATAATTTTTTTACACTTTCTCAATGAAATGTGTAAGTGAACTATCGGCTTACTTTTTTGTAAAAATAAATATTAATTTTTTTTAAATTAAGTGAGCATGTAAAAGCAATCATTCAGTTGCACGCGAGCCAGACGTATCGCTGGGTCCACGCCTCCCGCTTCGCCGCAGTCGGCCGTAGCGCCTTGTGGAGAGCAGACCTGCACGACTTTTTCTCACACATTGTAATAATTTCGTGCTTATTTTATAAGATAAATATTTGTGAGCTGCTACAACTATGGGACGAACATACCTACTAGGTATGTGTGCGTACTCTTGTTACGTCGTTGTGTCGTAATAATAATAACTAGCCCTCAGATCAATAAATATAATAGATAACTCACCGCTTTATATGTGAGTGAGGAAGAAAAATACCATGCCGATTTACGTCACCCCTGGTATTTACAAGGAACCAAGCCCATTCATATGTCAAAAACCATGCCGAAAAATGACTTGTTAAGAGAAGAGTGACGTCACATATTATGAAATTTTACACCTAGAAATTATAAAATTAAAACATCAGTTCCGAATTAAGTTTTATTTCCATTAATTGTTTTTTAATATTTACCTATACATACCAATTATTCGATTTTGAAATGTGACGTCACGATATTTAGGACCCCCCCCCCCCTCCCCGTTCTTTTTTCAAACTCTAGAAGGCGTATTTACATACTTGCGATAGAATAACTTTGTATATGGCACTTGCCGAACCACGATAAGCAGTCACTTTTTGTTCGGGGTGCGTTATCTGCATATTTATTGATCTGAGGTAATAACTAATACTAGCCAGACGAGCGCACGGGGATCGACCCCGCGCGCCGGCTGCCCGTACGCGTCTCCTTCACCCCCTCAAAAGGTTTGTAGTCTCGATACCACGTCGCCTTAAAGGGGACGCTGCTCCGGGATTATTGTCTACTTGTGTGCTAAACATGAAAATCCATTCAGTAATAAATAAACGCTAACACACTCACACCCCCGCAGTAGGTTACCTGTGTCGCGGGTAGCATGGACGACATATATAACACATCACAATCACACCCATGACCCGAGCACAAATATTTATCTATCACATAAATATCTGCCCCGGCCGGGAATCGAATCCGGGGACCCCTCGCTTTGCATGCATGGAAGAGTAAAAAACATTCTGACAAATAAACTTTCACAGTTATAATATTAGTAGGATTAATAAATAAATAAACGCTAACACACACTGTTTGTATAATTATCGCGTCTCGTTTCTGACTTCATAGTTCTTCGACTTCGGGGTAAAAAGTGACAGTTACGAGGTAGTGTCGTCTAGTAAAGCAATAGCTAGGCTGTAATGGATACAAATTATGTAAACCAAATAAGGTATGATTTTATAATGATTATAACAATAACATTCTGTAATATTAATAATTACAGAAGGTCTTAGAATCATGCCCTGCATACCTAATTATTTTACTGACTGTACTTCGCATCGCACTCAAAATGCTGGCAGCATTGCGTTAACTATTAAAAATACTGCAATTCCAATATTTGTACAATACATTCCGTCCCTCTCTGTTATTCAAAAGCAAGGATCAATCGCTTTTATATGTCTTTCATGAAATACTTTATTTCCCAGAGAGAATATTTTCTACTTACATATAGTTCTTTACATATTTATATAGTTTTTATATTTATAGAAAAACACTACAATTGAAATTACCACTATGTAAATTTTAATAAATCCTAAACTACTTAACCGATTTTAATCAAATTTGCACACCGTGTGCAGTTTGATCCAACTTGAAAGATAGGATAGCTTACATCTAAAAAAAAAATGACAGAACGAAGTCTGTCCGGGCAGCTAGTTGTTTTATATTTCAAGTCACGCGTTCCCTATTCGAGTCTGTCTCCTCGCGTTACACGCATCAATAATTTCTTTAGAGTACAATTATTAAGTCTAAGTTTACTTCTCGTGACTGAAATACTTACCTATCTAACATATTCTAACTTACAGATCACGATGTCTACTATTTTTTTATATTGATCTAATTGTTATATTATAAGTTGTGCGTCACCCATGTATATACATACTCGTATCCTCGTATCGTACCTAGCTAAATAACGGAGCCATCTGAATAGTAGAGGCCAACATCCTTTTTGGCCTTCATCCTTCAGCTACCTTTAATAAGAAAACTTCAAGAATTATAAACTATCTATCTTATAATAAAGATAAAATTTTCTCATAATTTAAACCAAGTCATTGTGGTAAAATTAATTTACCGATTAATGGTGAAAATCATTTTATAGAAACAACATCAAAAAATTAGCGAATCTCTAGATATAGGGACCCACTGTGCTTAAGACTTAATTAGTAAACGATTAGGTACAGTTGTGAGTTTTATATAATGTATAATGTAATATGTATAGGTGCCAACATATTACAAGTGTGTGGAAGTGTTTTTTATAAAACCTTTAAGACGCCGGTCATTGCTCGTTTATTTCCGTACAAACTATGGTCACGATTTCTTCGTGACAGACCGAAAAAATTAGCAAATGGATTGAGGGCACCATCTAACTGATAATATCGGTACATTTACTATGTCAATACTGTCGTAATCTTATCTATTATGGTATTTTTGTGTTATCCTCGATGGTATTTTCCTACAATAAATTTTTAAATTGACATGCATTAAAGTGCTCTATGTTTGTAACAATTCATCCTTGTAGAATAATAAATACAGCTCATTATACAATTGGTTATTTATATTCTTCTATCTTAGAGACTTGCTACACGATGTAAAATTTTGTAGGCAATGAAAATAAATTAGACATTTAGATATGTGTATTTACGGCCGTTTTTTATGTAGGTAATAATAATTACATTACATTACACACAAAACATTTCAGTGCCATTAGATCGGAAAAATATCCAAAAGAGTTCTTATTGATAACACGACAAACTCGTCAGCTGAAAAACAAAAAAAAGAAAACTTTTTAACAATTACAACGAAAAAAAGATAAGACACGATGAAAAGAAGAGAAACGAGAAAAAGATGTTTAGCTATTCCTACATTATAAGTAATATTAATGTTATATCGGCTATTAATAAATGTAAGTAAGTATTTAATTTCAATTCCGTAATTTCAGAGCAAACACAAACATCAAGTTCTTAAATATTTTTCTAACCCCGATCCAATAAAAAAAACTACTTAAATTATACCAACTAGTTCATAATGGAAAACTTTTCCATTATCGTGTCATCCTTGTCAATATCATTATGGTATCAAGTATCAACTAACAGACATCTTTGATCGATTGCAAACACTCCGTTAACTTATATTTAGCAGTTAATGTTTTTGCTAGGGAAAGGTATTGATATTGAATGATTAAAATTATGACATTAATGTGAACGAAATTGCTATTAAGGTTTTACATTATGGCTGCTATTGAACATAATTATCAAAGTTCCACATCCAAGCTTTACCGACTCTAGCTAGCTGCAGGTGTCCAGTGTCCTTAATTCCCAGGTGACATCCACTTATTAAGATATCATTTTATTATTATTCAAAATGTCTTTATTCTACGACTGAAGTTGTAATAAATGCTACTTTAAGGATCCGGCGCTAGGATCTGCTACCGGCTATTAAGTCTGTTAATATTTTTTTGTTTTCAAGCAGAATCGATATAACAGTAAGGTCTGTATATTACTGATAAATGAAGCCATGACACATGAGGCCCGACGCGTTAAAGATAAAGTACTGATAATAAGAACGTATGTCTTCATTGTTCTGTAATTGATTTAATGGCCGGCTATCTAAGGTGGTAGGACTGCGTTTTTTTGCGTCTTATTTACTGGTGATTTTCGAGTGCGGAAGTTATGAGGACACGTTAAGTTGGTCCCCTTAATCCAAGTTAAGCCTTCGATCCCCGTTTTCACAGTAAGAAAATAAAAGCTTTTAAATCAAAATAAATGTATTCCTATAGGTATCACTAATGGGTACCCTTATGCACTTAATTTTCTTTTAATCTACCACCATTTCGTAAAGGTGCTTTGTCATGGAGGAGAAGAAATGGCGAATGAAATCCTCAGATTAATTTTGATTCAACATCATGGATACCTGTTACCTTTAAGAGCACAACATTTTTATTTACAAGAGAACGCCTTGCAAAAGTCCTTTGAAATGAACCTGTGGATCACTCTCATCGCAAGTCTCCGGATAATGAATGGGGATGGAGAGTGCAATATTCTTTGACCCCTTAAATATTAACCGTTGTACTTTGAGAATTTCTATCGATATTAAAAAGCGATGTATATTGATTTTATTTATTTATCCTACTAATATTATAAATGTGAAAGTTTGTGAGTTTGGATGTTTGGATGTTTGGATGTTTGGATGTTTGTGTTTCAATCACGCAAAAACGGCTGATCGGATATAGATGAAATTTGGCACACATATAATTTAATACCTAGAATAAAGTATAGGGTACTTTTTATCCCGAGATATTGATCTGTTCCCGAGGGAGAAGAAGTAAATTTAATGGTAATAGGAAAACAGTTTTGACGTTTGTCTTCACAGTGACATTAGAAAACTCAAAACAGCTGATTGACTAAATTACAATAATTAAAAATCATTGTTTCAATATGTTTATTAACAAACATAAAAAAATTTGCGGTGAGACACATTGTGATAATTTTTGTCATACAATGGAAGCTTTAGTAGCTATCGATCTCGTATAAAATCAAATAAAGCCAACACAGCATTTTTTACGCCAAATTAGGCTGCTTTCACATTAGCGTTTGTCGAGCGTTCCTCGCGCCCAACGCTTGATCAATGAGCTATAAAAAAATAATTATTTCACGTAGAAGAAATACTGTAGGTTTTCCTAGCTATCAATATGAGGTGTGATTGAAATATTATAATGTGTACCGCATCAGGTTTAATTAATTGCATAAAATCATTAAATTTGGTTTTTAACATTCGTGAATATCTACCTATATTTTTTTTTAACCTATTTAGCAAATCATTATTCAACTGTGTAGGATGAACGCGTATGCTCATAAAATCCAAGTGTGGTGTCGGCCTTACGTCAAGATCGGCATTATGTCACAATATTATGTCAAGATTTCTTTATTTTTCTATTGCTGTGCATGCATATAATATTACCAGTGCTTTTTACCGAAAACCACAAACTTTCAATAAGTTTTTAATGAACAAAACCGTTAGTATGGAATGTTTTTAGATAGGAATAGTTTCGTTGTTTATGAAGCGATTTTCATGATTTTTTTAATTGTTTTGGGAATTTACTCAAGTTGGTCCTATTACAATATAGTGAGATGATGGATTGTGGAGACAATGAGTGAGCTTCTCAATCGTAGGGAATTGCTTTCTATATTCGCAGTAGGGAATAACTGAACCGTGTTTAAAAATATTATCTGTTATTATCATTGACATCGTCCATGTTGTCATCATTAGTAATCGTTGACATCGCCAGGTATGGTATGTATGTATCTTATGGTGGGTATACACGCTACGAGAAATCGTTACGATCAGACTGTATCGTTCGAGCGGTACAGTTTATCGTATAAGGCATACAAGCTATACCTACACGCTACGAGAAATCTTTACGATCAGACGGTACATTAAACGGTGCCGACGCACACGTGTCAGCGATGGCTTCGACGGACGACATTTTAGCAGCCCTGAAGGAAAATTAAAATGTGTGCAATTCACTCTTGGTAGAAGTGAAACCTTCAAAAATAAAGGTATTATTTTAATAACGTCTATCAGTTTTAATTATCTTTCAAAAACTATTTTGTACTAAACATAAACGTGTAGATACTTATGTACGCCCGTGAGAAGCGATGATACGTACTTACATCTACGCACATTTGCGCACGTCCACCCGAACTGCGACTGGCGACAAAACTGAACGAGCGCATACACGTTACGATCAGTCAGCACAGTTCTTCCGATTCCGTTAATCAATTGAAATTTTCGTACTGTTCCGTTCGACTGAACTGTCTTAAAAAATCGGACGAAACTGTACAGTTTTATAACATACATGTAGCGATTTATTGGTACCGTTCGAACGGTACAGTCTAATCGTAACGATTTATCCTAGCGTGTATGACCACCATTAGAGAAAAAAATATAACTCCTCAACGGAACAATAATTGAAATAACTAAACAATTTTTAAAACTATTTGTTGTTCGTAATATTGGCTTCAACCCATTAATGGCCCTCTACTAGGCGCGGGTCTCTCCTCTTCAGGAGGCCTAGAGCATACTCCACCACGCTGCTCCAGTGTGGATTGGTGGAGGGGTTAGTGGCCAACCCGAGTGTCGGAAGTTTTCAAACCGCCCGCGCGCCCGAGGGCCTCTGACATGGCTTAACGACTGTTATCTTATGATAACAACCGGGACCGACGGCTTTACGTGCCCTCCGAAGCACGGAAACGCTCAAGAAATTTTTGCCACTAGCGGTCACCCATCCAACTACCGACCGCGCCCGCTTTGTTGACTACATAGGATCGACGCAAGCCGCCGCAGCGCCGCGGCGCCGCCGGCAAGTTCGTAACTGCAAAACCAGACACAAGAAAAATAGACATTTTTTAAAATTATAAGTTAATGCTTGATTGCAATCCTACCTGATGGTAAGTAGCCATGTAGTCTTGGTTTATTATGGGATCTATTTAGTACATGAATATTTTCATACCTTTCATACTTTAGGTATCGTGATGATGATGTTTCGCGATGACCTGCGATGATTGCCAGGATAAGACTTAATTTGACATACTTTTAATTTTAAATCATAGTTTAACGATATAACAAACTGCAAAATCATCTGCATAACTAAGGTCCACAGACAATGACACATTCACCTTATGGACCATGAATCATATTTTTGAGAAGGTACGGTATCGTGTAATTTTTTATCGATATAGTCGATGTGGCTAGGACGCTAATACGCTATATAAATTTTTAGCTACTAAAAGATATGCATAGGGCAACCTCGCTCTTGCCACTCTATGGAGTAGGTACGTAAAACACTGAGTCTCTTCGTTTCGTTTCATTTCAATGCCCATAAAGGTGCATGGTGTCAATGAGTAGAAGGGATAATATCTTTAAAAGCACCCTACGCTTCTATTACAATTACACCTTTCTTAATTCAAATTTATTTTCTGTTTTTTTAGTTGGATTTTCTATAAAGCGTGTTTTTTAGTTTTTTTTGAAGTGAAAACTTCTTTAGTACGGGGGTGACTTGAAATTTTATGAAACGAAACTGTCCAGTGGAGACTAGAAATAAGTGGAGACTGACTTGAGTTGAGTTGACTTGACTTGAGTTGAAGTCGTCAAGTCAAGTCAAGTCAAGTCGTGTCGTGTCGTGTCGTGTCGTGTCGTGTCGTGTCGTGTCGTGTCGTGTCGTGTCGTGTCGTCAAGGAGTGGAGTGGAGTAGAGTAGAGTAGAGTAGAGTGGAGTGGAGTGGAGTGGTGTGGAGTAGTAAAACCTACAATTATCATCTTCCCGAAATTTTACATTCGTCTCATTATCTTGAAAACAAAATTTTTGAAGGTTTCACTTCTAACACGTGTGAATTGCACACATTTTAATTTTTATTAAACCTTTATTTATATTTTCTACGCATAGTAAAATTTACACGCTTTGTTAATTTTATCCCTTTTTAGAAGCTACCTGCCTGTTCCAGCGTAGCAGCTCTCAAGCTGGCTGAAATTATTCCTCAGTTCCTTACGACGTTCCCTTTCATTTTTATGACCACTCAACAGATAGCTGGGACGCCAAATGACAAACATGTTGCTGGTATCGATGATGTGCCTGTTCTTACTGCCGTGTACTTACTGCCAGCTCTTAAGGTAGCCTGCCGCTGAACTTATTCCTCACGACATATAATTTTTTTTGAATCCTTAGCAACTTGCTAGAACGCGAAATAATAAGCATACTGTCGACATCAATGATTCTTTGGGATGAAAAGCAGGATACTGTAAGTTTAATTCACAAACATCCAAACATCTAAACCTAACATCTAAATTTTAGTAGGATCTGGATCTAATTCTAAATTCTCGCGGACGAAGTCGCGGGTAGAAGCTAGTTTATTTATAGATATCAAATTAGACTTTTGGATTTTACATGAAATGTTTGTTTCTTGAAACGTTCTGAATTCTTGACCTAACATTATCCATAGCAAGCCGTTTTTCAATTACAAGTTAATTTATTGAAAAAAAAAACACTATTATAGATATTTTCTGAGGGTTCGCAATTAGATTGAGTAGGTACCTATACTGATTTTATAATAAGAAAATTAATATTAAGTCCTTTTTAATTCTATGGGCATACGCCATGACGGTCTAGATGTGAGATGGTAAATGGTGTCCATTGTCTATGGACAAACTGAACATCAAAAGAATAGCAATTAAACGCCATTGTTTTAAAAATAAATTGACTACATGTGCGCCTGCGTCTTGCTTTACTTTACTCGAGCATTAGACTAGTACTCTACTGTTTTTTATTGGAAATAGCCGGCAAACGAGCTGACGATCCACCTGATGGTAAGTGGCTATCGTCACCCATGGACATCAGCAACACCAAAGGCACCACCGATGCGTTGCCGGCCAAGAAACAGAGAAGAAAAAGAAAGAAAGAACTGGCTCTCAAGCCTCCAGCCGGAACACGACGAGTCTCTACTATACGAGACGGAGCTCTACTATAATTATTTACATTAAATGTGTACGTGCTTTGTAACTTAATTAATTGAAAAGAATTGTAGCAAAGAATTCATCTCCGTTTGGAACTTCTGACCAGTAATTAAATTACAAATTATTGATCCATTCAAAACCTATTACACTTTTCCAGAATATCGATTACACTTTTACGTTCTTTTATTCTTTGAAAATATGCTTTAAAAATGTGAATAAAATAATATTTTCAGTAAACCTATCCACTTCTTTACAGTAGCAAGCTTAGCAAGCTAGACATTTTTCAATCTAGTCTTTAAAATTGAAAAGTTTTCCGTTGGTTGCATTTTGATCAAGGATCCTAGCCTCGCCGCATCGTTGATATTGCGAAAGGAAAATTTAATCACTGCCGCAACTTATACTCTGCTCTAAAGCCTCAGGTACCTGAGCTCAAAATGTTTTATAAAATCCTCTCGACTTCACAGGTAACGAGATTATTAGATAAATTAGCTTACCCATGGCTTACCCGTCTCCCGCAGGCAAATACCATCCTCTTAATCACATTTTCGTCTTTGATGTAGATTGCAGTTGAATCTTTTAATTTGCTCAATTACTTAATTTTATCATCTGGGAACTTTGAATATTAAATTAGAGCTCTGCCCGCAGCTTTGTCTACGTTTTCAGTTTTAACTGTCAGAAATTAGTTATGGCATTAAATTATTGGGTGTCTCTAAATTCTTTTCATTTTTTGTTTTTCACACAAATGACGATAAAAAGAAGCTGTTAGATTGTTTATCAAATTGGAGTCGTCTATAAACATGGACCATGGACATGGACCATTTGTGCATAAAAACGCTATCATACCCGCCATTCGCCTGTAGACGGACCATTTATTGGCAAGCCGGTCAATGGTATGCAGCTCGCGTTACAAAGCGCCCGACAGCTTCGATAGCCTTTATTAATGGCTACTATTATCTGCGGTACATTATACATAACAGCTTTAAGAAATCATATCGGAACATGTAGGCATTAACTATTAAGACAATGCAACTACTGGTATAAATCATTCCAATTGAATGTCATTGCACAACTCAGTTTGTAAGCTTAACGCCTGATTCAGCTTAAGAATTTATTCGATATTTTACTTCGGTTAATCAATTCTTAATCCGAGGTTTATTTACAGCTGCTCGCGATTCTCGCCGAAGCACCTTCATAATTATTGTGATTCGTATGAATATCGTCCATAAGGGCCCTCACCGACGACGACTTTTTGTAGCGATGCTGTCGCGCGTTTCATGAACGCGCAACAGCATCGCTACTAACGCTTGTTAGTCGCATTTGCAACGCGCTACAGAAGCGATGCCAACGCGCTACTAACGCGCTACAACATCGCGACATCGATTCAACGCGCGACCGTGTCGGACGACATCGGTATCTTGCAACTGTAGCGATCGCAGTTACCATGGTGCCGTTACTGAATCGCGTTTGCATCGCGACAGAAGCGCGTTTGTATCGCGACTGAATCTGGGCCCGTGGGCGAGGGCACACAGCTAGCGACCGCTTCGCCACTGTATCGATGCGGACGCGCGACAGCATCGCTACTGCATCGCTACAAAAAGTCGTCGTCGGCGAGGGCCCTAAGAAATAATAATTACTTTGCAGGATTGACGACTAGTCCGCTTTTTATCAACTTAATTAATCTGTCTGTAATAAACGGATTTTGGAAATAAATAAATAAATAAAATGAACCGAACAACGAGCTGATGATCCAACTGATGGTGGGCGGTCACGATCACCTGTGGACGTCACTACTACTATGTACTAAGCAAAGGCATCACCGTAGCCGACCAAGAAAGAATAGAGAGAAAGAAGAAAAATATTTAATCATCATAATGCATCGCAGAACAACATACCTACCCGACCAATGATATTTAAAAAATATAGATACATTATACCTTTACAAATCAACCAAAAAATCTGTACCGAAAAGAGCTACAACACACACTTTTATCTTTTGTTTCACTACACCAATCACATTGGTATTAATACACGAAGGCATTTTAACGCTGTATGTCAAATGTCAAGCACTTCTGACAACAACAAAAGCGTGCTCATCGTCTTGTATTGACAGAGTAACTACGAGCAGAACTGTCAATTGCCTATTCTTACGCTCTTTATCGTCGGCGCGCTAGTGACATATCTACCTTTTTTACATTATAATATCATTGTACCCGACCAACTACGAGTAACATAATTATATAACCGCACGAAGGTCACAATGTCAATAGTAAATGCAAATGCTTTACGTAAACATGATCTTGAGAGTACAACGTGACTTTGTAACAAGAGAAAGTATTGTCTTATCTACCAAGACAGGATGTTTAATATTTGATACAGCATAAATTGGATCGTTTGTGAAACCAGGCCACGTTTCCGTCGAGTATCCGTGCTAAGGTCCTTAATCACTCGTTGTAGCAGCAACGAGAAAACTACGAAACGCTTAGCGTATTATTACCTGTTATTTCTGCTGCAAAGCAAGAAATGAGAGAAGAATTATTATTGTAAAGACTGTTAATCCATCCATCCATCCATCCATCAGCCTTTATAGGTCCACTGCTGGACATAGGCCTCCCCTAATCTACGCCACTCTGACCGGTCCTGAGCCTTCTGAATCCAGCGGATACCCGCTGTCTTCTTCAGGTCGTCGGTCCACCTGGTCGGGGGGCGTCCTGTGCTCCTTTTACCGAGGCGTGGTCTCCATTCGAGGACCTTTCTTCCCCAACGGTTATCGGTCCTTCGAACTATGTGGCCAGCCCATTGCCACTTCAGCCTGCTAATTCTCTGAGCTATGTCGGTCACCCTCGTTCGTCTACGGATTTCATCATTTCTGATTCGATCGCGTAGAGAAATACCGAGCATAGCTCGTTCCATAGCCTGTTAATACTTTCTGATATATGGGACTTTTTATCGCACGCGTAGAGTCATCTGTCGTCGATTTTGGGTAGGTTGCGAGTTTGTTATATACAATTGAGTTGCTCAGCAAATTTTTCACATGCATGGATTTTAACTTGAACTAAGTCCCATAACATCCCAATTACCTAGTATATGATCTGCCTGATTTTTCCCTGATCCAACAATCGAGCATGAGCCACGATAGTAAGTGGTCAAGCATAGCCCATGAACACCAGCAATATCAAAGGCTGAGCAATGGATCAAATTATCGGTCATCGGTTCCGTCAATTTTATTCACCTGGGTTAATTTACCCAGGTGTCTTAAGTCTACGTATCCAGGTGAATTAAGTCTACTGAGTGAGGTGAGTTAAGTATACTAAACAGTATCTATACTTAATTCATCTAGGTGATTAAGGTAAGCTATACACGATATTAGTTGAGTTATAGTCACGATCCGTAAAAGTTAAAAGTTACCTGGAATGTTTGTGATGATTTAACTATAGAAAGGAAATTATTCTTCAATCCGTCAACAGTCAGATCAAAAATTGCTTTGACAACCTGCTAAAGTACTCTATGTTTACACTCTTCTCGTTTCATCTCGTTACTCGTTCCTCGGCTGAAGTCCCGAACTTCAATGACAGTCTCGATTCAATTGTTTAAACCAATTATTTCGATTTACTCCAATTGGTAGCAAGGTTACGCCCCAGTGAGAACAATATGTTCTTATCAAATTATGCTGATTTACACATGCAGTAACTTATGACTTATGAGTCGCTTGAGGTATTGAAGTTTTTTTTTATCAGCTTCAAAAAAGAGATTGTATGATTGAGCAAATTGGTCTGGTCTCACATTGTAAGAAGAAACTTTAGCCCAGTAGTTATGAATTATAACGATGCGGTAGAAGAAACGTAAGGATACACACCTGTGATAGAGTTTGATACTTGATAGTACGATAAAATGCGGATATGATACATTAGTGGCATTAGTGAGTGATAATAATAATATGCCATCAAAAACATAACTTGTAAAAAAACCCAAGTCTCGCAACTCAGTTCTTCTATCGTAAAAACTTGTGAGATCCATGTAATACCAAGTCGGTTAATTTATTCAGTTCCTACTTAAGGTTCCTTCTGTCTTAAGTTATTACGTAATTAGCTAACCTAACAAGTAACAACATCTTATAGTGACCATATCAATATTGAAAATCTTTTATGTTTTAAATAAATAGATCGACTTGACCATCGCATGAAAACACAATGTATCTCACAAGTAATATCTACCTACTTATTATATTTGTTTAGTGCGATTGCCAAGTCAATCTATTTATTTAAAACATAAAAGATTTTCAATATTGATATGGTCACTATAAGATGTTGTTACTTGTTAGGTTAGCTAATTACGTAATAACTTAAGACAGAAGGAACCTTAAGTAGGAACTGAATAAATTAACCGACTTGGTATTACATGGATCTCACAAGTTTTTACGATAGAAGAACTGAGTTGCGAGACTTGGGTTTTTTTACAAGTTATGTTTTTGATGGCATCACATTTCTTTTTGTAGATAGTCTTACTTTTTTTCCTTTTACAAGTTATCTTTGAACATAATTATATCTAGGTACCTATCTACACCTATTGTTCCATTATATCTAGGTACCTATCTACACATATTATATACATGTACACTGATTCATTCACTGCAAATGTAACTTTGTTATACAGGTACAGTGATTCATTAACTGCAAATGTAACTTTGTAATCCTATACCTTTATATAGGATTACAAAGTTATTTATGCAGTTGATATATCTAGAAAACTGGAGCGAAATTGCAAAATATTTTAGTTTTTCCTTAGTCTATACACTAAACACTAATTGTGTTCCAAATTTGAAGCTTCTATGTCTGCTAGAAGTGCCTTAGAGTTTTGATGATCGGTCAGTCAGTGAGTGACGAAATTAAGCAACTTTGACTAGTTATAATTCTAAAACTACTGAATCAAATTGAATGAAATTTGAAATATAGCGTGTTTATACCATGACTGCTTGGTAGCTGGAAATTCAGACTTCTAGCTTTATCCACAAGGAAGTTATAGGGGGTCGAAAATGGCCTGAATTGCTTCGAGAAAAGGATGGTACGGCCGTGCCGCTTTTTTGCTCGACTTGGCGGGGGCACTGCCGTGCCCCCAGATGATATGACTAATGTCATAGACCACGTAATTAAGTATCACACTTGTTACAATTAGCTTAATAATTTCAGGAAGAAAGGATTCTACCACCTTTTAATAAGCCTGAAGGGCTGACAAAAAATCAAACGGTCATATAGGTGATACAAGGTCATCGTCGCATATTGATTATGTATTCTAAGAGACAAACATAGACCTATATGTACATATATATTACATATAAGTCTATGGAGACAAATTAATAATTACATTAGATACGTTACGAGAAAAGACCTGAGATAGTTGCTGGATAGTTACTAGCACAATTTAAAACTGAAAATATTTTTGTTTTAGTTGTGAAACGAAATGATTAATTTTTTTATTTAATGTAGAACAACGCATAGTCTAGCTAGATGTATTGAAATAATTATAATGGTATGGTATGTACTTTATGTTTGCCATAGACCATAGGCATTTTTAATCTTCGCAATATATCGTTTTATTAGCCGATGTTTTAATGCCACTTTGCATGCTTCGAGTTATATGCTCCATTATTTCCTGCACAGGATCGTTACAATAGGAATTTTATAATACGGCCGTCAGCGGAATATTGATTTGATTGCGAGGGTAACCCAGACTAATCATTTGTATTAATAGAATCGTTGTCATAGTCTATGAAAACCATTTTGTTTATTTAAACACGAGTAACCGCCTTCGCTTTGCTTCGGTTTTCCTATTTTTTTACACCTTGGGTTACATTATTGGAGTTTTATTAAGGATCCCTAATTTTTTTTAAATATAGCCTATGTTCACCGGGGATAATGTAGCTTTCTAACAGTGAAAGAATTTTTCAAATCGGTTCAGTAGTTTCGGAGCCTATTCAATGCAAACAAAAAATCAAATCTTTCCTCTTTAAAATATTAGTATAGATTAAAAAATGAGGCTATTCTATCGGTAGATGTTACAAAATTTAATTTATTGCATAATAAATAAATTTTGATGCTTATGAAATAAATTATGTAATATAATAATACATTGTACCTATACATAGTTTACCTACATACTTTCTCAACCTTTTCCCTTTTCTTTCCCTTGATTAAATGCTGTACTTCTATTAACTCTCTTACTTTGAAAAAGTGAACGCTGCCTTAAATACTCTTAAATACATTATTAATAATATCATGTGATAAAAAATTATAAAATTTTTTTATTTCGTTTCTTATAACTTTTTTTGAACCGGATTTTTGGAAATTCATCCCCTAATGGGCTGGAAGTCACTTTCATACAAACCAACTACGTCAGTTTTAGAGTGACAAACATGAAAATTTCTATATAGTTAATTATGTTTATAGTTATGAACAAAAGTTAATTTTAATAAAAAAAATTGGGAAATCATCCCTTAAAGGGTAATGGAACTTAGTACGCAACTTCGTCATTTTTGAAGTTATAAACTTGAAAATTGATATGTTAGCTCAAGATTAGAAACAAAATTTAAGTGATGCGTTTTTTTTTTTTGGAAAATCTTCCCCCAAAATTTCCCCAAAAAGGGTGAAAATTTGTATATAAGCTTACAGTTAAACACAAATAATAATTATAAGACATTACATTTATAATAATTATTATTATTATTTATATTTATAACATTCTCTCTCCTTCTCTTACACACATGCACGCACACACAGAGACCTTTAAAATGGTTATACTCGTAAAAATGGCTCCTAATGGTTAATCTGGGTGAGGTCGTAAGCTCACTTAACAGTCGTGCGATATCTCCTATTATAATACTAGCACAATAAACAACCGTAGAGATGTGCTCGGGCCTCGATGGCAAATAACTCGCGTCCGGACTTTGTCAACAGCTAAGTAGTATTCTATATACTGTGGTAGTATGCTTCACTGTGGTCGTGCCGCGAGCCATAGACCATAGGCATAGTTCAGGAGCTAGACAAAAGTTTTACATTTATTTTATTTTATTCATTTTCATTCACAGAGTCACAAAAGCGTATTGTGTCTTGCATCCATTTAAATTTAGGTATTTTTAATTAATACAATTATTTAGAGATATAAAGAAAGATGTACTTATTATTATTTCTTACGCTAAAAGGTTGCGTAAGGTTAACAAACAGGCAATATTTGTGTAATTCTTACAATGGTGTTATTGTTATAAAAAATCTGTATATTTTTATAGAAAAGTCTGATTTGTTTCCGCAAGTCTCCATTATACTTTATTGCTAATATAAATCTTCATTTATGCACCTACGTGTTATGTACATGTATCTTTGATTTTTTTGTAAAGTGAGGAATTTGGTAATACATATTCGTATTTGCCACCTAATACTTAATACATAAGAAGTAGGTACACGCGGATAATAAAAGGGTACACAAAAATAATTAATTTGTCTACATTCAATTCTTACTACAAACACAATCATTACGGGTAATACATACATTAATTAAATCACGTTGCCAATAAATCCTTCTTGAAGATGTCTGACTCCACTCAAAATAACAATGAAAAGTAATCATTTACGAAACGTCCTTCAACTCATTGCCTATAAGACAATGGGACGTAGGTTAACAAAATTCCTACGCGTCAACCAACATGAATTAACCATAAGTTGCGTAACCAGGCCTTGGTTGACCGCAGGACCTGACGTGCCAAACCTATCGCTAAATCTTAATCTAGATCAAATGACAATGCATGTTGAGCTCAAGTTGCAAAAACACTGAATTGATCGAGACTGACTTGTGAACAATGAGCTAGAGATTTTGGTGAACTGATTAGGATTAACAGGTGGTATATTGTACGAGTTAATAATATTTATAATTAGAGTTTGGTTTTTTAAAAATATGATTTAAAAGATTTAGGTCTCTATCCGGCTTCACAGAGCTCTTAGATGTAAGTTGCAATTAAGCATACCTACATAATTATTCATGTATTAAAATGATATAATAATGTCACCATAAATTAACCAGTTAGTTATAACCCGGCGTATGCTACTAAGCTAAATTACTTCGGAACCGTAAAAAGGGTGGAAGCTTTTTAGTCTGTCCAGGAATTTTACAGCCAACCCACTCGCGATTTGAATTTTTTTGGATTTAAAAGATCGCCTAATTGCTGCAGGAAAATATTAAAAATTGCCGTAGGTATTATACAAAATTATATTTATTATACAAAAGTACGGAACTCTTCTACTTGAGTTTTATTAGGAGTACACTATAGTAAGTATACTGTTTTTCTTTCTGTACACGCTCTACCCTATCCTTTTTGTGAATTTTTGAATATTCCAGTCAATGGTTACCTGAAAGAGATCGCTGTTTTAGTGATAAGGACGCCAATTGTACGTTTGTATTCTATTTGTATTGATTTTTTTGTAATATTATGTGTACAATAAAGATAATTTGTATTGTATTGTATTCTTTAGGTAATTCTTAAGGTATTATTGTAACTATTAACATTGTGTTGTGGCTAAATTATTCGCTCTAACGCTCTGAGATAATTTTTTGCAAGCACTTAAATAATGTTTTTGAATTGTTTGTATTACTTTATTAATAAAGGAAGCATCAAGATAAATCGACTTAAGATACGATTACTTGACCTTGGTATTTATGACTTGAACGATGACTGTTAAATTTAATTACATTTAACCAAACAATTAGATTGTATGAGCATTAATCGAAATGTTACATTTATTGAACGGCTAGCCATGAAAAAAACTGTTGTTTTTTTCGCAGTTTATGTTCTTAAACAAGATTAGATCAACAAGGATATACACAAAATCTGCAGAATTAGTTTTGCGTTTGATTTTGCGTGTTATTTTGTGTGGCGCTTTGCTTCGGACAGACAGACGGACGGACAGACGGACAGATGGACAAAAGGACGGATGGACATAACGCAACTATAAGGGTTCCAATTTTACTTCGGAACTCTAAAAAAGTTCTTACCCGCGCCTGTCACTAGGATTCCCAAAAGAAGCCACTTGTACTGGCCGTATTAGAAGGCGGCCCGGAATCTTCGATCACTTTATAAGTGACCGAAGCCCGGAATACTGACCCCAATCCCCAATCCCATGCCGGCCCGTGACAGAAACCGGACGGCTTGGTGGTAGAGCTTTACGTAAAGATTTATTTATTATCAATATTATTATTAATTTTTTAACATTATTACTGGTATGTACATACATTACATCTTACCGAAGGCTGCCTGACTAGCTACAACCCTTTTGCTTAAGTCGAACGATTCGTCGTGTTTTTCTTTTTTTCCTTTTCGTGTAGTTATTGTCCATGGGCAACGATAGTCACTTACCATCAAGTGGCTTGTTTGCTCATTTCAATCAGCATCAAGCATCAAGATCACGCTTAAATTTAAGTGGGACCACATGACAAGCACCAGCTTTCGATGAAAAAAAAACATCAAAATCGGTTCACCCAGTCAAAAGTTCTGAGCATGGAGTATTGATCTTCCATGGTTCTGAGATAACAAACATAAAAAAAACAGTCGAATTGAATACGTCCTCCTTTTTTGAAGTCGTTTAATAAATAAGTATTTTGCAATAATAAATTAGTTTGTTAATAATAAATTAGTATTTGCAATTGCAATGTTTAATAAAATACATTCCTGTCTTTGATCTGGGTGTGTGTGCGTGTTTTTGTCCTTGTGTGTTGTTTAAGTGAATGGTACTACAGCACATGGAATCCTACAATGTGGGGCTATGAGTGTTTTGTTATATATCTATCGTCCACTTAAGAGCTTGTATCATCAAAACATAACATTGTAACTGTGAATCATTGATTGTCTTCACGCATGAATGGTGCAGACGATGCGTCTAATTTTAGCGCTCGCCCGACCCCACGATACCCTTTAACTTGCACGCAGTACATGTGATACTAACAGTAGTTCCATTCTATGATACAACGTTGCTAAGTTAACCTGATTAATACAATGTATCTTTAAGATTGCACTGCAATAAAAGTTTGTATCTAAGAATACAGTACTGTATTGGACACGTGCTTACTCCCTCTTTATCTAAGCAGTGTAGCTTTATTGAAAGAAGTGTCTATTTTATTAAATTCAATTCTTTACTGATGCAGTGTTGAAGCGAAATAGTCTCTCCTCTCTCTGAGTTCATTCTTAACGTTTTCTTCAATTGATTTATTCAACAAGAGTCTGTTGTATTCTTTTAATTGTGCAGAGGCTTTTCAATACGTCATAATTATAGGTAAGTTAAGACTGTTACTAATTTGTTACATCAATAAAAAAAGCTGTCTTATGCAACGAAAAAGATATGCTACGTGAACAAACAAATTAATAACCCGTAACCAATGAGACAAACACGTGCGTCCGCTACTTCACAACGCAACAAAAACTCAATAACAATATCCTCGGAAGTTTTATTTTACCATCCAATTACAGTACAAACATTAGATTCGCGCACTTACGATACGATCGTTGGATCATTAAAACGTGACTGCGTAATAAACAGAGGAACATGAGCTCTAAGTTCTAACAATCTGGTATCCAGCATCAAGCGGCATTCGTGATCCACTGGGCATAGACCTTTGACCCAAAGTACATTTTTCGAAGGCGTCATGATCATGAACGACCTCGTAACATTTGTCAGTTGAAATCGTGTATTGTTTGCCGTTGATTGGTACGTAAATACCTTATGTTTATGGTAGCATGTGGCAAGCTGGATAAGGTCAGGATCGGTGGGGCAAATGCTTTTTGGAGATTACAGGTAAGTATGGCGTGTCTAGGGCCATTACCACACCCAGCCTTTGATCCAGGTGAATTAGATTTTTTTATTATTCCTCCGGAGGGGGCGGGGAGCTTACTCCTCAGCTGCTTCGATGCCCATGTTCATCTTTATCCAGCTCCATCCTCTTTTGAGTACAAAGTACTTTAAGTTGGTAAGTGACCTTTCAGACCAGTGGTGGTGGTAGCCAGTCACCCTGCGCCCGCTTATTTATTGGTAAGTTTCGATTTCGAAGGTGTTATAAAACGGGCATCATCATCATTTTATACATGGAGAGGAAAATATATTGTTTCAAATTTTTTTCTTCATTGCTTCATTCTTCAGTCACAGGATCTGTCTTAATTTCTTACTTTTGTATTTACACTTTACCGTTAACCGTCATTTAAGTGTATATTTCTCGTTAATTCACATTTAATTACTACAGACATAAAATAAAAATAAAAGTTCTTTAGTCTATGCAAATAATACGAAATCAGTGTGTCAGAAGTGTTTATTCATGTGAGAATCAGTGGTCAAAACTTTGCATAATTTGTCTGTGAACAGGAAAGATAGTGAATTCGTGACAGAACCTAGATCAAATTGCCATAAGGTATCATTTACTGTCATCTGTTCATGCCACTTAAAATATTACTGAGCTTCTTTCTTTAAGAGATAACTAATTGAGAGTAGTCAGTCCCTTTATCGTAAGGGGTTTGTTCAGGTCCTTCGGGTGGTCGCTCTTACAAACTGTTCTAACTACTTGCCACATATTAAGTACTAACTTTAATTAACTAAGTTTTCCAGAGATTATTAAGAGATAAAATAATGAAAACGGCCGTTAGTCTACTAATAGCGGCAGGTCTTTAGTTATAATGATAAGCTAATTTTTTACAAAAAAAAATAACACACTTCAAAGAAACAGTCAATTAAAGAATTTCCCTCAATTTCTCATGTAAGTCAAATGTAGAGCTTGAATTACATGTTGTTGTGACTTAAAATATTAGAAATTTCAACTTAGCTACTAGCTTGACCTGATACAACACATAAAGTTTGGCTCCAGACGAAGAGGGAACTACCTGACGGTTAACAGCACAGTCAGCATTTTAACACTTAAATTGACACTATAGAACAATAAATCTAGTATAAAAAAAAACATGAACATCTAAAATAGTGAGGTAATTTCGTTAGACTCGTGAGACGGAGACAGACGCTTATCTGATGGAAAGTGAGAAAAGGTTGTCCAGTTTGTCGTGATGTCCAACGGTAATGTGTTTATTTTGTTAATTCCCAGTAAACGAAATCGATGTTTATCGACCGTTATGTAATGTTATCCCAACACTATAAGCTTTCTTTCTCTGCGAGTATCGTTGGTATACCTACTGCTTACATTACCGATAAGTTTAAATAACAATACCTGCCAAATTATAGACTCCTAATCTATACTAATATTAAACAGAGGTAAAGTTTTGTGAGTTTGTGACGCTGTTGGGGTTACCCGTTCCCTGGATCTACTGAATCGATTTTGAAAATTCTTTTACCAATAGAAATAAACAAAAAATAATTTAATCCCCTAATGCGTAAAAACAGGGCATGTAAGTTTGTAGTTAGAAACCAAAATTAACTTAAAGGGTAACTTAAAGTATCTATTAATATAGGTAAACATGCGAGGTACGCGTAACGCAACAAATATTTTATTTACCGTAAGAGTAAGCTACTGTGTTCAAAAACAGGCTAAAACTTCATTGAAAACCCGAGTAATCAATCATTAACCCGACTGAATGGATGCGGCAATCCTACTAATATTATAAATGTGAAAGTTTGTGAGTTTGGATGTTTGGATGTTTGGATGTTTGGATGTTTGTGTTTCAATCACGCAAAAACGGCTGATCGGATATAGATGAAATTTGGCACACATATAATTTAATACCTAGAATAAAGTATAGGGTACTTTTTATCCCGAGATATTGATCTGTTCCCGAGGGAGAAGAAGTAAATTTAATGGTAATAGGAAAACAGTTTTGACGTTTGTCTTCACAGTGACATTAGAAAACTCAAAACAGCTGATTGACTAAATTACAATAATTAAAAATCATTGTTTCAATATGTTTATTAACAAACATAAAAAAATTTGCGGTGAGACACATTGTGATAATTTTTGTCATACAATGGAAGCTTTAGTAGCTATCGATCTCGTATAAAATCAAATAAAGCCAACACAGCATTTTTTACGCCAAATTAGGCTGCTTTCACATTAGCGTTTGTCGAGCGTTCCTCGCGCCCAACGCTTGATCAATGAGCTATAAAAAAATAATTATTTCACGTAGAAGAAATACTGTAGCTTATCAAGGTTTTCCTAGCTATCAATATGAGGTGTGATTGAAATATTATAATGTGTACCGCATCAGGTTTAATTAATTGCATAAAATCATTAAATTTGGTTTTTAACATTCGTGAATATCTACCTATATTTTTTTTAACCTATTTAGCAAATCATTATTCAACTGTGTAGGATGAACGCGTATGCTCATAAAATCCAAGTGTGGTGTCGGCCTTACGTCAAGATCGGCATTATGTCACAATATTATGTCAAGATTTCTTTATTTTTCTATTGCTGTGCATGCATATAATATTACCAGTGCTTTTTACCGAAAACCACAAACTTTCAATAAGTTTTTAATGAACAAAACCGTTAGTATGGAATGTTTTTAGATAGGAATAGTTTCGTTGTTTATGAAGCGATTTTCATGATTTTTTTAATTGTTTTGGGAATTTACTCAAGTTGGTCCTATTACAATATAGTGAGATGATGGATTGTGGAGACAATGAGTGAGCTTCTCAATCGTAGGGAATTGCTTTCTATATTCGCAGTAGGGAATAACTGAACCGTGTTTAAAAATATTATCTGTTATTATCATTGACATCGTCCATGTTGTCATCATTAGTAATCGTTGACATCGCCAGGTATGGTATGTATGTATCTTATGGTGGGTATACACGCTACGAGAAATCGTTACGATCAGACTGTATCGTTCGAGCGGTACAGTTTATCGTATAAGGCATACAAGCTATACCTACACGCTACGAGAAATCTTTACGATCAGACGGTACATTAAACGGTGCCGACGCACACGTGTCAGCGATGGCTTCGACGGACGACATTTTAGCAGCCCTGAAGGAAAATTAAAATGTGTGCAATTCACTCTTGGTAGAAGTGAAACCTTCAAAAATAAAGGTATTATTTTAATAACGTCTATCAGTTTTAACCTTTAGCTACCGACGTGGTTTTTTCGTCACACTAGTACCGACGTGGGGCTTGAGAGGCCGTATATATAACACTGAGTTTTATAGAAAATACGTATAATATAAATACATAAACTATACGTCAAACTATTAATTTGGGATCTACAAATAAAAGAAATGACATTTATAATAATCAACTTTATTAAACTTTGAAATTATAAGTCTTTTAATCTTTGGTTCCGTTTTTAACTAAAAAATGCCACTTTGCCAAGTAACAAAAAATTAAAAAAATATGACTTCATAAAGGAACCATGAATTATATTTTTTCTTAAACTTAAGGGTTATATCTATCATAAAAAAAGTAAAAAATGTCTGGTATTCTTGAAATAAAAAAAATGTCCAATACCAAAGTTACTCACAATCAGAGCACACTTGTTTAGCGCACTGCAAAGAAACATGTTTCATGTGTACATCAAATGTCCAATGAAGGCTTTCAGTTCAATTATATCTATTTTTTATAATTCTGGCCGATCTTGTTTTGCATATTTTGATCTATATTCTGATAATTTAGAGTTCTATTCATGATCTCTAAGAATATGTCATCATCTATATATTGTTTCCAAATACTGTACGGATCCTTTCCATCACTTTCTGTCAAATTGGAAGTGGGTACTCGTAAAATAATATTATATTGTTGTACTCTGACTGAAGATCGATTAGAAGGAGTTTTTGACCACTTATATTTATTTTTGCCCCTAAAACTACTGAGCCTAGAAAGCGGTGCGTTTTCGTCTTCACGAGGATTCAGAAATATTTTCCGTCTGAGGTAAGGGCGGGGTTGTAGCCTCTGCATCAGATATATCAGTATCAGTAACTGTATCATGATCGCTCATTTCCGGTATAAAATCGTCTCCAATGTCATCTACTTCCGATCCGCTACAGTCTTCTGCAATCACGTTCTCAACCAAAGGCAAATCATTTTTATTCTGAAAATTTCTACGACGACGTGGTCTTTTGGAGTAGCGTTGTTTATCTGTAAGTAAACTACGTTTACCCCCCGATATCCTAGGAACATCCATTCTTCAAATTAGCAGTAAGATTTTTGAAATTAAGCACTTTATTTTGATTATAGCTTAAACAAAAAACTAACGTTAGTACCGACGTCGGGCCTGAGAGGCCGCGTCGTAATTTAAAATTGACATAACTTACCGAAACTGTATTCGCCGGCATTACTACCACACTCAACGGCGTCAGCGCACCTAAACTAGCAGCTACTGACGAGCACGGGTCTCTCCAGCGCGGGAAAGGGGTTAAACTAACAACTTGTCAACCCGCCACGGCCTCACAGGCCCCACGTCGGTACTTAAAGGTTAATTATCTTTCAAAAACTATTTTGTACTAAACATAAACGTGTAGATACTTATGTACGCCCGTGAGAAGCGATGATACGTACTTACATCTACGCACATTTGCGCACGTCCACCCGAACTGCGACTGGCGACAAAACTGAACGAGCGCATACACGTTACGATCAGTCAGCACAGTTCTTCCGATTCCGTTAATCAATTGAAATTTTCGTACTGTTCCGTTCGACTGAACTGTCTTAAAAAATCGGACGAAACTGTACAGTTTTATAACATACATGTAGCGATTTATTGGTACCGTTCGAACGGTACAGTCTAATCGTAACGATTTATCCTAGCGTGTATGACCACCATTAGAGAAAAAAATATAACTCCTCAACGGAACAATAATTGAAATAACTAAACAATTTTTAAAACTATTTGTTGTTCGTAATATTGGCTTCAACCCATTAATGGCCCTCTACTAGGCGCGGGTCTCTCCTCTTCAGGAGGCCTAGAGCATACTCCACCACGCTGCTCCAGTGTGGATTGGTGGAGGGGTTAGTGGCCAACCCGAGTGTCGGAAGTTTTCAAACCGCCCGCGCGCCCGAGGGCCTCTGACATGGCTTAACGACTGTTATCTTATGATAACAACCGGGACCGACGGCTTTACGTGCCCTCCGAAGCACGGAAACGCTCAAGAAATTTTTGCCACTAGCGGTCACCCAACCAACTACCGACCGCGCCCGCTTTGTTGACTACATAGGATCGACGCAAGCCGCCGCAGCGCCGCGGCGCCGCCGGCAAGTTCGTAACTGCAAAACCAGACACAAGAAAAATAGACATTTTTTAAAATTATAAGTTAATGCTTGATTGCAATCCTACCTGATGGTAAGTAGCCATGTAGTCTTGGTTTATTATGGGATCTATTTAGTACATGAATATTTTCATACCTTTCATACTTTAGGTATCGTGATGATGATGTTTCGCGATGACCTGCGATGATTGCCAGGATAAGACTTAATTTGACATACTTTTAATTTTAAATCATAGTTTAACGATATAACAAACTGCAAAATCATCTGCATAACTAAGGTCCACAGACAATGACACATTCACCTTATGGACCATGAATCATATTTTTGAGAAGGTACGGTATCGTGTAATTTTTTATCGATATAGTCGATGTGGCTAGGACGCTAATACGCTATATAAATTTTTAGCTACTAAAAGATATGCATAGGGCAACCTCGCTCTTGCCACTCTATGGAGTAGGTACGTAAAACACTGAGTCTCTTCGTTTCGTTTCATTTCAATGCCCATAAAGGTGCATGGTGTCAATGAGTAGAAGGGATAATATCTTTAAAAGCACCCTACGCTTCTATTACAATTACACCTTTCTTAATTCAAATTTATTTTCTGTTTTTTTAGTTGGATTTTCTATAAAGCGTGTTTTTTAGTTTTTTTTGAAGTGAAAACTTCTTTAGTACGGGGGTGACTTGAAATTTTATGAAACGAAACTGTCCAGTGGAGACTAGAAATAAGTGGAGACTGACTTGAGTTGAGTTGACTTGACTTGAGTTGAAGTCGTCAAGTCAAGTCAAGTCAAGTCGTGTCGTGTCGTGTCGTGTCGTGTCGTGTCGTGTCGTGTCGTGTCGTGTCGTGTCGTGTCGTGTCGTCAAGGAGTGGAGTGGAGTAGAGTAGAGTAGAGTAGAGTGGAGTGGAGTGGAGTGGTGTGGAGTAGTAAAACCTACAATTATCATCTTCCCGAAATTTTACATTCGTCTCATTATCTTGAAAACAAAATTTTTGAAGGTTTCACTTCTAACACGTGTGAATTGCACACATTTTAATTTTTATTAAACCTTTATTTATATTTTCTACGCATAGTAAAATTTACACGCTTTGTTAATTTTATCCCTTTTTAGAAGCTACCTGCCTGTTCCAGCGTAGCAGCTCTCAAGCTGGCTGAAATTATTCCTCAGTTCCTCACGACGTTCCCTTTCATTTTTATGACCACTCAACAGATAGCTGGGACGCCAAATGACAAACATGTTGCTGGTATCGATGATGTGCCTGTTCTTACTGCCGTGTACTTACTGCCAGCTCTTAAGGTAGCCTGCCGCTGAACTTATTCCTCACGACATATAATTTTTTTTGAATCCTTAGCAACTTGCTAGAACGCGAAATAATAAGCATACTGTCGACATCAATGATTCTTTGGGATGAAAAGCAGGATACTGTAAGTTTAATTCACAAACATCCAAACATCTAAACCTAACATCTAAATTTTAGTAGGATCTGGATCTAATTCTAAATTCTCGCGGACGAAGTCGCGGGTAGAAGCTAGTTGTATATATACCTATATGTTGTAATATTTGAATCTTATCAAACCTTATGTCTATCTTTTAAGTCGTATTTCATTAGCAATAAGCTAAGTATTATAATTTAGTATTATCGTATTTGAATTCGAAATTGCAGTCAGTAGCCAATAGAAATGCACGTACTGCGCCGCTCGCCGATCTACACGCGACTAACGGGCGCACTGAAAATCAGAGGACGTAGATAGTACCTGGTGCTTCCTACGCCATATTCTGAGTGCGACCCTCTTCCGACATATTGGTAGATGCAAATCCGAACGAATTGTTGTATAAATATGAATGTATCACCAATGCCTATGTCGGAATAAATGTTTCTTTCTTTCTTTCTTTCTTTCTTTTAGTTTAAATATTGCGTTTATCAGTTTTCAAAAACTGAAAAGATATACTAAATGATAACTCTTCGATTTCGTTTGAACTGTGCGAAAAAACGCAATTTAAGGGCATGGGGCATGGGCCCGCTTTGATTTTAATAAAAAAAATATTGTGCTAGTAATGCAGTGTGACATATTATTATAATTGGCAAATTATGTAGCTATGCGTGTTATTATTACATTATTAATGAATGCTATACATGAGCTGTTTGTAAAATAAGGAAAATCAAGTCAGCAAGTTGCTCTACTTAATTATTAAATACCATAATTGAGCATGACATCAATAATGTATAACTTGTGTCTTTAGTTTATCGGATATCGTATTTAAGTTCCTACAGGTAAATGGTATAATTTACGAATTTTACGATATACCTATGGGTCATAATGCATAATACATAATTATGTGAATAAGTATTATGTTAACTTTAAATCATTGACGATTTAAACCAAAGTACGCGTTATTTGGCTGACTCCACGATAAATATATAAAACTGTTGGCTTAGCAGTTTATTCGTTTAGTTATTATTTCACACAAAATTTAAGCAAAATTACAGCAGGTATTTCACAGGTATTTAACACATCTCAATTAGCAAGTAACCGGGTAATGAAGAGTGATTGATGAAGGTGCAAAATTGCTTAATACTTTAATAACATTACTTGATTTGTATTTACAACGCATAATTATAACGTCAATGTAATTTTAGTGATTTAAGCAATTCAACTAATGCAAGCTTTTTATTTACGTAGCATCACAACATTTAGAAGAGTTAGAAACTACACGAACTGTCTGATATCACCAATAATCTGCCGATAAAGTAGACGCTAAGTAGTTTATTTTTTTATTACACTTGCCAATACAATATTGCTTATAATTTCAAAGTTACAAGCTTAGTCATTGGTTTATCTACAACACGTAACAACCACAAATCGTCCTGTATTTTACAAGACAATACAATACAAATGAGGTTACTTGCTCACACAACAACATCTACAAAACAACAGTACGGTCTACATCATACTTAGGGCTTACTATCCGGATATTCGGATATTCGAATTATCCGGATATCCGCCGAATTTAATATCCGGATATTGGGCTGTTTACTATCCGGATATCCGAATAAAACGGATAGTAATTAATTTTATTATTTTATACGTTTCTTCAATTGAAATATGTAAAAAGCAGTGAGATATAACATTTTAAACTCTATTACTGTAGAACAGATACATTATTTGCATAAAATACGACTTAATGTCAAAGAAGAAATGGCAACCCGATATTTCTTCACAATAAATGCAAGTGTTCAAGCCATGTCCTAATCATGTTCGCAATTTCAATAATAGTAACACAGAAAAGACGTAATCAATACATAATATGCATAGATGTAATTAAAAACGGATAATATGTAGGTAGGTAATAAAGGCAACGTCTGGTCTGGGTGGTTGAGAACTCGCTCACGGTGCTCCTTCGAGGAGAAACCTGGTTCTGGCGAATCTACATTCCGTGCCAAGCTTACTATAAAGCCCAGCTCAAAAACTGAGCCCAGAAGTCGAGCAGTTGTATAGCAATTGACGACAGAAATCGAACAGCGTTGGGAACTGCTGGAGGGAGAAATAAAAGGCAAAGGCACTATCACTTTACAATTGATACTTTACATCTGTATCGCATCCTTATTACTGAGGGTCATGCCCTTGATGACTGGTCTTATCAACTCCCTTCACTTTTCCTGGTGACCAAAATCTCAGGACGATTGCATTTCAACAGTAAATGTCATCAAAACACACAAGGATTTCCTGATAATATCTTCGTAAGTCTAGTCTATTGAAGCTACGTTGCTGCGTTGAGCCAATATTGGTAATCTTGACAGACCGTGGTATGCAACGCTTCCTGATCGAACATAAAATCTCAAAAGCATCTATTTTCTTTCACTCTTTTGCTCTATGCGCCCATGATTCCCTGGCATATAAAATATCGAGAAAACGAATGTCTTGTGCTGGTCTTGGTGACATTAGAGATCTTTAGATCTTGCCATATTTCATTAATTTACTTATAGCATTTTTAGCCAAGTTTCTTGCTTTTGACTCGATTTCCTTCCCACATCCTCTTTGATTGGATATTAAGTACCCCTTCGAGGTATACAAACTCGTTGACGAATTCAACGTACCCAAATTCTCTTGTCCTAGAGAGTTGATCAGTTCTGTCGATAAGCATTATTTTGGTTTTCTTCTTGTCGAGAGTGAGTCCGATAAGTTCACTCTTTCGCTCTGCTCTGCGGAAAAGGTGAGCAAGGTCTGTCTCCTTTGATGCAAAAACATTGGTATCATCTGTGACTCAGGTATTGTATTGATCTTTAAGCTACGACAAAGGCTTTTCGCATGGTATACTCCCCATAAATATTGAAAAGAATGAGTGACAGAGTACGAAGTAAAAAATTCTGTTCTACTTGTCAACATTACTGACAACTGGACTTTTTAAGGACACATCCGTGCATAGTTGTGTTGCCGGAACAAGGATTCCTTCTTGAGAGTTCGCATTCGGTGACAGTATACAGTTTACCAAGAAGTCGAGTGACCAGACGACCAAAAATGGCGATCTCAGTGAGCCGGCTATCTATAGGCCTAAAGCGATAACTTCCCTGCTTCAGAAATAACAAGCAGATCTTAAGATATGTGGAAGATCATTAGGTGAACAATGATCGACAATACCGTTTTGGCCACGGTCGTTTAGCTGGTGATCTTCTAGTTTATCTTAAGTGCTGGTGGGCTCAGGCTCTTGATCGCAATGGAAAAGCTCTGGCGGTTGAAGTCAACCTAGATATCGCTAAGGCATGAAGACCGGGTCTGGCACAGGGGCCTTCTCACGAAGTTACCATCTCTGAGAAGTTATGCAGTTGGGTAGCCAGTTTTCTATCTAACTAGCGACACATCTATGTAATTGTAGACGGTTGTTGCTCAGATAATTATGAAACCTATAAATGCCGGCGTTCCCAAGGGACTGTGAAGACACAAGTGTGCGCGTTTACCGCTAAGAAAACCCCATTTGTCATAACGCCTCAATTCCAGGGTACCGCGCTCATCGTGAGTAAACGTTTTGGGATTCTGGGAGTTGACGTCTCGAGTGATGTGCATTATCAGCGTCATTCAGAAGGCAAACCAAGCTAATCTCCCAAGAAACTTTGTGTCCTGAACCGGGCTAAGCAGTACTACACCTACACAAGGCACCTACTCAAGCTCAGATCAGGCCTCACAGGCCTCACATGTAGTACTGTTCCCACCTCTGGGCAAGGGCGTTACAATACCAGCTTAACCCATTCGATGCTATACAGAAACGCGCGGTCCGAGTTGTCAACAACCACGAGTCACTCACAGATTAAAACACCCGAGTTTCCGAAGAAATATCGGTTCTCTCTGGGTGTTCTACCGACTTTACAACGATGAGTGCTCCGAGGAATAGTTTGACTCGATGCCTACTTCACCTTTTCATCATTGCACCACTCGCCGAAGTTTCATCCACACCGATTGGACTCGTGGAGAACCTCTATTCTCACGATCTTATTTGCCAAGCACGTGCAAACTGTGGAATGAGCTTCCTTCTGAGGTATTCCCGGAGCGCTATGACATGGGGTTTATTTATTTATTTAAACCTTTTGAACCTTACAACTATGTACAAGGTACAAAGGCGGACTTAATGCTAAAAACATTCTCTGCCATTCAACCTTCGGAAAGTAAGAGAAACATCGGGGTTCTTCAAAAAAGGTGTAAAAAGAGTTCTCCTTCAGGGCCAGCGATGCATTGGTGACTCTGGTATTGCTCATGTCCATAGGCGACGCTGACCACTTACCATCAGGTGGCCCGTCTGTTTTTTCGTCGGCCGAAAAAACAGCAATGCTAAAAGAGAATCAAGATCAGAAATATTCGTATGCGTTAGGTTTCAGATAAATACAGCTCGATGTGGTGAAAAAGTATGAAGTACCCTATTAACATTGCTCATGAATTCATGACCAAATGCCATATTCGAGTGAAACAGTTTCACCCCGAGTTTCACTGAAACTCATCAAGCTTAGCAGCGCGCTGATACATCTAACGAAGTTTTGAATTTAATTTTGAATGAGTCTTTGTAATAAAAATATTGATTTAATTCATAAATTATTTGAATTTAGCCTTCTAAAAGTGTTATCATAATTGTTCGTATTATCCGGATATATTCGGATATATCCGGATAGTATTCACAAACTATTCGAAATATCCGGATACTAAAATAAGCGGATAATTGCATGCCCTAATCATACTACATCATAACTGCAGTAGCATAATATTGTAAGTGTAATAATTAGTGATGAAGCCGGGAAAGTATAGCTTTTTGTTGTAAACAAAGCGGTTGCAAGCAATCGTGTTTTGCGGTGACACAGACCGTTTGCTGTATAGATATGGCGGTGTATATGAGAGAAATTCATTGACTCTAATGCTTAATTGGTAGTAACTCTTATTTAAGTTAGTTTGTCTAAAATCTGATTTGATTTTATGTGTAGATGTAGTGTTTGGCACTAATTTATCATGGCCAACGCACGCTCAAAATGTTGCATTTAAGTTGGTCCAATTGGACCAATGCTCAATATTATTCAGAGCGGCGATCCTGATCTTACAAAGTTCGTAAGAGAGAGAGAGACTGAGAGAGATGGCACTACTTTTTACTTGTATAAAGAACATTTGTGTAAAATGTTCCAACGGGCTATCCAGTTACTTGCACAAAAATAATTACAGTATGTAATTATGATAAAGAGCATGAAAAATGTTCATATTCAAAACAAAAATTTTCAAAATGCTCTACATTTTTATAACATCGTTGGAACTATGGAAACCTAATAGATAGCACTCGATATTAGTAACATTTGATCTTGAATGATTTACGTCGCAGTTTTATGAGAACAAACAAGACGAGTTTTATGAGACTTTTTAGACATTTTAGGACGCCAAAATGATTGAGTACACATACTAGTTTTCATCATCATTAGTCTCTAATTCCGATATGAACTTTTAATTTGACTGGACTAAAATCCTTTCTTTTGAAATCTTTGGTTATAATGTCATGAAATAACGCTTATCCATTGCAAGAGGTGTCGAATAAAGCAGCGGGTTTATTGCCTCGTTCTTAGCTCTATGGTAACGGAAAGCGAGAGCATTGCAAGAATTATGTACTGTGGGCATAACTACTGGGATCTGAAACGAACTACGACATGCATTCATGTATAGGATTAAAATTTGGAATTAGAGCAATCTTTTTTTTATTTGACTTCTTATTTCTTATTCCGACTTCTTCTATTAAACTCAAAAAACTCGTAATATTTCTTAGCTCACAGGCCTCACAGTTAAGCCTGAAAGGTACGCTGAAAGCGTGTAGAGGTTTCTTGTTAGCAACCGTCGGTGCAAGAACAATAAAACATTGCTACCGCACTTGCATTGTACAATAACAATACGGCGGGGCTGTCTGTCTGTCTGAAAAGGTTTTGTTGGGACTTACGAGTTTTTAGACGTCTTTTTATCAAACCTTAAGCAGACGAATTGAAATCTTTTGTCACCGTTCGTTTGATATCCTTCATTAGTTTTGTGATAGTACAAGGTCTGCGAATTGTTTACTAGTCGCGATTTGTATTATGTTTTTAGGGTTCTGAAGTAAAATCCCTTATAGTTTCGTCAGGTTCGTCCGTCCGTCCGTCTGTCCGTCTGTCCGAAGCGAAAATGTTATACAAAACTATAACGAAATATTTATACAAAACTCTTATTAAATTATTCGAGAAATTCCTTTATGATGTAAAACAAAGGTGAAACTACGACAAAATAGCATTTTATTTGACTAGGCTCTAAACGGCATCTTTTTCTTGCACGTTTTAAATAAAACAAATTTGATATCTATTTCACATTAGCAAAAAACTATAAGTGTGTGAACCCAGTATAATAACCCAACATAACGAACATAATATCAATAGTTTATCATATCTACATAAATATGCAATAGTATAGTACTGTGATCGACACAAACTATCGTTACCTGCAGTTTTTATTGCCTCATTCGAATATATTCCTAATTATTTCGTATGTTTATGATGCTGAACGTCATTCTATTGCAAATACAATAGACAATGGACTCATGCAATTTCCATAAATTTTTGTGCTTCGTTTAACGTGTTTACGTTATGAAATGTCTTTGTTGATGCCGCATACAGATACTATAACTAAGAGGTTTTAACGTAGGTATGTCATCATATAGGGAGCCTGGGTTCGAATCCTATACGTCATGTTCGTTTAAATTTATCATTTGTAGGAAAACGTGTGCAAGACATTTTGAGTTCATATTACGTGATCGAAGGTGTGTCCGTACTGGGCTATCGTATAGATATTTCAATCCGCACTTGGCTAACCTAAGTGTCGATTCTAATTTAGCTAGTCTGTCTATCACTCCTGTTCACTTTTGGCTTATCTTTGGCCTTAATCCTACCGCTTCTGAGAGGAGAATTTTTATGACGAAATGCATAAAACACACACACACATTAGAAAGCAATTTTTCGAGTTTTTCAGAAGTAAAAATTAATGTAAATATACCCCTTCATTGTATATTCAATTACACCTGGATTATAGTAGAATTAAGTGTTACATGATTATACATTACTAGCTTAATCATTATCCACAGATTGCAATTTATATTGTCTATTAGGTTTAAGTGCGAACGAATTGGAGCAAAACTGAGCAATTGTGAAAAGTAATGCTCTGAAAATCTTTGGGTATGCTCTCTCTATACATGTAACATGAAATAGTTACAAGACATGTGTGGTTTTAGCTTTTTTATTTCTTTATTAATTTCCAAAATATGGTAAACAAATAAACATAAACGCTTACAGAGTCAGTAGGTCACAGTTCAAACCCGCAGAAGGTTTTTTAAATGTGTCGCGGGTGGCATGGACGACACATATAAAACATCACAATAACACCCATGACCCGAGTACAAATATTTATCTGTCACATAAATTTCTGCCCCGGCCAGGAATCGAATCCGGGACCCTCGCTTCGCAGGCAGGGTCGCTAACAACTAGGCTACAGGGTCGTCGTCAAATGGTATATTATGTTTGTAAGTACGTATCTATTTATGATATAGAGTTGATTTTCTATAACTTGAGCGCTGTTTGCTCTCAAAATGAGAGTATTAGAGAATAGTTTCGGCTATCCGGTGCAATTGAGAGTTCCTCATCACCTCCGAAATAGTAAAGCTTGATATAGCTTTGACAAAGTGGAGAACTTCAAATATGTGTATTCTTCTCATAGTTTCCTTTACCGCAACAACGATTAAATCAACTTTGTACACAATTTGAAAATTCGAAACAAATCCACCGAGATGAATCAAGTTAAGTTATATCCTATACCTATTACCTTCAGCGATGAATCAAGTAATTCAATACCTACACATTCACCAACAACTACCTAACTATATTTGATAGTTAACTGAAATATTTGACACAATATTCTCTTACCTATTTGACATTTTTGAAAAGGTGAAGAATACAGTTATACGCGTCCTTTCGAATCCTAGGAACAAGTTCTACCCCGGTGAGGAAGTATGAAGTACGAACAAAGAGAACAAAGATCTTCCGAGTCATTACCGGCATCTAACTGCAACCACCGATACTTTTGTGCCCCTAGACGCAATAATAGGATAAAAAATAGTTGATGCAAATGCGCTACCGAATCGGCTCAGTTCCCACGATGATGGCCGTTTCAAGCACAGATTCAAGTAAGGGTTTCTTTGTCGAATTGTCCCCGCGTGAATCGAATTTTTTAACCAATGTGTCGTTTAATGATGCCAGCTCTTTCTTGTTTACATTGTGCGTTTATCTATGTCTTTGTGATCACTTTAGGGGTGGTGTCTTTGGACAAGGGATGAGAAATGTGTTATCTATCTGCGATGCTCGTTTTGCCGTTAGGTTATTTACGATTGAGTTACGTGATCGGGATTAAGGGGGTCTTATCCCAAAAATGGTATTTTTGAAGGTGTTTTGCTCATAAATGGTACATAATACAACTCTAAAAAAAATATATGTTATTTTACAGTCTTTGTTCTTTCTTTTTATCAAACTTGATACATGATAGTCGTTACTTCATTAGATAGAAATAAATCACAAAGTTGGGTCTAATCTGGCATAAAAATGGCGTTTTATTCGCGATTTAATCGCTTCCAGATAATAAAAAATATACCACAGTATAGGTCCTATAGATACCAATATTGTTATCGCATCATAATATGAAATTTTGAAAAACATCCCTTTCAATTCCAATTTTTTCCCTTTCCACAAGCTACGAAACGCCCGACGCGTTCATTTACTCAATTTTACTCTCGCGCCAGTCGCCTTCGAGGTAGGACCTGTGTCGATCCGTATCGCAGCCGCACGACGTCGAATTTCCGATACTTATTTTAATTTCGAATTTGGCGCGCGCGCCTTTGGACTTATATTACCCAGTCAAAAGTATCCACACTGCTGTAATTTGAAATAATAAAAATTGTTCGTTTTTAAACTTTAGTTACTGTTTATAGTAATTAGGTATTGGTATAAGTCAAGTCCTAATTACACAATTATTCTTGCCGTATTAGGGCGGCTTAGAATACTAACCCCAATCCCAAGCCGGATGGGTGTCGTAAAAGGCGACTAAATCCGGCCCGCTGGTGGTAGGGCCCCTCGAGGGATAATATTGGTAATATTGATTTTAAATATTAATTAATACCATTATTACTATTATTATTTCTCCATGGGGTTCGCATGGATAGCTACCACCCTTGAGCATGTGTCAGCCGCCAAACGACTCGTCGTGACGGCTGGGAGCTTGAGAGCCAGTTTTCTTTGTTGAAGTTATACCTACTTTTTTAGGCGTGTTATGAAATAAATGGAAAATCGTTTTGAAAAAATGATTATTATTATATTGTTTTTTGAAGTGAAAACTTTGTTTAGTACGGGGATGATTTGAAATTCAATAAAACGAATGAGTTGAGGGGAGTTGAGTGGAGTTGAGGGGAGTTGAGTGGAGTTGAGTGGAGACTGGAGTTGAGTGGAGACTGGAGTACAAATAAGACATTACTATAATTTCCATGACCATGTTATATGTGTAGTCCATGCCACCCGCGACACGGGTAAATACTTGTAACCTATTGCGGGGATATGAGTGTGGAAGGGTTTTATTATTATTATTATTAGTAACCGTTAGTGGCTCTGAGTTGGGGTGTAAGTATACTTTATTTTGATTTATTAACTGGAATTTTAGGTGCTATAAAATAAGTGATGATATTTTTAGCTTATTTTTGTTTTTATTGAAGTGAAAACTTCTTTAGTACGGGGGTGACTTAAAATTTTATGAAGCGAAACTGTCGGTGGAGACTAAAGATGAGTGGAGACTGACTTGACTTGAGTTGAAGTCAAGTCAAGTGAAGTCAAAAGTCAAACAAAAGTCAAAAGTCAAAAAAGTCAAAAAAGTCAAAAAGTCAAAACAGTAAAAAAAGTCAAAAAAGTCAAAAAAGTCAAAAGTCAAAAAGTCAAAAAAGTCAGTCAAAAAGTCAAAAAAGTCAAAAAAAGTCAAAAAGTCAAAAAAGTAAAAAAAAGTCAAAAAAGTCAAACAGTAAAAAAAGTCAGTCAAAAGTCAAAAAAGTCAAAAATGTCAAAAACGTCAAAAAAGTCAAAAACGTCAAAAAAGTCAAAAAAAGTCAAAAGTCAAAAAAGTCAAAACTAAAAAAAGTCAAAGTCAAAGTCAAAGTCAAAAGTCAAAAATGACAAAAAAGTCAAAAACGTCAAAAAAGTCAAAAACGTCAAAAAAGTCAAAAAAGTAAAAAAAAAAGTGAAAAAGTCAAAACAGTAAAAAAAGTCAAAAGTCAAAGTCAAAAGTCAAAAAAGTCAAAAACATCAAAAAAGTCAAAAACGTCAAAAAAGTAAAAAAAAAGTGAAAAAGTCAAAAAAGTCAAAACAGTAAAAAAAAGTCAAAAGTCAAAAAAAGTCAAAAAAGTCAAAAAGTCAAAAAAGTCAAAATAGTCAAAAAGTCAAATAAGTCAAAAGTCAAAATTTGTGGAGTGGAGTGGAGTGAAGTGGAGTGGAGTAGTAAAACCTACAATTATCATCTTCCCGAAATTTTACATTCGTCTCATTATCTTGAAAACAAAATTTTTCAAGGTTTCACTTCTAACACGTGTGAATTGCAAACATTTTAATTTATTTATTACGTATCTTTAGGTATTTTATTTTAATATTAAATTATTCTTATACTTTTTATCATTCTCAACATACTTGTAAAATATCTTATCCAAAGGGTTTGAACATTTTTGTACGGAACCTGGCATATAACCTACAAGTCCGCCATTTTGAAAATAAAAACTCGTTTTGATTTTGAAGTTGGATAATTTTTGTTAGTATTTAGATGATATTAGTCAATTTTGTATGTAAGTACCTACTTATTTGTGGGTGAACCGATTTTGATGATTCTTTTTTTTATAGAAAGCTGGTGCGTATCATGTGGTTCCACATAAATTTGAGCGAGATCTGACAAGTAGTTTTCGAGTTATTTTGAAGTTGGTTATTTTTTGTTAGTATTTAGATGATATTAGACAATTTTGTATGTAAGTACCTACTTATATGTGGGTGAACCGATTTTGATGATTCTTTTTTTGTTACTTACATACAAAATAGGTACTTACATACAAAATTGACTAATATCTGAATACTAACAAAAAACAACCAAGTTCAAAATAACTTGAAAATTATTTGTCAGATCTCGCTCAAATCTATGTGGAACCACATGATAAGCACCAGCTTTCGACCAAAAAAAGAATCATCAAAATCGGTTGACCCACAAATAAGTAGGTACTTACATAAAAAATTGACTAATATCATCTGAATACTAACAAAAAATAACCAACTTCAAAATAACTCAAAAACTACTTGTCAGATTTCGCTCAAATTTATGTGGAACCACAATAATGATAAGCACCAGCTTTCGACCAAAAAAAGAATCATCAAAATCGGATGACCCACAAATAAGTAGGTACTTACATACGAAATTGACTCATATCATCTGAATACTAACAAAAAATAACCAACTTCAAAATAACTCAAAAACTACTTGTCAAATCTCGCTCAAATTTATGTGGAACCACATGATAAGAAAAGATAAAAAGAATCATCAAAATCAGTTCACCCACAAATAAGTAGGTACTTACATACAAAATTGACTAAATTTAATATCGTCTAAATACTAACCAACTTCAAAATAACTCAAAAACTACTTGTCAGATCTCGCTCAAATTTATGTGGAAGCACATGATAAGCACCAGGCCTTCGACCAAAAAAAGAATCATCAAAATCGGTTGACTCACAAATAAGTAGGTACTTACATACAAAATTGACTAAATTTAATATCATCTAAATACTAACAAAAAATAACCAACTTCAAAATAACTCAAAAACTACTTGTCAGGTCTCGCTCAAATTTATGTGGAACCACATGATAAGCACCAGCTTTCGACCAAAAAAAAAATCATCAAAATCGGTTGACCCACAAATAAGTAGGTACTTACATACGAAATTGACTAATACCATCTAAATACTAACAAAAAATAACCAACTTCAAAATAACTCAAAAACTACTTGTCAAATCTCGCTCAAATTTTTGTGGAACCACATGATAAGCACCAGCTTTCGACCAAAAAAGAATCATCAAAATCGGTTCACCCACAAATAAGTAGTACTTACATACAAAATTGACTAAATTTAATATCGTCTAAATACTAACAAAAAATAACCAACTTCAAAATAAATCAAAAACTACTTGTCAGATCTCGCTCAAATTTATGTGGAACCACATGATAAGCACCAGCTTTTGACCAAAAAAAGAATCATGAAAATCGGTTCACCCACAAATAAGTAGGTACTTATATACAAAATTGACTAAATTTAATATCATCTAAATACTAACAAAAAATAACCAACTTCAAAATAACTCAAAAACTACTTGTCAGATCTCGCTCAAATTTATGTGGAACCACATGATAAGCACCAGCTTTCGACCAAAAAAAGAATCATCAAAATCGGTTGACCCACAAATAAGTAGGTACTTACATACAAAATTTACTAAAATATCTGAATACTTACAAAAAATAACCAAATTCAAAATAACTCAAAAACTACTTGTCAAATCTCGCTCAAATTTATGTTGAACCACATGATAAGCACCAGCCTTCGACCAAAAAAAGAATCATCAAAATCGGTTGACTCACAAATAAGTAGGTACTTACATACGAAATTGACTAATATCATCTGAATACGAACAAAAAATAACCATCTTCAAAATAACTCAAAAACTACTTGTCAGATCTCGCTTAAATTTATGTGGAACCACATGATAAGCACCAGCTTTCGACCAAAAAAAGAATCATCAAAATCGGTTGACCCACAAATAAGTAGGTACTTACATACAAAATTGACTAATATCTGAATACTAACAAAAAACAACCAAGTTCAAAATAACTTGAAAATTATGTGTCAGATCTCGCTCAAATCTATGTGGAACCACATGATAAGCACCAGCTTTCGACCAAAAAAATAATCATCAAAATCGGTTGACCCACATATAAGTAGGTACTTACGTACAAAATTGACTAATATCATCTGAATACTAACAAAAAATAATCAACTTCAAAATAAATCAAAAACTACTTGTCAGATCTCGCTCAAATTTATGTGGAACCACATGATAAGCACCAGCTTTCAACCAAAAAAAGAATCATGAAAATCGGTTCACCCACAAATAAGTAGGTACTTACATACAAAATTGACTAAATTTAATATCGTCTAAATACTAACAAAAAATAACCAACTTCAAAATAACTCAAAAACTACTTGTCAAATCTCGCTCAAATTTTTGTGGAACCACATGATAAGCACCAGCTTTCGACCAAAAAAGAATCATCAAAATCGGTTCACCCACAAATAAGTAGTACTTACATACAAAATTGACTAAATTTAATATCGTCTAAATACTAACAAAAAATAACCAACTTCAAAATAAATCAAAAACTACTTGTCAGATCTCGCTCAAATTTATGTGGAACCACATGATAAGCACCAGCTTTTGACCAAAAAAAGAATCATGAAAATCGGTTCACCCACAAATAAGTAGGTACTTATATACAAAATTGACTAAATTTAATATCATCTAAATACTAACAAAAAATAACCAACTTCAAAATAACTCAAAAACTACTTGTCAGATCTCGCTCAAATTTATGTGGAACCACATGATAAGCACCAGCTTTCGATCAAAAAAAGAATCATCAAAATCGGTTGACCCACAAATAAGTAGGTACTTACATACAAAATTTACTAAAATATCTGAATACTTACAAAAAATAACCAAATTCAAAATAACTCAAAAACTACTTGTCAAATCTCGCTCAAATTTATGTTGAACCACATGATAAGCACCAGCCTTCGACCAAAAAAAGAATCATCAAAATCGGTTGACTCACAAATAAGTAGGTACTTACATACGAAATTGACTAATATCATCTGAATACGAACAAAAAATAACCATCTTCAAAATAACTCAAAAACTACGTGTCAGATCTCGCTCAAATTTATGTGGAACCACATGATAAGCACCAGCTTTCGACCAAAAAAAGAATCATCAAAATCGGTTGACCCACAAATAAGTAGGTACTTACGTACAAAATTGACTAATATCATCTGAATACTAACAAAAAATAACCAACTTCAAAATAACTCAAAAACTACTTGTCAAATCTCGCTCAAATTTATGTGGAACAACATGATAAGCACCAGCTTTCGACCAAAAAAAGAATCATCAAAATCGGTTCACCCACACATAAGTAGGTACATACAAAATTGACTAAATTTAATATCATCTAAATACAAACAAAAAATAACCAACTTCAAAATCGAAACGAGTTTTTATTTTCAAAATGGCGGACTTGTAGGTATGCCAGGTTCCGTACAAAAATGTTCAAACCCTTTGGATAAGACATTTTACAAGTATATTGAGAATGATAAAAAGTATAAGAATAATTTAAAATAAAATACCTAAAGATACATAAAAAATAATAAAAACAAAAATAAGCTAAAATTATCATCACTCTTATTTTAAAGCACCTAAAATTCCAGTTAATAAATCAAAATAAAGTATACTTACACCCCAACTCAGAGCCACTAACGGTTACTAATAATAATAATAATAATAAAACCCTTCCACACTCATATCCCCGCAGTAGGTTACAAGTATTTACCTGTGTCGCGGGTGGCATGGACTACACATAAGTATAACACATCACAATAACAGCCATGACACGAGTACAAATATTTATCTTTCACATAAATGTACTTATAAAATAATTTAAATTTGTACGATAAAAGTAGTGCCGTGCTCCTACTGTACTGTGGTCAGTCACCGGGATCATACGAGTTCAGGCTCTCGGCGCGTTAGCGGTATTTAATTCAGCCGGTCTCGGAACGTCAGAAATACCTACTTCGTTGGAAGAAGAGGGCCTTAAGTGTAGTTAATATTTGCTTTACAAGTTTTTTACGGCATCAGCTGTTTTTGAGTATTCGCGGCTCTTTGTATGTATGACATATAGGTATTATTATTTTTTAAGAAAATAGCGCTCATTGACTGTTTAGAGATTTAAAAAGTTGGTGATTTAAAAGTATATTTTGTGTATTTTTAAATTATTAATTTTAAATAGTTTAGTTTTTGTGGAAAATTTAATAGTAATTAATAAATCATAGCTAGATATTTATTAACTATTAATACATTTAAAATAAGTGGCGCGATAATCAATTCATTAATTAAAATACGTACTTCCTCGTAATTATGCTGAGATAAAAATGAAAAGATAATTGTATGTACATATACTATATCACACATTGATTTAGAAATGAAAAGTTCTCTCGACGGAACACGTAATAGGTAGGTATGTTGCATTTTAACAAACGTAATTAGTATGGAGATTCAATATAAGATTCTCAACTGTGAGCACTGTGACTAAATTATGGTATTCGTGACATGACATATGTAACAAGAATATTTATTGGAAAGACGCAATCACGACCTTAAACTTGCATTAATTCAAAGTGAGAGAGTGCTTACTAATTCCTTTTGAACATAATAATTTAATACGAGTGTTCTTCAAGTAGTCGAAATTCGATCTTTATCATTATCTGTGGAACTTATGAATGCTGATACGAAAATTTTGCATGTTTTCAATCTTATAACAAACAATAAAAACAAATTGTTTGGAAAACGAGAGAGAAAAAGGGGTTTCACTAAATGACTGTGTCCGCGAGAGGGCACCGTAATAGTGTGGTCACATAACTCTTTCGGTGGACAATCAACTCTTCAAACGATTCATTTGTAGAATTATGAGAGGTAAAATTTAAGCTATTTAAATCACATTTCGCCATACCTAGTCGGGTCAAAAGGGAAAAAGTTGCCCTTTTTAACCACAAATTCTACGTTTTAGTCTTAGAATAATAACGCCTAGAAACCTATTGCGAGCACGAAAAACGCGCAACTAAAACTTAGCCATATCTGGCTAAGTTTGTTCCGCGAGCTGTCAGTGCTCATCGTCACGTTAAGTCGAACACAGCTCGCGAAAAATAATTCAAAATGACTGTCTGCACTATAAAGAAGTGTTCTAGCACATCAGACAAACAAAATAAAAGTGATCAAATTTCATTTCATAGGTAAATACTTACATTTTATAGATTTTCTGTACGTAAATCGACTAAAAACAAATAATTTGAAACACAATAACCTATCACTACACAGTGTTGCTAGTTGTGGGGGAAAAATTGCACACAATGTTTTTGTTGTTGGTTCTTAATGTTGAGTTTAAAGAAAGTTGGTAAGTATAATCCTACTAAAAATACAAAGATCTGTTTAATGCATTTTCACAAAAAGGATATGTACACAACGCAACGAAAAAAGGTTTGCGAAAAATACGCCGTGGTGCAGTGCCAGCAAAGGTACCTAAGGTCCTAGATATGTAAAATGCATTAGCTCATGTCAAGCTAACTGCTTGAGGATGGAGCGGCCTCCGGCTGCGCCGTTAAGTTGGTGTTTAGGTACTTAACAATGAAAAGGTAAAATTCAGGTAGCCATATCCTAGACTTCCTAGAGGTTAATTGTAAAACTATATTGTCAGCGATGTCAACTTATACATATATATTATGAGAGATGTTGAATCAAAGCGAAAACTTTTTAAGAAACAGATACAATTACAGGGCTTTTAAATGGGAATGTATTGCTTTAATTTAAGAATGGTTAAATAAATACAAAATTTAAATAGTATGTTAAACGTTTTTTTTTATTATTGAAATACTTATTCACCGATACTTCCTATATCATTTGATATCAAACAGGTTTTTATAGTAGTTGTCATAAATTTTTTTTAATCAGATTATAGTTTTGCGTCTCCTGCAACTAATTTTCGCGAAAAAATACAAACATCTACACAAATATGTTTTGCATAACATTTGTCTATGATTTTTTTGGTTTGATAACGTTTTGTATAAATGTTTCACGAAAATGTTTCTCACAGAAGATGCGTCATAATGTGAATTTACACAATCATACAGGCATTTAAATTTAAACGCATTAAACGGCGGCATTCATCATTAGATTAATGGTTGATAAATTTGCTGTTATTTTAAAAACGTGTAATATATTTATGAATATAATCATATTCATGTTATGTATTTAAAGATCATATCAAACACATGACAAATCATCGCATAACAAAGCAGCACGTTTTCGTGGGTAAACGCCCGATGATGGTAACACTGGAGCCATATATTTGTGTGCGTTAGAAGAGCGTAGATACATACAGCTTACGCACACAAGGATAATGAAATGGCACGCGTTTACGCTTATGTTTTGTTTCAGACGCTACTTCTAGGCGTTATTATTCTAAGGTTTTAGTCTAATTTTTCGAGCTTACTACTCTTACGATTGTAACTGGCGTACATGACTTTTCTCACATATATATAGGGAGAAGAGGGCACAACATGCTTTGAATGGGTACCATGGCCCTACCCTACGTCATAGAGGAAAATCAAGCAAGCTTAGCTTTCAAATCGGTCCAATGTAGGGTTGGACATCAGAGTTTTGGCCTTTACATTTATACTTTATCGTTTATTTATCTCTTTTTTAGTTTAGTACCTAATTACAATAATTATTTTTATTGTGTACAAAAAAAAAATTAACAGAAACTTTAATATTAATTAAAATATGGAAAAAATATATGTCTGTGGAAAAAATATTTAACTTTATTTTCGTAGTTTAACATCAATTTTCGTGAAGGAAATACAGTTGTTTATTTGTTTTTTTTACGTAGCTAGCAACATTAGGTAATATCCTGCTACATTATTATTAAACGATAACATATTGAGTGATACACGTAATTCATAAGCATTATCTTTTATTTTGCATCGATAACTTGATTGAAGATGAAGAAATCCCACACCTAAATAAAAAATACATACCTACTCAGTTCACCAACCCTGAACAAGAGCATTCCTAATCCGAATCAATCCATCTTAAAGACGTCCCATTATGAACGGTGACCCGGCTCGCATTAAGGGATAATAGGTAATGGTATAATAGGCTCTGGACCTTTGTGTCCTCACCACGCCTGTCAATCGAGGCTATGATCGCCGAAAAACATCGACGGAGACCCACCGCAGTATCGGACACTAAATTGAGGTTTATGGTAATCCTTGACAAAGTAATAAAAATCTATTCATGAAACACTGAATTCCGTGCTTGCATTTTGCAAGCAGAATACACTATAGACATTTTGCAGGTGTCGGGAACGCGTTATCGCGCTAAGAGGGGCGTGGCCCATTTAATGCCATTTAACATTAAGCTACTTGTGCAAATGCTTTAAAATTTAATAAACAAAATACTTTTATTTTAAATGCTTGTAGCTCAGTTGGACTTGCATTTGCCTTGCGTGTGTATTTGGGGGTCAGTCGCTGCCGCTGCTAATATAGTTGCATCCGAGTAACTCCAAAGCTTGACATATCAAGAAAACAATTTATGTATAGTCAAAATTATCTAAGATGCCCATAATGATAGCTGCCATTTATTAATATGAACTAACATTGTATGGGCGTCTTTGAGCGAAATGGAATATTAATTTACTTGACATGAATAGTTGAACACTTACGGACAAAGGATTTTTCCAAAATTTGTTAAAAATCCTTACTCATTTGCATTGGCGTTGATTATAAATCATAGTAAACGTTATAATCTAGTAAAAATCCCATCACATCATAATTTATGCAAAATTTATTAAAAATATTTGACGTCGAAACAATGATAGATGAAGAGGCCTAAAACAAAACTGACGCAAAGTGATGTGACGGCCTGAAACCATCTCAAAAACCAATCATAATCGATGCATTACTATAATCGGAATTTAAAAATGAAAATTGATTAATTTAATTACTTCGTTAAAAATGATTTACTTGCATTTGAATTTAAAATTAGGTACCTAAGAATACCACGACGAATCGGATGCTAACAAAGGACATTTTCCATTATGTATGGGCACTTCGCCATCCATGGACAGTAAACTGCAGATAATATATTCTATGTAATTATGTAGCTAAGCTTTTTGCGGTATTCTTTTTTTTTCAACAAAATAATAATTATTTTTACATGAATGTGTGTTACGAAATAAACAAGAATTTATTCACTGTAGTTTTTTCCCTGACGCTCATAATATTATTCAAAATATTATTATGAAACTGAGCCGATGAGTTCTTTCTATCATGATCAATCTTTCTTTCTTTTTCTACTCTTTCTTAGCCGGCAACGCATCAGTGATGCTTTTGGTTTTGCTGATGTTCATGGGCGATGACAGTCATTTACCATCAGGTGGATCGTCAGGTTGTTTGCCGGCTCGGCTATTTCCATGCATATCTAGCAGCATGAGTTGTTAGGAAGAAACAAAAGAATATTTTATTGGAGTCGTAAATACATAATATTGAGAATACGTGGTACTAGATATGTAGCTCAATCGAGGTAGTTGGGAGGTACCTAAATTTAAAACTAAAAAATTAAAACATTACGGTTTTTAGTTTACAATTTAATTATCGAATCGATTAGAAGGTCTTACAATTTTGAATCGATTTGTTGCGAAAATTGGTTTCTTTCGTGAACCGATTTTTTTGTACATCTCTAGTGTCACTGTGATTGCAAACGACAAATTGGGCATCTTAGTTCGCGGGGACTATAGTTTGTTTTACGATCTAGTTACGTCACATAACTGGCCCCTGTTTCTGCCCTTCACTAGATGCATGTTAAACCAAGCGAGTGATAGGTAACTCTGCGACCTGCGTGCAGGCAACTGAAAGTAACACGCATTATCTTCACAATGATATACCTACTGCTTCACTGTTCACGACTCAACGAGCAGGTTGATAGCCGTCACGCGTCGGACAATTTCCCACTAATTAATTCTATTTCCAGGAAATCTGTGCCTTCTTTTTGCGCAACTTGTCAGCGTTCAGTTAATGACGTTCCGGTTTAATTTGCAGAAAAAATAGTTTATAATTAAGTAGTTGAGTTCATTATTAATGGCTGCTATAATTGGTATAAACTATAACAAATAAAATAAAACTATATTTTAAATATAATACCTAATAATAATAAACTTCTCTATGTAGCACAAGGTAAACTGATTTCACTTCCGAAAACTCTTAATACTTATACTAATAAAATACTATTTGTTAGTTCCGTTTCCTCAGGAAAAGAATTACCTATTTCAACATTTTCAAAATTTTACTATTCATTTATTGATTTTTACGATAAACTACTATTAGCTCTCAAAAATGTCACACTAGCACTACAAGAAATAGTGTTGGTTACCCATAGTTATGGTTGTAGATTTAACTAGGAACGTTAAAATGCTGCTGTGTGACAATTTTATTTCCATTTGTCATTCAATAAATTCAGCGGGAGTCCGTCGAATACGCTTTTATACAGAAAAACGTTAGTGAACAGCCTCTGCTAGTCTTTGTATAATGCAGTATTGTTATTTTACTTATTTAATTCTCTTATCGATTTTACTTTGGCAATGATGAATTATCCAAACTGACTACCGGGTTCCGTTTCCAGATCAATGAATGGATATTTTTTATACACATTAAGTGAATAGACGACAATTTGTTTAAGATTTAATTCTGTTTTGTTGAACATGATTGAAAATGGTTGAACAGGACATATTTTTTTAATGTTAAAAACGTTTATTTTATTTAAAATTAAAGTCATTTTTTCCGTTAACTTTGTATTTTCTTGAACCGTATTTTCTTCCGTTGTTTGTTTTATCAGTTTACTTTGTAAGTCTGGATAAATAAAATTATATAATTTAAATTTTTCAGAAATAATGACTAAAACAATTTTATTATTAATTTTAATGAGCAAAACTTGATGATCCTAATTTATCGATCTCACACTATGAGCGTTTAGACTTTAGACCATTCATTTCTTTCTTTTAAATTGCTTTTACCCATTGCTCTGTCTAGCCTCGGTTTAACCGTATTGTCAAAGCATTAGTTGACATAACAGTAGCCAGTAATTCACAGTCAATAATTCCGCGCTACTTGTTTGCACAGGTAATAAAACATCACCTCAATTGTATCGGGGACGCGATCTTAATGTTTTGGCAACATTTTAAAACGACAACACAATATGCCACTAGCGGTATTGTGCAAAAGGCGTTTAGATCTTATCTACACATTCACTTTATGATTTGAGATAACACAGTCTGTCGTTTGAATTCTAGGACTTGAATGCTTTCATTGTGAAATTTTATAAACGTTAAGGTTTATTTATTATTGTCTTTGTTGATTCAATCACTTCTATTGAGAATCATTTTGAGAGTGGCTGCTGGTACTGGTGCTAATTTGATTGATTTATCAAACGTTGATATAAAGGCAAGCCATTGAGTCAAACCGAGTTGATTGTATCAGAAATCATACTGTCATTCTTCATCTTTCTGTTACGTAGATATGTGTTATATGTTATAGTGAGAAATGTGAAATAATCTAATTAATGTAAAAGCAGTCTTAGCCCAAGAAAAAGGAAAAATAAAATTCTTAATAAACGTTCCCATTGGTTCAGTAAAAAAAATTCGAAAAAAAAGCTCGATTTTTATTTCTTATGTGGGCGCCACAATATTCTTGCCTAGGGCATCAGCCGGCACTGTTGATGCGTATTTATAACTATGTACGTGACAATTGCTATGTGAATGTGACAGTTTCAACAATTAGATAACTATGTACTAGTATCTAGGTACCTCGGTCTAGGTACCTTTAATATAAATTTTGTTGATAGCATTAGTCTTAAATCAATTAATATCCGAAGCTATTCACTTTACCCTTGATTTGGCGAGCCAATTATAAGTATCAACGACTCTTGCCTAAATTGCTATTGACGAGGAATTTTTTCAACCTAAGAATTTTGGTTCACTGAATATTACTCATAGCAGTCATAGGTGTATTTAAGGAAATTGATGCGTGGTTAAGAATTCCTTTATCGATTTTGGTATAACGGCAGGAAATGTATGGGTACTTAATACGAGTACCATTGTACTCGAGTTCATATTTCGAAGGGTTCGCATGCTTCCATAGTTCCCACGTCACTCATTGCATACGCAGTTAGTGACGTGGCAAATAATTAAGCCACGGGTGGTCTCAGATACTATTCTGCTTATTGTAATGTGTTACTACTTGTCAAATCTTGAAACCCTTCCGGTAGAACTGGGTAATTAGGATCAACCGTCAACGCTTTAAGATTCTATAGGTAGGTACTTGTTTCCTACCTCTATACTCCATACCTGATGGGATTATTTGTCCATCTTTAGGTCTGTCTGTCACGCGCAATTTTTCCCAAATATACCTACTGGAAGAATTATACGTATATTAATTTGGAACCTATATTTTGAAATATACGTCCTAAATTACTAATATACGTATAATTATATATGTTTTTGGTTTTCGGGTAACACCTACAAACTAACCTAGCCCCGTCCTGTAAAAACATTTTCCTGATACATAAAAGTCTCATAATATTAAATTATGAGAATAAAAATCAAGATTAAATCATTCTATGGATTCATTCATCAGACTTACGTACTTCCGTTTTATTGCTGAAAATGTTTTAAAATTTAATAAACAAAATATTTTTATTTTAAATTCCATATTTATGCTGCCTCCGTACTCCGGGTGCAAATATTTACAAATATAAAATATACACAATATATCACGTAAATCGCCACGTTATGGATTTTGCTATAAAAACATCTTACTTCTTGAACATCTCGTGACTGTCCAAAAATTTGAAATAAATGATTCTGTACTCAATTACGTAACTTTGAGAACGTGACTTGTATTTTTAACGTTCTGAATTAATTTTGCAGTTATTTATATAACACATCGTCTATTGTATTTTAATACAATTTGTCTAGTGAGTAATTGTGCCACTGTGCACCGAAATATAGGACAGTTACTATACAAAAAAATTTATGCCATTGTAATAGTTACGTATATAACTCTAGATGTCTTATAACAAGCGAGCAAGTGAAAAAATAGCTTGATTGAATTATTTTCTTCAGGATGAAAAATGTATTCAAATCGTATTGATAATAATTTCCGTGATGTAGAGGCGTAGAGTTTTGTAAGGCGTATTATTTGTTTCCGGAGTTTAAATAAAAACCCTAAGACTTACATTACACAATCGGATTGACAGCCGTTTTCAACGATATTTATTCGTAATCGCAGGAAAAGTTACTATGTAAAATTACAATGACTTTTGTATAGTTGCTATCCAACTGATCAAAGGATTGTGGATAGATAGAATATTGAGAATGGCCGTAGGTAATCATGGGGTTATAATATTGGATATGAGATTAATTTATATATTCAAGTATTAAGTTAGTATTAGTCTACTTTGCAACAATCCGCTTTTAACATGTATGATGGTATTTACTTTAAAACATGCGTGGCACCTCCCTCCCTCCCACAACGGAAACATGCACTACAATAATTAAACGTATATACCAACATACCTACATACCAGCACCAACACGTGTTTCGCCCCGAAACGGAGCATCATCAGGGTAAGTTGACTCTACGATGGTTAGTCGGAAAACTGTATTCTCTATACAATTTTAACTATATTCAAGTATATAATGATACAATTTCAATTCGTATCATAATAATATGAACAGAAAAATGTAGTAGCACTCCTACAATGATAGTACCTATAAATCCTGGTAAGCCGCTTATTCTCAAGTATTTATATCAGTTCCTCGAATTTTATCGCTTTAAAGCTCTTGGTCTAATAGAGTATTTGTGACTTTTCTAATCAAACAATAAAATTAGTCTAGTCAATCGTTATTCAATACGTCTGACTTTCACTGCTATCGAATTATCACATCAATTGTTGATGTACTAAAGACTATATTTCCGTGTTGAGCGGACTTCCTTTGTGAGATTTAAATGAGAATAGTGGGCTGAGATTAGGGTGACTACAAACAATGATTCCTAAGGGAATTTTGCGATTTGGTTAAACGTAGCAAAATTCAGCTTTTTAGCACCAGAAGGTTGGGCTGAACGTGGATGTGTCAATAAAACAGGACCTTTTTATATATGTAGCTATATACCAACACTTTTTATATATTGATATACTTTAAGTAGAGTTTTGTGTCCTACAAGAAAACGTCTTGTGTTAAGAAATTTTTATATTATTTTAGGATATTCACGTCTCTGTCTGTCTATCTCGCTGTTACATCAAATAAACATATTTTGCGAGTTTTATTTTGTTTTTTGTTGTTTTTATTTTGCCCTGCGTTACTGCCCAACATTATTTTCGCCACAATTTTTTTAGTAAAAATTTCTTATAAACTATGGTCAGTATGGTCACCCTACATTAACATCGAACAAGTCTCTGTGGGCGCATGACAAAAGGTCACAAATCACGTAACACTTTCACGACATCACGACTCAGTGTGACTTATTTATGTTCGCTGTTGTTTAGTCAACAGTAATGAAGATAGACTTCCGACTAAGTACCTACTAGCTTCTACCCGCGACTTCGTCCGCGAGAATTTAGAATTAGATCCAGATCCTACTAAAATTTAGATGTTAGGTTTAGATGTTTGGATGTTTGTGAATTAAACTTACAGTATCCTGCTTTTCATCCCAAAGAATCATTGATGTCGACAGTATGCTTATTATTTCGCGTTCTAGCAAGTTGCTAAGGATTCAAAAAAAATTATATGTCGTGAGGAATAAGTTCAGCGGCAGGCTACCTTAAGAGCTGGCAGTAAGTACACGGCAGTAAGAACAGGCACATCATCGATACCAGCAACATGTTTGTCATTTGGCGTCCCAGCTATCTGTTGAGTGGTCATAAAAATGAAAGGGAACGTCGTAAGGAACTGAGGAATAATTTCAGCCAGCTTGAGAGCTGCTACGCTGGAACAGGCAGGTAGCTTCTAAAAAGGGATAAAATTAACAAAGCGTGTAAATTTTACTATGCGTAGAAAATATAAATAAAGGTTTAATAAAAATTAAAATGTGTGCAATTCACACGTGTTAGAAGTGAAACCTTCAAAAATTTTGTTTTCAAGATAATGAGACGAATGTAAAATTTCGGGAAGATGATAATTGTAGGTTTTACTACTCCACACCACTCCACTCCACTCCACTCTACTCTACTCTACTCTACTCCACTCCACTCCTTGACGACACGACACGACACGACACGACACGACACGACACGACACGACACGACACGACACGACACGACACGACACGACACGACTTGACTTGACTTGACTTGACGACTTCAACTCAAGTCAAGTCAACTCAACTCAAGTCAGTCTCCACTTATTTCTAGTCTCCACTGGACAGTTTCGTTTCATAAAATTTCAAGTCACCCCCGTACTAAAGAAGTTTTCACTTCAAAAAAAACTAAAAAACACGCTTTATAGAAAATCCAACTAAAAAAACAGAAAATAAATTTGAATTAAGAAAGGTGTAATTGTAATAGAAGCGTAGGGTGCTTTTAAAGATATTATCCCTTCTACTCATTGACACCATGCACCTTTATGGGCATTGAAATGAAACGAAACGAAGAGACTCAGTGTTTTACGTACCTACTCCATAGAGTGGCAAGAGCGAGGTTGCCCTATGCATATCTTTTAGTAGCTAAAAATTTATATAGCGTATTAGCGTCCTAGCCACATCGACTATATCGATAAAAAATTACACGATACCGTACCTTCTCAAAAATATGATTCATGGTCCATAAGGTGAATGTGTCATTGTCTGTGGACCTTAGTTATGCAGATGATTTTGCAGTTTGTTATATCGTTAAACTATGATTTAAAATTAAAAGTATGTCAAATTAAGTCTTATCCTGGCAATCATCGCAGGTCATCGCGAAACATCATCATCACGATACCTAAAGTATGAAAGGTATGAAAATATTCATGTACTAAATAGATCCCATAATAAACCAAGACTACATGGCTACTTACCATCAGGTAGGATTGCAATCAAGCATTAACTTATAATTTTAAAAAATGTCTATTTTTCTTGTGTCTGGTTTTGCAGTTACGAACTTGCCGGCGGCGCCGCGGCGCTGCGGCGGCTTGCGTCGATCCTATGTAGTCAACAAAGCGGGCGCGGTCGGTAGTTGGATGGGTGACCGCTAGTGGCAAAAATTTCTTGAGCGTTTCCGTGCTTCGGAGGGCACGTAAAGCCGTCGGTCCCGGTTGTTATCATAAGATAACAGTCGTTAAGCCATGTCAGAGGCCCTCGGGCGCGCGGGCGGTTTGAAAACTTCCGACACTCGGGTTGGCCACTAACCCCTCCACCAATCCACACTGGAGCAGCGTGGTGGAGTATGCTCTAGGCCTCCTGAAGAGGAGAGACCCGCGCCTAGTAGAGGGCCATTAATGGGTTGAAGCCAATATTACGAACAACAAATAGTTTTAAAAATTGTTTAGTTATTTCAATTATTGTTCCGTTGAGGAGTTATATTTTTTTCTCTAATGGTGGTCATACACGCTAGGATAAATCGTTACGATTAGACTGTACCGTTCGAACGGTACCAATAAATCGCTACATGTATGTTATAAAACTGTACAGTTTCGTCCGATTTTTTAAGACAGTTCAGTCGAACGGAACAGTACGAAAATTTCAATTGATTAACGGAATCGGAAGAACTGTGCTGACTGATCGTAACGTGTATGCGCTCGTTCAGTTTTGTCGCCAGTCGCAGTTCGGGTGGACGTGCGCAAATGTGCGTAGATGTAAGTACGTATCATCGCTTCTCACGGGCGTACATAAGTATCTACACGTTTATGTTTAGTACAAAATAGTTTTTGAAAGATAATTAAAACTGATAGACGTTATTAAAATAATACCTTTATTTTTGAAGGTTTCACTTCTACCAAGAGTGAATTGCACACATTTTAATTTTCCTTCAGGGCTGCTAAAATGTCGTCCGTCGAAGCCATCGCTGACACGTGTGCGTCGGCACCGTTTAATGTACCGTCTGATCGTAAAGATTTCTCGTAGCGTGTAGGTATAGCTTGTATGCCTTATACGATAAACTGTACCGCTCGAACGATACAGTCTGATCGTAACGATTTCTCGTAGCGTGTATACCCACCATAAGATACATACATACCATACCTGGCGATGTCAACGATTACTAATGATGACAACATGGACGATGTCAATGATAATAACAGATAATATTTTTAAACACGGTTCAGTTATTCCCTACTGCGAATATAGAAAGCAATTCCCTACGATTGAGAAGCTCACTCATTGTCTCCACAATCCATCATCTCACTATATTGTAATAGGACCAACTTGAGTAAATTCCCAAAACAATTAAAAAAATCATGAAAATCGCTTCATAAACAACGAAACTATTCCTATCTAAAAACATTCCATACTAACGGTTTTGTTCATTAAAAACTTATTGAAAGTTTGTGGTTTTCGGTAAAAAGCACTGGTAATATTATATGCATGCACAGCAATAGAAAAATAAAGAAATCTTGACATAATATTGTGACATAATGCCGATCTTGACGTAAGGCCGACACCACACTTGGATTTTATGAGCATACGCGTTCATCCTACACAGTTGAATAATGATTTGCTAAATAGGTTAAAAAAAAATATAGGTAGATATTCACGAATGTTAAAAACCAAATTTAATGATTTTATGCAATTAATTAAACCTGATGCGGTACACATTATAATATTTCAATCACACCTCATATTGATAGCTAGGAAAACCTTGATAAGCTACAGTATTTCTTCTACGTGAAATAATTATTTTTTTATAGCTCATTGATCAAGCGTTGGGCGCGAGGAACGCTCGACAAACGCTAATGTGAAAGCAGCCTAATTTGGCGTAAAAAATGCTGTGTTGGCTTTATTTGATTTTATACGAGATCGATAGCTACTAAAGCTTCCATTGTATGACAAAAATTATCACAATGTGTCTCACCGCAAATTTTTTTATGTTTGTTAATAAACATATTGAAACAATGATTTTTAATTATTGTAATTTAGTCAATCAGCTGTTTTGAGTTTTCTAATGTCACTGTGAAGACAAACGTCAAAACTGTTTTCCTATTACCATTAAATTTACTTCTTCTCCCTCGGGAACAGATCAATATCTCGGGATAAAAAGTACCCTATACTTTATTCTAGGTATTAAATTATATGTGTGCCAAATTTCATCTATATCCGATCAGCCGTTTTTGCGTGATTGAAACACAAACATCCAAACATCCAAACATCCAAACATCCAAACTCACAAACTTTCACATTTATAATATTAGTAGGATTAGTGGATATCAACTAACAAAAGACAAATTAACAGAAACAACTACGTTGCCAAATATTTTGTGAATATGCGCCCTATGCGTAGCTTACATGCGTAGCTACATATGAAGTGAAAAGAGCGGAATGCGCAATAAACTTATCAAACTTTTTTTTACTATTTTTTTATTAATTTCAAGTTCTCCACGAATTATGTGTGTGGAGTGGTTAATATCAAGGTTGGCTCAATTCCATGGATTACTAATTGCCTGAATGGTGCCTCATATATCACCGTAAATTATGATAAACATTGCTAATGAGTTTATCCTCCAAGCCTAGCGCGACTAATCATCTGTTTCACCTGATGTCCGTGAAATAACCTGTCCAGTGCTACGTTACGGTGTAATCTAACTGATTATATGTCATTAGTATAACTAAAATATTACTCAATTTAGAAAGTATAGTTCTCGTTTTGACTGATCTGATAGAATGGTCACCTTTGTGTAGAAATATAGTGTAACTTTCATTAGATTTAAACCTTCGAGTCTGTATATTTTTGACTTACCTAATACCATGTAAGTTTGCTAAGCAGACTGTCGTACGGTCGTCGACATGCCCGTCTTATCCGGTCATTCCCCGATGACCCCATTGACGAACGAGATTGTCGACTTTCAAAGGCCTTTGGCAACCCCTTTTTCAACGTCGAGTTTTTACGCTCCCAGGGGCGATAGTTAGACAGAAGTACCCCTCTTTTAATATTTCTCTTTGTTTCTAATTAGTCACCCTTTGTAGTCACCGTGTTCTTATCCAGTAGGTAATTAATAAATTAAATCATAATATCTGAAGTGTTCATTATCTTTGGGAATCAATCATACTCGAGTGATAACGATTGATGAAAGTAATAATGATTTTTAGAAGATTTAAAATGTTTTGGTTGCAGTGTCAGCAAACTAGCATTAAGTGGGTCCCTTGCTTCAGTTTTAGCCAGGAACGCGTAGACGCGTTTACATTTTACAGAAATCCAAGATCGGTGTTGCTGCCCATGAATGGTGTGGGAGTTTTATTTTTACTTCTGAGGTATTCCCGAAGCGCTATGACATGGGGTTCTTCAAAAAAGGTGTAAAAAGAGTTCTCCTTCAGGGCCGGCGAGGCATTGGCGATTCCTCTGGTATTGCTCATGTCCACAGGCGACGGTGACCACTTACCATCAGGTGGCCCGTCTGCTTTTTTGTCAGCCCCTCAGGCTATAAAAAAAATATTTTATTGTTTTCATTTTATTGTATTTTAAGAGAATAGTCTTTTTCTCATTTACGATCGAGTTAACTGGCAAATCTTTACTCATTTAATGTAAATAAAATAGGTTCAGTGATATATGCTTTGATTCCCTGTTTAATGAATGAAACCTAAGTTTTTACTAGCATTATCCAGGTAAAGTGGATGTGACTACAGCAGACGAGCCTTCGACCGAAATGAAGGACGCCCTTTATATTCTGTAGGTACTTTGAGCATGAAGACAATACAAGATTATTCTTGTATTCAGAAGAGTTTTAAAAGAAAGTCACCTATATTGAACAGCTTTAATTAAAACAGCCACTAGTATTTCAGAAGTAGTAGGTAAGTAACATAAATAATGATAATTATGGTTACATATGTACAAAATAATAGTAACGTAATATCCATTAAATTATAATAGTACACCAAAAAAATTATGGTCATCAATACTGATAACCAAAAATATTACAAAAAAAAAATCAAGTTATACGTATACAAATCACTATAAATAGTTTAAATTAGGCTTCCGGCTATTTTTATACTTTGTCATTGACGATGGACATTGAACCTGAATATCCCGCTTCATCTTTACACTGAAAAAAATAAAATTGCCAAGTGCGTATTGAAAAACATACAGTGTAGAGTTCCGTCCTGTTCTTCATTCCTTTGAAGTTCTGTACAAAGAAAAAGAGGAGATTCGATGTTTGAGTGTATGGTATGTATATACTTGAGTATTTTTTGTAGTATAAGTTTTTGTATATACAGCAATACTTCGTCATATAAGAACCAATTTTAATGTTTCCATTTTAATTAGATTTTTCTTTCTTTTAACTGCGGATGCCTAGGGTATATTCCACGATTTTCCAGCAGATTGGTAGAAGAGGCATGCAATGTAAATATGCAAGACTGACCATAAATTAGGGTTGCGTTTTATTATCAAGCCACGGAACCCAAAAAACTGTTCGTAATGAGTAACGATGGCGCCGTTGGTCATTAATCGTGTCGTGGGAGATTAATTTGTCTACCGAATCTCCTGACTCATTTCCTTGTATGTATTCTTTATAATCGCTTAATTTGGACTACTGTGACTCAAAAATACGTCATCAAGGCCAAACCTACGTATTTTTACAGTTATATAACTGTACTTACTACATTAAATTTATTTATTTACTGGTCTAATTAACATATTGAAATAACTATTATCTTATAAAAGACAATATTTTTTATCAACAACTGTACACTTATTGATAAAATAATTAAAAGAATTGCCTCATATTTTTAGCATAGGGTCACATTTAAATATTTAAAAGTTGCTCATATTATATACAATACAATAGATAATAAATCTTGCGATGTATTTAGTTTTATTGTTTCATACCTTTATTGCTACATGTGGCCTATAAATTATCCAAGTCCTCATAACCCAAATCTAAGACAAATAGACTTGAATTATTCGGACAATAAAATTTTATCATAATTAGTGAACAGGAAATTAATATTTATACTTCCTACGTACATCAGTTTACCCAAAATTATATCGTTAACCACATAATTGTATCTTTTCGTAATGGTCTGTGTAAATGTCTGTATCACAATAATTATTTCTGTGGTCTGTGTACACATCCGTTGGTGATGTAAGAAAATACTGGCACAAGTAGGAAAAAAATTGCAAAATAGAAGAAGGATACAATCTTGATTGATCGCATACGGGTACTTAGGATGTTGATAGAATAAAAATTGTCTTGCATAAAATTAGTTATGACTGTAGTGAGGGTGAAGATTAAGATTCCAAAAATTAAAAATTAGCATATCCAGACTTAGAATATACGTACAATCTTATATATTTGCATAAAAGAAGTTGATAGAACAAGGAAGGTCTTCTAAAGAATAAGCAAAGATACGATATTGTATCGTTGTGTAAATTTAAATACTCATCCATCACTTTTTAGTAGTTATTATTAAGTATATCAAATACAACTCTTTCAAACCTATTTTCTACAATTGAAGTCTTGCTATTGTTAGTAAACTAAGGACCATTTTGCCGAAGCAAAAGCAAGCAAGATGTTACACTTTATAATAGTGATGGCAATATTGCCTTTACGGCTAAGATATTCCATAATTGACTTTTACTTCATATAATATTGAATGAAATAACATTTACTCGCATGCTGTACAAAATATGTACCAATATGACGGAGTGATTGTACGAATATTGCGTAGTCATTGGAATACCGCAGTCGTCTAGTCCAAATAGTTAACATTGTTGTTTTGTTTACAATGGGTTTTTTGCGTCTATCTAACGGTCTCTTCTATATTTAAAATGAAACCACAAAATTTAATGATGACTGTATTAAGATAGGAACTGTCTTTGTGTATTCAAAACAGTACTTATTAGGGTTCCGCATGTAAAGGAAAAATATGAAAGCCTATAAATTTCTTATCAGCCTGTCAGTTTATATTCGAAAATATTTTATGGATCCCTTTGCCGCATTATTCCTATTCGCACCTTTCTCGTTTTTTTCAAGGTAGTCCAAAACATACCTAGTTACTGGAATTAAGGCAAGGCAACCTAATGACAGTAGATACACCTACTTAAGAGTAGTTTAGCAATTGTGATAGCCTAGCGGTTTGAACGTTGGTCTCCCGAACGCAGAGGCACAGATTATTTATATTTAATAGTATCCTACCATTGACGTAAATTATATGGACGCGCTCTTTCTAAGAAATTTCGTGTCACACTTTCGTGCCACAGAGAACTCAATCACAGAGTCACTATGCGCCCAGTGTTGCCAACACCCTACTCCGAAAGAGATCATGGATACATTACTATAACTGGACATATACCATGGATATATTACTCTGTCTGGATTACATTGTAGAGGTACCTGAGGATTAATTACGTCATAACGGAATGACCATTTTTGTAGTGTTCATCCATTCATCAAAAAAAAAATCAAAAAATCGTTTCTTATTCCAGAATTTACATTTTATTACAATATGCGTGGGATCTTTCCATTTAAGTATATAAAACTTGTGTTATCTATAGTCCCAGGATATATCATTCGATTGTGTTAAAATATTTTTATGTGTGTTGTGCACTTAAAATAAAAGAAATGTATCTTAATAAATTACACTGTAGCCTCATTGAAATATTATAGTGTATTTTTGTAGAAACATCAAAAAGAGGAATTGGCAATTTAAATACTTTAATTGTCGTTTCTTTGTTTTCCAGGTAGGTTTGTGTGATTTAGGTTGTATTTAGTGTAACTCATAATGTATGATAAGCTTAAATAAAACTTTGTTTTTCAGAGCAACACGTAGTTTATTATCAATTCTTTAAATCCCGACTGATTGTCATATATAATCACATTAAGTACTTCACCTTATAGGCCGAGGGAACCTAAAATAATAATAATATTAAGTTACCTAGTCATTTGGTTTAGGCCCATGCTAGGTTCCTAAATACCGTCCCAAGAGGACGAGCTTTAACTTAAAAATTAAGTTTAAATAATAATAATAATAATGATATTATACCTTCTACCATTAATACCATGCACTTGGATTTTCTATAAGTGTGTTTTTTTAGTTTTTTTAAACTATTATTTATTTATTAATTTTTTAGTTTGATTTTTTTAAATGAAATGTAGGTAATTTCTTTCTTTCTTTCTTTCTTTCTTTCTTTTTTTTTTCTTTAAATATTAAATTGTCATTGGTCCTCAATAAGTCCACGAAGTTTGAAAGAAATCTGAGCGTTTCAAGTGAGCCAAAATCAAGTCCAAAGAGAAGTTACAAACAAACAAACCAACAAACAAACATACAGGTGAAGTAATATAAAGCGTTAAAACTTACCTGTGGAAAGTTATCCTTTCAGGTAATGTTTTCGTTTTTTGCTCATAATTTTTGCAATACCGCAATGTACAAGTTGGCATTTTCGTTAATTCAATAGGTACATATAATATCTAAAACAAATAAAGTAAGTCAATTTCATATAAAAGTCACGTATTGAAATCACTTTCTAGTTTCTACCACAATTTCCGCATCTTTGTCCTTTTGTTCTCTCACTCCGCGACGTCTGGCAACTCTGTTCCGTAGTGATTAAGTACTCTGTGTTCGTTCTGTCAAGTTTGGTTCAAGATGTCGGTAATAAATATTTGACACTAAATAATTTTTAAGATTGTAAATAAAAATATAGTTACTTACCGATTATGATTAAATAAAGTGAAATAAAGTTCAAACGTAAATAATGAGAAAGTTTTAACTGTGCACAATACAGAATAATAAGTGTTCTTGAACAGTCGGAGTTTTACGAAAGTGACAGCTATGGTGACAGCACTTGCTCGCAGCCGATTATAGTACTAAACTGAGTTGGCCCCAGTTGGGGTCAACACAGGTGAACAAAATGTAAGTACTGAACAGCCTGTCTATATAATTTACGTCAATGTATCCTACTTGTTTTACTACATTTATGTACTATGTGGTTTTATAATCATATTGGCGTACGTGGGCGGTCTAGCGTGCGAAATGACAATTGAAAAATTGAAATGTGGTCACAAACAATATGTACCTACAGGATTGTTATTCAACAATGACAAACTCATAATTAGGGCTTTTGTTAGATAATTTTTTATAATTTATATCAAGTGTACATAATATAAACAGGCAAGAAAAAAACAGTAGGGTAAACGGCCCAATATCCGTGAAGTTTTGATATTCACGAACTTTGCAGGTCTGTTATGCAAAAACTAATAACCTTAGAAAAACGAGATATATATGACTTGGTAGGTAATTTACTCTAGTTTTCAGATTATTGTATCGTTTCATTTTAGTAAAAAGATTTATGCACAATAATTCGAAAAATATTAAAAATAAGCCTTTTGTCCCAGTATCCGTTAAAGGAGGTGGCCAATATTTACCCCGGAAATGGTTAAAATACGTTTTTTTGTACAAGGTTTTAGTCCTCTGAAAAGACATATTTTCCATTTATTATAACATAACTAGAATTTTAATTTTCTTCTGAACTCCGCCGTGAGTAGTTATAATAAATTAACAATAATAATAAGTAGTATTGTATACAAATATACTTTTACTACCTCCATTGCTATCACCCCGGTCACTCACATGCGCGCAAATGTTTGACATTTTTACGAATGTTTGCACATATGTGAAGGGCGGTTAGGCAAATGGGTTCGCATATGAGTATACAAGCCCATTTCCGCTTTCTCCTACACTTTGTTCACGAATGTTCAATCTTGCTGTTGTTATTATGTTGTGGTCATTCAAATCCATTTTCAATACAAAAAATAAATGGTAGTACGATCAGACGCCACGAACCACGAAAAATTAGGAGATAAATCACCTTTTTAGTCGTGTGCGCAACTGGTCGCACGAATGTGTGGGACGAAGGTTCGAGGTTCGCGCGCTTTGAAGTGCGACAAAAAACCGGCACAGCTTGGAAAACCCCGAATGCATCCAAAACTTCGCATAATCATTCGCGAAGGTCGTCCCACACTTGTGGGTTCGCGTATTCGCGCGAACGTGAGTGACCGGCATCACTGGAGGTTGACAATTGGCTGACAGAAGTGCGAATGTCTACTATATTGTCATTTGCCAAAATAATATTTTTCAGTTTCATTTCTGCAAAATATTAATTGTATTTGATTTTTTGCCATGAGGTGTATTAATTGCGCGGTTGATATTGAGCGCATGGCACGTCACTCCATATCTTCCTTAGCAAGAAACCTGCAATCCATATTGGTAGAGTGGATCACTGCAGTACAGGTATAGCATTTTTCTTTACTATTATATAAGTAGTGCTTACTACGACTAGGTTTACGCGGCAATGTACAATATTCCTGTTTTTTTTTCAATACGTTTAGAAAATAAGTTCTATTTTATAATAGGCACCTAACATGTTTTCTTTCAACTTTTAGGCAAAGGCTACTATACTGTAGATGAGTACATAAATGACAAAGACGCATGGAAATGACCAGCTCTGCAACCAGTTCTGTACAAGCTGTATATTTTTTTGTAATAAATATATCAATGTATTTTTATTTTTAAAAGATGTGCTGAGGAGATTTTTTACAGCTTTTCTTGTCCTCCATGACAAAGCACCTTTGCGAAAAGCTGGTTGATTAAAAAATTACGTGCATAAGTGTATCAATGATACCTAAACGAATAAATGATTTTGAATTTGAAAAAAGATTGAATGCATCACCTTATTTGCCTTATTTGGTACTATTGTTATATTTTATTCCTTAATTTTTACATATGTGTACCTAAATGTATATGATGAAACACTTAATAATATCAATATGCAGTTTTATTTATATTACGTTTGCTTGTGAATATTTACAGATAGGTAGGTGACAAGTTAATACGTATATTTTATTTAGTACTGCTGGTATTTCTTTTTGTAGGAATAAGGTCATAAAGTCATAATTAAAGTAAAAGTCAAACTACAAAAGCTAAAACTGCCCGTAAAAGGAGAATCCCGAGTTCTAGAGATTTTTATTGATAAAATTATCAAAGTAGATATTGTAAGCTTTAATGTAAGGTAAAAATAATATGTGTACATTATACTTCACAAATGGGGCAAATGCCCATACAGATGTTGGCCACCTCCTTTGTACTAGTTTTCGTTAAATAGTCCTGGAATCCGGTAATTTTTACCGCGAATTGAAACTTTATTGCTTGACGTTAAAGTTCACAGAAATGTTGAAATGAAAAATTCATTCCAAAGAAATGTTGAAATGTTCATACCAAAGAATACACATTAAATAAACAAAATATGTATATTTAAGACAAATTATACATACATAGGTAATTCCTTTATTAAATTGTATAATCATTAAATTATTTTAATATGATTTATTTAAATCAACTATCATTAGGGAGGTATTTATGAATCACATTATTTTTGAACTCTTAGCTATGCACTACTTACTGCAATTATTTGTGAAATTGTAACTATTATAACTTTAGTAACAAATAGGTATATCACTAACCTTACATGAACAGTATATTAGCTAGAAAGCACTTAGATACGCTTACAAAATAGAAGAATTGAACTTGCTATCACCTGCGGTCAGCAACACGCACTAGCCAAGCGTGGTGACTACCGGCTAAAAACCCCGCATGATATTCACAAGTCACAAATGAGCCTCGGCCCCCAGTCAACAGGCAGGCAACATACAACACCAGGACACTGTGGACCGACGACAAGGTAAAAGAGCTGGAAGAAGAGAAACACAAGTTATACTGGAGTATTGTGGGTTTATCTGAAGTCCCAAGTTAGGGAGGTGGACAGGATAATACTCAAATCCGGAAACTTGTTCTATCACCGTGAGGGCGAACACCTGTCCCAAGGTGGTGTCCAATTTCTCGTCCACAAGTCCCTCGTCAACAACATTGTGCAAGTTGGCAGCGTGTCGCCCAGGGTAGCGTACCTTACACTCAGAATATCCAAACGGTATTCTTTGAAGGTCGTACAGGTATATGCGCCAACTTCGACACATCCCGACGATGAGGTTGAGGTTGTGTCTGATGACATTAGTAGAACTATCCATACCTCGAAAACTCATTTCACAGTTGTGATGGAGGACTATAACGCAAGACTAGGCACGCGAAATGACAACGAGATGAAGGTGGGACCCTTCGTATATGGACGACGGAACCAATGGGGACACTAATTGCTGGCAAACTTCATGGAGAAGGAGGACTTATTCATGATGAACTCCTTCTTCAAGAAGAAGCCGCATCGCAAGTGGACCTGGATAAGCCCTAATGGTTCAACAAAAAGCCAGATAGACTTCATTCTGGCAGACAAACGGTATATATTTAATGATGTCTCTGTGATCAGCAGGCTTAAAACCGGAAGCGATCACCGCCTTGTAAGAAGCATATTAAATATCGACGTCAAGCTGGAACGGTCACGCCTGATGAAGTCTACGCTATGCCCAACACCTGTCCAAATCCAGGGTTCCGAGAGCTTTTAATTCGAACTACAAAACCGTTTTGCGTGCCTAGAATCATGCATGTCAGTGGACGAGTTTAACACCAAGATAGTAACAACTTTCCACGAGGTAGGGTCGAGGGTTCTCGCAGAACAAACCCTCGGTCTAGTGAAGGACCAACGAGAACTATGTGTGCAGTACTGCAGTGTCAGACCTCTATGGCGGAGTACAGACGGTTCAATGAACAGATCTCCAAGTGCAGGCGACGCGATTTGCGAAAAAACAACGCAATTCGCCAGAGATCTGTCTATTGGGCAAAGTCAGCTTACGAGGTTGAAGACCGAGCTCGGTACCTTAGTGTCATCGAAACCCGAAGTTCTGAGTGAGACGGAGAGATACTATGGATGGTTGAATGCCTGCTCTCAAGCTCCAGCTCCCCTCGAGGAGAGCGATAAGCAAGCCAAACTAGCCCGACACTACACAGAAGAAATCCCGGACGTTAGCCTGTATGAGATTAGAGAGGCTCTCAAGTAGCTTAAAAACAACAAGGCACCGGGTGATAACGGAATCACAACTGAGCTGTTAAGAGCTGGGGGGAAACCCTCTCTAACTCTTAGCAGCGCTCCGAAAGCTGTTCGATTCCGTCATTAATACTGGGACTACCCCGGAAGCGTGGAGCAGAAGTGTGATGACTATGTTCTTTAAGAAAGGGGATAAGACCCTTTTAAAGAACTACAGGCCCATAGCACTTCTGAGCCACGTTTATAAGCTGTTTTTGAGAGTGCTCACAAATCGCATTGCACGCAGACTTGACAACTTCCAGCCTCCCGAACAAGCAGGATTCCGAAAAGGCTACAGTACCATGGGCTACATACACACACTGCGGCAGATTATACAGAAGACCGAGTTGCCCATGTGGACTATGAGAAAGCCTTTGATTCTATCGAGACCTGGGCAGTACTAAATTCTCTTCAGCGGTGCCGGATCGACTACCGGTATATCGAGGTGTTGAAGTGTTTATACACATCAGCCACCATGACCGTCAGAGTACACATCACAGCAACGAACCCCATCAAACTGCAGAGAGGTGTCAGCCAAGGGGACGTCTTATCCCCAAAACTGTTTACCGCTGCGTTGGAAGACGTGTTCAAGCTGATGAAGTGGAAACGACTTGGCATTAACATTAATGGCGAATACATCACACACCTGCGATATGCCGATGATATAGTCATCCTGGCGGGACCCTGGATGAACTTGGTACAATGCTCGGGGACTTGAACAACGGGTGGGTCTTAAGATGAACATGGATAAGACGAAAATCATGTCAAATGTCCATGTCACACCCGTATCGGTTGTTGTTGACGGCGCTGCTCTCAAAGTTGTAGACGAGTACATTTACCTGGGCGAAGTAATCCAAATGGGTAAGTCCAACTTCGAGAAAGAAGTCACTCGTAGAATCCAACTCGGATGGGCTGCGTTCGGAAAACTAAGTCATATCTTGTCGTCCAAAAAGTTACCTCAGTGCCTGAAGTCAAAGGTTCGAGCAGTGTGTGTTGCCAGTGATGACATACGGATCCGAGACGTGGTGCTTCACTATTGGCCTAATGCATAAGCTTACAGTCGCCCAGCGGGCTATGGAACGAGCTATGCTCGGCATTTCTCTACGCGATCGAATCAGAAATGATGAAATCCGTTGACGAACGAGGGTGACCGACATAGCTCAGACAATTAGTAGGCTGAAGTGGCAATGGGCTGGCCACATAGTTCGAAGAACCGATAACCGTTGGGGAAGAAAGGTCCTCGAATGGAGTCCACGCCTCGGTAAAAGGAGCACAGGATGCCCCCCGACCAGATGGACCGACGACCTGAAGAAGACAGCGGGTATCCGCTGGATTCAGAAGGCTCAGGACCGGTCAGAATCGCGCTTGTTAGGGGAGGTCTATGTCCAGCAGTGGACTTGCAAAAGCTGATGGATGGATGGAGACTTTTAACTGAAACTTTCAATTGAAAAATGATTTTCTTCTTCCTTCGACAAAACTGTACCCGGTCCCTTGGAGCAATTGACGGGATAGAGACCACGGATTATAACATGCAACGTTGACCGTGGGATACCGTACTGCGCGTGGCAGCAGCTTAAATTGAGGTCCCTTTTTTGACTGCCTCCATGGCTTTTAATACAGCCTTCTGCTTCTCAGTCTTAGCTGAAATTAAAAAATGAAACATTTCTTGCAAGTCTTGCCACATGCCTTAATCTCAGCTACCAATGATATTATAGAAATGCTACAGGAAAACGAAAAAACAACCAAAATAAACAAGGTAGGTAATTATTATTAATTCCAAGGAATGTGAGACTTTAACTCAAGACAATAAGGACCATGACAGGTTTAGGAGCAACTATTAGTTCACGAACCAGTATCCGGCAGAAAAATATACAGTTTCAAGATAAAATGAGACCTATGTGAAGGCAATAAAGTTCAATAAAGATAGTTTACCGGGTTTTGGTTCAAGTTTGATGCGCGTACCAATATCCGGTAGAAAATGTACGTTTTTGCCGGGTACTAGGTCAAGTAGGGATTTATGAGTACCAATAGATGTGAAACGCAAAAATATTAACATTTTAATTAGATTCACGTCAACTTGTAGGTTAGATCGCTAGATAATTCATTCAAATATTACAGTAATGTAATCCTGTTACCGTATCGTTATCCGCAGCAGTATGGAAAGCTCAACAATATGACGCGGTGACGTCCTAGTTCAGTAACAGAACTTTGTATTTTTGTAAAAAAATCCTATAACACAACTTTCATGTCAAACAGTTTCGACGCTATTGCACTTTTTAGACAGTTTTACCATAGCATTTGTACAAAATATTACCAAGAATATGTTGCCATTAACAAACTTTAATGTAATATTGGTAGAATGGTGCACTGATAGAAAAACTGACTAGTTACCGGATACTCGGACATTACCGAGAATACGTGCTTCTACCCTACCATACTCGTAGATTTTTTTTGTTTGTTCAGTAGTTACTATTGATAAGCTCTGGAGTTCAAATGTTTCCCAAATTGAAATACATATTATAAGGTTTATATCGTGTCGCTACGTATATTCTGTAAATGCTAAAAACTGTTCTCTTTACCTGGTTAGCCACTAACGCCTGTCGCCTACATGGACTGAAGCAGATATTGCATCAATGCATATTAATCTAAGTTAGTGTGCTTTACCATCCAAGGCTTCATTACTGCTTACCATCAGGTGGTTTTGTGGTCAAGCACTAACTTATTCGGTATAAAAAAAACACTAAAATTAGAACTGTCCTAGTTAATCCATCAAAAACCTTTATTAAAAATATAATTGGTTGTTAGGTAGGTACTACCATTATACCAAAATAGAAAAAAATGGATTATAGGCTTCAACAACAACAAAGCCCAGCTATTGTGCTTAAATAAAATTAATTGTTCTCCATTTTGACTCGGTGACTTGTCGTATCGACAACGAACAACTAAAAGCGAGTTACGTTTGTTAATCCGAATTAAACGAAGGCTCATGATCACACCAGTATTTAATATTGTAAACATAGTTATTTGCGTTATTAGTAAGAACTTTAACGCAATATTACCGGCTCATCGAGTAGCTTTGAGAAACATTATCCATATCTTCACAAAATAACAACCGCACTCCAAATTTGCCTTCCTAGGTAATTATTAAATACATACCTTGTTGAAAACGAATAAAAATCCACGCACAAATTTTCAAGTTTTTGTTACAATAGACTTTTTCCCCTGTAAATGCAATGGGCTTCACATAAGGATGACATTATTATTATTATCTTGGCAAATACTATTATTATTATTGTCTCTAGTTCTTTCTTTTTTCTCTCTCTTCTTTCTCTCTTTTCTCTTTCTTCTTTCTCTTCTTTCTCTATCAACATCGCATCGGTGATGGTGGCCACTTACCATCAGGTGGAACACTTATATCTAAGAGTATACTAGAGTATACCAGAGCATGTTTCACATCGTCACACGCTAATAGTGAAGCAAGTTCTTATAAAACTACGAGTAGAGTCTGACGGACATTGTGACGTAAGAATAATTCGATTAATTCCATAAGTTTACCCTCACCCTTTCTACAATGGTGTGTAGCCAGTACAGAGATAATTCTACAATTAGACCCTTTCTCCTAGATGAAAAGATACCCCCTTTACTCTGGTATTGGGTATTGCACCCGATAATAATCTCAATTGCAATAGATTTTAGTGCTCTTTTCCTTTGCACGAATTATAAATCTTGCTACCAGTCCAACGAGTTCTCATAGTTAATAGGATAATTGGAGACGATGTCTTATATTGTGCATTTTTAATTCTATGCACAAAAGGTTTTGGGAACTATTCGTGTTATACGTGAAGAGAATAATAATACTTTTTTGTATGTTTGTGCGGACTACTGTGCGGCAAAGGCAGCTTTTACCGGTTTCTGAAGAAGCAGTATAAGTACAAAGAATCATGCTTTGATGCTTCTATTGCCCGTATTGATAAACTGATCTAGGCACAAAAGTGCGATGTTGTCTAATGTCATTTTTACATAGGATTTGACATAATTCACCATCTCAAACCGAATCTTGAGCCAAATCCTGAGATCGCAGAGATCTTTAAATCGCTTGGTCCCCTAAGTCCTAGTTCAGACTGTGCTATCAGTCAGTAACAGCGTTCTTAAGTATGACGATGACCAGGCATGCTACAACAAGATAAACATAAACATTATATTCACGTTGTAATCAAACATTAGGGTTCCTCAATGATTACATTGATCCAATGCGGGTGTCCCATGTCCCACCAGATGGCAACGAGGACAGGAAACAACGCTCTTGATTGATGATATCTGAACCCCATCGTAGGGCCCATGTGACCGGGTACACATCGAACATTGTTCGAACAAATGAGGGCATCATTAGAACCCATTAAATGTAATGTTAAAATTAAAAATATTTATTACGAGTAATCGCCCTCGCTTTGCTTCGGTTTTCTTATTTTTTTACACCTTGGGTTACATTATTGGAGTTTTATTAAGGATCCCTAATTTTTTTGAAAATCTAATATAGCCTATGTCACCCGGGGATAGTGTAGTTTCCCGACAGTGAAATCGGTTCAGTAGTTTCGGAGCGTATTCAATGCTAACAAACAATCAACTCTTTCCTCTTTATAATATTAGTAGGTATAGATGACCATTAATACTGACGATTAGAAAATTAAAAAAAATCTAATTTGAATTAAGATATCGTCTTGATAACCCAAGTGTTAAAAAAATATGGAGGCTGTGAGATGCCATTGTTTGAAAATCAAAAAAAAAATCGAATAACGCAATATGGGTATCAAAATAAAGAGCTCACTCTGGCAGCCGGTTTTTTAAATTTTTAAATTTATAGTACTAGTTTGTAAGTTATTTAGCAAGATTGCTCATCTACTCATAATTATTCTTGTTTCCTCAACAATCTCACATAGTAAATGACGGTGAACTCCAAGCTGGCAAGCGCAATAACTAAGTAAATACCTAGGTGCTTAAATAGTAACCACCTAATTCAGACCAATCGCCAGCCAATTGCAATCTTTTTGCATCCATTCACTTTTAACAGATCACTAGTATTTGAGCAAAGCAATTGTTCGTAGAAAAACGCATTTGTTAACCACAACATAACTGACCTTATATTGGTGACCTTGTGAGCGGGCACCGCAAAAACCGTGGCCAGTCACTCGAACGTGACTCATTGACCAGCACTCGGTCCACTTGCCAATTATTATGGCCTGTTGGGTTTCAACGCATCTATAACCTGGTTTTAATGTCAGAGAAGAAATATCAAATGTATTTTAATGGAAATCGCCAACTGGGTCATGATTTGTCGGTAAGCGGGTACCTAATCGTTGTAAAAGAGTAGTGACATCAGAGGATCAGTGACTGCTGTCGAATAAGAAGCAGTTGGTGACGCCCCCGGCGGTGATCACTTACCATCAGGTGACCCGCCCGTCTACTCGTTTGCCTGATCAAAGCATAAAAAAACTATTAGAGCTTATCTTTTATATGTACCCTGTATGTTATTTCAGATCACGCTCTGCCTGTAAGCCGTGCTGTGCTGTGTGTTGTCCTCACAAACAACCTTTCACATGTATAATATTAGTAGTACGTCGAGACGTAAGGAGCATCATCTATCTTGTGTACAAGCCAGCCTACTATTCCCGCGGTGCACTCTTCTGAACAGCAGACGCGGCTATGGCCAGTCCTGATGAGGGTCACGGGGCCCTGTCCTATCCCGCAGTAACTGCTTGGTTAGATACCGACTTCCTAATTATTCCTAGCTACAATTTCCTAATTATTTTTACCTATTACTCCTATTAGGTATTTGTACAAATTAGTTAAAAATTATTCAACATGTCTATTTCAGTTTTAATTCAACACATCTTCAGATTGAATCCCTCTCCAAATCCCTGCTTTATATCCCCGCCCGGCGCCGCTTACATTGTCCATGCCCGCCGTATCCTTTGTCAGTTTTTTGTAAAGATTGAATTACGGGCTGTGAGGGTGAAGACCATTCGTCACAGCCGCATTCCAAGTGGTAATTTGGTGGCATCAAATTTATCTTCGTTGTGTTAGAGAAGGATAGGTTGTCTAGTAGCTCGTGAGGTAAAAGTACGGCCAAGTTTAAAATGTTTTTTAGGAATATTTTGATATAATTTTCGTGACCAAATCGTAGATACTTGTAGGAGTAGGTATATCATGAAACTTAATACATTTTTTATAAAATGAGACAATGACAGTGTTATCTAGGCATACTTGGTACTTGTTTTTTTTTGTGAGTATTATTCTAAATTCTAATTTTTGGATTAGGATTAGGAAGCACCAATAAAGATTAGGTACCTACGCAATTAGTACCTATCATGCGAAATATTTTAATAAGTGAATATTGTAATTTTTTATTGTACCTACTTTATCTATTTTTTAAATATCTACATATTTAGTATTTACCGCGCTATCAATGCAAACCACAGCTAGATTAGAGACGGAAGCAAAACTTGGCGTGATAAACTGTCGAGTGTCGACGCACAATCTGTCTACCTACCGGACCGAATGAATCGGATCATATTTACAATGTTCTATTCAGTCGGATGAATGGCGGTCAGCGGAACCCAACACCAGAAGCGTAGCTCGAGTCGGTTCACACTGGCGTCTATAAAATAAGCTTATTTCAGTGCGTAGTTAATTTGTTTACATGGTGTTCTGGAGCTACGAGTTCATCACTTTTATAACAACGTATACAGTTTTGGAAGGCGTGTTTAGAATCTATTAACAGCCTAAATTATAGCACGGATTATCTTATTATTTTTAAGGCGCCCTGGATCATCTTCTACTTACTAATCTGGGCCAATGAAGATTGAAGGCGATAGGATTCTTGTAAACTTTACACTATAAAAACTAGTTACTGTTTTTTTTAATTAACTATTTTTAAAAATTCTATGATCCACATGAGTGATGAGACATATACATATATGTAGGTACATACACACGCTACCGATATCTTAGACAGCATCAACTCATTATCTAAGAGTTTGTTATTGCTCAGAATAAACTTGGCGTTTTTTTCCACAAAACCTACTTAAAATAAAATAAAATAATACTCTACAATAAACATCGACACTGCACATTCCCGAATTTCCCGAACATTCATTGTGTCACGTTAAAACATATGGCATATACCTTCCTACATAGACTTAGACAAATACGTGGAATCCCTATAAAATTTAAATAACAGTAATTAAAAAAGATACAGTTACATTGTCAATGACCGCTGAATATGAAAAGCAGGATGTTAGACTATATTCATAACATGTGAGACTTTCAATGGGTTCTCATCGCATAAGGATATTTTAACTGTTAACAGAACGGTAACCTCAATTAAAGTTATAGTTACGACAGTTTTACATTTAACCTCTAAAGTAAATTGTTGTAAGTCACAATGAGAGAATTGTGAGATTCTAATGACTGTCACATAAAGTCATATTGTTGGCAATTACGACAGCCTGCTAGTTGAAATATTTATATTGTTAATATTAAGCGCTATTTGCAATTTTGTAAACGAGTTTTTGATATGCTAGTTGGTTGGTTATGGTCTATAAGCACGGTTCTGCTTCATTAATGATAATTGCCCGGAAAACTATTATGATGTATAAATTGCTGTATTTAAGACTGCTACCTAAATATGTATATTGTATAGATTTAAACTTTTATTGACCAGTGCGTTTAGGTGTCCTAACGTTACTAACGCCCCAACTCAGAGTCACTAACGGTTACTTAAATCGCTCCTAAGACATAATTTGTATGGTGATTCTTTACTAAGGAATGATTTAAGTAATCGTTAGTGACTCCGAGTTGGGGCGTAAATGGAACTTAGAAAATTCAGACATAAGGATATTATCCATAAAAGTCCTAAATTCCTAATTTACTGTTGCAAACGTAATGGAATAAAACTTAAATCACTTTTTGTTTTCAAATCAATTACATTAAAATGAGGATAGCAAACTAACTTGCAGCGTCACCATCCCCTGCCGCCTGTGAACTATCATTCATTATACTCGAGTACCATTCTACAACCAATTAGGTCTACAACCTACAAATCTACAGGCTACACCTTCTACTGGCCACAACTTCTAACTACCCTATTTATCTTAAATATTTTAATATTCCGGCCGCAATCATGCCACAAGAATAATATTTTTGCAAACTCAGCAAACAGCAGAAATCCTGAGATATAGTCACGACAAATTCCCAACTTATGCACTTGGTTTATGAAACCCAATATTTTAAGTAGGTAGGTATCAAATAGGTACTAACTATTGGTCCTATTCTAGGATCTAATAACTTGTTTTACGTACGTTTAATAAAACAATTCCTAAACTTAACTTGTTATCGATTTTATATATTGTTTTAACTCAATTAGCTAACTATAGTAATTAAGTCAAAAATGATTCATTTCGCAACCACGCTCATTGCAATCCATTGACGCATTTGTTTTATCATTTTCGGAAGCGCATCAGGAATTTTATCTTTAGTAAGGAAGCCGGCATTCCACTTTCGTTTGTAAGACTTCTAACAATAGTGAACACAATAGATACTTAGTTAAGTTTATTATATTTAGATTGTTGTATAACAATACACCATAACAAAAGGCTTGCAGTGATTTGAGCGTTTTTCTTCCGCCCGGTAGACTTTAAAATTGATCTTTTTTTGTCAAAATTGCGTAAGTATGTACAAGGAATTGACTGTCACTTTAATCAATGAGGTCTGCACACTTGGCGAGTACCGGGTCTTGTGTGTACCTAGTATGTAGTGTTGTAACCACTGTAACACTGAAATGTCAGTGGACCAGGATGTAACTCTTCTCCAACCTTTACTGGTAATCCTTTCGAACATTTTACTTACTCATCTCGAACAATACGTGGGCAGGGCTGTTAGGTAAGTCACGTGACATCACCTCAAACCACGCCACGGGTAATAGATAGTAACAATGAGTAAGCGTTGCCAGAAACATTTTGCAAGAGAACGTTCTTTACAACATAATGTAAGCGAAGGACACGACGCGAGCTACACCGACCTTTGCAAATTGCAGCAGCACTGAGTGACATTTCGTCTGCCTATTATTATCGAAAACTGTTCAGTACCTAGGTACTGTTTATCTGTTAAAATATGTAATATGTGATTTAAAATGTATATTTGCTCAAGATGGTATTGAATGGCTGAAATGAATCTGTGTGAGTTCTGCTTTTATTAGGTAAGTCATTTCACACAATAATACATGCCAATGATAGTATTCTGCGGTTCTACTAGTAGGACCAACGGAATATTTCCTGTGAGAAGAAGGGAAGGTACTACTAATTTCTGAAGAATCTGGATTATTGCAAGCAGATTTTCCCAATGTTTTTACAACAGATACTTCCACCAGACTGATTTGTAGTTTAACCAGCACGTGCATGGCCGTTTATTGTTTGCAATAAGAAACATATTCACTCTCAAACAAAGCGTGACCTACAACAATAGCTTCTATTAAAATTGTCTCATGAACATTGTGCAAAAAACGCCGGCCACTTCTTAAAGTTAAAATGAAGCAATATTTGTTAACTACAACTATTATTGGTATATGGAGAACAATTAAAATAATGAAAGACAGCGTTTAAGGTAATACATTTCATTTAATTTTATATTAGGTAAATCTATTACAATACTTTTAACAGTCTTAAAACAAACGACTTAGTGAGACGTGCGGCGATCTACGCCAGTCTTCCGATATCTACAGTATTTACAACAAAATGTTCAAGCGCAAGTGAGGGAGGCGAAGGCGCGCGGCACGGGGTTGGGTGGCGCACTATAGCGTTGCACGCTCGAGCAAGTACCCGCACCGCGCGCCACTGCTTCGAAGAACTGCCTCAAATCGCTCACTGACCTCGTCGGAGGCGCCTGCAAGTCGTGCAGCGACGCCGCCCGTCGCGGGGTCGTTTCAACCACGGTCATCGGCCGCGCCAACTGCTCACTGCTCCGAGCCAAACTCCCACCACTCTGCGACAACGATTCGAATAACGCACGCCGCTCCCGTACCGGAACGTACTGGGAAACCGCCTCGTGCGCGTTAGGGGAACAAGATCTTGCGCGGCTCTCCGCTGACAAGGCCTTCCGTCTCGCTGCCTCCAACGCATATCTTCCCCGCTCGGCTCCACCGGCCGAGCCCTCCCATCTCTTCAGATACCTGTGCCGTCCCAATCCCGTCTCACCGAATCTCGTTGATCGCGGCAGGGTGTGGTGAAGTGGCGGACTCGCGTTTAGCTTGCTGCAATTGTCGCATTTGATGACCTTGGCTTTCCGAACCGGCGCGTCTACCACGTCGATAGTCTTTAGAGCGTCGAGGGATAGTGAAAGGTCTAGGCTGCGATCGGACGATGAGTCGTAGTCGTCGTCTTCTACGACGATGCCCTCGTCTGTAGCGGCGGGCGAGTGGTCTCTTCGAGGTATCGAGGTTTCGGAAGAAGTGAGCAGCCTTCTTCGGGCTCTCGGCGGCGGCCTGGGAGGACACGCGGGAGTATCCTGCTGAGAAGACTCCTTCTTTGGTTCGCGATTTGAAGTATCTGCGGCGGACAACACGTCCAAAAACCGTACTTGTGGTAGCGGTGTCTGACCAAGTATTTCAACGCATAGAGCTCGCACCCACCTGGCGTACTCCGTCGCATTGCATGCCTGTAACAATAGTAAATAGGGTTACCGAAATGTAAACACAAAAACAATTTATAGCTTCATCCAGAACGGGTTGGTTTTGGTTGTAGTAATTTGAATATTTATAATAATAGTTAAACCAAGGGGACAGTTAAGCTTTTTATCGGAAGGAGCTAGCGTGTCTATTATTTCTGATACTACAATCATGTTAAAACCGCTTCTCGTATCTCAACGTGTTTCCCTTACGTGTCAACACCTTCGCATTCTAGCCCTTCTTATGGTAAATATACCCATCAAAAGGTCGTGATTTACAAAGGGCGATGATTTACGGGTGTTTTGCTTTATAGAAATCTATTAAACTGAGCGAATCGTGAGAAAGGCGAGTTTTTGAGGGGCCCAACGTCTTGCAAGACGACGCTCTTTTTCTATTCATACACGTCTATAGAGGATAAATTTCTGTTCACGAACAGCTGATCGTGTCTATAGTTACTACGGATTTAAATAGTAATATCTGGATGACCGAGCTTTGCTCGGTAATTTAATATTGTGTCGTTGAAATTAAATTGCCTGAAAACACAGATAAAACGACATTTTCTAAAAATGATCCTATCTAGATCGATTTATCGCCCCCGAAACCCCGTGCACACTAAATTTCATGAAAATCGTTGGAGCCGTTTCCGAGATTCCGAGAGTAGACATATACAATAATTCCTCGTTTAAAGGCATTAGATACACTTTACTGGTAAATTGACAAGGTTTTTACACTAAAGTTATTACTTACGGACTTTTTGATAGCAATTATGCCTAGTAGTAGATAAGATTCAAAACAGCCAAGACGATGGTGATATTATAATTACATATAGTATATTTGTATAAATAACATAGATTTGCTCAGCATATTGTTTTGTAGATCCAGTTAGATGTTTGTAAATCAACCAATTGCTATTTAGTATAAATGTTATTAAAGTTATTATCCAATGGCTGCCGATACATAACAAAAGACAATAATTCAATCATATTGCGTGTAACGAATCATCTTACATCTCGTGTGGGTGTAGTGGTACTACCACTATTACACTTACCGTACGCTGGTCATTGTCTAACAATTACAATGGCTCATAAATAATTAGCGACGGATACTGTTGATCTACATGTTACGTGACTGTCAATGTTGTCGCTAACGAACTGGTTATAATTAATTATGCATGGAAAGAATTAATTGGTACTATTGGTAGTGTGAAGTCTACGTCATTTGCCTCAAGCTGACAAGCGAGTAATTGATTTTGTATGCGTTTTTGTCTAATACACTATTTTATTGTTCATGGACTATATTCGAGCAGGCTGTTGACAAAATCTGTGTTCCTTGAAAGAGATTTGTTTTATCGTCATTCCATTCATTAACGATTCTAAAAGAGTAGATCGAACGAGAACTTCTTTGAACGGCAAAATTGCAGCTTAATGTGTGACAGTATGACGCATGAATAAAAAAATATCTTTACCAGAATACAATGTAAGAAAGGCTAATAATTTAAAAAAACTGTAACTAACATTACCAGTAGCTCATTCAACAATGATTAATTTCTCATTTTGATTGACTTGTATTAATAAATGAAAAACATCAATAGAAGATTCATAGTCAATAAAATTTATAAAATCAACAACAATAAAAAAATCTATCAACTCACATTATGACTTATTTTAAAACAATGTTAATTAGACTTGTTATATTACTATTGCTAGGACCCACATATTTAATTAATCCTTGGCAAGGAGAGGAATGTGAAACACCGCACATGTGTGTGAGGACTAAGCAGCTTACACGTGAATGAGAATGTATAATTAAACTTCAGAATCAAGTAGGCACTTCGTTTTGTTTGCGTTTAGTGAATATTTAATATAGAAGTTAATTACCAACTTCATGTAGTGGCATTTTCATTTATTAGACGAAATTCAAATTTTAATATCATGACGCCTTCACGTGGTTGGGTACTTCAAAATTCAAATGTTTCTTATTCGAGTAGTGCACTGTGGTGTCTTTGTGAAGTGGTTTAATAAATTAATTTGCAGTTACCATTTGATTCATGTATTTATCATTATTTATATACCATACATGTATTTTCATAACATCGCTCAATTTTTCAAACACAATGCTCTGTTTTTACAAGCTTTTTTCTTTTTACTTCCCGATGTATGAAAGGCCGATAATACTTGACATTGAACCTGTCTTTGTACCATTAAAGGTACTATAATGATTCAAAACTTGTAACTAAACAAATGAAATGAATAGTTCAAAAAGTTATAACAGAGAAATGCATCAACATGAGTCACATTCTAATGGATTGAAGATATGCTTGCGTGCCAGTTATCAAGGAATCGATGGTTGCAATACGGAATGACATGAACATTAACAATTTGTTCGCTCGTCTATCGGGGAGTGACATGCGGCATGCTTAAGCTGACCATTTTTCTGATCACTGAAAGCGGGACGTGCACTAAAAAAAGGTCATCGGGCGCCTTCCTGTCAAAGTCTGTCTGGAATTTGGTATACAATAATTACTATTTATAGCTAAAAAGCCTTATGCATGCTACCAAACCAAATTCTTACGGACAGTTTATGTCTATTATCAATCTATTCGTAGCATACTTTAGTTTAATTCCTTTCTTTATTGTTAGTATATAGATACAAAATATTTGTATCTAGTAATTTTACATTGTACTCCGAGGTGGGCGTAAACAGTTGCAACACAGTTTAAACTATATAGCTGCTATCATTTGTAAAATTGTTTTTGTTTTTAATAAATCTTTGAATGTTTTAAATCTTTAGACCTTGTTGTTTTTACTTACTTATTCATAGTAGGTACGCAATAAACGATAATGTCTACTAGCTATAGATTAATTTATCTTAGTTTATTACCAAATATAGTTACAGCTTTCATAGAAAGATTTATCGATAGATAATGGGTTCTAACTTCTAACTTTCTTTAGCTAAATAGCAAAAGAACCTTTAAATACATTGTTATGACGATTGTTTGTGATTAATGAACTAGAAATTGAAGTATTAAAATTTGTAATAAGCATAGAGCTTACAATGTTTAGTACAAAAAAGTATTTTAATAATAAATATGTGCAAAACAACCCTTTCTGTTGCAGCGTAGCAACTTCTGCATTTATATGTATTCTGTAATCCAGCAGTCACTAGGGATAAGTACCTACAACGAATGTATTAAGTGAATCACACTCGACTACTACGGTACAACATATTGATCTAATTACAGCTCATGACCTCTTCGTTTTAAGATATGTAAACGTGTTTCTATGTGGCGTTAAGTGAAAATGAAATTAAATGCTAAAGCCTATTGGATTTAGTCTGTTGTAACTACTTATAAATAGTCGTTTACCTTTAAAGGATATAATATCGTTTATTGCCCGCGGTCCGATCGCCGAGTTATACTGGTCGATCCATGGGCAATTTTTTTGCCTATTAGATAACTAATCCAAATATTTGTAGGTGGACTCTATCTAGTAGGTTCTATGTAGTTGAAATACCTTTTGGTGTTTAGTTTATTTTCTTAGTGTGCGTAATAAAAAATGTTGTATTGTATAAATATTATTGTAATCTGGAAAAAAAGACAATTAACAAAATTTATAAAATATCCACTTTTAAATACTGCAAAGTGTATGAGCTTATCTATTTTCTGCTATGACGTTAAGCACTAAGTTCGAAAGGCTACTTAGTCAACTTCTATTAATACTACAATTATCGTGTTATGGTTTGTACTACTTTGCACTTTGCCACGTGATTATGCCACGCCACGTGATATCTCAAGTGTATTATAAGATGTATTGCAGTTTCCTGTGCGAATGTACACTTGTGGTTGCATGTACTAGTTGCAACATAATGCGAAATATAATAATAAAATTTATTTAGTTTGTACATTCTATACAAACAGGGTTGCCATTCGTCCCGGTTTCCCCGGATTTGTCCTACTTTATGGGGCATCCGGGAAGAGTCTTGGCATGGTCTGTGAAAAGTTTTTTTAGAGGCAGGCAAGCTTTTTTAAAGGGCGCACTGTTTTAAATTAAATGTAGCGAGGTACATATGAAATTTTTTACTTACTGAAGTGGCCAATTAATTCTAAGGCAGAAGGTATGTATATTATCGATGGCTAACATCAATCATATTATACGTCCTACAATATTTATTTTAGTACTACAAATTATCAATACCCAGTAAAGGCATAGAACTATCAACCGTATCAATCTAATCGAATCTATCCGATATACTCGGTCAACCTTATCTAGGCAAACGTCAATAAACAGTTGTCTATCTGATATGATAACAAATTCTCATAATATTTAGGTTTTGATCATGAAATCGTCCTTATGACGAAGCGTTATCACTTCACTGGTGTAACATGTGTCTACGAATGGCGGTATAACCATTACTTATCCGTCGCATTTTTCACCACGAAAACTTATTATCCACATTAAATGCTCACTATAACCTCTGAATTAGGTTTCCTAGCTGCATGTAAGCACCACAGAAATAAATGGGACAAACTCTTAAACTTCCTAAGAGTTGATAGACCTCCCCGTAGAAATCACAAATCTAAAAACCTCAGAAGTCACACCGTATTTACCGTACGTTTTCTTTATCATCTTTGTCGGCAACGCATCGATGTTGAAAGTAGACACATGCGCGTGATGATGACTAATTTCTATCGGCGACTGTGGCGACTTACCATCCGGTAGATCGCCAGGTCTTTATCGGCTAGCTACACAAAACAGCACCATCAAACACGACCCACCTGAAATGTGGCGACAGCTGCGTCATCGCGCAGCCTGGACAGCTGGAACGCGTTAGGCATGCCAGCTGGTCGGAGGTGCAGGTGTCGAAGCGGCAACCTCGCCGCCGGCCGCCTGGGCAGTGTGCCCTCGCGCCAGGCCAGCAGACACCCGCCTCGTACCGCCGCGCGCACCCACGCCCAGGATACATCGTCGTCGTTGTAGTACTGACGGAGAACACCTGGAACAGAGGGCACTTGTTAGGGTACTGTTGGAACTCTTTGTAGGGAACAGAAGTCTCTTGTTAGAGTACCGTTGAAACTCTTTGGAGGGAATAGAAGTTTCTACTACTACTACTACTACTACTAATAGAAGTTAGGGTACTGTTGAAACTCTTCGTAGGGGACCGAGATCTCTTGTTAGGGTACCGTTGAAACTTTGGAGGGAACAGAAGTATATTTTTAGGGTGCTGTTGAAACTCTTTGAAGGAAACAGAAGTCTCTTGTTAGGGTACTGTTGAAACTCTTTGTAGGGAACAGAAGTTTCTTGTTAGAGTACTGTTGAATTTTTCTGGAGCACGCACTGTTTGTTTTTAAATAAATTCTAAATAGATATAGCATGAAAACAGAAGTAAAAAATAGAGTGTATTTATATTTTTAACCGAATTCTTAGTTAGCTATTTTGTTAATCAACTTAACAATCTTTACTAAGTCTTTAATAGTTTGCTCGAAGATACCTCCACAGATAAAATTAGTTTTCCAATTTTTTCTTTCTTTTCTTTTTTCAATTTTCTCTTCTTTTTTGGCAAAGCATTAATGATGCCTGTGGTGTACCTGAAGTCCATGGATGGCGATGGCTCCTGATCATTTTTTATGCCTTGAGCGGGAAAACGAGTAGACAGGTCACCTGATGGTAAATGATCATCGCCGCCCATGGACATTAGCAACACAGGGGGCGTCACCAATGCATTGCCGGTTTCGCCATCTCGTTTGTCGGCTATTTAGGTATACACAAAAGCCACTTTCAATGTTATCATCGTCATCACTTTCCTTCGCAGAACGATCTCCTCGATGACTTACGCTAACATTTACTCAAGTGCTTAGTAGGTAGGTATATAATAAGGTAGGTAGGTATATGTGAGTGTACCAGGTCCTCTAACAGGACCTATTAGCTATTAGCTGTTCAGTGGAGTGCACCTTGAGAAGGGTAGACTGGTTCGGACACAGAATTAATTGAAGCTCTTATATTCCAAAAGGGGTTTCATTGGGGATGGGTGTGAAAAGGGTATTGAAGAGGTGTTGCTAGAGGCTTAATACCGTTTGTCCATAATACCGTGAATCAGTGATTTACGAGTATGTAACTGTAATGTAATCGTACCTATGTTTTATAATTCTACGTCCACTGAAAATCGTTCAACATTTCCAAGAACTGTCCAAAAGGAAATAAAACACTTCATTTTCCATAAGTGAAATCTAATAAAAACCAAGGTCAGGGAACGTTCTCATGGTCGTTGTATGTGAAAATTGATTTTTTCACGCGATTTCTCACATCATCTCATTGACAGATAATTGCGGATAGAAATGGAAAGTTTTAATTTGTATCGATGAAGGCGGCCGCGGCGTCGTTTTTATCCGTACATTAGCGATGAACCGGTTTTACCAGTCTTGGTGTCTCATTTATTCAATAACTGCGTAGATATTGCGATGCATGATTATTGATTATGAAGTTGTAGTTATTTTACATGTTATTACGATAGAATTGTTATAAGAACAAAAATCTAATTATGCTGTAATAATGACTTCATTTATTATAAGGGTAAGGACCAAAAACTTGACGTATTAGCACAACGGAGATCACAACGGAACTTATCACACTGGAAAATAATTGTAGCACAATGGAGCATAAGGTTGCGTGTAAACAGTAACATTTTAGATTACCTAAAATGAAAGAAATTAAAATTATGTTGCAAGTATTTTTATTACAAAACAAAATAAAATGTAAATAAAATCAATCAAAATTTCACGAAAAAGAAGTAAAAGCAAATAAATCTCTCATTAAAAAATACTTATTAAGTTATACCTACAGTGTGTTCAGCAACTAACTATCGATAATTTAAGGGCATGAATATACCTAATTTTATCGACAAAAAATACCAACATGTGTCGGTGTTTAAAAGCTGCCAAAATGTCCCTTATAAATAACATTCAAATTATTTGGATTTTCTTTTTTTAATTTTTCACAGTACTTTCGACATCGTTCTGCGGCTGAAGAATGCATCTGAAAAGCAAATATAGAAAACTATTTTTGAGAAGAATACAATAAAATATGAAAAAAAAATCAAGTTAATAATACTTAATTAAATCCTGATAAACATACCTTTAGGATCAATTTCGTGTCACAACGTCGCACAACGGAACAAAAATTCACACGACAACACCTAAAAGATGCAAAATTTCACAAAGGAGGTGGCCAACATTTGTATGGGCGTTTGCCCCACTTGTGAAGTATAATGTACACATTTTATTTTTACCTTACATTAAAGCTTACAATATCTACTTTGATAATTTTATCAATAAACATCTCCAGAACTTGAGATTCTCCTTTTACGGGCAGTTTTATTTGTAGGTTGACATTCTGCAAAACATAAGTAATCGTGGAAAAGTGTTTTAAGGAGAGATTTTTGTTATTAAATAAATACTACTTATCTTTTAGATAATTCAATTCATTTATTTTTTTACTTTAATTATGACTTTATTACAAAAACAAGCAGTACTAAATAAAATATACGTATTAATTTGTCACCTACCCATCTGGAAATATTGACAAGCAAACGCAATATAAGTACAACTGCGTAGAAATAGAATCTAAAAATGATGCAGTGGCTTATATGTGATCTTGGTGACGTACGCACCCCAAATACCAAACTATGTAATATAATCACGTGAAAATGCCATACCTGTAATCCATTCTACCAATATGGATTGGAGGTTTCTCTTTAGTGAAGATATTGAGTGATATGCCATGCGCTCAATATCAACCGCGCAATTAATGCACCTCATGGCAAAAAATCAAACACAAATCATAATTATTATTTTGCAGAAATCAAACTCAAAAATATTGTTTTGGCAATGTCAATATAGCAGACATTCGCATTTCTGTCAGTCAATTGTCAACCTCCAGTGATAGCAGTGTTGCCAATAAAATTTTTTGGAAGGCCGTGTACATTAGTTAAAAAAGGCGTGTTTTAAATGGAAAAAGATCAACTGTGGGCCGTGTCATATTTTATGCCATCCAATTATGCCAATATATACCATCGGTTCAACACTCGCACTAAAAAAAAGGTCATCAGCAGTTAATTTGATGTCCACAAAACTTCAAGAACACTTTTCATTCACCTAGAATACCTAGATTAAAATCATAATTAGCCTAGTAGCGCTGTTTTAAGGGTTTTTAACATTCGTTAAATGTTTGCAAAAAAAATAAAAAATAAATGCCTGTAAAGTCGGTTTACGGACGGTAGTTTGACGTGACAACATCATGACAAAACATTGATGAAATGATTGCATAATTTTATAAGTAGATAAAATTGAGCACTTCGGCCGATCGTAGCCGATCGTGCCTCTCTATCGCTTGTTCCGCGCTCTCGCTCGCGCGGAACGGGACAATGAGTCATGGTGCGCCCGGCGTTCATCGTTTTAATAGACGTTATCACGTCAAAAAGACCGTAGAATTTACGAAAAGCCGTTCCAGCCCTAAGCCGTAGATTTTGTAATTTTTTGGCCTGAAAGCCGTAGAACACGGTAATTGCTGTAGCATTGGCAACACTGAGTGATAGCAATGGAGCTAGCAGAAGATTAAGTGTATACAATACAACTTATTAATATTGTTAATTTATTATAAGTACTCACGGCGGAGTTCAGAAGATTATTAAAATTCTAGTTATGTTATAATAAATGGAAAACATGTCTTTTCAGAAGACTAAAAACTTGTACAAATAAACGTATTTTAACCATTTCCGGGGTAAATCTTGGCCACCTCCTTTAACAACGAATTGACATTTTTGTACATTCTTTTGAATAGAACATTAAAAATGTAACGTATCTATAATATAATTTGCTAGAAAATCGTCATAATATTAGTAAAATACTCACCTAAAGTTTTCAAAATATTAACGACCAAACTGATGAGATCGAATCGAATGTTAAATTGGCAAAGAAAAAAACATCGTGGTCTATTGGAATTTCTATAGCAAGCATAAAACCAACGTTGCCACACTATATTGTTAAGAAACTTCTAAAAAGGCTTGTGGTTTCAATATTATAGCGTCGCACAACAGGAATATCACAACGGAATGAATTTTGGGACACATACATATATACCTGTAAAACTTTAAATAAGGAAGATAATGGGTTAATATTTGCCAAGGACATTGCTAGTATATATGGCAGTTCATTAATGTAGATTTACAAATTATAGCTCACGTAAAAACTTCTGAGGAAGTCGGGTTGGGACATTTTATTTTATCTACTTTTCTTAGGCAACAATTATACTGTCATGTTTTGATTATGAAATTAAAAAATCAAGGTAGTTATTTTTAATGTTTTTCTTAAGCTTACATGTTTAGAAGGTATTAGCAAATACAAAAAAAATATTTTATGCATGTAATGGACTCTAATTTTCTTCCAATTTGAGTTGGACACCACAGTATGTCTGAATCCGTCAAAAATTTGGTCCTTACCCATAAACCCTCTATAAATCGTAATAAAATAAACGCTAACACACTCACAATCCCCCGCAGTAGGTCCCTGCGTCGGGGGTGGCATGGACGACACATACTAGTACCTATAACACATCACAATCACACCCATGACCCGAGTACGAATATTTATCTGTTGCACAAATATCTGCCCCGGCCGGGAATCCAACCCGGGACCCCTCGCGTCGCAGGCAGTGTCACTACCAACTAGGCTACAGGGTCTTTTATAATATTTATAATATTAGTAAGTAACTTATTTGCTTGATTTGAATGCAGTTTGCAATCTCATTCAATAGTTAACATTTAAAATAATTATTATTCGTACCTATAAGCATTTTGAAAAATGAGTGATGCGTGTAGGATTCGAACTCCGAATATCGCGAGAGACCCGTGCGGTGCGATCGCAGCGACGATGTTCAGATCAGGTTATCACACTTAACACAAAATAGGCTATCACTTCTTACACACACATTCACACACACACACACACACACACATAAACAGACGCAAACACGCACACACAAGAACATCACTGATCAGTAATCACAGTTATAATGTAAAAATAATAAATATTCATTTGCACGCACCTTTCAATCGATGGAATTGATCAACACTCGTCAGACCGAAAAAACTAAGTTGCTTAATAATAAAATTGGCTATTGAATGATAACTAACGTCATGAGTATTTAGATTTGAGATAGTTATGATAATTATACAATTATAGTATACATATACATAATAGCGTAATTATATTCGTGTATATAGCGTAGCAACTATGTATTATAGCGTAGCTACAGAAAAACAAGATCTACCACCTATCACATGCAGTAAAAATAATATTTTCATGTTATAATAATTTTATTAACATGATTTTCTATTTAAAATAAAAAAAAACCTAATTAACCTTTATTATCTCAACCTGACACCTATAAGCACTAAAAAAACAATCATATCTATCTTATGAATTATGTATGAAAATAAGCTCTAAAATTAATTATATCAACCAATGATATCGGACGGCATTATAATAGTTAAAAGATAACCGTCTAATCTGAATGAAACATGTAGTAAAACGTGGATATTCAACAGTTTTATTGAACTATGTGACCCAAAACTTATGCAACTTTATTCATATCAAAATAAAAATAAAAACTGTTTTAAATATTCAATATAATTTTTTTTAATTTTCTTTTGATCTAGTTCCTTCGTCATGTACATAGGTACTATTTTCAATGGTTCAAATGACTACAGACCTATCTTTTCGAGAAATTACTATCTCTACCATGTCTTTTTCAATTTCGAGACCATATTAAAAGTAAGCAAAAATACACTTATGCACTAATTAAAAATGATATTTTCGATCCATATTCAAATAATACAGCGAATAAGATAAGAGATGGTTATACAGGAATTTGCATAACCAAGTCATAAATAAAATTAATCATGTCACCGAGATTACATGATGCATAGTTACAACTAAAAGTCAAGTTAAATATCTACAAATTAAATGACAGGCCTATAGATCACAGCTGTAGATTTAGCTCACAAAATGCCTAGAATTCTCCAAAGGCGAACGGGTTCCACACCGGCTTTCGTAACCAACGATCAACTTAGTTAATTTTATTGTCTGTGTCTTACATATTGTTAAAATTCTCCATGAATATTTTGTTGACTTATATAAGCCAGAGGCGTTAACCGCGATTTTAAATAAAATATCGTGAGAGAAATTTAAATAAAATAAACATACTGATGATTTTTATCTCACTCAATACTAATACTGCCGTCCTCAAACTAAAAGGCGGTTAAGTGACAAAAACAGTTTTTGAGGTAAAGCCAAAAAACGCAGGATTATTTTGAAATCGTGCTAGTGATTCTCTATATACAATTGTTAATGTTGTCATACTATGTCAAACTCAAAAGATATATATTTTTTTAACTTAAATATTACTAAAGGTCAAAAAATATCAAAACTGTTAATAAAGTAAAAATTTACCAGATGACATTTAGCCGCCTTTTAGCTTGAGGACGGCAGAATATACCATGTGATTTTGATGGGTACCGTGTGACGGATTGTAAAAACTTCCAGCCTTCCATATCTTATTCGAACGGCTTAGAAGCCAGCCACCAAATGAAATTTTCATATATTTCATTCTTCTTCTCTCTTCTTTCTTGGTCTACAACACTAAAGACATCATCATACGTGTCAGATCAGGTGGATCGGCTCATTTGTTCATACACGCGATTTTGTCTTTTGATATATTTATCCCTACGCTGTGTTTAGCCCATTTAGACTAAACATTTTAAAATTCTGCATTAAAATTATTTTTTTACCAAAGACATAAAAAAATAATTATTATTAGCGCCCGCAATCATTTTAGGAACGTTAATGTTATCCATGTTTAGAATATACTTCACTCTCGATTTTTATTATTTAAGCTAATAACTAAACTTTCAACGGAAGTTGTTACATTTTTTTTATGCAAGCGCCCCTTTATTTCGTTAGGGAGATCCATCAAGTGTGACACTGGGAAGGGAGTAACGCCTTTAAAAGACCTTTGGTTGCGTCACGTCACTCTTAAGTGCCATTATTGCAAAACTAATCAACGTGAGAACTTACCTTAACAAGAACCTTTTAAGGCTTTAAGGCAGTGAGGCGTTTAATTAGCTGATGCATTTTTAGACATAGCGAATACGGAAATAATAAAAAGAAAAAATCTATTATAACCCGATAATACTATACGATTTTTTCGGGGTAATATTATTACTTATTTTAACCATGAATTATTATTACATATTTGTATCGCACAAGAGTTAATCAAAAGTTTATTAAAATAACTATATTCAATAATTACCGATTTTATTAAATATGTATAATGTATAATTTTTATCACTATTTGACAATAATAAAACTCTAACTTATTTAAATGTCCAACATGAACTGAATGAAAATAATGCACACTTATTGAGATAATAATTTGCAGTGAAAAAAAATAATGTTTTACTAACGTACTCGTAACTCAGTAAATTTTTGTTTCTTAATCTTAAAATGAAAAACTATTGTAAAAATTACATTTCATACAAAGACATGCCTGAATGATGGTGAGAATATGAGGTGAGATTTTTACAATGTTAATAAAATAAAATTAATGCTTTAATTAAATTGTAAGTGCCGATGAATACTAGTGATGATAGGTAAGCGAACTAACCTAAATAAATATTAATGATATTCAATATCAAATTATTGTTAATATTTTGTTGTATAGGATCATTGTGATGGGTTATGTATTCAACTATCCAGTTGTAGAGAACAATACCACCTGGTTTCTTAATATAGAATCAAGCTGTTCTGGCCACGAGCCTCTCAGGTGATCAAACACTCCCGTCGATTCAGTTGATGATGTTAATGTGTGTACCAATTTCCACAAACAGATGCTCCATTTATCTCATTAAGCTTTCCGTTCAGACAGATGTTTCGTAAGTGAACTAATTTTATACTTGTTTGGTTTTTCTACGCGACTACTAGCAGTACTTGCAAAAACTGACAAAGTTCACCTTGTAAAGTGGTCCTTGTACTGCGTTTAATGTAGGTAACTATTATTAATTATAGAACGCAGGGAAATTGTCTATTTTCTAAATTCTCGTCTGTTAATGTGTTTAAAAAGAAATTAAGAACTTTCGAGGTATTATCAGGCGCTACTTTGGGGAAATATTATATTAACATAATTATAAGCATGTAAGCGATGCAAAATCCATTGTTGTTAAGCTAGTTTACACTTTACAGCACAATGTGACATGATGAAACTCTCTAAACATGCGTATGCTACGGCTTCTACTTTAGACACCTACAGACATGACAGCAGAGGAATACGAAAAAAACATGATACATAATTATGTTAGTGCTATCATTTACCTTTGCTGCACATACTTTTCTTTACAAGCTTGATTTAAATAAGACTGAAAGTGCGTCGCATGTCACTTGATTGACATGATTAGATTTCTCGTATCAAGGACAACGAATTCGAATCCTGCACTATTCATTTTTCACAAAGTCGAATAACTAACAATTTTTGTAGTTATACTTCCTATGGGGCGTTTGGAAAAATTATGAGAGTAAAATTCTTACGATGCAACAGCCAAAAAGCAACATCATGAATGTGCGTCAAACTATCTACCAGGCGCATATCCTTCGGTCGTGGGTTGGTGCGAGCGAGAAATACGTGGTTGCATTGCAAGCGAGAAGTACTTTAAGTAAGAAGTAAGTACATATAACATAAGTTCATACATACGTTTTTTTTCCCAGGACTATAACCACTGTAACGAAATTATTCATCTTTCACTTTATGTAATCACGAAAAGGCTTAATCCTTTACTCTTATACCCATTTAGACGTAAATAGCGTTTTCAGGACACACAACGACAAACCTTCGAAAGACCTTCTTAAATTCTTCACATAATTAGGTATGATGATAACATTTTCGAAGTGAAGTTATCACAAGAAAACGTACAATACTCCCACTTCCTTCCTACATTGATATTGCAGGCATGTATTTATCGGTTTGCGAAACATTTTGTGCCTACCTACTGCGGTTGATGGTAATTTTAGTGCGCATTATCATGACATTGGGTGGAGGTGAATGCCACATGCACATTTTATCAACCTTGCCAGTCCTTCAATATTATGACTCCATGAATTCCAATGAGTACTTAATAATTTAATAATGATTTATAATGAAGCTGACTGAAATAAAAATGTCATTAATAATGTTAGAGTTGCGTCGTATTGATTAATAGTATGGTGTGTGTGATTTTTTTATAACTAGCTGACCCGGTGAACTTTGTATTGCCAATCAACTGATTTGGTACTGATAACCGTTGGGGAACAATGGAGACCACATTTCGGAAAAAAGAGATTAGAATCCGCTACCAGTTAGACTGGAGACCTGAAAAAGAAACAGTCTGTACCTAATCACTGGATTCAGAAGGCTCGGAACTGGTCAGAGGAGGTTAGGAGAGGCCTATGTCCAGCAGTGGACTCGCAAAGACTGATGGATGGTTGGGATGACTGATTTTGTTTACCTGTTTTTTCTTATTGCTTTTTTGACATAAATATCCCGCTTTATTTCCCGCTGTAGATAATAATTTGCAGAGTGCGGGTATACGGAGCTAACGAGGACTACTTGTAAATACTTGTAAAGACTTTTAAATACTTTTTGGTTAGTTTGTCTGATTGTGAGTTAAATATCTGAAGTTGATTCAACTATTTCTGCTTATCTTAAAGGAGTTGAAACTTTACATATTTTAATTCTGATAACAATGCATATTTATCTAATAGTTTACAATAAGTTTTCCGAGTGCATAGTGCATAGTTTGGTTCCAGTCAAAGTAACTCTTCGACTGTGAACTAATAACAAATTTTTTAGCTTTTTAGTGCACTATATAGTAACTTTAAGGTAATACTTTCGGTCTTGTAAAAAACGAATTTGTCCTTTACTATGTATCGGTTCCTAGCAAGATTAGGTAATAACTTATGTGCATTACGTATCTAATTAACATAATGATCAATTGTCTGTCATTTTGTGCGTGTGCCTATTAAGCATTCACTTCAGACGATATAATAATTCTTCCCTTTAATTAGTGAGCGGTAATAATTATTAATAATAGAACAGCAAACGCACTGAAATTGGGTTAACTTTGTTATTGTTGTCATCGGGTCATAAATTCAAAGCCGGCTAAGCAGTAATTTTAATATTATAATTTTATATCTATGTATGTAGTTACTTTACATATCGTGAGCCTTGAATCAATTCCAGAAATATTATTAAGAGTTTTATGACTCTTCTTTTAAGAAATAGCAAAGGCAACCGAAATTAATATAATAATATTATATCGTATTTCTCAGTCGTTTTAAAGTTTATTGCATGGGTTGACTGGTGGACAATGCCGTTAGGCATTAAGTTTGCCCTTTGTTTCTTCTTTTTAAGAGGTGACATAAAGTAGATGTTTAGAAAACTAGAGGCAAAAGTTTACATTAAACAGTTTGACGGACAGATAAATAAACTGAGCAGTATTAAAATAAGTTCTGCAACATCCGTGAAAGTCAACAATACGAACTTAGAAGAAGACAGGATTAAGTCGCTGAATAGGAAGTCCTAAAGGAATCCTTTAGTGACTCAAGCATATGATTGAGTGTGGAGGGTGCCAGGCTTTCGTAAAAATAAAGAAAGTAGAATTTATGTAGTGTGAATTAATTTTCAGAATTCAGTACTGACTAATGTCTACTACTAAGGTACTGAGTGTGTGGACCGTGGAGTACTGTCTTGAAGAAAAGGTTTGTTATCCGGGATATGAAAGATTCTCAGCTAAGTCTTGGTAAAGATTCGTTGTGGAGAGGCATCGGGACAGTCAGTGCGTTGGAATCCACATGTGCTTCAATGCTGTGCTTGTGCTATTTTTTCAGAATGGCTGACGAAAAAGCAGACGGGCCACCTGAATGGTCACCGTCGCATAGACATGATCAACGCCAGAGCAGTCCCTAATGCAACGTCGGATTTAAAGAATTCTTTTTACAACCTGAACCCTGGTTTTTTATAGGTAACATAAACTGAATGCACGTAATAACACAATGACTAAAGACTAGCTCAATTCAGGTAAACAGAAAAAAGTCGATATTAATACATTTAAGTGTTTCGTGTCGTGTACCTATGTGGTGTGTCCCTGTAGACGCAATGCAATAATCATGATTGTCTCTCGTACTCTCATCGCTAAAGTTATTAATTTGGTTCACAACCCATTCCTTACCATACTAAACCTAATTAAGAATAGATAGATAATAACATTCACACGTTTAAAATTGATTGTTTTTGTAATGGATTGTAAATCCAGAGCCGGCGTTAGGGGGGGCGCGGTGGGGCGACGGCCTAGGGCGTCAAATTTGGAGGGGCGCCACATTTGAGGTGAGGAGCAAAAAAAGGAAAAATAAAATTCTTAATGAACGTTCCCATTGGTTCAGTAGAAAATTTTTCCAGCAAAAAAGGTCGATTTTTATTTTCTTGTGGGCGCCATAATATTATTGCCTAGCCTAGGGCGTCAGTGGCTCTAACGCCGACACTGTGTAAATTAATTGAATTGTAATATTAATTATCTACTTATCCACCTTCTAATAGCTATCAAGCAAGAAATGTTTTTTTACCATAAACTGACCTGATATCCTTATGCTAGGATCAGCAGGAGTGGGCACAGGGCCTGGAGTCAGTTCAGGTCGGAGTTTCCTCAAGCCAGCCACCACCCGCGGCGCCGGCGATTGCTCCCCCACAAGCATCGCCTGTCACCACTACCACAATTTCCACAACATCGCACTAAACATTTCACGATAACATCCAATTTTATTGAACATCACACGAAACCGTCTAGAATTAAAATTTAGTTTACCACAGATAAGTCAATAAAATTGTCAATGTCAAAATCTGTTCATCCAAAATTTAAATTAAAATGTTCGTTAAATTTCCCGCGCAACACATGTTGACGTTCGTTGGGATCGTATTAAAAACTGTGATTTATTCTCAAATCCCGCTACCTACTAGCCGGCTAGCCGGCGTATCAATGAATGAATGAGGCAACGGCGGAGTTGATTTGTTCACCCCACTTCTCGAGTACTACAGCCGCAATAAAAATACTACAGCGTAGCCGCTCCGTAAATTTATTGCCATCAGACTTGTACCGACATCTGTTGTTGAGTAGAAGCAACTCGCGGCATTTTGATGTCGGAAAAATATTTATTTCTTAAAAAATGTTATACGTAGCTAATCGAAGTTCAAACGTTCCATGCATTGAAATTGCAAGAAATTAAAACCAACATAAAATAATTATCTGTATAATTTAATCATTATGGAGTTAATTATTCCTACACGTATACATGTATCGTAAGTAAATACTTGATAATTAGTATTTAAAATGAATATTAAAATTATTCATTTTATTATGGTGTTGTATAAACTTTACTGATAAAATTAATACAAATTAACAAGTAACTTGATTTTAATTAACATTTCGCATTCATGGTTGCCGCATAGTGACATCTGTTGGTCAATAGAATAATTCTTCACGTGTGTAGTACACCAGACTGAGAGAACTTAATACCTATATAGTTTAAAAGATGGCACCACAAGTTTGTTTATTAACTTAGAAACTAGATGGCACTACTTACCGTCGTAACACCATTTAATTTAATTTCAAAGAACTTTCAATGAACAACAAAAATATTCAGTTTATAATTTCAAAAATTGAAAAGTAGATGGCAGGACTAGTTTCAAATTTTGTAGAAATCGTGAGGACCTCATACACGGTACTGAATTCAGCGTGATGAGGAAAGTACAAGCTTCATCTCATAGACGCTTTCACAGAAATTAAGATTTTGGAGATGTGGGATGGTAAAACAGTTTTTCTTATGTTAAGTTAGTGATTTTAAATAGATTTTGACCGGGACTTCGTACACATGTAATACTGAAATTATCAAGATGAAACTATTAAATACAGTTACAAATTGACAACTATACCTAGGTAAGTATTGGAAGTAAGACAATTGTGAAAACCGCAATCAATTTGGTTTGGTTTACTGGTTTTTGCGTGATGCATGATACAAACAGACAAAAAATCGAAAAATGTCTTTTTCGGCTACATTTTGGTTAGGTTGTTCATTATTCTGAACATAATATTTATTTATTTTCATAATACAAAGACCAACCAGCCAAAGGACTACCTACGTACTTGTTTATTTTAGCCATATATTTTTTTAAGCGCTTTGGAAATTAGGATGTTAAAGAGCTGATAATAAAATGGGTAGATAAATTTGTAAGAGATCTCTATTGTTATCTACTTATTCCATGCTGTGTGTTTAGTGATGTGGTCTTCAGTGAGCGGAATGAAAAGCATTGTAAGTAGCAATTTTTTTTACCCGATTGCCAAGGAAGGGTTGTTTTTCGCGCGTATCTTGTATGTATGTAAGTATGCATGTAATATTCTTTGTTGCCTAGTATCTTTGAAACCGCTGGACCAATTTATAAAATTAAGATATCGTTAGATTCGTCTTGATAACCCAAGTTTTCTTAGATAAGTGAAATTTTAAATAGCAGGCGGGTTATTTAATTTTTAAATTTATACTAGGTTCTTATTGTTACTTACTGTGGGTACTGAGTAGACAACTTCAAATTATTATTTCATGATCGTTTTTATTACATACACATTTTAATAGTAATTCCTTATAAAGAAATAAGTAGGTATATTTTGTACACTTGAAAAATAAAATGTTTGTCTATGAACAACATAATTATTTTATTTAGGTACACAAGTAGGTACTAAAACTTAATGTATATTGTTACATTATTAGAATCACACAAAATTAAACAAAATAATAAAATGGTACATGTTTATTTCCTATTAAATACAATAATATTAATCTATATTATCTTCAATAATGTAGTTAAACAATTCAAGTTTTCCACAAAAACTATACGTTATATTTGAATATTCGTAGGAAGACATCGAGATCAAATACATGGCACATCTTCGAAAGCTAAATGTTGTTTCTCTTCTACTGGTTCAATTTAACATAGCTATATAAGGCACAATTATGTAAACATACTAATGATACAATACAATAACAAATTAAAACAAATTAAAGCTTTGTCATGGAAGAATAAATATCACAATAATGAAGTGACGTAGCACAAAAACTAGAAGACTACCAAGGGCGCCACTTATTGGCATCCAACTCGTGATCCGCCGGTGGTCCTTCTTGAAGACGGTCTTTTTTCTCCGCATAAAAAGCGTCGAGCTGACGTCTCGCCTCCTCCTGTTTTTTGTACTCCTGGTACTCGATCAATTTCCTCTTCTTTTTAGGTGGCAAGTTGCTGTAATCCATTGGCGATTCGCACTGTTCCGGAAGACTGGCTATCACCTCAGGCTTGCTCTCAGCAGGGGTCGCCTCCTCTTCTCTGACTCCGTGGAACGTGACGAAGTTTTTCGGTGAGTGCGCAGGTTCCACCGCGGCTTTAGCTGGAGACCTCACTTTCCTTAAGTCTAACGTGTCGCTATTGCTCGGATAAGAAGCTGGCGCTGGCGAATACTGGTACCCATAGTCGCTTCTATACATTTCTTCTCTGTGAATGTATTTCTGCTCTGGAGGCATATCGGCATGAATATTCATATCAATATTAGGGTTCTCGTTGCCGCGTTTGTCCATAATATGTTGTCTGATCTTTTGCAGAATAACATCTTTCGCTTCAGCCGGTACTCTGTTGAAGTATGTCCCATTTCTGTGTCCATTGTGGCCGCTATCTGGGTGGGTCGGGATAGCGAGCTTATCAACTGTCGTGAGTAATCCGCCAGCGGGAACATTTGGTTTAAGTGGTGCTCTTTGATTGGATCTGACGTAGCCCCATTGCTTCGTGGAGCTGTCGCCTGAATATACGGAATCCTCGGCATCGGAAGAGGAGCGATCATGATCACTGTAGTAGTGTTGCCTGTCCGATACCATGGAAGAAGGCGAAGTCGGAGGGGAGAACGAGGGCCTCTCCGGTACTTGAATCGTGAGCGGCTGTTCCGTGATCAATCTCGATAAGTGACTGATCAAGTTTTGGCTAACTTTAGAGTCTAAGTCCGGCACGGACATGATAAATCGGCACGCTTCGGCGGCGCATTGTCCGAATCCCGCTTGAAATTTCTTCGCTTCTAAAACTGGGTCCTTAGGGCTATGCAACTTTGTAAGATGGTTAACCGTTAACTCAAGGATATCTGCCTTTTCCAGCTTGCTTAAGTTGTCGTCATCGATCTGTGGGCAAGGAAAAAAAAAACATTGAGTGTATGCAGCAGGTGCGTGCGATGTTTCTCACGTTACGCGAGGGTAAACGACACAGTATAACTGTAGCTGTACGGACTACGGAGCGGGTAGATCCTCTCGTTTATTAATGGGCCCGTACTTTTGTATTCCTGTTCTCCGGGCAGCTCGCGGCGAGTGCCCGACTCATAAACAGAAGGACGACCGGTCCGTGATAAAAATAAATGGCGTGTGAAATGTGAATGGAAGATGAATTACACTTTCATGGCCAATAAAAACAAGCGTGGTTTCAATTTAATTGATTAACTGTATGTTTTGTAATGTACTTAATTTAACTGATGCTAACGAAACGTACTGGTTAGGATTTAAATTATAATAAATGACAGCATAAATGGTAGACTTACCTCTAAAGCCCCAACCATGAGATCCTTCAGTTCATCTAAGCATCGATTTATGCGCGCGCGCCGTTTTCGTTCTAGCAACGGCTTTGTGATTTTTTTGTACTTCGCCGTCTTTGACAAAGGAGCAGGGTCTGCGGACATCTTCAATGTACCTTTTAAAAAGAAAAAAAGTTTAGAAATATGATTCTACATTTTAAAAACATACTTTCATTTGAACTTTAATTCATAAACCTAAACTTGAGAAAGATCACTGAACAATTATTATTATTAATAAACTTTTGTGCATGCATAAAAAGAAAAAATTATAACATGAAATAGAAAGCTCATTATTATTTAATTATTATAATAGATACGGCTTCAGTGACAAGTCATTGAGCATAATTGAACTGATCTTAAACAAACTTCAAGTTAAACCTTAAACTAACCTTGAATAATCACGCGCACACTAACAAAACTAAACTGACTAAAAGCTTTAAGCTTCTGTTCACGAGAGCTTAAAGCTCGACACACGCGTCGCCGCCCGTGCCTCGGATGGTACTGCCTGAAAAAAGCCTTCGCCCTTCCCCCTTCCCGATCCCGGCCCTACGCCCTTCCATTCATAGCTGCGCAGGCGCAAGCACGTGTGGCCAAGCGATCAAGTTTCGATGCGTAACATACTTTCCCAAGGAATTAAGACTTTTTTCTGTTTAAACATAATTCTTGATAATGCTGTTGACTTTTATTATAAAATTCTCCGCTCAGACGCGTTTCGTGTTTACTCAAGACGATACTTGGATCACCCACACGACACACAGGTTTTATGATTCCACTAATTCCATGGGTACGATTGGGGATATTGATAGACGTTTATTGTAAATGATTAGAATTCTACTATCTTACGCTTACATATCCGTAACTGTGGTTGACATCAATTTCTTTTTAAATGTCATTATTTATTTACTTACTTATTCATGGATCTACGATAAGCCCTCAGAGCTTTAGATCAATATTAAAGGTAAAGGATATTATGTTCTTGTTCTCGTTTATTAAAAGTATTATAATGCAAAAAAACGGTAATAGCTATCTACTATAGTATGATCAGTCTTGGTCTTTATCCTACTAACAGTCAGCACAATGTGTTCACATCAGACCAATTATGGACTGCTATTTTCAAATGGATACCACGTGTTCACAATTCTAAAATTCAAAGCAATTTTATGTTTTAAACATAAACTTTTTGTTTGTTTGCCGCCGCTTCGTTAAGTCGTTAGAAATAAGAGAAACGGCGATTATTACTGCCATATATCTTTAGATCGTGCATTACTGGTTTGGAGATACCAGGCCCGTTAAGGCACCTAAAAGTTTCGGAATTCGGTTTGTATGACCTTCTCTTTGTCGGCATACAACTGAGGCTGACGTAGACAAAAGATGCGAATAAAAACTTTACGTAACAAATGGGTCAGACCCGAATGGGACAGGAGATAAAATTGCTTTCGGCTTTTTCAAGTCCAGGTAGAAATTGGCGCGAGCCCTTTCAATTGTCCCTGAATAGCTTATCTGTAGAGTTGCTAACGTTTTAGAATCCCAATAAAATTACCGTTTAAATTGTTTATAATTATAGGCTTGGATGTCGTAAAAAGTTAAAGGTTTTTTGTTATTATTTTAGCGGCGCATTATCGCATATCTTTCAAGTAACCGAAATCGCTGAATACACTTTTTAGGTTAACATTTTCAACAATGTTTTTGTATTCATAATTATTATTACTATTCAAAACGAATATGCAAGTCTGTTTTCAAGAAAATGTTGAATGCCATCAAAAACATAACTTGTAAAAAAACCCAAGTCTCGCAACTCAGTTCTTCTACCGTAAAAAGTTGTGAGATCAATGTAATACCAAGTCGGTTAATTTATTCAGTTCCTACTTAAGGTTCCTTCTGTCTTAAGTTATTACGTAATTAGCTAACCTAACAAGTAACAACATCTTATAGTGACCATATCAATATTCAAAATCTTTTATGTTTTAAATAAATAGATCGACTTGACCATCGTATGAAAACACAATGTATCTCACAAGTAATATCTACCTACATATTATATTTGTTTAGTGCGATTGCCAAGTCAATCTATTTATTTAAAACATAAAAGATTTTTAATATTGATATGGTCACTATAAGATGTTGTTACTTGTTAGGTTAGCTAATTACGTAATAACTTAAGACAGAAGGAACCTTAAGTAGGAACTGAATAAATTAACCGACTTGGTATTACATTGATCTCACAACTTTTTACGGTAGAAGAACTGAGTTGCGAGACTTGGGTTTTTTTACAAGTTATGTTTTTGATGGCATCTCATTTCTTTTTGTAGATAGTCCTATTTTTTTTCCTTTTACAAGTTACCTTTGAACATAATTATATCTATGTACCTATCTACACCTATTATTCCATTATATTATATACATGTACATTCATTCACTGCAAATGTAACTTTGTTATACAGGTACAGTGATTCATTAACTGCAAATGTAACTTTGTAATCCTATACCTTTATATAGGATTACAAAGTTATTTATGCAGTTGATGTATCTAGAAAACTGGAGTGAAATTGCAAAATATTTTAGTTTTTCCTTGATCTATACACTAAACACTAATTGTGTTCCAAATTTGAAGCTTCTATGTCTGCTAGAAGTGCCTTAGAGTTTTGATGATCGGTCAGTCAGTGAGTGACGAAATTGAGAAACTTTGACTAGTTATAATTCTTAAACTACTGGTTCAAATTGAATGAAATTTGAAATATACTGTGTTTATACAATGCCTGCTTGGTTATTAAAAATTCAGGTTTCTAGCTTTATCCACAACGAAGTTATAGGGGGTCGAAAATGGCCTGAATTGCTTCGAGAAAAGGATGGTACGGCCGTGCCGCTTTTTTGCTCGACTTGGCGGGGGCACTGCCGTGCCCCCAGATATCTTTAGTATGAATTTTTACCTTTTGTATGCTTAGTTACTTGCTAGGTAATATTTCACATAGATAATTAGGTATCAGATACGTGCCCAAAGTCAACACAATCCTCATATCGTGTGAAATATCCCTACGTATAAAATAAAATCTCAAATTACCGGAATTATATCGGAAACTAACAACAGCATTCCACAGAGAGGCGTTACAGAATAATCTGATGCTATCGGTGTTACTTCCTGAGGCTTTCATTCCACAGGCATCCACAAAAATGTTTGGTCTACCACGAAATGCATACACAGAGTAACGTGTAAGTTGATTCAGACTAAACAATGACTCAGGCATGGGAGATGGGAGATTAACCCTAAAATGTGTCGGTAAATTAATATTATCGTAGAAGCGGAGATGTTTAGAAGAGATTTTTATGTTTAGTATCTAGTAAAAAAACTGAAAGGCGAATTCAAACTCCACGCCATAAAATATAAAAGATATTTAGTGAAAATGTGGAGGAAATGAAGATAATAAAAAATGTTTGAAAATTACCCTTTGCACTGTTTTCAGCGTATAGGTAATACCTGATAATAAACGAGTCATGACTCTATATTCACCAAAATTCATGCAGTAATACCAACTAGAATTAACCAAAATGCATGTTCTTGATAACATAAAAGCGTATAAAAGTCATAAACACAAGATTGATAACTTTTTCATATTTATATTATTATGTAGGTATTTTATTTGTCAAACCTACCGAGGCCTCCTGGGCCTGCAGAAAAACAAAACAGTAAAAAAAAACGGTTTCACAATATCTACCTGAATTTAGTCCCGACCGTCAGTTACATCCATGAATCAGAAAACTAACGTTATCTCCTCAAACCTCTAACATTCCTTCCACGATGACCAATAGAATATTAAGTAATTGTGAGACCCGTCAGTGCCAGGGCCCATCACATGGGCGTGGGACCAACACCAACACGTATTCAGTCACACTACACGACATAGATAACCACGAAATACGCTATGCATTTATCTGATAAAGCGTGACGTCTACAATATCACACGATCGTCACTTACACTTTTTACTTCAGTGCCAAAATAATTGGAGAACACTTTTTAAAGTGTACTTACAAAACATTACAATCTGGCACGTTTTGTGCAATTCAACTTTTACGTTAAAAGTATTTAAATTCTTAAATAATGACGTAAATCCTGATATTAACAACATAACTTGATCGGATATTATAACGCTAATCTTTCCTTAATCTGACCGCAACTTACCTGCGAGAAATATCCCTATTCCATGACTCCCTAGAAATTATTATTAATCATTTCGTTAGTGACTAATATTGGGAAATGTGCTGATTCTCTGTACAATATGTTTTAATGTTTTAAAAAAATTATGAAAAACCTGCAAACCAAGAATAAAACAATATTGGAAGGAACAATTTTGGGGTTAATTAAATAAGAGTCTGGTGCTTGAACCCGACTATAATTTCCTCGGCTAATTTAATAACATTTATTTAGAGTGAACCTTATAATTTAATTGAAGATGTATGAAAATGCTATTTATCTAAATGCAAATCGGGACATTAAGGTCTGTGATTTGCTGACAGTAACAAGAAGCGGCAAGAAACTACCGAAGTTTTTTTTCCTAATCACACTTACAGCAACCACTTATTACTACACTGTCTATTTATGAAACTCATGTCCAAGTAGTCTTGGAACCCGAAAACACTTATTGATTGTGCTATTAGCGGTCACCAATCATCTACACCCAGATCTAGTTGATACAAGCCATAGGTCCTTGAGTGGCTCATGGCCAATAATGCATCTAAATAAAGCTATTAGTTTTAATATATTACTCATAAACTACATCGACTATCAATAAATTCGATAAGAATACTCAGAAACATAACTTATAGCTACTAGTGCGTGAGCAATCCAGTGACTAGTCCTACAATGGCAATTGTAAATGAGAGGCAGAAGCGTATTACATGTCATTCTGTGGTCACTTGCAAGGGAACTGCGACCACGATATTTACCGTATGTCTATTTTATTAATGGCTCAACAATACTTTGTCTCTAACTTTCGTGCTGCGGCTGAACTAGTGTAGATAAACATGAAAATTGTCAGGGGAGTATTTAATAACATAATTTTACTAGGCACAAGGATCTAGCCGTCTCGTAAGAAAATTTGACTAATAAAGTAGTATTTGAAACACGTGAAATCTCAGCACTGCTCCTGAAAAAAGAAACACGAAAATATTGTATTTATCTAGTTGATTCCAGGCGGGTAAAATCAATACCACCATACATTAGTACCATCGCGATTCGAACAAACTATGGATGGTAGAGAGCTCGTAGCGACCTCCGGACCTCTATAAGACTATATTGCCCAGCTTCGTTCATTAACCATCAGGACTTCGAGATAAAGATATTGGCTTGGACTCAAGGATGGATGAAGCCCGTTGTACCTCAAAAGTTACACGCTGATTTTTGGCCTCTCTTTCTGTTAATGTTATTCGATCTTGCCAAAATTTAAACTCAATTTAATATAAAATACTCTTGTAATAACTAACCCGTTATTAAACAAGTATTTTGGTGTAGTATTTACATGTTTGTGTGGTACGATACTTGACTTGTCCGTAAACGAAAGTCAACGATTCCAACGAATGTGGGTAAACACGCCATATTGACAGAAAGTCGGTGCCCTGTCGTGGCTATCGTGCACATCACGTGTCCAAATAATTGCTTCATTATCATTAACTGAAGATGACAGCCGAATGTCGAGACGTGGGTGTTTTTGTTTGCGGCCACGGCACGCGTGGGAAGCGAACTTGGCCGGTCGTTCTCACAGAGCCCGCTCATGGTTGCCAACTTACCACGCGTTGGGTACAGGCTATATTAAGGTATTAGGTAAGGGCAAAAGGTTTACAACTGTCTTACTAGCATTTTTCAGAATGGAATAGAGAAATAAGCTTCCAATTTTTTCAGATGCTTGGCGTTTGGAATAAAATTAGATTTTTCTTCATGAATTACTACTGGATAATTTTGGGCATTTATTAATTGGGTTAGTGCAAAAACCAACTAATAATATGTTATTAAAATTTTTGTCTGATTACCTATCTGTACCCTAATCTCAGAAGCAGCTAAATATATTTTGAGCCAGTTTTCACTACAATAGTAAGCTTAGGGCTTAGGGTTAAGGCTAGATGTCCCTAAGGACATCTATTGTTTTATTATAATCCATTCTCAATAAAAAAATTAAGTAGCTATGTAAAAGAGTCCCGTTTGAACATACATACATATTTCAGAGAAGCGAGATGCTGTGGTAAGGTTTTACAAAGCGAAGAGTATATATTACTTATTAGTTACTAGAAGGTACAAAATAAGCACTTACCTACTATTTTATTATATTAAAAAATATATGTATTTGAAAAAATGAGTAAGTAGATATTCTAAGCACCTCATTACGGCTGAAAATCTGGTATCAGGGTATTTGTAGTTGTATTGTTTTGATTTTATACACACATGATACCTACTCGTACATGGGTCGAAGTGCCAACCCTAGCGTAGTGTCGAAGCCGCGTTATGCAGTTATGAACACAAGTGCATCGTTGCATTTATTGAAAAATTACGACGTGTGACGGCTTCTTAATTATGCTGTTTATTTTGCATGTTTTAATGCAAAATAAAACCAATGAAGAAAAATATTATCATAAAATGTACTTAAAGTTACATATTTTTCTTAACTACCTGGTTCAATCACCCTGTTGGTAAGTGTTACCGTAAATAACGTGTGTGTTCCCTGTCGAATGAACTGTTCAGTTGGTCTCTGAAGAAGCGGCAAGGAACTCCAAAGGAGTTATTTTCCTCACAGTTACAGGTACAGCTTACTAATTATTATTATAATATACTCTTGTACTAGTCTTGTCTTTTAAAATAATCATCCAATAACCTACATTGAAATGAAGGAGAAATGATAACGAATAAGAAATAATTCGTTGTTGATGCAAAATCACAAAATAATTACAATACAATCAGTGTTAAGTAAGCCTTGTAACCAACAGGATGGTCACCACCACATTCAATTAAAAAATACGTTTAACATCAATAAATAATATAATTAATGAGTAATTAAACAATTAAATGGCGACAACCTCGCATAAACACCAATCAGTGTCAATATACAAAGATGAGATTGATCAATCAAGGAAATTATTAGAACTCGTGTCTATTTATAATTTACGGAAGACGAACTAACTCTAATCCGTATTCCGTGCAATGGATTATTTTAACCGATTTCAAAAAGAGGAGGATATCAATTCGGTTGTAATGTTTGATTACTCAGAACTTCGTCATTTGTCAACCGATTTTTATCTATCTGAAAAAGACGCATATTTATTAAAATTCAGTTTCTGACCCTGATAATCAAATTCAGAGGAATCGAGGGACTTCTCAAATATTATTATTGGCGATTTTAATAATTTTATGATCAGCGAGTAATCCTTTGAAGTCAGATATGTCTTCGTACTACGAACAGAAATTATAATATAGACAGATACCTACTCGTAAATCTTTCATCTTGGGTCTGTAACCGTCTATGCAAGGAATGCTAAGCAAGGATGTGTTCTAACGTTTTAACGAATTTTTATGAAAACCAAAGTGCAACATTTTGAATGTTTTTCATTAAAACAATTTGAAGTGCGCACGAGCCTTACTTTAGACACGTTTTCTAAATCGCTAGTTAAATCAACCGGAAATAGATCGTGTGCCTGAACGATTACGAACGTAGGCAAAAACTAAACAATTTATCTTAAAAAACCTTGCTGTTATGTCTACAAAAGAAATCGTCTCCAAAAAACAACCAAATTTTTTATTAGTTTACTGAGATTTATATAATACCAGCGGAAAAATATTGCTCTGGAGAAGAAATTTTATAGACAGTGCTAACACGCTTTCCATTCTCTCTGTGAAATAAAATAAAATAACAGCCGTCACCGGGCTAAATCTGAAGAGTAGTTTTGAGTAATTTTGAAGTCGTTTATTTTTTTTTTTTTGTATAATTCAGATTATTTTTTATTTTACTTTACTTAATTACTTACTATATTTACTTTACTTCACAAATAAATAATTGATTGATTCCATAGATTTTATACAAACAATTCTTGAAAAATTCTTTAACGTAAGCATTATTTATAAACCAACAAACATACAGACAGATAAGCGGCCACCACGTTGCCAACGAAGCAAGAAGCGACCTACCTATTGGCTCTACTAGCTCTTTGACAGTGCAACCAAAACAAGTTAAAATATTCTGTTGACTTTAGAAAGCACCAAATAGCCAGCCGGATGCAAGAACTGCGTGTAAGAAACGCCAACATTATGGAAAAATTGGGGTTAATCATTTCCCACTGCACCTAAATGCATTGGGACGCCCTAATGATAGTAGGTAATGATACAAATGTGCTTAAACAACGCTGATTACTCACCGTCAAATCAAGTGACCCATCTAAACAATTGTTACCCTTTTATGAACAACCAACGAAATCAACCCGTGGATATTGTTTACATCCATCCGAAGTAACAAGGTACAATCGTGTACAGTTACGGTATAATGAGCCGTAAAAACAAAACGCTACAACTCGTATGGGAGTCGTATTGACGGACAGTTTACAGAACTAGTTTGTGGCGCCCGCGCATAATTAATAGACGATCTCGTGACTGAAGCGACAGCAAAAAAATCACTCGATGTTTGATATAATTTTATAGAGGGGAGTAGATTTTGATATAATTTTTGTCAAAGATGTGCTAGGGAAATAAATATATGGGCTGCAAGATGGCTGCAAGACTTATATTACATAATTAGTGATTAAACGAACTTACCTGTAAGTGAAGTTCTATCATAATTATACGAAGGCTTCGTCCGAAGAGATTAGCATAAACAACTTGTAGTTTCGCCTAGTAATCGCCTTTCTCGCACTATATTGAGGGTAGGATACCTACCTTTTTTTTTTTTTTTTTTTTTTAAAGTGGGTAGACCATTCCTACCTGTCTGGGTCACGCTACGTTCATTTCATTTAGTTTAGAGTAATTAAGGTGAAATATTTCACGATAATTAGGACTACGGGAAGGGAGGGTGGGATGCTAATCTCTTCGGACGAAGCCTTCGTATAATTATGATAGAACTTCACTTACAGGTAAGTTCGTTTAATCACTAATTATACTTAGCTTCGTCCTCGAGATTAGCATAAACAACTTGTAGACTTTTAGAGCTCCTAGTGAAATATTTCATTTATAAAATAATAATAATACCTTTCAATGATTTTTTATATTTCAAATTCTCATAGAAAACAATTATGATATTGAAGACAAACATAATATTTTAATACTAAATAACAATTGAGTATTTTAATCTCTTGATTGACTGTTGATTAAGGCCTGAGCAAAAGAGTCATCATATTACTTGTTTTGAAGAGGCCTGTTATAAAATTTAAAAAATATATTAGAGCTTTCGCTCCAGCCAGCCGTCCGGCGGATGACGTCTATGCCGACGCCAAGCCGAGGCGCCGCGGACGTGGCGGCGTGCCGTGCGCTATGTGCGCCAAACGCCGCCACGTCCACGCCACTTGCCTGTAGAGTGCCACGTACCCAGCGACTTAGCGTTTGGGAGGATACTGCCCCATGAGGCCGCTTTATCGCAATGAAAAGGCTCTTGATATTGCCACGCAGGTTACGTGTCCTGACCAGGTATGATTTTAAGGTTTTTCCAGGACATATTTCGGGTTTCTGGTTGAAAAAAGGAATCACTAGTAACGGTTGATTCGAGTTTATACGACACGTTTTAAAAATTTAATATAACCGACGGGTCCCAAGTTTTTTCGTACTTGGGCAATGGTGGACGTAACCGGAATATTCCTTTGAAAAACCTTTTAATACAAATGTTGTTTCCAACGTGATCTCCAACGACTAATGCTATAGCAGAACGACATGTATTGAGGGTACCATACTGAGCCCCTTCACTAAATATTTTACTAAGAAAATCTTTAAAATATTAGGAATTGTAGCATCATACAATTCAACATTATTATGTAAACAATAGTAAAACCGTTTCTTGAGGTAAACATCGTACTGCTTATACGAATTGGGTGAGAGAGATGCCATAATAATATCAAAAGCGGTCTCTTTAGCAGCGCCAACCGAATAATACTGCGGCAGCCAGGGTAATCTTGGTATGGATGTCGCGATTGCTGGAATGGTGAGAAACAAGGGCATTTGTGGCTCATGTGGCTTAAGAATTAAAATTTTTGAAGTAACTAAACTATTGAAAATTGGGTACCACGGTTGGGTGGGCCAAAGGGGGATAACTACAATACCTCTCGACTCATCCGATATTATTTTTCTCAATGTCTTAAGGATCATTGAGAATGGTGGGAATGCGTAAAAATAAAATGGTGTCCATTGAATGGTAAAAGCATTAACTGCATGAGCCCTTGGATCACGGTGCCATGAAACATAATATTTCTTACATTTATTGTTTAATCTGGACACAAAAAGGTCCGGGAAACCAAAATTACTAATGATTTCGTGAAAACTATTGTCCGCCAATTCCCACTCTATCGGGATGTGTGCGTCTAGATTCATCGTCTGCATCTTTATTATCAGATGATCTAATATAGGAGGCCAGAACGAACAGTTTGCGACGTCCACACCATTGCCATAATTTCTTAGTAATTTCTGTTAAATGGAGACACTGGATACCTCCCATTCGGTTGATGTAAGAGACAGCGGTAGTGTTGTCAATTCGTAGTAAGATTTGAGTATCAGTTAAGTTTTTTGCAAATATTTGAAGACCAAATATGCTGACATTATATCGAGATAATTTATGTTGTTTTTGTTCTTGGATACTCCACTGACCGCTAGCTCTTTCATCACCACAGGCGGCTCCCCATCCCGTTGTTGAGGCATCGGTGAAAATCTCAAGGTCAAAATTATCAAATTTTATGCGACTTACAGGATTCTGAATAGAATTAAGTCACCATATTAAATCAGTTTTTATAGATTTAGGAATATTCATGAATTTTTCCTAGTCGTCATCACGTTTTAAATTCAAATATTTGATTCGTTCAAATAGTTTTGTATACAGCCAGCCGTATTCAACGGCTGGACACGCAGATGTAAGCAGGCCCACGGAACGGGCAAAATATCTGGTCTTACATCTTCTACTGGTAAACATTTTTTTTTTTTTTTTTTATACGCTGTATTTTATCTGGTGGCAAACTGACCTGAAGATTTTGGGAGTTAATTGTAAATCCGAGAAATAAGCAAGATTTACTTAGTATTTGATAACTCTTGTCCTCATTTATAATGAATCCTAGAGAAGTCAAAAGTTTCCGTGTATTCTCGACATTTTCTACACAATGGTCATATGTTCGAGATACAAGGAAGCAGTCGTCAATGTAAATATTCGATAAATAACCCGCCGAACGCAAAAGTTTCGCAACTGGCTTCATAACCTTTGTGAAAACATAGGGTGCTGTACTGAGGCCAAATGGCAAAACATTAAACTCATAAAGAGTTTAATCAAACTGAAAACGTAAGTATTTTCTGTAATCAGGATGCATTTTGATTAAAAAGTAAGCATCTTTCAAATCAAGTTTAGCCATATAACAATCTTTGGTAATAGTTTTTAAGGCTGTTTGGAAATCTTCGATTTTAAAATGTTTTGTGTCAATGAATTTATTTAACTGCTTTAAATCTTAATATATATAAATTACGTGTCACGTTGTTTGTCCGCAATGGACTCCTAAACTACTGAACCGATTTTAATCAAATTTGCACACTGTGTGCAGTTTGATCCAACTTGAAAGATAGGATAGCAGCTAGTTTAATATAAAACGCTTTTTGCCATTTGGCTTCGGTATGAGGAAAATTCCAGAAATGAATTGTCCTTTGCAGGGTTTACACTGAGATATAGCGCCCATAGATAACAAATTAGAAATAGCTTTGTTAAAGTGAACTTGTTCTGAATTAGAATAATTGCGGGTAAACGGGGCACAGTGCTGAGACACAGGCCTTAAAAATGGTATTTTATACCATACAACAGGGTCCCGAGTAATAAGTTTCGACTGATTATAAAACTGGGTCAGCCTTGCGGCATAATTTACCAGTGGCGTCGCTAGTGGCGTCGCTAGTGGCGTCGCTAGTGGCGGCTGCGGTTGGGGCGCTGATTGCTGGACGGCCTGGAGGAACCCACGTGCTGCTGACTCTTCGTCGCTGCCGACGTTGTGGCTCTGGTCTTGGACGATGATGCTGCCGTTTTTTGACGTGCTTGGAGTAACATTTTTGTTAAAAATTGTTTTAATGGGGGGAGTTTTTGACTCCGCACCGGATTTATTAATTGCTTTAGCAGTCTTAAGAGTATCATGACGTAATTTCGACGAGTCACAGAATCGTTATGTTGGGAGTCACAGAGCATGCGCCCGGTATCCATGAGCATACGCAGCAATTCCGTGTCCTTGTTTTTAGAGGACAATAAACATGTAATAGCTTCTCCAAGGCTAGAGATCGCCGCAGCTGTTATTTTCTGCTTCGTTTCTATGGCTTTGTCACGTTTAATAACTGCATCTGACAGAGCCGCTTTGACCTCTAAGTTTAAGGATGGTGCCTCAGAAAGCTTACAGTTGCCTGGGACCAGATATTTTTCTATAAGTCCGTTGCGAGTCTCTTTAGTGAGGCCGTTAGTGGCAATATGTTCAAAACGTAATGCAAGGTCCTTTTGTAAATCCTTGCCATATTTGTTAGTATTGGTTGGATTAATACCTGGGATCTCTAATATCTCAGAGTCCCGACGCGTTCTCCTCGACAGCAGCCGCGTTCTCCTCGATAGCAGCCGCGTCAGGTTCTGCAGCAGTCTGCGTGGTACAACCGCCAGGATTTTCGAAATCGACGGGGGTACTGGTGTCCGCATCAAGTGTAGGCACCACATCATCAGGTTCGGTTACCGTCACGGGATTCAAAAGGCCCTGGTTTGAAATTAATATCACAACGATATTAATTTTACGAATAAGTATACCTACTCATTAAATGAGGGTAACTTGATGACTAATATTGCAAACTCATTATCTATGAGGTTATGATAGTGAAGAAATAGCCCAGCAAGCTATTCACAACACCATATATTGGCACGAGGCAGCCCTTAAAAACTGCCCACAATACCATTGCGCAATATCGATGGATAAATGCTTCCATCAAGACTGACCATTTATTACAGTGAAGAAATAGCCCAAGAAGCTATTCACAACACTTTATCTGGCACGAGACAGCCCTTAAAACTGTCCACAATACCGTTGTGCAGTCATTGATATGTTAAGTATTTTTGTACACCAAATAAGTTAAGTTATTAACTAACCTTTTGTTCTAGAACACTGTTGCGTCGAACATTCTTGCGAGGAGTCCGATGAACTGGATATAATACGCCGACGGCGTTTAGCACCCATGTTAAGCCTGTTAGATTGAAATTCTTCTTCGATTTTCTTCAGTTTCTTGCGTAATTTTTCATAATTAGCATCACTACACTTTCTTTTAGACATATTTAAATAATTTTAACACTATTTTTATTATAACTCAATGCTTAGTGGTAGAATGTGCGAGGTGGCCGAGCACTAAAACGCGAATGAAATGAACGTAGCGTGACCCAGACAGGTAGGAATGGTCTACCCACTTTAAAAAAAAAAAAAAAAAAAAAAAGGTAGGTATCCTACCCTCAATATAGTGCGAGAAAGGCGATTACTAGGCGAAACTACAAGTTGTTTATGCTAATCTCGAGGACGAAGCTAAGTATAATACGAGTATATTATAGGTTCGGGTCTATTTGGATATTATTTTGTGGAAATCTTATGTTATAAACTAAGTACCTCTTAATAGGTATACTTCGCAACAATACGACTAGACGAATAGACGATAATAATCTAGTAATTTTTGTAATGTTTAAAGACCTGGGAGAGTTGTGGAGAATTGCCATAAACATATAAATAACAGCCTATATAGTGGTTGTGGTGTTCTTAGATGATGTGATTAGTGATGATGAAATAATTTTGAGTTTAACATTTATTTTGTAAATTGCAATCGACCGAAATTCGACCAAAAGATACCGGTAAATAAATATTATCATATATCCAGTACTGCAATTTTATTGTTCCTTAAATAGCTAAAAATAAGAATAAAATTTTTAAACGAGAATCATTGAATTTACAGAACTAGTTCTCACAATCGATGGTCATTCTGACGGAAGCGATAGCAGCAACATCGTTCATGGTCCCGATATAATCGACAGGTTAATTAATTGATATTGAATATTATTTCGATTAAATAATTTCGATCAAATTGAACTTTAAATTAAGTACATTAATATAATTTGTGATATTTATCGCATACGGGTCTTTGGGATCTTTGAGACGTGTCAAAGTTTTATAAGTTTTTCTCTTTATTTTACTTTACTAACAAGTGATAATTTACTAAGTATTAAATAGTGGTATGTACTGTATACATAGGTATATTACTTTAACCTAGAAATTAATAAGATCTTGCCTGTGATAAATGAATGAGTAGGTGAAGAATATTCAGTCTTATAGTTCATCGCGATATTTTGTGAAGAAACTTGTTTTAATCATGTCTTACTCAATAATATAAACAGGCTTTAATGGCAAACATTTAGTTTTTGTCAATACTGTCGAAACCAAAACACAAGATTTTCAAAATAATAAATAATATTATTGTAGTATTGTTAACACACTGAACATTTCCTCTTGTAACAATACGTGTAATTTCATGGAACTACTACTATTCGATTGTACGTCGTTATTCTCATTTTTTGTTACAAAGAACTACGTTTTCAATTTTACACTCGTTTACGCCTTGCAATGATATTGGATAATCTGTGAATGATTCCTACCATTACAATCTCTAAAGAACTAAATACCTACCTTTTAATAATGTACAGGTGATATATTATACATAGAAACAGAATTACAATAAACATAGCTATTGTGCGTTTTTTGTAACAGCCAATAACTGAGCAAACGAGCCGAATGATGGATAGTTATAATTTTTTGTTGTTTATCACCCATTTTATCACCAAAGCACACATCTGCAATATCAAGGGTGAACAACAAGGTGTTGGTGTTTTAAAAGAAACGAAGTCTCCCTTGGTTAACGTAATCGATAGGTAAACGTTATAAATATTTTTCGGTGATTTTTCGAATGTAGCTGGCTAAGCAGATACAATAAATTACCGCCGCACAATAATACTATCGGGAATAAAAATATGGTAAGGACCTCTAAACAACGACCAAATATTGTCATTATTGATACCTGTAAAGATATCTGCTCATTTTCATTCATTAAAAATGATTTGTTACAAAAACAAGTTGATATTTGACTTACCCATTAAAAAAAGAATTGTAACAGCGAGCCCCTCCGCATTCAGTTTATTTAAAGGATACGGTATTTTACCTCAACAATTAACGAAAGCCTATTCAAGTCAGGTCTTGCTCTTCACCCATTTCATAAAATGCTCCAATATGGTCTGGCGTGGTGACCAAAGTACAACCACAAATCCGTCATCTAGAGAGTGTTACTGTTAAATTGGATTAAAAAAATAAAACTGAAAATAACCTGCTGTTTTTCCTGTCTGTACCAGAGTAGCTAGTAATTCTGTAGTTCTCTGTCAAAATTCGCCTCGGCCGGAAACCTAGCCGTGGGAACGGGAGACGATCTGTTTTCTCAATAAAATCGCGAATAACTGGTGTATCTTAAATGATACCTTTATTCTTTTTTGTCGATTGGTAAAACGCTGAATAACGATTGTTCTCTTTTTTGGAGATATTGTTTGAGTAACACTTTTTTATTGGCCGTTTCGTGCGATAGATAAGTGTTAACTAGGTTGTCATTAAAAAGAAAAGATAGATTGTAGATGTTAGTTAATAATTGTAGTTAGTTTTATGCTTATTTTATGTGTTTCATTTTCGTGTTGTTTAGATGTACGAGTAAGGCTTTATGAAGTGTAAAGGGCTGTATCAATTTTAACCGACTTCAAAAAAGGAGGAGGTATTGAATTCGACTTTTTTTATGTTTGTTACTTCAGAACTTTCGACTGGGTGAGCCGATTTTGATGATAACTTTTTTAATCGAAAGCTGGTGCTTGCGTGGTCCCACTTAAATTTGAGCTAGATCTGACCAGTAGTTTTTGAGTAATTTTGAAGTCGGTTATTTTTTTTTGAGTCCACACATCCTGCCATCACCGTGGTGCGTGTTGGTATTCACCACAGACGAGGGAGGCTATGGCGTTAGGAGTCTCTCTTATCAGGTCGATGTGCTCTGTACCACTCAGTTAAATCCCGATTCCTGATGCATTATGTAGAATCGATATCCTAAACATCTCCTATCGATTTTTAATTTATGACCTTATCCGCTTACTTCGTAATAAGTAGATACGATTTTATGTCAAAGTTACTTTAGTTTAGTTAGTCGTGGGAAGGTAGTTATAAACAGTAGTTGTAAGGTCAGTGAGTCGTAGTTGCTCTTTAAATAACTGGATTTCCATCCGTCTGCATATCCGGATGCATATTAAAGTAGATTACCATGAATTTATGTACTATCGTTTGAAGTAATATCTTCAATCTAAATCAGATTACATTTATATTGGCAGATGGAAATTGGATCATTTGCTTACTTGGAACTCAGTACCGGAACTTTGGAATATTGCTTATTGGCTAGAAGGTAATTAATAAAAAGACTGAAACTTTGAAACATATTTTATTTTTATTATTAGTGTTATGAGTTATGTCATAATTTACGCAATTTTTTTAGACAATAGCACTGAAAAGTATATATAGCTATCAATCAAAGAAAATAAATTTTGAATATTTTTTAACGAAATCAAAATTACAAAAAAAAACTTTTGCAAACCGTATCGTGTCAAATGAAAGAGCTTATTGTAGGGATCTGAAATATATTGTTGTTATAGTACTACAATGAATAGTTTTAGAATTACCTATTCAAGTAAGAACGAAAATTGAAGACGAAAATTTACCCCTTACCTGCGTAACTACTGAGGCTAGTTTGAGAAAAATAAAGAACATAGTTCTTTACCTATATACTAAAGGAAAGTCTATAGTCTTTAAAACAGGGCAAAATGAATAAAATAGAAAAATACCGGTAAATACATATTTAACGCACGGAACCCTCTCGAAGCGACTTTAACTCACACTTGTCAAGTTTAGTTAGGTATACTAGTAATTACTTATAATTTTCTTCGACAGTGTTTTTTTCCAACTTGCGCTTCACAGAGGTTTCTTATAGCATAATTTGTGCTATATATTATGTATATACCTACCTAATAATATTTTAATCATTAAAACGTAGTCAAAGCTCAAACCAGCAGTTAATTTGATATCCTGAAAGCCCGCAAGGGGAGGGGCCAACAATGATTATAACCTTATGATGATTATAGTGATAAAGGGTTACACGCTTCTTTGGTAGACATTTTATTATTATACCCTTTGAAAATGAATGCTTAGATGTAGACATACAAATATGTAGAAGTGAGCATTATAATAAACATTTTTAATTAGGATCATTCTGCCACTTTTTAATTTTTACTGGGCAAACTAAATAGTTTCTACTCAAAAGAGTAGAAACCTGGAAAATAACCAAGGCCTAGTGTTGAAGTCCTACTTCAAAGGTAGTTAGTTTTATGTAAGTAGTAAATAATGTCCAAAAGTGCTAACTTCATGTCAAACTTCAAAAGACTGAAAGCGCACAAGTTTTATAAACAACGGTCTCCCGTTCAGCGATTAACTCTGATAAAAGTTTCCTTTATCAGCCAATTCCCATCACACATAATAAACCTATCTGTTAAATATTTTAATGGAGTCGCGCAAGGCACGTTGACGCAATTTCAAAGTGTAAACATTGAATTGAAAACGGATCTCTTCAGCACCTTGCGTCACAAATCACTTCCGAGTGACCTCGTGCAATATATATTTTTTACTTGAAACCTAAGTAATGATCCGGAAAATTTATTCGTTTATTTCGAGTCTTATCTAAATTTTTCTAAGTCTATTTTGAAATAGGTTTTTCGGTGTTTGCTACGTTCATTTAGCCTCAGAATCTAATTTAGATAATTACGGAGCGTGCCTGCCTCCACGTAAAATGAGACGGTTTGTTAATTGAGAAAATCTGTCTTATTACGAGCGGCGTAATAAAATCTGTGAGTGATTGACGTGATCTGACTCGGGTTGGAGTTATTGCGGACAAAGATCTCTTTAATGTAGCTATAACCCAGCCAAGTGTAGCGGTAAGTCTGGGATGGAATGATTCATTGGTGGTGGGAGCTTGATGAATTGGCTGTGTAATACGGTAGGCAGTGGGGGGCGGCATGCAAATGGCAGCTATACTTGGCCACGGAGCGGCCGGCCGCGACCGTGGGAAAACTATCGCCTGTGGCGAGCCAAACACAGGCCCGTACTCGATGGGTTTTATTCGTTTTAATGTTATTTCGTTTGACAAACATGTCAAGACACTACTCATAAATATTTCTATTTTTCGACAAAATCGATACATTTTGAAGCGAGCGCTGCAGTTGGATTTGTCCGCTAAAAGGAATAATTGTGCAGTCCTAAATCTATGGGATTGGGTCCCAGTTGTTTAAGGTCCATAAAACATTTCGGAAGGCGAAATAAAAGTTTGCGATAAGGGTTTGCCAATAACCCTCCACCATTTCGGCTTGTCTGCTATAGGTAATATCCTGAAGGATATGATGCTTGGAAGCCAATTCTTTTTTCCTTACCTGGCTCTATATCCCTTTTCTTTCTTAGTTTGCAATGCATCAGTGATGCCTTTGGTGTTACTGATATCCGTGGTCGACGGTGCGGACTGTGGGCACTATGGCCACTTACTATCAGCTCCGTTATTGGCTGATTACATAAAAAGTGAGTAATTTATATAAACATCCCAAGTCCATCTCTGGCCGCTCGTGCAGAGCTCGCGGGCGCGTGACGGCGGCGCGCGCCGCAATCACGAACTCTGACGCGCGACTTCTCGACTCTCAACTCGACGCAACCGAGAATACTGAGATTAAGCGAGAATACCGAGATTGCTGCTGCCTGCTGCGTGCTGCTTCTACTGAACAATGAAATATATTATTTACTGTTGTGTGACTGGAACGTCCAAACAAACTTAGGTAACACAATATAATAAATAATTCTTTGGCGACCCGAGTGGCGCAATGGATATCATGCCGGATCACCATACCAAGTACCAAGGGTTCAATTTCCAGCAGTGCGAGAAAATGATTTTGAAATTCTGTTCTTGGTCTAGGAGTGTGTGTAGGTAATCCATGGCCACAAGCCACAACACTAGGAATCCTAGTGTGGGGTTAGATACGGGTGTGTAGCGTTATCAAAGTGACTCTTTATATTAGGAAGTGTATTAGTTAGTGTGTAGGAAGTGTACATTTATAACTTTTAGGGCTTGTTTAGCAAAATATTTGGCTTATGTTCAACTGTTCAAGTATGACTGAGACATTGATGATATCAGATAATCAGTCATGTACGAGTATAATCAATAATGTACAGAAACCGCTTATAGAGAGATACAGAAATTATAAAAGAAATACAAAATATAAATCAAAATTAGGCAGTTTAAAATAATTATAATCTCGATTCTTCTTCTTCGATCTTCGATCTCGACGAACCAAAACAAGCTTTCATTGCATTTTTCATTGCATGTTTGAACATACATAATCTGTTAATATTTAAACTGTAAAAAATATATAGATCAAAACGTAATTTCACATCACGAATCGCACACTCGCGTCAAAAAATAACTAATACAAAATAATTAGAAACGTGACGACCTCTAGTTGGAATCATCAGAGTTAATTGATTGTAGAAAAAGTATTTCAGTAGGCTACTCACTTAATAACAGATACCTAATACCTATGTGATACGTATGCTATACGTGTGATAGCATACAATGTAATATGAATATGTGCCTCATTGGAAAGGACGGTGACGTCGACTTTATTCACCTGGGTTAATTCACCCAGGTGTCTTAAGTCTACTTTTATTGTACTTTATTCACCTATGCACCCAGGTGATTTAATTCTACTGGCCGCAGGTGAATTAAGTATACTAAATCTGTAGACCTAAATTTACCTAGGTGATTAAGGCAAGCTACACACAGGTGAATTAAGTATACTAAAGCGGTAGACCTCTGCTTATCTAGTAATCAGTCCCGAATTCGATTCCCGGACGGGATAGACATTTATGCGACATGAATTTGTTTTCCAAAATTCAAGGCACCTAATAATTATAAAGATATTAATTAGTTGTTAAGTTTCCTCTTATAAACTAAGCGTCCCACTAAAATGTTTGATATTTTATTTACTTCTAAACTTGACGGTGGCAAAATATTATTACTATCAAGGTAAGTTAGTACATTCTCCGATGTTCAGTGTACAAACGATTGTACAAACGTACATACGGTTTAAAGTAATGTTTGCCATAAAATTTTATACCTAGTAAACATTTTCCAATGAATTTTGTAATATTATGTTCAGTTCGTCGCGCTTTCATCATTTTAGTGCTATTTTAGTTGCGTTAGTATACAAGGTTTTAGTTTAAAAACTAAGTACCTACATGGTTTTATTATGACAATGTTGGTACTAAAATTTTTTTTTGTTAATTTGCTATTAATCGTTGAGGAGTTCCCTCCCCTGGAGCCAAACCTTTGTGTGGTAGCAGGTCATGCTTATAACAATAATTATTTATTATAACCAACTTTAAAATTAAGGATAACTCAAAAAATAACTAATCAGATCTCGCTCATAAGTGGGACCACATGACAAGCACCAGCTTTCGATTAAAAAAAGAATTATCAAAATGGGTTCACCAAGTCGAAAGTTCTGAGGTAACAAACATAAAAAATACAGGTGAATTGAATACCTCCTCCTTTTTTGAAGTCGGTTACATCTTTCGATTAAAAAAAGAATCATCAAAATCGGTTCACCCAGTCGAAAAATCTGAGGTAACAAACATAAAACAAATACCTACAGTCGAATTGAATACCTCCTCCTTTTTTGAAGTCGGTTAAAAATGCATTGTCATTAGAACTAAAGCAAATATGTAAAATTCAACTTCTGACGTTTAGAGGAAGGTCTAACCTCACCAACAAGTAAGCTAAGTAAATAAATCCGTTTAAAAATGAGATAGTAATGGATTGTGATGAAATTGGTACTTTTTAAACGACTTAGCGTTTTCCATAGATAAACAGATAATTCCAGAATAAAATAGTTCGTGAGATCACTGTCTGGCTGGCTAGCTAGCTATCAGATTGAAAGGGACTTACGTAAAATTGGTAGTCGATTCGACTCAGTAATACTTACCTTCAACTTTTACTTTTCTATGAGTTACGCTTTCAACAATAGCAATTGATGGTAAATCTTATTATTATCCAACTATTGGCTTTATATGGTATGGTTTTCATGTGTGGAGATAGTGAGGAGGGTGGAGAGTAACGTAGGCTACTTTTTACCGCAGTAAAACATCCCCATGGGAAGATCGATATTTTGTTAGTTGCTAGATATTTAGTTCCGGATGTTGTTAATAGATGGCGTTAGTAAAATTCATTTGCATTTGACGCTATCAAAATAATGATACATGTATATTACTTAACGCATTATTGGTTTATTACTGAGCACGGGTCTCATCTCGTGCGGAGGCCTAGAACTTACTCCACCACGCTGATCCATTAGGCCTACGGATTATCGGAGGGGTTAGTGAAGTGGCCAAGCCAACTTTCAGTAGTTTTTATGCCATCCGTAGGCCTTCTACATTGCTTTACGACTATTATCTTAGGATAACACGTTCGGTGCGGTAGCGGGTTGATTATATCCGATGCTCAACTTTCCTCCGGTGCGGGGTAAAAATTACTGTGCCAACCGCTGGTGCGGGACAGATATCTTTGGTCTCCCTATGGTTATGAATGAGATGGTTAGTGTTTTGGAATTGCCTTGTTAAATAGATAATGTAAATACAAAAAAAATGCATCGGGTTCTTACGACCCGATGCCGACTGAACATAAAAAAATTACATCTAGTGCGTTTATAGGTTCTTAACGACCCGATGCCCGATGACCCTATAGCCGCACTAGATTACATACTAGTTGAGCTAGTGAGGTCTGTATGGTTAGATGAGTTTTTATGCAAATAAGTAGAATATTGTACAGTTATATTATACAGTTGTATTGTACAGTGTATGTAACACTGTCTGTGTATGTAACATGAAGCTATCCAGAAAAATGTTGTTTAAGTCATGTAACGGTGAAAAACCTAAGAAAAATTAAGTAAGCGAAGGTTCCCCAAAACAAATAATAATCAGTAAGTGGAATATATCAATGTATATACTAGCCGTCAACTGGTCACACATTACAAATCCTACAAACTGCATTATTTTATCGCTATCGATGTCTTTTATCATGCCCAACACTAAAAATGTATCGACAATTTTACTAACCCGTGCGGAGAACGGGTCGTAACGATCCGCCAGACAATCCCTTTATTTACAAAGAAACCATTCAGTGCATCTACCTACGATTTCAGCCTTTTATTGAGTGTTTATTGGTCAATATATTGCTACAAAAAAATATACTATAATCATTATACCTATAAAGATAAATCCTCTTAAACAGATGGAAGTCAAACGGATCTTTTCGACCCAGCAACGCACCAGGAACAATTCGTGCTTCGGATATAATAGACCCCATACCGCACCAACTGAAAGTCATCAAATTTGTCTAACGCAGTGAACGTGATAACAACCGTGATCGATATGTGCCCTCCGAAGCACGGAAGCGCTCAGGAAAGGTTTGCTACTAGCGGCCACCTACTCAACTACCGACTTCAGCCGTTGTTTTTTAACATGATTTTCACAGGTGGCATGGAAACATACATCATAACACCTAAAATAAACCCGAAAATAAACATTTGTAAATCTGTCGCATAAATGTCTGCCGCGGTCGAGAATCAAAGTTGGGACCCCACAATCTGCAGGCAGGGTGACCAAGCTGACTAAGGGGTCGTCAATGTAAAGTTACTAAGGTACTGCATTTCAGTAAGTGGTATGGTGTGTGGTAATTTGTCTAATAATTCAAATAATTTTCCATCAAAAATATTTTTAAAAGTGTTTAGTCCACAGCGCGATTCTTATGGTGGCCACTCACGGTCAGTCCATCGCGTCAAATGGCGTGATATACAGCCAAAATTTGATCGTGAATGTGAAAAACTGATGGCGGGATATAAAAATCTGTATATCCAATCGCGCCATTTTGACATATGTCATTTGGAGCCACGCCAAATGGCGCGACCGTGAGTGGCCACCTTTATGGAGACGGGCTTTAGTTTTTAAACTTTTATCATGTTCCATTTTAACTTCAAATCATATTCCAGATTCTTAAGTTCAAGATAACAATGCATCAATTGCTTTGATTCCGTGCGATTGCCATGCAAGTATACAATTAAATAACGCACTTAATTACTAACTTATATACTTTTTAATAACTGAAACATTAACACCAATTATCTTGTTAATACATTGTAGTGAAACAATTGCGATTAATTAACGCATTGTTATCATGAGCAGAACAATGAAATAGATTTAGTTTTACTGTTATTTGTAATTCAGAGCGACATCATTATTTACAGGAAAATAATACTCGTGAGGAATAAAATGAAAGGACTATTTCTTATTTAGGTATTTATGAAACAAATCACTCATTAACAAAGTAAACACACACAAGCATCTAAATCTGGGGGCACGGCAGTGCCCCCGCCAAGTCGAGCAAAAAAGCGGCACGGCCGTACCATCCTTTTTTCGAAGCAATTCAGGCCATTTTCGACCCCCTATAACTTCCTTGTGGATAAAGCTAGAAGTCTGAATTTTTAGCTACCAAGCAGTCATGGTATAAACACGCTATATTTCAAATTTCATTCAATTTGATTCAGTAGTTTTAGAATTATAACTAGTCAAAGTTGCTTAATTTCGTCACTCACTGACTGACTGACCGATCATCAAAACTCTAAGGCACTTCTAGCAGACATAGAAGCTTCATTAGTGTTTAGTGTATAGATCAAGGAAAAACTAAAATATTTTGCAATTTCGCTCCAGTTTTCTAGATATATCAACTGCATAAATAACTTTGTAATCCTATATAAAGGTATAGGATTATAAAGTTACATTTGCAGTTAATGAATCACTGTACCTGTGTAACAAAGTTACATTTGCAGTGAATGAATCAGTGTACATGTATATAATATGTGTAGATAGGTACCTAGATATAATGGAATAATAGGTGTAGATAGGTACCTAGATATTATTATGTTCAAAGATAACTTGTAAAAGGAAAAAAAGTAGGACTATCTACAAAAAGAAATGAGATGCCATCAAAAACATAACTTGTAAAAAAACCCAAGTCTTGCAACTCAGTTCTTCTACCGTAAAAACTTGTGAGATCCATGTAATACCAAGTCGGTTAATTTATTCAGTTCCTACTTAAGGTTCCTTCTGTCTTAAGTTATTACGTAATTAGCTAACCTAACAAGTAACAACATCTTATAGTGACCATATCAATATTGAAAATCTTTTATGTTTTAAATAAATAGATCGACTTGACCCCACACGTCTGGATTTGATGAAAAAAAAAATTTTTGAGTTTCAGTTTTAAGTATGGGGAACCCCCAAAATTTATTGTTTTTTTCTATTTTGGTATGAAAATCTTAATGCGGTTCACAGAATACATCTACTTGCCAAGTTCCAACAGTATAGTTCTTATAGTTTCGGAGAAAAGTGGCTGTGACATACGGACGGACAGACAGACAGACAGACAGACAGACAGACAGACAGACAGACAGACAGACAGACAGACAGACATGATGAATCTATAAGGGTTCCGTTTTTTGCCATTTGGCTACGGAACCCTAAAAAGAGCCCGCATCCTTCAAGATGTATTGTCATTTCCGTATATTTTGAAGATTGCGTTTGGCATAAACACTAACAGAAAATACATTTTGAAGATGGCGTAAACGTATAGGTACTTATATAGTTTCGTCTAGAGGCTCAGATAGGCTTCACCATGTCGCATAAGCCTATTGTGTGAAAGAAGTTTTACAAAAATTTCGATTAAAGCGCAATAAAATGTACCATGAAACTCTACAATAGGTACGTGATGTTTTGTTACACCAAATCAAATATCTCACGGGCATCATTTCGTTGGCGGGTATCCGTGACATCTCGTGGTATCTCTTGGCTTCCCACGGCCGCGCACGCAACTACCAATTATACCGAACTAATTCTAAGTGCGCTGCGCCTGCGCCGGTCACCGCTAGCGTACGTAATTACTGCTACTAACATCTACTGATTCCAACACTCTGATTTTGATAGTCGTTTTAGAAAGTACCTACTTATCTAGTATTTTTATATTACTTGTTTATGTATATCTTAATTTATTTTAACTGTTAATGGTACCCATAATAATTAATTATTTTCGATTTTGAATTATAGTTTTGATAAGTTAATGGAGAGGCGATTCACATATAAGTCTTCTGGGTACACTGTTGCGGTTCAATTACACTATTTTCATACATAATGTATGTAAAATTTCTTGAATTTGCGATTAATTTTTGACACTGACGGTTCTGTAGTCCAATTGGGACTACCACTGATGAACCCATCGGTTGTGTACTACGAGATTTTGTCCGACCCTTTACATATGCAAGCCTTAGATATGAGTAAGCATATAAACGCACCGAGACAATGTTACTTGAACCTCATTTAAACAAGTGTAACTAGTCCCTTTGTACTTAATCCTTCATCACTTCCCATAAAAGATAAGTGTTTCCGAACGCATCTCAATTAATATCCAAAAAACATGTTCAGAAAGCATATTACGGAGGTTCCCACGGCCGAGCACGCAAGAATACTCAATTAGAACTGAACTAATTCTAGCGCGTGCGCTGAGCCCGTTAGCGGTGTAATGGCCGCTACCTTCGCATCTCGAGGTATTCATTAAGTTTAAAGTCTCCAATTGGGTAATCTGAGGGTTCTGTAACGAGAACTTATTAGGGAAATATTTTCTTATTTGCTAGAACCGAATTTTTGTCTCAGTCTAGAAATCGATATTTCCACGATATGTTCACGATATTTTTGACTTCTGAGATCTTGTTCGAATTTTTAAGATAAGTTTAAAAACGCAAACCAAACATCTGATTCCAATAAATCAAAATTACTTAAATTTGTGTCAATTTTAAAGTTATACTTAATTACACTAGCAATAAAACCGCCACAGTTCCAAATTTCAATGAAAGTCATGTTTTAAGATTTTTAATAGTAGGTAAAGCACGCTGACTCTACACCATACTACTCTACTTAATTGTATGATTACCTGTAAATAAAATTATGAAAGATAGGTATCGTGTTAATTCGGAGGTTGTTTTACCAATTATTTGTCTATAAATAAAATTAACGTCAATTTTTGTTAAGATTATTGTCACTGTTTGCAGAGTTTCGTTAAATTACTGGAAAATTATCTATTTTGATCTCCATATGTAAATAAACATGAACTATTCTGCGTAGTTTCCATATACCATTAGGTATATTGAGTTCAAGAATTCCTTAAGTATTGACTATTTGTGGACAAATAAATATTCCACATCTATGTATTTTGTAGAGCGTTTTACGCAGCTATCATGAAGTTTATTTTTATGGAAATAGTCGACAAAAGAACTGAGGAGCTTACCTGATGGTAAGTGGCTATCGTCACCGATGGTCATCAGCGACACCAAAGGCTTCACCTGCTTTGCCAGCCAAGAAGGAGAGAGGAAGAAAAATAAAGAACATGGTAATTCTTTACTAAGAAGTGGATAAAGTAATCGTTAGTGACTCTGAGTTGGGGCTTAAGCCGACCCAATACGGTTAGATTTGTAACTTTGACACTGGGCTTGCAAATGATTGGAAATAGGTACACCTAAATCAAATTTATTATTTTATACTTATTAAAATTAAAACTGTATTAAATGAAACATAAATGATGCCTTAATCGTAAGACGTAAGACGTTGTACATCGTTAAGGACTCGATCTAACAACCGTTCTAATTAGTGTGATAATTAACGAATTTAACCATTAACAGATCTTGTTACCATTATTAATATTTCAATAAGTTATTGTAAATAGTTTAAGTTAGCAGAAATCTTTTTAAAAGTTACATTACATAATGGCGGTAATGTAACCTCGTTATTATTATTTCTTTCGTCCAGAATGTATGTCCCAACTCCCAAGGTTATGTACCTGCGATCCCGGTTGACATTTTATGGCATAATAAAAAGACCCGTTATTAAAAACGTTACGAAAGTGTGGTATTTTAGTAGACTTGTTAAAAAAAGATTTTCGTTGTGTGGGTTTACTAGGATTACAGTGGGTTTTAGCGGGATTCTTAATATTTTTCAAATTGTATAGAGCAGTGGTATGTAGGCGCAATAGGGACAAAATGCGGATTCTGATCAACATGGGATCACATATATCGTAAAAGGGCAACGTTGGTACAACGTTCGTATGTTGTACAAAAAGTAGGTACAAACGGTACATCTTTGCAACGGCAGCAATTCGTGAAAACTGAAAGAAAATTTGAATTGCGAACGGTACTATCGAACACTCTAACCTTAACCACTCGTTTCTGTGTTTATTGAACAGTCGAAATCTTTTCTCTGGTAATCTAAGAACTGTTCATAACGGCGACGCGGTGGTGGCGATGGCGATACCATCGTGGGAACGGACATTACTGCAAGATTCTCGTGAATATTTCATGAAACCTACCACTTTTATATTTCTATCGCCTATTGTGATGGTAGAGTGGAATCTAATAGCTATTGTGGTTACTGGACATGTACAAAATTTGAAAATGGTACCTATACGCAGATTTTTGATGTTTATAATGATGTTTCGATAGTTTTATTTTTCATTAAGCCAGTTAGATTAGTTTGATATACTGAATGACAGCCAAGTAATTTAATACTCTTCTATTACCTAATAGAAGAGATACATTCTACATAATAGAATAGATAGTAGAATAGATAGGTATCTATTCCTGTTTTTAATGTACCTATCTACTTTTATATTATAGGAAGCTATTAAGAAGATATGAATGGCTCTGCTCTACTTCAATATTATAAATAATATTGATAAACAATAATTGTGGCTTGGGTATTGTTTTAAATGTCAATGTATAAATTATTTTTAAGAATGTAGGTACCTACTCCTCATTTAGTAGATTATGTATAATATTCTCTCGGACACTTGAATGGAAACATCTTGGATTCTTTAAACTTAAAAATATTGTTAATTAGATATAAAAAATAAATAAACCAAACGGAAATAATTTATGCTCCATCATTACTGGCATTATTCTTATTTATATAATTACCATTTTATAAATATTGTTTTTAATTTGAACTTTGGAACTAAGAATTTTCAGTCATTGTGTCCTGAAGTAGGTACTAAGTGAAATTGGAGTCGATGTATGATGTTAGTCAAATATTTAAAAAATTTTAGTGGCAAATATAAAGAAAATACGTTATATTATAAAACTATTTATTTCTTTGAAATGTCACTGTTTCCTGAAAGCGGTTGCTTACACAAACCGTTTAAAATTATATTCGAACGACGTATCTAATTAATATATCACAGTATTAAACTTAGGTGCTATGCTACACTACGGTACTTCTTAAGTTTTAAACATAAATGCAAAACACCGACCCGCCAGATATTCAAATGAGGAATGCAAAAATAACAGATTAATTACAAAACAAAACCTCATTTTATTAAATTAAAAACAAAACCTCAACAAGGTAAGCGAGTTCAAGCATCGGATCAACACAGGGTTCTAGGAACGTAAACGGTTAAACAACGAACGTTTATAAATCGGTTATCACACTTGTTACAGTCCTCGATGGAGAGCAGACGAGATCATCATGGAGACATGGTAAGGTGAGGTCACCAGGGCCGCCACATCGACTGGGCGGGGTCTGTCTCGGAGGCGGGGCTGTGCGGCGGGGAAGGCGGCGCGTACGCTCGTTTCGCACCGATCGCCTCGCCTTCCGAAGGTGTCTCCGCTGGTCTCTTCAGTCCTCGCTCCACTGGGGTACACCTCGGCACTTGAGGTGCCTGAGGATGGGGATGAGGTGCCGGCGCGATCGGCTGCAGCGGCGTCGGCCTGGCCACCCCGCCGGCCGCGATGGGCTGAGGCTGTACCACTTGAGGGTTCTCCAATCTTCTGATGCAGTTGGTCAAGTGCTGCAGCAACCTCGCTCCCGCCTGAGGGTCCACCGGGCCTTGCCGCTGCATCGCATTCGCCGCCAGCGTCGCGTTCGCGATGAACTGTGACACTTCAGTCGCGCACTGCGTGAATCCAGCGCGGAACCGTTCCGCGTACGACATTTCATTCTTCAGCACCAGCTGCCCACGTCGTTTCAGGCTGTGGAGGTGGCGGACGGTCAGCTCCAGGATGTCAGCCTTCTCCAGCTTAGACACGTTCTCTCCTTCCGCCTGGAGGGCGGTCACCATCAGATCCTTTAGTTCGTCGAGGCAGCGGTTGATGCGCGCTCGGCGTTTTCTTTCCAGCATGGGTTTCATGACCTTCCTGTACTGGTAGGTCCGGGAGACGGGCTCCTCGTCAGGGCAGTGCGAGGGCGGGTGGAAGGCCCCGTGCGGCGGGGACATGGTTCTCGCGGGGAGGATCATTTGTGTTGCGCTCGCGACGGTCTGTAAGCGAATGGCGCGCGCGCCGCCCGCCGCGCTACTTTTATGCGCCCTACACCGATTGTGGCAAAACGCCCGTGATAAAAATAGGGGTGCCACTGCCACGCGAATCGGTAGCGTCAAGCTTTGATTTTTGTAACTATTTAAGATAACTCGGGACAGTCAGTGTTTAGATAATATTATTAAAATTTGTGTAAATTTTTATGTTAACAGATTTATTTGTATTTCGTGATATTATTGATTATAATTTAAAAAAATTGATAAAGTGATAAAAATTTGAAAATTTATTATAATTTGAAAAAAATATATAAAAAATTGATAAAAATTGTAAAGAAATTGATATAATTTGGAAAAATGTACATCTTGTAGGTACCTACATGCGTAGGTTTATTGTTAAAAAACTAGACTGTTAATCTAAAGCAATAATAATAATATTTTTTATTCGGAGGCTATTTCTTAGGTATATTTCTTTTCAATCAAATAAAAATTAATAAAAAAATAACAATATAAAAATATTTACTGATTTTGAAATGAATAATTAATGAATGCAAATATAATTTAAAATACATATTATGAAATTAATTTTTTTTAATTTACCTAACCTAACCTTAGGATTTTCTTGTGCTTCAAATGATGATAAAAGAATCCGTTCGTTAAAAAATGTTTAAAAGTTAATCTATCTTAAAATAATATATTAATATTATGAACTACGAAGACAAAAACGTAATCACTCAATAGTAGGTAAGTTTTATTAAATCACATTTTCTGCTCATAGCAGCTGTATACTCTTACCAAGGGTGTCAGCTGATCGCACCTGGCCACCTGGGCACACGTTCCCACGCGTCCCCCAAGACACGCGGTAAGTCCCCTCACGCGCACAATGACGTCACAGGATAAGAACAGATACGTGGCAGCTTATTAAATCACTGTCACCATCTTTAAGTATAGGGGAAAATTTATATTGTGACTGGCTTTGTACGATCTGTTTTTTAATAAAAATATGATCTAAGTAGGTATATTTCAAGATTCAGTTTCAATTGTGTGCAATCCAAAGATATTTTTGCGAATAATTTAATTTTTTTAACAGTACCTAAGTTTCACAACATCACCGTCGTAAACACAATTATAAAGTACCTAACTAATATAAATATTTAAATAAATATTAATTCGGAAAGTGATGGCGTGACAACCCTGCATAGGCGGCGCAAGCGCAGGTCCCCGCGACACGCTGCGTGTTATCGGCGGTCATACAGACAGACAACGAATAGAAATTACTGTAGCGACTTATTACAGCCTGGGCGTGTATAGTGGTTATCAGCGCACTTAGAAAACTGCGGCCAAGATTGCTTTGTAGAAATTTGTTTTGCTGTAACCTACTTGGGTAAGGCACAGATAATAATTTATTGTAAAGTTTGTAATAACTTAATATCTACCATTTGAAATACACATGTCTTTATTTACCGGTCTATAAGTTTTTTTTAACTAACGGGTTCATGGATTTGGTATACCTACAAGTCCAACAACGTATTGGTGACACTGACCACTTACCATAACTTGTCAGTTAACCAATAACCTACCTATTTAATATACACTGTTTCAAAAGCATATATTATCTTACTATTGCCTAACAAATCCAGTCAGGCTTAAATCTCTTTAACCCTAACTCAATCCATCAACGTCTTCAACCATAACTCTTTGACAGTCGGTAATCTCAACTCGTATAACAGCGGTCTTAATTAGTCATTCAAAACAATAACATTCGCCATATCGGCTTGCAAAGGTGTGAGTCGTTCCCAGCACCGCTAGTCGACTCGACACCGACCCATTGTGCGGTCGAAACTGCCGTGACGCTACTTACTCCAATTCTGTCTAACTGACCAGACTGTGAAACGTCTTAACCGTCAACACGTTCCTTCTTAACGAGCCAAAAGTACCACTGTAAGAAACCCGCACGGCGCTTACGACTTTTCGTCACCGATGTAGAATAGCCATTGAATTGAAGAAGGTCGTAACTCACGTGATTCTCGTAGTGAATCGGACGTTTGTCTTTGGAAGACGGCGTCGTGGGAAAGCCCGTGCCGCGCGCGTTCCCACACACTCGACCGGCACAAGCCAACCGATAAATTATCATAATTCCATTGTGAGTGAGACGGTACTAAGAAATTTTATACTTCATCAATCGCCGCTTTGAATACATTAGCGCGTGGATTCGACGCTTTGTTGAGTGATGACGCAAGGAGCCGGGATCGGGATTCGGGACCCACATCTAGCGTCTTTATTCTAGCACGTATGACAACAGTAAATTCCGATTGTATCACGTGCCCTTATTTTACCCGATCCTGGTATTATTGACGTCATTTGATACATTGTGAAATATGTTTACTATCAATGACTAGATGTTAAGTTGGTTAATATTTCTTGCTATTACATTCTTTTATTTGTTTCGTAATCAAGCTTATAGTGAAACTAGATACGAGTGAGTACTGGCGCCATGTTGTGATGGTTTTATAGTCGATGACTTTTTATTAATTATCATATAATACTAGGGACTATAATATTGTCTACAGTATCTACATTTATCGACAATCATTATGACATGAACACTCCCGAAAAATAATATTTTACTACATACCTATTACCTACCTCTCTGTGTAGTGATGTCGTGATGTCCAACCAAGTTTCAAGACTAACTAGGTAGGTTCCTATCTGAAAAGATTTGCTGTCATTTGCTGAATGATGATCTTACCGACGGGCTGTCACCGTTTGTAATAATAAAGTTCTCAACTTGACTTGCAGTGTCCGTTATTTCATAGAATTCGAAACAATTCTCTCTGGCGGTCTGTCCAGTGTCCATGGCTCCATGCCCTTAAAACAAGTTGGATAGCTGTCTAACAAAATATAGGTACCTGCAGAATGATGAATCAGAATCATGTAAATTATGTACTTTAAGTAAATATTTCATGATAAATAGATGTCAATAATTTAAGGCAACCATAGCATTTGCTTAGATGTATACCTAATTATTATGTCATTGTGTAATGCAATTTATGCAATAATTTCTATTGATTTGAAACATACTTATGTTGGAATTGATCTTCATTTATTTGAAGACATCGAAATAAAATCAAATTTAAAATTGTATCGTTTTATGTAGGAAAGTAATCAATTTGAAATCAACATCAAACTTGGTATCGATAAGTTTGACAACTCTAGGTAGAGAGGTCGGTAGCCATACCTAAGAGAGACTTATCGTGCCAGATAATAGTTTTGTTTTTTTAATTTATTTTCCCCTGATTTAATTTTTCAGGTACCTTGATTGAACAATACTTAATAATTGTGTTGTGGACATGATGTGTGATGTGTCTTTTATGTAATTCTATGCCTTTTGCAACTTGAGGAACGTCAGTGCGGAAGTGAGCGCAGTGTTATTTCTCAATCGCACCATGTAGGTAGCAGTTACTCTTATACAATATGAACTTGGCTTGAGACTTCAGAGCCAGTTCTTTCTTTCTTTATCTTCTTTTCCTTGGCCGACAAAGCTTCAGTGATGCTTTTGGTGTTGCTGATGTCCATGGGCGACGGTATCCACTTAACATCAGGTGGATTGTACCGGCTAAACTTGGGATCAGATAATCGAAATATTAAGTTACTTATCTCAGGTATTTAAATTTTAAAAGAAACTGGACTATTCGACCTTCAACGTACTTATGAATTTATAGATCCGTTGACGTCGTGTTCATATCCGCTTCTCATTGCAACATTTGATCCAGTAGACCCGCTACGAAATTTGTAAATAAGCAATGTCTTAATACTAAGTGACTAACTTTGAGTTGTTAGTTATAAAAACTTCTTGCTGGTAATAATATATGTACATACTTATATGTATCTTAGACCTAATAACATCTTTTAGTCTGAGGGTAAAATTTAGTAGTATTCCAATAAGGGAACTTTTCTAACATTTTTGGATTAAAATTATTAAATTATAATTATTATATTTTTATGTAATGTGATGTAATTGCACTTGTGATCGGTTGCACTTGTTAATTGGCAGCACAATCCCAAGTTTCAGTATCTACATTGACAATATAAACCGTGTATTTAGTTTTTTAAACTATTACTTGTTGTTAATTAAGCTTCTTACATATTATATCGTTGGTAGGTTAGGTTACCTTTTCCCTACATCTTAAAAAATCGTCAATAATTTATCCAGTTACCTACCAATAACTCTCAGTAATAACCGATACAGTGCTACCACGAAAACTGTACGTATCAAGTATCAATTTCCAGAAACTTAACATTCAATATTTGCGTTACCTAAGCGACGCGGTCGGGAGTATTGAACTCGAAGCGAACGATTCGTATTTATTGACATAACTTACAATATCACCGTATAATCTTGAAAAAATCAACATGAAACTTTAATATTTGCTTTCGACACTTGATATAAAAAATATCGAAGCGAGTAAACAGGTTGGTACGTTGCGATACCTAAATCTGATATTTTAAAGCGTGGTAGCCATACCTGGCACAAGTTCACTTGTTATCGTTGTACACATACCTAATAAAAATTATAATTATAGCCCTCTTCCCGTGGCTTTGCTCACGTTTTCAGAATAATAAGTATCCTATATATCATTTCAGAACACGATAAACCTGTGTGCTAAATTTCGTGAAAATCGGTTTAGTAGTTTTTCCGTCAAAGAGAAGCAAACATTAAATACAAACTTTTAATTTTTGATACGATGATAACTAGATAATGGCCAATAACAGATCTGAATGGAATACTCAACATTTTTTTATTATAAGTAGGATTAGAATCAATGCGCAATAACTTAACTCACAAAATAAAAATATCACATTAGCCATGGTTAAGTAAGCACTGTAAAGCGCTATAATTGCTATATTTCCTAATAGGTATGATACCTACAAGATGCGTGTTACGACACTTACGACTGTTCACTGTACTCCCTCCTACTAACTACCCTCCCTCCTACTAAGTAATGTTGCACTTAAAATAGTTGTGGAGTTTCTTTCTCCGTCTTTTCTCCTGAAACAAATATTAATCTCAGCCCATTACACTGAATCACTGAAAACCATTTGAATTCGTTTAGCCGTCCCTGAGATTAGCCGGAACAAACGCACAGACAAACACACATAAATTCTAAAACTTATTGATATGGAATCCATTACGTTAATAAATATCCCTAGTAAAAGTTTTTGTCAAATATCTTCTACGTGATCATCCATGATGATGATGATGATGATTATACCAATACAGTAAAAAATACAAGACTGGCAATAAAAGCAGGTACTACAGTAACTTTTTTCTATCTGGTATCGTGGTACCTTTGGTGTTGCCGGTGGGCGGTGTCCATAAGCGACAATGACCACTTTGGCTCGTTTGCTTCGTCGTCGGCACTTCACGTAAAAAATAGTTACAAATTTTACCAAGAGTTATCTGTTCTGAGTAAAAAGATTAAGGTTGGGGTTCAAAAGTAACTTTTGTATGGCTAATATTATTGCTGAATAATAAAGTTTATGACCGAGTGAAAACAGTAATGAATAACAAAAGTAGACCATGTTTCAATTATTGGAAGCATTATGGTCCTGTTATTGCAAAAAAGAGCACTAAATGTAATTAGTGTCATTGTTTTATTTTGTATGCAAATAGCCGACAAACAAAAACACTAGAAACCTGAAGGTTCACCTAGACACATGGACATCACTGATACCAAAGGCAAAAATATCATCAAAGCGCGCGTTGCCGAACGAAATGCTAGCTCGGGAAGACAAAGAAATTTATCTTTGCTAATCTCTACTTAATATAAAACACAAAAAATGTTTGTACGGATGTCCTCTATAGACTTTGAAACTAACCAGCCGATATGCTCCAAATGGTTTCATTTTAAAGGCAATAATTTCAAGATGGTTTGAAACCACTAAAACAATGCATTAGGCATTTTCGATTTTACTTTTTCATATAAATATTTTTTGCGTAGTAACACGCCGAGTATACGCTAATGCAGTTTAAAATTAGAATTATACATCTCACTCTCCAATATCATTCTACTAGGTATAGGTACGCCGCGAATTTTGGCATTATTTTTTAACATCGCCTTATTTTACCACGCAAAGATCCGTTCACGTTGAAGCCTCTACGCAACAAACCTAATAGATACAAGAGTACTAACAGTGAAGGTGACATGCGGCGTACCGGGGTAATATACACTAGTATACAATAGTATATGTACATGCTATACAATAGTATACATTACGCTCTCTAAATATTTGAGTGAATGTTTGCACAACTCGCGTCGTAGCGGGCGCCCGGGCGTGCGGGCGTGGCGGTAGGAGGCGTGCGCGAACACAAACCGCTCATTGTCGTATTATCGACTACTTGTGTGTTTGTGGAACTGATACTGAGTATTGCTGATGCTAATATTGCTAGTATATTGGGGTTATGGGTACTTTATTCAGTTTGAGTTATTGCGAGTCTCTTCTCTCATGATGCTTGCACCCATAAAACTCCGCAAAATAAATACTGAAGAGACAGAAAATCGTCGAAGACTAGGATGAAGTAGCTCATCATAAGGATTTCAAAAGTGCATGAGCGTTTTTAGGGTCCCGAAGAAAAATCGGAACCCTCATAGTTTCGTCATGTCTGTCCGTCTGTCCGTCCGCCCGTCCGTCCGTCCGTCTGTCCGAAGCAAAGCGCCTAGACCCTTAGTGCTAGAAAGCTGTAATTTGGCATGGATACACATATTTACTAAAACTCCAAAATCGTAGAATAAAATATTGAAAAAAAATTTAAGGTAGGTACCTCCCATACAGGTAACATGGAGATGATTTTAGTTTTCTTCGCATACCCCATAGTGTGGGGTATCGTTGAAAAGGTTGGAGAGGAAACGGTTGGAGACGGACTAATGAAAAAGTTCAGGAAAATAGCTTATAATATGGTGAATTTACAAGGAAAACTATCACGGCCTGACTCGCACTTGGTCGATTTTTCAATTTTATACTAGCTCAATATCGCAAACCTCTACAAGTTGCCAGCAGCTACTGATGGTTGTTGCCAACATAATAATAATTATAATATCTTTCCACTTTCAGGGAAGTTCAACCTTATGATATCATGTATTTAGTTATCAGATCTATTGACAAATTCATTGGCACTATCCATTGACACAAATAGATGTTTAAAAATATTTACAAGTACCTACCTTGTCAATCATTCGGCAAATTTCAAATATCGTTAAGGTGGTAAAACGATCTATTTTAGGACCGGATTAAGATAACCGATAATATTTTCAGTGAAGTGCTTTGGATCCGACATTAGATTGAATGATTGGCGGTAATGATAAGTAGAGTTTTTAATCTAAGAGATAAGTAATTAAACATCAGTCAGTTTTCATTCTGAGCTCTTTCCAATTAATAAAAACCAGCCAAGTGCTAGTCAGACTTGTGCACCGAGGATTTCCTACATAGATACTTGTAAAACCGTACATTATAAACCTTATTTTTATAAAATAAAATTACATTGTAAATTTAGTAAAAAACTTAATTTTGCCGTTGGAACGTTGTCGTCCTCATAAATGAATAGAAGTGGCGAACAATTTACCAATTTTTGGTAAAAAAAGTATTCTATAGACACATAATCACTACGTGATATTCTTTACGTACCCCTATATTATACCTAGGTATGTGTCTTGAATCTCTGTATTATCTGTATTGTCAATGGTCGGCTGTGTGAACACCCGCCCGCAGCGGCACCCAGGGTGTAAGCCAAGCCTAATTGTGCACTAACTTCACTTGACGGACTCCTTCCGTTTTTTCTAAACCCCCTGAACCGTGCGTGACGGGAGACGGGAGACGGGAGCTAAACAGTTTGACCTACTGGATTGGCCCGTACTGATTGCTCTACTACTATTGTGTAGAATCTAAAAATAAAAAAAATATGTAGGGTTTTCATTTTCATTCACAAATTTTAATAGATTTAGTAGATTTAGAGAGTAATCAGTAGATTTTAGGAAATCGTGGGCATACAGACCGGCGACCGTTAGGTAGGTATATGTTCGCAGATACAGACATAATATACCTATCTACTCATAAACTGTCGAATACAGAACCTCCTTTATGAAATCTGTAAAAAATGTTTGATCTTTTTTCAACCCACGTTTTTCTACTTTTTGATGTTTTGTAACTACCTATGTTGTTTTTTTTCAATCCACTTTTTTTGATGTTTCATAACTATGTTGTTTTAAATTATATGAGGGTTATTTAGGTTGAAGACCAGCAATGCAAAAATCTGCTGATTAAAATAAATTCAATATAATTAATTAATTATTGAAAATAAGTAAGTAGTTTTTTTTAAATACCATAAACCTACTCTGGCTGACTCGTATTTTTTATTTATTTACATGAAATAAATTAATGCTTGACATCATCCAACCTGATGATAAGTGGCGATGGAAAGATGCTAAGCACACCTAGTAACAGCCTCAATCAGCATCGAGTTATTAGAAAACATAATCGAGTTTCGATGGTAGCCTGACAGGATATTGCTCCTTGCACTCTTGATGACTGGGCACTTAACACGAGCGTGTGAAACTGGATACGTTAAAAAATTAATACAAACCGGTTGTCAGTGTGCGTGCGTGTAGTGACAGCACTACGTCATCTCTTCATTTAGGATCATGAATGATAAAAGACAGAAAAAAAAGAAAAGACAGAATAGGGATTGGCCAGTGAAGAGGCAATAAACGGGCAGACCATGCAGCCACTTGATGGTCACCCTCGCCCATCGACATTAGCAATACCAAAGGTAAGTAATTATGTGCTGAAGGATGAGGAAGTAGATAAAGAATAGAATAAACTATAGAGGCCATAAGCAAATTTATAGAACAGAAATAAAGACACTAAAGAATAAAAATTACAGATTAAAAAAAAATCTTATTTTAGGAACAATGTCCTGATTGACACACCTAGAAATTATTAAATTTAAACAGCAGTTCCGAAATAACTTTTATTTCCATTAATAAAATATTTGGTTTGGCCGCTCTATCGAATAAAGCATTGCTTAAAAAATTTTAAAAATATACTAAAACAGATTTTTCTTTTAAACATACATTACCTGCCTATAGACGTGATCAACACAAAACTACGCAAGGTAAAACCGACGGCAAAAAATACCTCAAATTAAATGCCTAACTTAGCGAAATATGATTTGCGGGGCAATTGTCACAAAACTCGTGAAACGATGAAGAATTATATTATTGTAATTATGTAATTAAAAACCCCAACTATATTATGCTTTGTAAGCTAGAGAGCATGACTACAGCATTTTTGATAATAAATTGTTAGCAAGGGATTACGCTACAAGATAAATATTTTACTGTACAAAGTTTTGCACTTTGGACGACACACTTTATTTACATGCGTCCGCAATAATATCCCAGGTCAAAGTACGACATTTAAAGTAATTCACTGCGTAATAAATAATGTTTAGCATTTAATTCGATTGCATTGTGTTACATTTACGTTAGTTTGATACTTAATAAGAATGTTTATAAGAAGATAGCAGCAGTTCGATATCGAATCAGCAAGTTTCATCAGAAGAAAATTATTTAAAAAGAAAAGGATCAAAGTGCATTTTAGTAAAATGCTCAAAAAAATATTTCGATCGTATTTAATCTCGCTTCCACAGTCCCTTCAGGACATGGTCTATTCGGAGTGTAAGCCTCGTAGGGGTAGCAAATTATCGCAAATCAGTGATAAAAGAATGCGTTTTTACACAACCTGCGGCGTTTCGCCGCAGCTGGGAAAAACCATAGAAGGTCGCTTGGTCAAAAACTTTTGACTACAATGGAGAAGTTTCATGATGTTGAAAATACTATATTATTGCATAAGTAAGTATGTATATCAGAATGTTTCTCTGTAACATTGCGTTAAACCAAAGCGATGGAGCACTATAGCCTACTTAATTGCGAAGAGACATAGGTAAAGAAGGCTGTAATAAGTTACACGTTACAGCTATTAAAGTCTGGTCCACTAATTGGCAAATGAATACGTATCTTGTAAGCTATTTACTTCTGTCATCAGTAGTTAAAAGATATATCGATGTTGTTTCAAAGAGAACATCTTTAATTACGCCCCGGGGCGATTCGACATATCACTAGTAAAAACAAAAACGCAATCGCAAACGAACCGTATCTGCGGTGAACTATTTACGCATTAAAATGCGGTGGCATTATTTGTTGCATCGGTAATGGCGTACCCTTATTGAACAAATTGCCCTCCCGGCCAGGGCACCAACGCTAACATTTAAATCAACCTTAATGGACGCTATTTCCATAAGTAATGCTGAGAGGTCTCATATTGCGACGAGCTAGAAACGTATAGAATGGGTTTGTGATCGGAATATACATAATTGAGATCTGAATCGGATTGCTCTTACCATTCTAAGCTCTTACCATTTCATGACCCGGGTAGCGCATTGGATACCATGCCGGATCACCGCGCCGTGCCAAGCCTGGGTTCGAATCCCCGCGAGGCGGTTTGTGCGATAAGTTTGAATTTCTATTCTCGGTCCTGGTGTCTGTGTTCTTGTCTTTGTGTGTTGTCCATGGCACCCAAGACACAAGGGAATCCTACTGTGTTATTATTTCTTTGGTAACTTGAAATATTTAAAGAAAAAGCCATTTTAAACAACTCCCATTTAAGACAAATCTATTAAATAAATGTGGAGAGTATTCCACACATAACCACTTACTCCGTTACTAACAAGTACCAATTAATTTGTATTAGATACAGATTAGAGCTTGTACGAGTATCATTCGTAAGTGATCGATTAGTTAAAGCTGAGCGAGCTAACGGATCTCACATTTTTTTATTGCTCTGAGAATTGGACTGCTAGAGGCAATATGTACTTTGAAAATATACTTATTTAGCAGTAATCCCAGCAGTGAGTCCCGATGGAAATAACAGGTAATAGGTAGGTCTGTCATCGTAGAGGTTTGAACAAAAACCTTCGAATAGCATAGCTAAATAAACATTTTAGACGACCAAGTCTGTCTGACTTATTCAAAATTTCAAACATTTCTCATATTATTATTTTTGTCCCAATTAAATCCCAGTAACCTACCAAACAAATGCTTTGATTTTGGCATTGATTTTGACTTAATCTTCTGAAAAATCTGTTAGGTAGGTAACTTGGATATTCCAAAATTTCATCAAATCAAATACTAAACTAGTTGCCGCGTTCATACATCATCGTTCTACATTTAATGTGTTATGCGTCATTGCATTTCTTCGTGATTTCAGCTCTGCGCTCAATATTCCGACGACAATTGAGTTATCATCGTAATGCGATTTAAATTGGCCCAGGGCTTGACACCTGTGCTGTGGGAATCGCGAATACTGAGGCCTCGTGACTTATTGTGGTCAATAAGCCGAAACACGCGTGACCGCTAATGGTAATGGCGGTGTAAGCAGATTGCGTTTTTGCTTACATTTACCTACATAGAGGATTGTTTCCATGGGACGTGATCCTTATTGCTTGCGCGGTATTCATTATTTACTAGTAAGTACCTAACGTTAGCGATTGACGCATGTAAAACTTTATGTTTCATGAACATTTATAGCAATTGTTTTTTTAAGGAATAATCACTTTAAATATGGGAGAGCTGACAGTAAATTAATGATAATTTTATACGTCGCTTGTCAAATTACACCAATAGCGTGTCATTTGTTATTGTCAATGTCCGAATACTTCTCAAACCTAAACACAAGTATGCGAGACTCGATTTCAAATTCTAATTACTGAAACTGTTATGTATAACGTAGTAATTTACACACTGATATTCCTTTTTTCATGAGGTGATATTTTATTCTCAGCCTAATATTGCGAAAAGGTTCGCAGAGTCCGCCCTAAGAGTTGACGTGACGTCCGACAGTAAACATTGACAATGGACAAAGTGTCTAATAAGTAATTCATTGTAACTGGTGCCTCGGACCTAATCCAACATGGTGCATGTTATATTCATAATTATGCGATACAAATAACTTAAACAAAACATTCGCGTTGCAATACAAGAGCCCTACTGTATTGGATCTCTCAATTAATGCGGCTGGGTTATTTGTTAGAGATTAAGTTATTCTTAAGTGAAATATTCTTAGTGATTAAGTTGTACCTACTTTAGTTTCATAAACCTAGCAAAAATAAATTCTTCGCTTCGTAGTTAGTTTTTGCAAAGTTGCGGTTATTTTCTTTAAGACATGGCTACTTGAACATGAGTTTGATGTAAATAGTAAAAGTTTGCAGTTATATTTTTTCCAAAATATTGTGAAAATATTATTATATCCAAAATATTATGTTTGGTGTTTTTTGGTTAAAAATTAAAAAGACACAATTTCTTTTTGTTAATAATTTATCGTTGTTATATTACTGGTGTTATTGTATACATAATATCATTATTATTATTGTAACGTTTACTTTAAAAGCATTTTCAAAAATATTTAAATAGTTCAATAATTATCATTCCATTAGCTTTTATGTTTAGGTACACTTTTTCAAGAAACGGCGGATATGTAAAATATGGCTCATAAAATGTGTAAATTACTTTTCTATAACTTTAATTAAGATGTCAGTGCGACATGAAGGAAATTTTGACCGCGTGTTAATTACTTATGTTGTACATAATTGTTTACAAGATAGACATCGACATCAATATAATATCGGAATGAAAAAAAAATCTTTTGAATTTTGTGACAGTTGTAAATTAAGGAAATAAGACTAAAGGCAACCGAAACAACTTATGAAAATCCGCATTAAGCTTTCAACTTTAACCTAAAATCTCACAACTAAAGTGAAACTGCATAGCACCATACCAGATATTATTTAAATTTAATTTAAGTGATAACACTTCTTATTCACCTGCAAACTTAATCACTCACTAACTTATGTTATATACGTGTCTGGCCTGCGTGTTGATGACACTTCATGTAGGTATATAATATTTAATTAACTAACCAAATTTTGAACTTTCTCAGTAAGTGAATTTGTAAATTCTTCTGAGAAAATAAATGTCTTTAACCGTAAACTGAAGTGATAAACAAATTACATGATTCCCACGGTACAACTCATCACGTAATCCGAAGACATAAAGGCTATCAAGAACGGCATAAGTCAAAATCACGTCCTACCAGTGTCGTATCGGTTTATTTAAAATTCGTCTAGTGAGCCATGATTTATGGATGTGTTAGATTTTATGATGGCCGAAGATGAATATCTTTGATATTATAGTCATGATGTAAGTTTCAGGTTTAAAATATTACATCGGAAAAAAATTGCAATTTTGAAATTATGAATCAGTGTTAGTTTAGGTTAGTCTAACTATACTATATCTCTTTAACTTTATACTCGTAGTAACTTATATGTAAGTATATAAATCTCCACCAATCCGCACTGGAGCGTGGTGGAGTATGCTCTAGGCCTCCTCAAGAGGAGAGACCCGTGCCCTGTAGTGGGTCATTGGGGGGCCAGTGGGTTGAAGCCGTTTATAAGGATGCAAGAGGTGAGTGGTGATTCATGAAAATGATAATATTTTACACAAATATAGACTTACAACGTAAAGACGCAGACGTAATTTGACGATAAAGAAGACATTTTATTCATGAAATTAATTCATATAAAATCCATTCACAAGTGTGCACGGCTCTGTAACAAATTCCGTAAGCGTGTCTATTCACTTAATAAAATTTAATAAATTTAATATTTTATACATTCGGGGACTAATGACACCCATTCACTATTTAAAAAACAACATTTACATCATTTACATATGAAGTGAGCGTTTGATTTTAAGAAATGTGTAAATTATGCCATAACGTCAGAGGTTGCTTATGTGAACTACGAGTAGCTTCATCGTAACGGTAGTGTTAGTAGCCTAACATAACTATAATTATAATAGTTTCGTTTGATTTATAATTATAAGAAACTTATAATAAACTTATAAAATATTTCTTATTATTATAAGAAACGCTAATACACATAATTTTACTTAAATATCCAAAAACTTGTACCTAATCGTTTATTCACGAGTTTTCAGTGCTACAAGATTTATTACGTGATTTAATAAAACTATATAATAAAATCAGTTATCGATGTCTGTACATGGAATATATTGAAGAAAAGCCAGTAGGTATAGGTATGCCTATGATTTTTAGGTTTTTCGATAGTTTGTGAGTCTGTTTCCGCTTATTGAAATTGCTTCCCCGATTCCGATGCGGCTTCTCTGACATATTGTGGTGTAAATTTTACTTGTTGTTATATTGAAATCGGTTCACAAGTCATTTAAAAGTGAATATTTTCATCTAGTAGTTAGACAAATATTTTGGGTAGATTCAGCGGGAGTTTTCGTAACTTCCTTCAGTCACAAAGTCGGAGTTCCAGAAATAATGCGTCCATGTCTTTGATGTAACTGGTGTCCAGGGGTGACGGTAACCTTTTGCCATCAGGTAGCTCGTCTCCTCGTACGTCGGTTATTAAAAATTAAAATATCATCGAAATGGACACTCCAATACCAGTTTACATGATTCAGCATCAAAAACTTTAGAAAACTCGATTGAAATTTCAGAATCAATTAAGAACCGAGATTTCTAGATAGCTTTAAATATTTAAGAGACAGGATATTGTTGCTAAGATACGATAATACCTAAACTAACATCTCACTTCCTCAACACGGTGCAACAATCATCTCGGATTGATTATGCGAACAACTTTCTTTTCCTCGCTTGCCCGGAAACCGTGGGTAACCTTTGTATGCTATTTCCTGTTTTTGCCTTTACTGATTTAACCTACATATAATTTTGTTACGTTAAAATTTTTAATTAGTTATAAAAATACCTTTTTCGGTGTTTTTTGATATCAATGTTAAGAGTTTCAAAACATCCTAAAAATAGTTTTACAGGTCATAATATTTGAAGTCATATAATATTACGCATCAGTAATGCTTTTTGTGTATGATTTAAGTATCTAAGTATCTATCTTCCTATCGAAATGATTTTTGACACTTTGTGTAGCTGGGACATTCTCGTACATCAAAATTTTCGAATAAATAGAACTGAAAGTTAACACTCGTACCACCCAATTGCAATTATTGCGCCTTAATTTAAAAGGATGGATGTCTAAGCGATCATGTTAGTCACCAATGTCACCATCCTGCAATCTGTGCAATTGTCAACTGGTAATGGAAGGTTAGCGCATTGAAACAAATGAAACGTCGTAAAACACGCCCTTACCGCATCGTTAAACCGACGATGAATTGGTCACTGGATCTGTCTTATTATAAAAGATTAGCGATAAGCGAATACGTTCTTAAATGGAATTTTAATGATCATAAACTGGTTGAAACGAGGATAAAATGTTTAAAAAAAAGCAACAACAACATAATAATATACCTACATCGTAATAAAATTGTAAATTAATGTTATTTTAGTAGGGAAACTTAGATTAATTGGACCACAGATAATAAATAAGATAACAATTAACACGTAAGATAATACCTACATCAGAACGAGAATTCGACCTTTTAACCGTGGTCCCACCCAGTGGCGTAGCGTGGACATCCGCCGCCCGGGGCCGACCGAAAATTTGCCCCCCCCCCCCCCCCCCCCCCAGTGATCTTTGCCGCCCTCATAGTATTTAAAATATTTTTTTATTAATTAAAAATGCACTTTTCTTGTTTTTTTTCATAGCACTATTTACATTAAAATTTAAATAAAATTAATTTTAATGTATATTTTTTTCTTCTTTAAAAATCGTGTGGCTTGCCGCCCCATCTTCATGTGCCGCCCGGGGCCAGGGCCCCCCCGGCCCCCCCCCCCCCCACGCTACGCTACTGGTCACACCTCTATGTCCCACGGGTGTATAACTTTTACACCAGTGGGACATGAACTGTTTTAACACTGCATAGTTAAATACAAATCATATACCAAAAGAAACATTCATAAAAATTTGGTATCACCAATTTTTCTAAAGTTCAAAACGTTATGAAACCTTCTCCATTTTTATAAGAACGTATTTATACGAGTACACTCTCTCGCTAATCGTTTCTCGTGTGTAATGAAACACATAAAGTAGCCACGCAACCTTATCCTACGGGAAATGATTATTGCCCGTTCACTGACAAATTGATATCACAATAATCGATATTAATAAACAAGTCGTAACAAATTCTCGACTTAGCTGAGTGCGCTTTATTTGTTACGGGGTAGGATGTAATATTGGTGATTACGTTTTTACTTTTTATGTATCATGAATTTATGAACAAGAAGACTGACCATAAAATAATAAGTGTTTACAGTTTTCCGTGCTGTATATAATATAGCTTACCTCCGTTGCCACTCAATTATTAGGTACTTACGGGGAATTATTCATCATAACATAACTTAAGAGGTCTAGAGCATACCCAACGCTGCTTTAATGCAACTTTACGTGGAGGGGGGTTAGTCTACCTCAGCCGGTAAATCAACCTGACAATGAAAGATCCAAATTCTAGTCTGCATTCAGGTAACACGTTAGTTTTTGTAGTGAAATAGTTTATAACAATAATAAACATAAAATTTTAATATAATAATAAATTATTATTATATCCACAGCATACACATGTTCGATAATTCAAACGCGATAAAATGGCGGCTAACGTTCTAATTACGACATAACGGGTAATATCCTTATTGCTGATGTACTAACAAATTAAATATAATAAATTTACCGTCTCACTACCGTGTACCGTGTAGTAGGTGTTCCTATACCCGTCTTATGATTTCAGATAACCTGACATGCGACATCCGTTATGTAGTGGCCTGTGGGAAAAGCGAACAGGTGTTGTCACTTATCTCTCCGAGAAATGCCTCCAAGGATGTAATTATTCCGCACCGATAAACTTAAAATCAACCTTAACTCCCAAACCATAAAATAAAGAATCCATTACACGATCAAAAAACGTAAGTCGTGATTCCCTTGAAAACGGCGTCGCCTCAAATGAAAGGCTAAGTGCAGCAAGGTATCAATACAGTCATAAAACAGTATTGAAATGTCTGTACATCAATTCGATCGAGCGATACAATCGATTCAGAAGTCGATAGCGGCCATTACTGTTTTTTGTTTAGCGTCGATCGAAACCTTACAAAATCTAAGAGATCATATCTAAACCACTTCCATATTCGCGCCGCGTTGATTACATCGGTTCAAAGTTTGTGAGAAGAATCGTGTTGGGTTACGTAAAGCCAAATAACTGCGTAGAGGTTTCATTATTTGCTTATTCAATCAGATCTGACCTGCCTCGTTTTCCCGACCTTGCAAAAAACTCTACAAAATAATAATAAAAATCACAACAAAATCTATTACGTATTTTTTGGTTGGTATTGACATGAGTGTCATGACTGACGAGCTATATTAACAACAAAACCAAAACATTAAAATATTTTTTTTGATAATGATTATAATAATGGTCGATATTCGTCCACTAGTCGATACCATTAAATAAACGTCTATTATTAGAAGCTCAAATAGCAGTAAAAAACGCCACTAGATCATTCCATTTAAATCTACGCGAAGACTGTCCATTTTCCTGCCGTCTGTCTTCATTTCCTCCGAACCTCGCGACCCTTGGCTCCCACGATCTGGCCGCTGCTGACGTCACAGCATACGCAGTATTGACTCACTGGTGACTAACAGCTTCTTTGCTATCCTATTGATGCTAAAAATAATCTTGGATATACTGAGGATAGATAGAATAATTTTTGACAAACCCATGATAAAAGTCCCTACTTATTATGTAACAAAAAACACAATTTCGTTCGTTTACATCGATTTCTTTCAAGAAATATGGCACCTAAAAGACTTAAAAATGTTTATATATAAGTTAAATTACATACACACATGTACACTCAATCTATCGTACCGACAACTTTTTTATCCTTTAGGTTTTAGTTTAGGTACACCGTTAAAATGTTCTTTCACTTAGGTCCGAGGAAAATCGGGCATAACAGACGAATACACAGACGTGGGAGTGACTCGTGTATTATTCGGTATGCGTGTGGGGAACCTGATGTCATAACAAGTTCCTGAAAACCAGTCCTAGATAATATTCAATAATAACGATAGTTACATAAGCATACAAAGTTAGAGAAAAAAATATATATTCTAATGGATTAAATTTTTCGCGTAATATCAATTCAGGCATTGCCTTGCCCTGGGTAACAAAGTGTAACTCCATTAAAATAAATTAAAAATGTAATAATTAGAGTTGGCTACGTTCTATCCCGTACATTACAGTATCCATACCCTTTACACTATCTGAAAAGAGTATAAAGAAATGCAGTAACAACGATAGTGCACAAATAAATAATTAAAGGCATGACACTTTTTTCTCGCCAGTTTTCCTCATAATGAACGACAAACGTCAGCCAGTAATTTGTTAAGACGCGATTGATACCCAGGACCAGGACAGTATCCACACCCACAGGCACTACAATATCTGAAAAGAGTACGAAGAAATAAAAACCTTACACTTTTTTCTCCAATTTTCCTCATAATGAACGGTCGGTCGTCAGCCAGTAATTCGTTAAGACGGCGATTGATACCCACACGTGTAGAACGGGGGCGAGCGTGGGAATCGCGCTCCCTCGGGACTTCGCGTCGGGATATTGTTTCTTGAGCACATGCCGGCACTGTGACGGCGTAGTGTGGATACGACGCGGTGACGCCTTAAATTTTTATTATTTTAGGTTGATTATGTTTTGCACCTAAATGTATACTATTTAAAAATAGTATAATAATTGTAATAGAATAATTATATCGGAGAAGTGACGTTGATAAATAAATAACGCTTATACACTCATACCCCCACAGTAGGTTTTTCGCCACCTGTGTCATGGGTGGCATGGACAACACATATATAACACATCACAATAACACCCAACCCACAAGTCGAGTACAAATATTTATCAAATATTATCAAATATTATTATTATATTTATCAAATATTGATATTATGATTGTTAAGGCATGATCGTACCTGTATTTTTGAGAGGCTAACTACCTACCAGGTTCCTTCTGAAATCAATCGTGGCATGTTAATTACGTGTTGGAAACAGATAAAATAAAGATAAAGATATCTGTATTTTTGTAATAGGTATAAAGATATTTATGACATACTCACTCAGTGATTACTTTACAATAAAAAATATACCAAAACACATACCTATCTACAAAATTATGTTAATTATCTCAATAACTTTAACTTATCTACCTGTTACTAATATAATAAATTAATATTGTTTTACACGCAGTTCCTTGTAATACCTATACATATATATAACAATAACATTAAAATTAATTAATTGTTATGTTGCCTGAATTAAAGATTTATTATTATTATAAAAAAATATCGGTAAAAGGAGCACTGGTCCGCCCCCTGACCAGGTGGACTGATGACCTAAAGAAGACGGCGGGAAGCCACTGGATTCAAAGGGCCCAGGACCGGTCGGAGTGGCGCCAATTAGGGGAGGCCTATGTCCAGCAGTGGACTTTAAAGGCTGTTAGATAGATAAAAAAATATCAGTTCACAGCGTATCCATGTTACGCTAGCGCTCCACCCGTTTGATTGAATATACGTCCCGCATAAAAGGAAGATTCGCCATCTGCTCCCCGGTCTCCTCGCTCTAATAACATAGAATCGTAACGTCCCCGATTTAGATCTTGTAAACAGCTTGTTAATACCGCTTCGTTTAAAGTGTTTCTTTTACTTAAAAAAATACCTCATCACCACGATGAATGAGTGACTGCTACGCTTTTCTTCCCAAAAAGTATTTTACGCTCTTCCTATGTTTCTAGTTTTATTATTTATTTTGTATTGTAATTATTTAACTGCTTCGTTAAATTATCTGGGGAAATCATTTTCCATAGTCTACCTCACTGATTAATAATAAAGAATAACAATTAATTTCCATTAGACATGCAGAATTGCAGATAGGTATCCTCACTGTGCTACGAACTATTTTCTTAGAAACTTATTCTTAGTCCATAGTCAAGTACCTAATAGAGGTTAATAAATTGCCAACATGAATAGTTATCTAAGGATTACTTTATCATATTTTAATATCTTAATTGATTATCAATTCATTTTAATATTGAAATGGGTCACCGCAGAAGAAGACATCTGATGAAATACTCACAAACTTTCACATTTATAATATTAGTAGGAAAGTTTCAGGTATCTCTTACTAGAGATGGTTGGGTGCTGTATTACTTATGTTAGATAAATCTCACAAAACAACTGAATTTATATTTTAACAAACCCACAAAGCACAATTTGTTATTCTAGTTACTTGTCCACGCTATAAATGTATCCTCAAAATACTTCTACACTTTATACTAATGCGATGTCATGTAAACGCGTTTTATTATACCATAAAGTCAAATTTTATAGCCCTGTATGTACGCCGTGCTACGCTTTGACCGCGTTGTATAATTTACCAAGTAGTTTACTTTATCTATAAGAGTCACCTCTTTAAATAAAATTTACAGTCTCAAGTGCATGGTTATCTTAAACCAATTGCGCAAATTTTGAGCTGAAATAATTTTAAATACCTTGAACATGTTAAAGCAATAATTCGTGCTTTTGAAAAATTTTTTTGTTATACTATAGATATAGTTGTCTATTATCACCACCAATCCATATTGGATGACAGCGTAATGGAATACGCTGTCCTTGTTCTAAATTCTAGAGTCCTAACTCCTCGGTAGAAAGTAACCGTGCCGTTACAATTAATTGCTGAATGCAAATATACAGCAAAACACATATATATGTGTAATTATATTAATATATGGGTAATTATATTTTTGCATCGAACCGTCAATCGACTATCTATTTAAGTTACCCTTACCACCCTTATAAAGGGAACCATCAAATCAATTAGAAGTGTTACCGGTCAATATGAATTTTTTGTGCGCAAATATGCAAGTTAAACCAAAAACACGTCGCCAAATACCCGCGTCCAGTCCAAAACCCACGTGTCCCTTATAAAGATCTATTATTAATGTCAAGTTGAGTAGGTAGCAGCGTGCGCGTTCATAATTGTATTAATCATTGAACACCGGCAGACGTCGATTTTCTTCAACAAAGTGCTCTTGTTTGTTTTTTTCGTAAGGAAGTCGGCCGAAGGTGAACCGTGGGAACGCCGGGCGGGTGCACTTCCCAAAACATCGACGCACGGCAGCGAGTCGACGTGCGCCGGACGAAACGAGAAAAAACATCCTTTCGCCCTCATGCCAAACAAGGACAGGAGACATGACGTGTGCGCGCCAAGCGACAGCTTACAATCGCGTGATCATCTACAAGAAATAATAAAACGGCAATAAAAGAAACACGAGACAACGGTAACCGTGGCGCGCGCGAGTGAGCGAGATAGAAATCAGTGGCCGAAGTACGGCGCGCGCGCCGTTCGAGTCGCCGACGAATTTCAAAGATCAATGATCGATGTGATAAGAGTGAGAAGCACGAAATGTCAGTATAGTCATACTGAGGGAAAGAGAGGTGGATATAAATTTCGCTGAGTGTAAATGAAAAGACGACAGATATGGCTCGTGTCAGCTATAGCACACGAGCCAACATTTTACAGCGTGTCGACAAAAGAGGGCGCTGTTTTACGAGATCTATTAAGATTTTTAATAATATAATAAAGTGAAATTGTTAAAACTATTGAGAATATAACTATTTGTTAAAATCCATTGATTCAAATTTTGTGTAAAAGCAACTTTATATAGGTAGAGCATAGGTAGAGTTCATAATTTTCATTAATTATATTCAGTGCAATTTTAATATTGTAAAAGAGGAATAATTTTTCTATCCTTGTGTCAATAAAAGGGATACATCGACAGCACATCATTTTTTCAAATAAAATTTTGTAATTTTGATTCGCTCGGGCTCTACATTCTATATTTTATGCCACGCGATAGCAGCGCTAGCGGCCATAAAAAGAACTATTTTAATTTTTGCTGTGTGTACTAGATGGCAGAAGTAGTGCCAGAAAAATTGTCCCATAAATTAATGCTTTACGATGATTATAATGCACAAACGTGTATGTACCTAGTAAGAACGTGCGCGTAGAATGAAGATAATAGTAGTTACGTTACGGAATACTGGTAATCACGGGAAAATGTTTTTTGATAATTTGGTAATTACGGGAAAATATATTTTGATAATTTGGTAATTACGGGAAAATATATTTTGATAATTTGGTAATTACGGGAAAATATTTTTTGATCTTCCAGTCCAGGTACCCTTACTGTAGATCTAATATCTAAATATAACGTTAGATAGAGGTAACTTCTTTTGACAACGCTTTTGAAACTTAGGTTTTTATCAAATTTATAATAATTGCAATCTTTATGTACGTATATTTAATGAGATATAAGTTCAATACTCCCCAATAATAAGACGGGTGCATTGACACGAAAACCATTAATTGATAACGTCACTCCTACTAAGTAATTACCTACTTCCTCTCCGTCCGGTTGCTTATCAAAATGTATCACGTTTTGAAATCAGTTCATTTAAAACGGTTAAGATTATGTTAGAAATGACACCGAACCGGAAGCTTCGAAAACCCATCAGATGACGTCGTGTCATTAGTGAAGCATGTTAATGTACATTTTAAGTAAATAGGCAGACGAGCTTGAGATTCGGTGTTTAGAAATGCACCATCGTCGAGTTCAAGCCAATCTCCCCTGGTGCACCCCGACGTAAAACGGACGACGGTCCCTCTGCACTCTGGTTGGAGTCTAGTAACTAATAGACTATTAAGATAACTACGAATATGTACCTATGAGGTAGAAATGGATGTAGAAATGAACGAATATGTACCTATGAGGTAGAAATGGATATAGGATGCTTTTATAAATTACTAGCTGTTGCCCGAAGCTTCGCATACGGAAATTGTGCTTTACCTTATTTATATTTGCAGAAGAAAATTTAAAAAACGGTGAAGATAACAATATATAGAAGTACTTATATTTAGTAACTTATATACTAAAACCCACGATAAAATCACAAAGGATTCCTCCAGGAGCGGGTTTTGAAAAATATGCAATATTCACATTTTTTTTTCTTTTTTTTGCAAAATTTTGTAAAACTGAAAAATACATGTTCCATCAATTTAAGCAAGGTACATTTGTTGCAAATTTGAAGCAAATCGGTTGATGTTTTAAAAATATTCCATACAAACTTTCATTCTAACTACTAACTGCTAACTACGCTAAGCTGCGTTGCGTGGGCCTACACTGGTCATTGCGTGGCCGCGGAGCGTTGTATAATTTCCTAAACTCGTATTATCTTCTGAATGGAATGTCCGATTTGAGTCATTCAAAAAGTTATCTATAGGTATTGAAACAGTTTTGAATATGAAATGATTTATTTGGATAAGGATTAATACGAAGGTATGGTTTTCATGATCTGATTTTGGTCATCTTTTTTATTAACTTTTAAAATGTAAAAAGTGGTTATAGTGACATAACGATAATAGTTGGACATATAGTATTGCGAGGTTTTTTGTAGATATTGATATGTTCTCTAATAATGTTGAACATTTTTTTGTTCTACCATCAATAGTTTCCGCAGCGTATGCGATGAAAGAAATTTAAGCAAATTTTTTCACACCTTGGTTCACGTTACTGATGTTTTAGCAAGGATCCCTAATTTTTTCTAGTAATAAATATAGCCTATGTTACTCCGGAATAATGTAGCATCCTAATGGTGAAAGAATTTTTAAAATCGGTTCAGTATTTTGAGTTTATTCGTTGCAAACACACAAAAATACAAAAATATAAAAATACAAAAATACAAAGATACAAAGCTTTCCTCTTTATAATAATTAGTATTAGTATTAGTATAGACGACACCTAACTTAGTAGGTCAAGACATAAGGTAGGTACGTACATACCTAAATAGGTATTTACTCAGCAAAATGCGGATCACTTCTCGCTTTCGTGTTACTGAAGTCCATAGGAGACGGGGACTACCTACTTACCATCATGTGGCTCGTCTGCTTATTTGAAAATTAAAAAAAAACCGCCTGCTATCAAAAAATCTATCACGATATACCTTTTTGAAATCCTTATGATGAGCTCTATAATTTAACTTGTGCTTGACGTTTATCCTACAGGCAATTTTCAATATTTTCATATGTTAGTCTTTCAGAGTTAGATACCTAGGTACTATTGCTTTCTTACGGCCGGTCTCAATAATGTACTAACAGTTAGAAAAATGTAGAAAAGGCTATCATTAGTATGTCATCTGTCATATTTGTCAATTTTTGCGTCTCAATAACCTTCGGTGGATAGAAAATTTCTACCCATGACATTGATCTACCGTTCGGAGGGCCAAGTCATACCGTAGGTATGTTGGTCCATACAAAAATAAATACTTGCGTCTCAATAACGCTTTGACAGCTAACTGTCGGTAATAGAAGTGACCAACTATCGGAGTCTTTCACATCGCTCGATTTCGACGGATAATTGGTAGATATCTCATATTGTTAAGAAAATTTATCAAAACATCATGGATTTATTAATCAGTGAAGAGTGATAATGAATTTTGTGAAGCCTGTGTATTTGATTCCGCCTTTTTAATACGATACCAAGATCGCCGAAATTGTCCTCGTATAAAATATATGACTGAATTGTGTGCATCCAATTTTGTTTATAAGTACCTACCTAGATTCAGATTAAACATAAATAATCCATAATCTAAATTTTAGTCACAAAAAATAACCGACTTCAAAGTTACTCAAAAACTACTCGTCAGATCTCGTTCAAAATTTGGGACCACATGACAAGCACCAGCTTTCGATTAAAAAAAGAATCATCAAAATCGGTTCGCCCAGTCCAAATTTCCGAGGTAACAAACATAAAAAAATACAGTCGAATTGAGAACCTCCTCCTTTTTTTGAAGTCGGTTAAAAACGGCAGTGAATGAGAATTCATAAAAATTCCTATCTTTAAAGTTTTAGGTAAGGAGGTATTTTAATAAAACAAGAACACAAAGCTTTTTAAGTTAGATATATTTTGAATTTATAGCAAAAACATTTCGCCTCTTCAGAAATAATGGTGTATCCCTGCTACATCAACAGCTATTGGCCTAATGAAGAAAGATACTTCATCTTTTGTGAAGGGTCTGGACTTCATCTGAAAAGAAACTTCCTTTAGTACATTTGGCAACAAATTTTTTGTTTAAAAGCAAAAAGAAGCAACAACCCATAATTGCTGGGCTCGGGGTCTCTTCTCGCAATGTGAGGGGTATTAGGCCATAGTCTACCACGCTGGCCAAGTGCAGATTGGTAGACTTCAAACACCTTTATGAACTTTATGGAGAATTTTCCGGTGTGCAGGTTTCCTCGCGATGTTTATTGTTTTTCTTCACCGAAGCTAGTGATAATTAACTTCTACTACGCACATAATATTTGAAAATTAGATGTGCGTGCCAGGATTTGAACTCGGGCCACGGTCAAGTGGGAATAAACACTTCGTTCGGGAGACCAACGTTATAACCGCTAGGTTATCACTGCTACAATTATTACAACAATTTACAATTACTACATTTTTTTGTTTACTAAACATAATAATATATTTTATTTTATCAACAAATAAAGTCTATACTCACGGTAATTATTGAGCTATGTGTTTCATTTATTCATAAAACTAATTAATAATACCAAAATTATGAGAAAATACACTTTGTTTTTATTTTGGTTAACCAAGCGACATCAACGAATGTCAAATGACAACAACATGTCATCGTCGGAGTGCTAAACGTCAAATGCTGCGTTTTGTTACTAGTGGAGCATTGTTCCAGGTTACACATAACATTATTTTATTAACTTCATCCGCAAAATTCACAGTACATTTTGAACAAATTATTATTTTAATATTAAAATGAAATAAGTTTTTAATCAAAAACACTGAGTTCCTTTTTATAATAAAAAGTACAAAAAAAGTATAAAAGTATAAAAAAAAATATTGATAAGCGAAAACGAAATTTTCAGAGGGACTTAAAAACCAGAGGCAGAAATGTCACTGGAATATTATCTACCCATGATCTTACTTTTATTGGCTTACTTTTGATTTGAGAGACGGCAGTTGCCGGGAGATCATTCTTTACTTTTTATCTCTGATATGTACCAGAGTTTCACTGACAGTATAATATTGAGACCAGCCGTTAGTGTGTTTCACGTAGGTAAGAGTTCTCGTCACCATACAATTTGTAAGACATACATTATAGATAGTTTTAAAGTGACACACTTAACGTTTATAGGTTACGTACGAGCTCAACCAGTAATTTACAGCATTGATCGGGCACTTATCAATAAGATAAGCGTGCCACACGAACGTCACGTCCTTACTTATAATCGATGAAGTCAAAGATATCATTCATCGCTGTCTCAAGAACCAAGTTGAGTACTTAGGTACTTGTCTTTAACAAGGATTTCAAACCTAAACATTTTCTGCATTTTTCAAAAATAAAATCTATTTTTCGTACGTAAAATTGCAGGGCTGTGCTAGCAAACAGCTATTGCATTGGACATGAACACACACAAACCAACACAAAAACGCACACACAAGGTAGGTTTGTGTGGAAGGGACGTGTAATGTTATCGACAGATAAAAGCCATGAAAAACTGCTCGTTTTCGTTCATATTTCGTCTATCATGAGCAGTAATAGCCTAGCGCGCTAGCGGTTGGTCTCCCGAACGCGGGTGCCCGAGTTCAAATCGTGGCACACACCTCAAATTTTCAAATATTATGTGCGTATTATAAGTTAATTATCACTTGCTTCGGTGGAGGAAAACATCGTGAGGACTCCTGAGAGTTCTCCATAATGTTCTCAAAGGTGTGTGAAGTCTACCAATCCGCACTTGGCCAACGTGGTAGACTATGGCCTGTACCCCTCACATTGTGAGAGGAGACCCCGAGCCCAGCAGTGGGACAATTATGGGTTATTGCTTTGTTTCGCTTATTCGTCTATCTGTTTGTCCTTGTCTTTTTATCCATCAATATCATGTCATGCTTCGTGGGTCCAACACTTACCGGATAAATAATATCATACAATAAGAAAATAAATTTTAACGAGTAGTAAGATAGATACCTAAAGTAGTAGACGTAGAAAGCTGATATGATACAGAAGCCTTTTTGCCTAAAAAATCCTGAAACTTTGTCCATCGACATCTCTTCGAAACTTTAAAACATTATGGCTATTGCACAAGGCTTTTCACTCAAGTCTCAAACGTCCCACACAAACCCACGCCGCAGAAGTAGCTTAACATTATAGTACTTTGTAATAGTACCTAACTGTTTCGACGGTTTCCTAGCAGCATCTATGACAAATTCAAGAAATGTAATGTGACAAGGTACTAAAATGTTAAGCTACTTCTGCGGCCGACTGTACTATGTGTGATTAAGTGTGGGCTCGTGTGTGTTCAGGCCGACAAGCGTCATTTGTGTTGAGTAGACATAGATAACTATGTAACATATCTGCACACAAATACCCTTCGAGGAAAATATCATTGATAAAAACAACTAAAGTTATTGCCGATAATCGCAGCCCTGTTAAAAAGTGAAGTCGATTTCCGTTTTAAACCAATCTTGGAGCGAGTTACGTGCGTTAATTACTTGGAATACCATACGTACGCTTCAGGAATTCGTAAATTAAACCAATAGGTTGGAGTACCAGTTCTTGATTGGGTCATTTGCGATCTGATAATACCTATGTGTCAAGGCGATAAAGTTTAACGTCATTGACAGTTATACACGTATTGAATGTAGAGACTATAACGAGGGTAGAAAATGTTAAAGTCTGGTTTTATAATGTTAGTGAATTCGCTTCATTGTACATTATTATTTATTATTTATATGTATTATTAAAAACTATGTAGGTCACAATCTACTAGATTTTTTTTTCGGAAATCTTTGATCTACATAGATTCTAGAAGATCAAAAACAAATATTTAAAAATTTTACACGATTCTGATGTTATTTAAGAAAAATGTTTTCTTAACATAATATTATTTTGTTTTTGATATACCTACTTACGTATTTTTTATTATTTATCCGTATTTTAACGCAACGTAAACGAAAACATCCTCACTAAAATTTGTTTAATTTTTTAATTAGGTAGGTACCAAAATGTTCAAAATACCTAGAATCGTGTTCGTCCAGATTTCTGCGTGATGGCCGTTTTCAATAATCTATCTATAATTTTTGGATAAGTTAGTACCTATCTACCCAATAGGTTATATTATAGGTTACATATACCTATAGATAATAACAAACACTAACTTTCTGTCAGTTGCTAACTTGAGTCAGTTGATATCAGTATAGACAGAATATTGTAACACCGTTTTTAAAAACGGTCATTCCATTCGTATTTCGATCGTAACAAACAATCGCAAAACGAAACAAAATTAGAACGCATTCGATTCGAATTTGAAAATAGAAGTTAGGTAGGCGTGCGTTCGAGCGCCGCGTTTCTATTGGTCATTCGCGCGCCAATCACGGCGCGAGGCAGCGCTAGGCGTGTAGAGCTTTTCCGAATGATTCAGTAAGAAAAACTGCTTGTAATTAGAAAATTGTAACAGTCGTAATTATAAATGTGAAAGTATGTTTGTGAGGCTACTATAGGTACTGTAGATGAGTACATAAATGACAAAGACGCATGGAAATGACCAGATCTGCAACCAGTTCCGTACAGGCTAGTGATACTTCTTTGTAAGAAATAGGTATACCAATGTATTTTATTTTTAAAAGATGTCCTGAGGAGTTTCTTTCGGCTTTTCTTCTCCTCCATGACAAAGCACCTTTCCGAAAAGCTGGTAAATTAAAAAATGACGTGCATAAGTGTATCAATGATACCTACATGAATAAATGATTTTGAATTTGAATTTGATGTATTGATATTTCTTACCTTTTACGCTCAACCTACGGATTTTCATAAATTTTGCTGTCAGGTAAACCTTGAATTGGAATGAACCTTGATGTATGAGAATCATATTGCATTCTATTTTGATAGAAATTGTCATACATATATACATACATATTCCAACCGATCCCCACAAAAAAGTCACGGCCAAATTTGAAATACGTCCTTGCCCCAATGTCCCTTGCAAGGCCCCTCGTAGCCCCAAAACCCATGCATATTTGAACAATAACAATCAAGCACCTGTGTGGGTTTTTTGCCTCATATCTAAACCATACGACACCTTACACGTAGCATGGACTTTTTATAAAAATAGTTTTGTGATATTTTTTATTGTGGAACCAACCCACGATACTAACAAAGGCTTTTGGAGCTAAGCTCGGTCCGGGATTGGATGGGTGACCACTCACTGTTTTTTTTCTGATCCTACGTGTTATTCTACATAGGTTGTACTCGGTACAAATATAATGTACAGACTATAGGTATAAAAGCGACAAATAAAAAATACTTTTAGAATTTAGGGGCACAGATGGGTAAATAGGTACCTACCTAAGTACCTGCTTATTTAAAACAACGAAACATCCACCATTTCGCTGGCAAGGGATCTCTCCTCTTGACTCTTACCAAAATTAGCACTTTAAATCATAATACATATTTCACAAAATGGACCACTGAATAGACTTGTAGGGGAGGTACCTATCCTGAATTTTTTTTAAAGATTTCGTAACACCACTATGTTAACGTAATAAATATGTAATTATAATTCCAAATTACATATTACAGCTTTCCAGCACTAACGGTCTTTGCGCTACGCTACGGACGGACGGACGGACTTGGGGAAACTATACGTCTTGACTACGGAACCTAAAAACCGAAAACAAGAAACAAACAAGTTTTCGTCGTTGCGACTTTAAGACCTCTTATGTGTTATGGTGCCACTTCTGGCAAAATCACTTTTTTACGTCAAATGACTCTACATTTTGAAGCACTATCGAATTCAAAAACTCTCATGTGTGTACGATGTTTCCATCGCAATTTATTCACCAAATTCAAATTCACCTATGTGCTTGCTAAACAAAACTTTATCGATTTTTATCGATTCCCTCAAAAAGCTGATTTTTTACACATAGGTCTTAAAGTCGCAACGACGCTTTAATAAAAATCAATAAACGAATTCGAAATGGGAAATACCTTATTTATTTTATTTTAATGTTCATAGATAGCAATTGTTAAAAAAACTTCCATTGTCATAAAACCAATTTAATAATAAGCCGGTCAGAAATTGACATCGATATTTCTGGGAGATTTTAATGAAACACTGTTTTTATCGAACACAGCATTTACATACCTTGACCCCTTAATTGACTGTCAAACGCGCCAAAACCGCCAAAAATGAGGAACGAGACATTCGACAACAATTACGAAATTGGAAGGAAAGTGTATGCAAAAACGAGGCAAAATGCAAAAAATTGGGAGGAAAGTGGTCGGTTTATGCAAAAGAGAGGCAAACTGCAAAAAATTGCAAACACGGAGTCATACCGTGGGAGAATGAGGCAGGTGCGCGCGACTGGGAAACGGTGATCGTACACTCGTGTCAAAAAAGATATTGTTTTTTGCAAAAAATAACTTATAAGCGTACCTTAGATACACAGATAAATAAGAATTCTTATAAGAATAATTTGTCTCGTTCTTAAACTTAATCGTGTCTTATTTTATTATAGCTAATTTGTAGGATTAGTTTGTTATAAAAAAGATGAAAAGAAGGTAGGTGTATAGATATGGTCTACAAAATAGAGTATGTATTATATAAGTAGAGTTTCATGATAGTTTATATTTAGGTACGGTCAAGCGCACATTGCACTTTTCATTCGCATTGCAACACCATAATTTTATTAAATTCAATAGTTTTGTAACAAATTATGTTCAGTACGATTTCGGTCATTAAGAGCACCGCGCGTTACTCATATTTCATACTCCATAATTATATCTTTTTCTATTAAGTTCAGTTTAATAGAGTATGATTAAATACTTAACTATGATCTAAAAGCATTGTAAGCTGCGTTGCATGTGCTTAAAACTTTTTCTGATACCTAAGTACTTTTAGTAGTGAGTAAGTTAGCTGATAAAGTCAGATTAAGAAGCTTTAAAGCTCTGTTACTTTTACCTTTTAGTGGCGACTGTACAATACGCGTTATCGTAGTCGCAGCGATCATATTGATTTTTAATTAACACGCCTTGAAGTAAATTGCGAAGTGGTCCAACTTTGGTCACGTAATGTTACTTATCAAGAACGGCTCTTTCAACGGAATATAAATGTAGTGGCAGTTATTAAAATTAATATAGATATTATTATCTCGAGTGTTTCGTAATTATGAAATCTTAAGTGATCGAACCAAAGGTTGAGTAACCCACATTTTAATCATTTAGTATTTGAGGTCATTGTTAAAGACGACCCTTGTGAAACTTAAATCCTCGTGCATCTAATTCACAAACTAATTAATTAATTTAATAATAAAACCAAAACGACTTATTCGAATTTCTAGATACAGAAAGTACCTACAATCGCGATCCTCGTAACATCATAAACGACAAACAACTAAAGCTATCATCACATCTAGTCATTAAAGCAATTAATTAAACATGTCCGAACAAGCATGCTAGCCAATGATTTGTCAGTCAGTTCATTGTCTACACCGGTATCTGCAACGGTAAAGATGCGTTGCAATTTATTCATTGTACCTATAAGCAAGTAGCCTTTGATCTGTTAATACGAACGAACAGGTTCGATCCTGTTTCAGCCAATTATACTTTATTTTCTTCTATTTTTACTATTCGAACGTCTGTGCGTAAACGTGGACATTTTTTTGAACGATATAACGGAGCTCCTTTTATAAACAACACTACATTGTGCTTTTTATCCGATCCCGTTGTTACAATGACAAGTTTAAAGTCGATTCGTATGATAATTGCGGATTCGTTTAAATAAGGTAACGATATCACCGGGTCAGTAGATGCTTCTATTTACATTGGTACATCTTTGTGGTGGATCCGTATTAATTAATATTTCCCTATTTGAATGCGATATTTGTATTTTTTATTTACTAATTCTTATTAGGATTTACTTAATTAGGTACATGCCCATAGAATACATACTCATCCTATTAATATTATAAATGTGAAAATTTCGTATGAATGTTTGTTATTCTTTCACACAGGTGGACCATGATATATTGTAAGTAATAAGACATAGTGCTTATCTATTATCCCAAGATACAAAATACCTAATGGAACCTAAATTATATTTAGGTAAGTATGTCAAACCCGATAAGCTTACAAGCGGGTCTTTTTTCATTGCCGCCCACGAAAATCCTTAACATAAGGGAGCTTCACCGATGCTTTATGCGTTCCTGATGATACCTATGATATTTAAGACATACCTAAATAAAACACGTCTCGTTCAATATCAGAATACGTAATTGTAATATAATAGAATGACGCAAACAGATTGATTGTAACGACAATAATATTATTAATATTGAAATCATAATGATTAATATTCCTCTATGGTGTAGGAACTCATATCAAAAACCCAAGGGTCGTGCCACATTGCTACTGACACGTGACAACATAGATAAGCACGCACCAAACAATAGCTTTTCTATCTATGACTTTGTACATCATTTGTATGCAAGTAGACCCCCGTACTGCGTCGCCGAGCACGCCCGAAGAGACCCGAAGACACCCGAACGCGGCGTGGGAAAACGCGGCAGGTGTTACCGATCCAAAGCACTTCTTACTGAGTAAACACTCAGCGTATACAAAATTATAACCGCCTCGAAGCGTCTGTGTAAATGGAAAACATATTTTGTGTGCTTAATGATACCGGTTACTTTTTTGGTGCGACTCAGTTATCAGACGACAGCTTTTTTTGCGACACTCTTGAAGGACTAATTGTGTTTTATTTTTGTTTTAATTTATTGAGTCACCCTTAATTGGTACTCGTGAGCACTCGTAAAGATCAATGCGTGACCTTTCTCGCGTTTTATTTGAGCTGTGGGTGAATTTACATAAAATTAATGAATGCGAATAAACACTGCGCACATGAGATTTATGTGACGCTAGGTTGGAAGAACGTAGAATCATTTGCGCCACTAATCGTAGCATTTAACTTGATTACTAGTGAAGAAGATAAGGGATACTAGATACCTATTAAAATCAGTAGATATAGAGTTTCATTAACAAATTGCTATCTGGCACTGATTAACACGGTCGTGTACTTCGTCGTTGTACAGAGGAGACTAAGTTTTTTATTTCAGGATGCAGAATCTGGTAACATACTTTACTATAATATAAGGTTTATCGTAACCTTAAGCGGTATTCCTTAGTTTCCGTAGGGCAAATACTTACTTTTGACATCTTGGGTTGAATACGATAGAGCAATTTTCTTTAAAAAAAGAGGTTTTCCATTCGTTACCGTAGAAGTCCGTCAATTATCAACTCTATTTGGTAAATCCTTTTTTATTTGAAAGGGTTGGTAGATATACTTTCACATTAATTGTGCCATATACCTATACATAATAATTATATCAACACTAGCTGCCCGGACAGACTTCGTTCTGTCAAAAGTTTTTTTTTTGAGATGTAAGCTATCCTATCTTTCAAGTTGGATCGAACTGCACACGGTGTGCAAATTTTATTAAAATCGGTTAAATGGTTTAGGAGTCCATCGAGGACAAACAACGTGACACGTAATTTATATATATTAAGATTGAGTTCTGATATTGATAACGATGAGGAATTGAGGGGACTTCTCAAACTTTGAAAATTACAGATTTAGTAAAAATGTCTCTATTAAAGCCCTAATTCCGTAATTCCGTTTATGCTTGTATTTTATTTGTTTAGTTCCTTTTTTTAAAATATATTGTTTCATATGAAAAGTTGTTAATAAAACATATTTTACGAAGTTATTTTAGCACAAAATAATTAGGTACTCATAAATTCAAAAATAATTACAAATAAGTAAATAATGCTCTTTATAACTGGCCACCCTGAAAAGTATACCTGAAAAGAAATATTTTCCGACTTGTCAACTTATTCACCTTAATTACGTAATAAGTATGAACGTCTTTTCAGTAGGTATAGGTAGGTAGTTAATAACGCCTGTTACTGAATGACAGCAAACATGAAAATTTGTATGAAAATTTGTGGAAATTCATCGCCTGAGGTTTAAATTGGGATGACAGTTTGTATGAGTATAAAAGTAATATCCGCAAACAAAGTCGCTGTTATCAACTTGAAATTGGGTAAAAATAGCTGTTTTATTTATCAAAGATTTGTTTATGGAAATAGCCGGCAAACGAGCTGACGATCCATCTGATGGTAAGTGGCTATAGCTATCGTCGCCCATGGACATCAGCAACACCAAAGGCATCACTGATGCGTTGCCGGCCAATAAAGAGAGAAGAAAAAGAAAGCTACCAGTTGGTAGAGAGCATAAGTTAAATTGAACTTGCAATGGAGCAGAAGAATATTGTTTATCAGGTTATCAGTAGGTAATTGTGATGTCCCGATTAATGTGTAGATATTTTTTAGGGCTGTGAGGCCTGGGAGTGTGTGGGCGTTTATCTAATATTATTTGATTAATTGTCTTTTTACAAAACACTATATATAACGACTAGAGACAGATTACTCTTAAATTTGTTAAAATTGTTATTCAAAGCTACCTATATAAAGTAGTAGTAGGTACTATTAAGTATTCTGTGGTAGTAGTCAGAATTTAAAGCTTCGATAGCTGTAGTTATTCTGGAAGAATCCTATAGGACTATGTTATTTTCTTAGTTGGAATTGAGACAATAACTTGGTTACAAGTAACTATTAATGTCCCCAGGTGTTCCGCGTGATGATAACACCTTACTGATCATTTAACTGTAGTTTTCTCGTACACTTCATTCAGCTGACTACGGGGGAACCGCCACCGTGTGATATTGTTTGTGTCTTCAATATTGTGCTTATTTATGGAGTTAAAGAAAGAAGAAGCAAATGATTTGATTGGTGAAGTTAGCTTTATGAAATATTTTAATTTTTGAAGGTTAGAAGAATGAATATAGATTGAAATGATGAAATCTTTTTTGAGAAGAAAGAAAGAAGTACTTACTGAGTACCTACCTAGAAACCTAGAAACCTAGAAATAGGATAGTGTCGGGTGACGATGATGAAAAAATAGAGATGATCTGAAATCTCATCATGGGTGTGACATAATAATTAAGAGTAGGTACTTACTTTGTCACATTTTTGGTCGTGTAAATATTAATGAATTAAAGAGAAAATAATTGTACTCATTTGTAAGAATAATGTAGTACTTTGAGTTTTGGTACCTTTCCATATACACACACTATTACGTAATTATGTTAAGGTTAACTATTATGAAAACTTTAATAAACACCTTAATAATACAAACAAACAAATCTTTACTTTTTATTTCCAACAGGGTGCAAGGGGGTGCACTCATGAGCCTGTTTTGTACCTAGCTACACCCGCCCCTTAGAGCCAAACTTAAAAAAAATAATGCTTCTTAAATCGGATTAAAAGTTTTAGTGGGCGATTTTATGTAACAGCCGGTGACTTAGTTGCAGTGTTATTTGTCGAACGGCCATTACCTACAGAGTATTTATAACTATTGAATCCATCGAGACCAACCAACACGTTCTCAACAACAGAAATGTCAGATTTTTAAAAGAGCTCGTAATTACTCCCTTGGGATCTATTACGGGCATCCAATAAAATATAATGAACTTTTAAATTACAGACACCGACACGGCTACATTGAAAACAACGTTTTAACGAGAAAAGAAAGAAAAAACACTTACCCTACTTTACAATTATTTCAGAAATGGACCTGGGCCGTGGAGGATTGTGGCGAGAATAATTATCAAAATTGTTTTAAGTTTAAGTCTCGTCACGAACGAGGATATGGATTATTAAATTCTTCCAATGATATCTTCCTGAAAGTGGAAAATCACGAAATAAATAATACAAAATATATAAGAAAGAACTTAAAGAAATTTAAGCAATGAGCTAAAATTTACCAGTTTTATATGAACAGCCCACAAGCAAGCCACCTGAGTAAGCCATAGTAACTGATTATTCACGCACATGGACTTCAGTAAGACCAAAGGCATCGCTGATGCGTTGCTGACAAATAAAGAGAGAAGAAAGGTAGTCCCGTCCCGGCTATCACGTCAAGCCTTTAATTTTTTGTTTGTATCTTGCTGGTAGTGATGAATAATTGACTGCAAAACTGGTCTTGAAACCATTGGTGATCTCTTCACAATTCCGGGATGCTGATATAATTATAAATAACCGACAAACATGCTGACGATCGACCAGATGGTAAGTTGCTATCGCCAGTTACCATCAGGTGGACATCACCAACACCAATGGCATCACAAATAAGTCGCCACAATACGGCTCAATAATTAACACTGTAGCATCGTAGCTCTTAATCGGATAATCCGATTTTGAATAAATTTAAAAGGTGACTAGATTGAACATGTTATTTTCTATCATTGAAAAAAATCGATTCAGCTATTCGAAGATCATCAACCCTTTTCTAATAAAATCTATGATATAGTTTAAAGAAAATCAATGTATTTCCGCATTTTTTGGCTTGCACCGCTGGTGTCTCTTCAGTGATGTCTCTGGAGTTGCTCACTAGTCTGTTAGTTTACTAGCTGTTATTATAGTAAAACTCATACTAATGACCTTAAATATGAATTTAATAACCACCTTCGCAATTTCATGTCATATCACTATGTTTTGTGGCCAGAAATCAATTATTACCCATATTTTAAAATCGATTACTGACAAAAATCGATAAATCAATATTATAGTCTTTACTTGATTATGTTTTTTATTTTAACTAGCTATCTGTGCAAACTGTCAAAGTCACAATGAATATTGATAAAATCCCAGTGATACATGGTCATAATCACTTTATCACTTAAGGCTACATTCTGTCCAGCATGATGAAAAGGTCAGATTAATCATGAAGGGGTTGTGACTTTTTCTCTGTGTTTCAGCGTTTCGTGGAGATCGTAGAATTCGTGGTAAATTAATATGTTTCTAATCATGTAACGATTTTTGTACTTAATACTTAGTAATTTGTTTTTATTTTATTTTATAATACCCAAAATTTTTAAACAAAAAACCCCAAAAGTTTTTTTTTTACCAAACATAGCTAACAACAAATCATGTTTAAACAAAAAACACTACAAGAACACACCCAAACGCACACACAACGTATGAAAGTTAAAAGTGAACATTGAATAATACCATGAAAATAATTAAAAGAACAAAAAAAAATTAAACTAAACAGAACCTGGATTTCTTATGAGAAACCATTTGCACAAATTGCGTTGTACTAATTTAGACACGAGTAGCCAATGATGTTAAACTAAGTACTTTAAATAGGTAGGTACATAGAAGATTAGTTTATATCAAATATTACTTTTCAATGTTCATTCATGTTATTACCTGTAGAACTACTGGTAGGACCCCATTGAAGTATTATTACTAGCGTATAGAACAGACACCGCGAACACAATGTATGTTCCAATGAATTGAAGCCGCGCGGCTGCATTTCCAATGGATTCGTTCGATTTTGAAAGGAGAACGGGGACTCAATTTTGAAAATAGAACTTCCCGGCGGGAACACACATTTTGTTCGAGATGTCTCTTCTATGACATTATACTTCAATGTAGAACCCGCACATTATTGTTAGTTAACAGACGTTTTTGTCAGAAACCTTTAACATAAAAAAACCTTACTCCTACTACCTACTTACCTTCTCCGAGCCTTCAAGCCTTTAATTACAAGAGGACTACGTTTCGAATTACCTATCTACTAATGCGCTGAAGCTGATTAATTTCAAGAGTACAAGAACTGAAGACGAGACCCTTAAAGCTTTTTTGGATAAAAATTAAAAACTGACAAAAACATCAACGTGGCAACAACACGATTTAATAAATGAGTATATATTCACTAGTATGTTCAATGTCCATGCCATTAAGAACGGTCATTTTTTATCCGGTTATTGAATATTAAAATTCATATATAATGAAATAATTTATTTTTTGAATCGCCAACAGCAGTAGCAATGAGAGTGGTAGCTTACATGATGATTACGGTGTACGGACGGACGGCCCGCAGATAATTATATTTAACAGAACACGTCCGAATAATTACGAGAGAGAAATGATATTTTAGCTCGCGGCTCACGCTGAATGTTTATTAAAAATAAATAAATTCGTTCACGAGCGAAACAGATTTGAGACGCGGGTTCCTTATCAGTTGGTATCAGAATGAGTCGTAAATGAGTAATTTTTTTTAAGTTGGCAACTAACTACCATAGCCTGGACTGGAAGGAATCCAACACACACAACACAATTTCGGGTTCTCCTGTTAATTGAGAATGAGGACTTCCATTTCATAAAGGTATGTTTCTAATATACTTAGTTAACTACTTTAAAGGGACTTTTTGTAAGGGAAATAAATGTTTTTCTTTCTTTCTTTCTTTCTTTCTAAAATTGTTTGATATCGAATTTCAATAAAATAAATAATTTTCTATTTTTTTTTGTTTTTCCGACAACATTTATATGAATGTACCAAATGTAAAATTGTAGGTATTTATTTATCCGGCCAGTATTTAAAAAATCCGCTTTGATATTCGATCAAACAGACCATTAGATCAGTGATCGTATCCCTATACTTAAGTCTTCGTTATTATTATTCGATGCACGGAACTCCAGAAAAAATTAAGATTCTCGCAAGTTTTACTCTGGTTCTCATAAGGCTTCAGGCATTTTCGTTTTAGTAGCTTGTCTTACATACATTTTTTATTGCAATTTAGTTTAGTTAATAAAATCAGTCATCTCGTCGTTGTAATTGCTTGCGGTTATAGCCAAGTTTAATACTACCCCTACAATTTATTATTAGTATCCAATCTAACTTAATTTAAACTGGCTATGGCTATCATTTATGAAATATTTACAATAATACTAGGTATTGTTTAAGGCATACCTATTACAGTTAAATTGTTGACATTTACGAGCAAATAATTGTGATTCATACGAGTTTGTAATCTTAGGAAAATAATGATGTATTTTTTATGAACATTGCTTAAGTTAAGTTGAAATAATTGTTAAATAGAAATCAACAGATCTTCGTGAAATTTATGCACTTATTATAAGTATCTACTTAGTAATCTACAAAGTGGATACGGTGAGAAGGCGTTTTCTTACTCATAAATATTTATCTGTACGGGTAGGTACTTAATCGCTATTTAGTACCTATAGGTAACTCAGTATATCGACCCTGCAAAAATCCTGTTGTCTCGTTAAAATGGTTAAAAGTGTTAAAATTTTCAAAAAACGTAATACATATTATTACAAACTTGTATAAGAAATGCAAAGTATTCAGTTATCTGTATAACGGTAAAATTCATCAAAATAACAGATTTCCACTGAAGTTGTTTCAATTGTAATGACTTTATCCCTTGGTCCATGAGATATGTAATTTCATAATTTGGAGGACTCATTACAAGTCAGGAAGTTCCAAACAGATTTATTTTGGTACATTTTACTTGTCCTTAATTTTGAGAGCCTTAAGCTCTCTTTGTAATGGGAATTTAAATAACCTGAAGTTTAAAAGCTTCGTAGAATAGGCATGATGACTAATTTTGAAATACTGTTCTATATTGTTGGGAAATATATTATAATTACAACGTATATCATACTTCCGCAAAAAAATAAGGTTTAGTATAAAATAAATACATTTCAATTTTATAAGTTTAAAATTCGCACCAAAACGCTTCAAAGTGTCAGGGCGTGGTAGTGACGTCAGTTATCAGGAAAACAAAAGACAATCCGTCAATATTAGTATGGTGATATTCATTTGTTTTGAGATGCGTGACGTAATTCGCGCTAATTGAGACTGACTGGCGTTTTAGCTAAGATGGCGGCTTGCCGTATTTTGTAGTTTTATTTTATCAAAAATATTGTTAATCTGGCTAATAACAATACGATAAATGCGTGTTTTGTAATCCATTAAAAGGGTTTCATTAAATAAATACATAGTTTTAGTGATTTTTACTTACTGTCATCATGCCTATTCTCAGAATTTCATTGTGGAAAAAAATTGTGTGTGTCAGCTCCGACGCATCACTGGAGTTTAACGCCATCTAGTTTGCAATCGTCAAATCAGTAATAACGCCATTTAGTTTGCGATCATCTAATCAGTAATGTCAAAGCCTAGCTTTACAAGATTATTACAACGTCATCTAGTTTGCGATTGTCAAATCAGTTACAAGATTATCATTATCATTATTTAGTTGTTACTGATCAGTAACAATGCCATCTAGATTCTGTGTTACGAATTACAAATATAACGCATAACGCACAACGTAACGGAGAAAGTTTGATTTTACTCCTCATAAATTTTCATACTGCGGGCTTAAATATGAAAATCGATTGTAAAGGAGTTAAATCAACTATTATCTCTTCTGTGGTTAAACTCCAAAAATTACAGATGAAAAAACAAATATCGATACGTTATTTGCACAAATCTAGTGACGAATAGTTTAGGAATTAGGTTGTTGTGATTTTCACGAAAAATAGACTGCTCTAAAAATTGCACGATCTACAATAGGTATACCTATATTTTTTTTTGTATTGTAGAAAGTCAAGTTTTAAAAGTCATAAATCGTTAACAGATTTATGTCATATCAAAACGTACCTACAATACAAAGAATTTAGTTAAAAGTTAATACATATTTACACTTTAAACAATGGTAATTAATTTTCTTTTCATTCTTAACAACAATGAACGGACTAAGTGGTTAACCGTCAGTAGGGTAAATCAACGGTCATAGAGCACGCGTTACTAACGGACCGGAACCGGACCGACACGGCACAGGTGAGCACATACCGGAACAGGTACGTTAGATATTCCAAAGTTCAACTCACCCCTTTTCATCCTTCGGTAGTTTGACGGTGATGGTAGTGATCACTTAAGTGAACATTTATTTAAACATTGGTATAGTTTTCATCAGTTAGTTTTCTGAATTTTTATGGTGTAAGTGGACATTATTTATATTTGATGTCTAACGTTCCCATAGTGCCTCTGACTTCCTTTACTCCCGTTGGCGGTGTGCTGTTGACCTCTTTATCACGCACTATAATTCAAAGGGAACTTTAACAGACATACCTACTCGTACATACGTAGGTATAGTTATACATCAGATAGTTTTCTAAATATTTCGTTGTAAGTGGCCATATTTAATTTCGTTGTCTAACCCCCGTAGTGCCTGTGACTACCTTTACTCCTATTGGAGGTATGCTGTCGACTTTTTTATCACTACATTTCCAAGGGTATTTGTACAATGGTAACGTTTTTACTTTTACGGCTAATAAGCAAGGATCATACATGAAATGTATTTTAAGTGTTTTAGTTGCCGCGTCGGATAGGTGGTTATAATCGTGTGGCCGTCAATACATCGATGGTTTTGGTGATCCATATTACAGTTCGGTAATTTACTCGCTTTAAAAATAAATAATTGTTAGATTTTTATTTTGCAACACTACGTTGGATCGTATAATAAATTAAAAGGACCAATTTACCATCACGAAGTTAATGGCCTAAAGAACAAAACGTTCTAGGTTATTAATGTGCAGAAGTATCGACCTAACAATCTTTAAATTTATGACAACATGAAAAAGAAAAAGGAATATTGACCCGGACGCATCCGTTGTACAACGGACATTCTGTTTTGACGAAAACCGACCGACCGGATCTTTAGAACCGATAATAAAGACCAGAACCATAACTTTTACCTATATTAATCATTCAATAATAATATGATATTTTCGTTATAAGTTATTGTTAAAGCCATACCTAGTAACTTAAGCCTTTGTAGGTTTTAAGGACGTTGCAATATAGGAAACAAATAAAGAATTACAAAGATAATTTGTAATGTCTCTCTGAATTTCCCGTGGTGCTACTGGTATCAACCTGGTAGACCTCATTGCACCAATTATTTAATTTGCATAATTTATATATTATGAGATAATCAGATAATGAATGCACAGATGCAACGTATAACTAATAAGATAAGTGTTGGTCATTTTTTAAACAATTTACGTTAGTTTTAATAAATAAGTGTCTTATCGTATTATTTTTCATTTTAAAATTATCGACAATGTTATCGATATTTTAAAAATTCCAACCTTGATGCAGTGGGTTCACGGGTAAACACGAATTACCCGTCCACCCACCAGTGGGTTAAGCCAGTGGGTGGACGGGTAACGGCCCCAATAAACTACGCTTAAAAAATCCCGAGTAAACAAATATCACTTGTACCTAATTTATACAAACTGACATTTATAGAAAAAAACACAAGTACCATAATGTAAAGGACAGCAAAAATCACTGAAGCAGAACAATTGTGGTACCGAAGCAGGTGAGCGTACCTTACAGGATTCAAAGTTTAATACATTTCACCCTTCAATGTTAACTTTGTAAATATATATTCATTTTACTACGATACGACCACAACAATATGACCATTTTAGTAAAGTTCGTTTTTAATTGTCTGTTTGCCGCTATTTTCTTTTAATAAAACTCTTTTTTAAGTTTTCTTCTATTCAACGCAGGTGAAAAAGTTAGATGTAATATTTATTCAATTAATTTATTTCTAGATTATTTATTGAATTGGAATATAAATTTCGAAAATGTCAAAACAAGAAACATAATATGAATATGATATTATTTCTAAAGGATTTTACGCTTCTGCCCTCTTCCAAAGTAATTGTGAATTTCCTTCATTTATATTTTTATTGTAGTCGTAAAAATATTTGCTTTGTATTGTTCCCATCTGTTCAATAATTATTCATCTTATAACTTTTTACAGCCAATTATCGGAAGGAGATAGGTATTTACTCAAGAGAGCCTATAAAAGCCAAGAAGAATTTTGTCGTAATGTTACATTGTTTGTATTTTTATTGTCTTTACATTGTAGGTAAAAGTGGAAATAAAAAAGGTACACGGATAAAAGAAAATACTAAATTAACTACTATGCCTCCTACACCACAGTGGCCCGAGTTCTTCTCTGTCGGCTACTGACATAAAAAACCTTAGCACTTAATTTTATGTGCTAAAAAATAATAATATGGTTTTACAAAAAAGTTACTTTATCAAAGATAAGCTAAGTTATTGATAACTCGATATTTTATATTTTTTCCCTCTACAAGTACCTAGTTATAAGTACCTATATATTTTATAATTGGATTGCAGTTTTTGTCAACAAAAAAGGACGAGTTTAAAATTAAAGATATCTTTATGTAAATTAAATCGCAATTAATGTTTATAACTTCTTTATCTTTGTGAATTTAACACGTATTTAAGAGTCGGGTCGTCAATCTATAATCCTACAACGACTGTAACCGGATTGTTAAATAGTAATCTATTTAATCGATAACCAGAAATGTCCATCAACCCTCAGGCGAGCTATCGTCGGTTGGTTTCGCTCCGGTATCATTAAGATAAAATTAATTGGGCTCCACCGGTCTTCCGCGTCCCCGTCGAGATGAAAAAAGTGGGCACACGTGGTCAATACCGTTCATTTACGAACGCGAATTATGCGTAGTACGGCAGGTGGCAGGTGGTGGCGATCATGGGAACTCAGGGTTGATGTGGGTTCCCACGGCCGCGTCATTCACCACGCCACACCTGCGCCCCTTAACGGGGATGCTACACTACACACACGACCGACACGCGAAGGAAAGCGCCGATTAGAAGGGAGCGCGCGTGTGTGCGCTCGCGCCTCGCGCGTCGCCGCGTCGCCGTGCGCGTGGCGTGTATGAGTACGGGTATGCGTGTGTGGGTGCTGCGCACGAGTAGTTCTAGTTACACGATTTATTTGTAAAACTCCATAGAAGGGCTGTTTACGATAAACTACGTTCATGTGGTCTCTGTGTGCGTTTGCTTTTGATTTATTGTACCTCATCTTTTTTTATCGATAAGCAATATCCATCTTTTTTGATGATTTTTTTGTTTCGATATTCCCTATAATTAATTATCATTAATCAAGTTTTTCAGTGTATTATTTTTAGTAATTATGAGGATAAGCGAAGAGGTATTATTATGCGCTGAGATAAAATTTATTGGTGTGACAATTTGAGACACAAATAATTACATGAGATACCTGTACCTATTGTACTTATAGTACATAATGTATCACAAGACACAAATGATAGAGACATTAAATTCTCGAAAGCTCCTATTAAGAAATGTTTAAACATTTGTATGCATCCTCGCGCAATATTCAAGACGCACCAGCGCGGCAACGACAAAACTTGACAGCTGAATATGAGTGCGTGGCTGATTTGAAATAATGCCCATAACTACAGTGTTTCTTAACTTTTAAAGTATAATTAACTACCTACCTTTTTTAGTAAGAGAAATTAGGAAGTAAGTAAATAGTTGTACTTAGTTTTTTGTGGATTTTTTATGTTACTAGAAAACAAACGAACTGACAAACTACAGTAACAAAGACACCGAAGTGTTGCTGATAAAGAAAGAAAACAGAGAAACGAAGAACTCCCTCCCAAGGCTCCTGACGGAACTCAATGGTATGTGTGGCGGCTTATTCAAGGAATTTTTTTTAAGTATGTTTCACTGTAGGTAGTAGTGGTTGGAACAATAGCTCAAATATGTGAACAGATTATCTATTCGACCAAAAGTAAGATCGAACTTATAATGAATGTAAACGATATATGGAAACGAGCCGTAACTCAGTTTAAAAATGAAAACAATTTGGATAAGTTGAACAATCCTTAAAAAACGAAAATGAAAAACCGGGAAAATGCGTGTCAGGCCCTGAGACATCATGTTTTATTTGGATATATAATTTCCGGAGCCGTCATCACGTTATTCGGTTATCGGTTGACGGTTTTATATTAATTTTAATAGTTAATTATTATTTCACCATGTGTTGGTATTTTCCATTTTTAAGGTTATCGTAGATTATCTGTAAAAATATATCTTTATGGTGAATTAAACATTACATTAATTTCAATTTATTGATTTTAAATTTGAGAACCACTGGCATATGTTTACAGGAATCTAACAATCGGAACACAATTTAGGTTGTCCCCACTGCAGCACTGGCATTCATACGAATGAGTGGCACACGGCATTGTTTACACGAGGACGTCATATCAATGAGGGTCACGTATGTACAAACGTCGCTTCGTAATTAGAGGTGAAGGGTAGTAGAAAGTACTGGGATTTGCGTCTTTCGATAGATTAAACTGAGAGTCACACACAATTACTTAATTTACAGTAGATTCCTTATTTAGTAGGTGGCTTTCATAGAAATACATTTTGTCGGGAAAATCTCGCGACAGACTTTTACGATGAAAAAATTGTTTTTCGGGTAATTTTAGCCTATGGTTAGTAACAATTACTTTACTAATAAGTAGTAGTAAAAAATAAATATTACACATGTAAGTAGATTATGATGTCGCAGGTAATTTACCTAGTACATAACACAACCCTTCTCAGAAAACTTTTTCGCCGTTGTGCTTGGTAGGTACCTACCTAGGTATAGCATCGCCGCAGCAACATAACTGTGCATAATTATACCCAATATACCTAATTATAAGTTTTATAAGACCTTTTGTTGCAATATTTTGTAAAATGATCGAATAATTTGGTAAGAAAAAGAAAATTTAAATTTGGTAAAAAACAATAAATTTGGAAAGAAAAAGAATGGGGGTGAAAATTTCCTTGTGAATTCATTCAATTATTATCTACTTCTACGTGACAAGAAATACTTTAGATAGAAGATATAATTTTATTTGCAGATGATTAAAATCCCAATAATATTTATTTGTTTTGGCTGTTAAAACATCGACAATTACTATCATTTTATTATGACAGGTCTATACAATTTAATGGCCACCTGCAACCACTAAATTTATATTTTAATAGGATTGAATTCTCGAAACGAAAACATTGGAAAGGTGTAAATATGCGTTATGTAGTTTAAAGACGAAAACTGTTCTGCACTTATTTAAGCACTAATTGACAAGTTCGATTTACAACACATTTCAGTACGGCCTCCATAATAAAACACCTTTGCGATCGATTCTTTGCACTGTTTATTATTTTAAATGTTGAATGTTTTAAAGAAATTCTATAAATGTTGACCTATAAACAAGCAGTCACGAGTGCTTTAAACAATAATTTATTATTGACAAAATAAGTTTTTAACTAATTATGGAATGTTGTATGAAAACAATTTTACTTATTTTCAATAGTTTATTCTATTCAAAACAAACAATGGTTTTTAGATTAATATATCAATTATTACTAAGATTATCCTACGATATAATTGATTATGACGCCCGCATGTTGTGCCGGAATGCCGGCATGTCGCGGGCGCGTGGCGTGCGCGTACGCATTTATCTACAACGTGATTGTTTTAACAATGCCCACTCGCCCCTCTGATTGTAGGCGGGAAATTTAATGGGGTGAATTGAGAACTAATGGCATTTTTGGGGGGCTTTGCTTTCCTTCGATTTATTTGATTTGAAATAATTTTACTGCGATTATCATTTTCAGTTCAGTTTACGATCTAACTACTTAATTTATACTTGTTAGCGATTTTAATACTCATAGATGTTTTTTCGAGTTCTAGCTAGCCGGTTTCAGAATTATCTCTATCACTAGATGTAATACCTATTTAATTATTCGATGACTCTACAATCTCTATAGCTAAGCATTTTCAATTTACAATTGCTCAGGCTATCTTATCTCTTAGATGCATTACTTAATTATTCGATGACTCTACAATCTGTACAGCTAAGCAATTTTAATTTAAGTACCTATATAATAATTGCTCAAGCTAAACATTACAATGTAATAAAGGACTGTAAAATCCTTTCTCAACAATACATTACACAATTCACTTAAGTCACACGTCCACAATAGAGGTCATAAAGTTAACCATAGACTAATGTCAAATATGTAAGCAGTAAACGGTCAACACGCGTACAGCACGTTCCACACACATACACGCACACACACACACGCACACACAACTAAACATTGCACACCACTCAGTTTGATAGGTTACGTTCCGAATACAAAGTTTTATTTGTAACCCTACCCGGGACGCTTCCCCACAGTGGGGAGGCGGCAAAAAGTGGAGCTCCTATTCTCTTTTTACATGCTGAAGGCTGCACGTGGTTGGGTTGTGGTCTAGCTTTTTTTCCTTTTACGAAAGTATTATGATGTGTAAAATTGTCGAGAGAGCGACGCGACGGATCGGTTACTACAGCTTTCGGGGCTGGTGTATCGGGTTCGTTCGATGTGAACTAATGAGCTGGATCGTAATTGTGAATTATTGGATACAATTGAACATGACAATATTCTTGATGGTCGATAAAGGTATTTATTACATTGAGATGCCGAACGTTTGGTTGGTTTTTGTTTTATTAGAATTCATAACTGCTTTTTTGGACTCCAATAAGAATACTTAAAATGTCGTTGGACTCTTAATTTGTGCGTGTTAAAGTTATATGAAAGTTGAAATTCAATGGGGTTTCGAAGGTTCTAGTGAGTCATTTGATACTACCACAGAAGACATAATACTACATAAATATAATTATTAGATATATCTTCTGTGCAGAGCGTACCTAGATAATTGAAGGCTCTTACAAATCTTTTTTATTTTAATATTCCTTTTTTCGTGTTCTGTTACAGGATAATAAAAACATTTTCACGAGTCTCTAATTGGTACCTAAAAAGACTCGAAGTAGTAGTAAGACACTCGGCCATTTTCAATTATCCATCTATCCACGACAATTTTCAACTGTGAAAACCTAAATTAGTGGTAGTATACATTTACCCATTTAAAATGGGTAAATGTATTCGTATTAAGTTTCCCTTTGTATTTGCCCAGTTTCATTGACATAATATCTTTTAAAACACAGCACAGCAAAATGGCGGAGTCTTGTTCCTGTCACTGATAGCGGTGACAGCCAGTGAAACGAGGCACGGTTCGCGAAGTCAACTGTTAACTGTATCAGTCACATTCATTATGTAAATAGCTATTGACGTTCATTTACTAGCGTTACTTGAGGTTATTTTAGAGAGGGGGGGGGGGATGTTCAATCCATCCCCGAGTCCAAGACGACTTATTTACCACGTGGCTAATGATTTTTTAAGACCTGAAGATCCAGTTAATTTATCCAGTTAAGTTAAGGCATCACCGATGAGTTTCCGACCAAGAAATAAGAGAGAGAAATAAATGATAATAATACCAGTAATAGTAATAATATTATTAATTTTGATTTTAATTGTTAATTAACTAATACCATTATCGCTATTATTATTTCTCGATAGGGTTCGCCTGGATAGTTACCACCGTTGACCATGAGTCAGCCGCCAAACGACTCGTCGTATTCCGGCTGGGGGCTTGAGAGCCAGTTCTTTCTTTCTTTTTCTTCGCTCTTTCTTGTCCGGCAACGCATCAGTGATGCCTTTAGTGTTGTTGATGTTCATGGGCGACGATTGCCACTTACCATCAGATGGATCGTCAGCTCGTTTGCCGGCTATTTCCATTATAAAAAAAATCCTTATTACTTATATCCTTACTTAAAGCGGGCCGGCTTCTGTCGCCTCTTACGAAACTCTTGTATGCTATATTGTCATAATTATGTGTAGGGTTTCTTATAAAAGGAACTTCAGATTTAAACACCACCTTTTATTCCTATACTATTATTTCTTCTGTGGTCCTACTACCTACCTAATTGCCTATTTTCCATGTCTATTTGTTTACTATGAATATCTTTTCATTCTTTTTTTGTAGCACTGACGCTAAGTATATGCAATTTTAATTAAGGCTTTAAATTACACATTAAATTATTCTACAAACTATAATTATTAATAGACAGCATCCGTTATCGACGATTCGTTCTTTTCGTTCATGCTCGACCCGGTCCAGTTTTATTAGGGCTCAACAACAACATCAGTTGACTAAATCGATGTCAAAACAAATCAATACAAAACTCGATGTCATAAAATTCAAATCAACACAAACCTATAAAAGTCAATACGTGGGTTTTTGCATCATTTGTGTTTATTTATCGATATTTTAACCAGTTTCTTAATTACGTTCACAACTAATTGCATCCCAGATCGTAAAATATTCCTTAAACAAGCAAAGATGAACTCGAGAAGCAATTTGCTGTGTTCAGTTTATTTTTCTGATCTTAAATACCTCGTTAGTATTATATAGCTCAATGATTTAAATTTACACAGAAACACAGAGCAGGTGGCCTTTTATTAAAACATGTCAATATTTGTATTATATAAAATCAATTGGCAGATATAGCATGTTTTACATTCCTCGTTAATAAAATAGCTACATATTACTTACAATCGTTAAGATAATAAGACACGCTGTTATATTTTAGTATTCATAAATAATTAATGAAAAAAAAACCTATAAATGATGTTTAAGGGAATTAACTACCCGATATTCAATACTATCTGTCGACTGAAGTTTGTTGCACTTGCATATAAAATTGGAACAATGACGTCATAAGCTCAAAATGGCGTTTGAGGTCACGTGACAGTGAGTACTATTTTTAACTTTTTAAAATAATTATATTTAATTTATAGTGATTGATTTCGTCAAAAGAATAATATTTTAGGTGTTTAAATGTTTTCCTTGATACTTTATACATAAATTTATTTTAATTTACTGATAGTATCAACATCCCTAATTATATGTAGGTATCAAACGAACGACTGTTAATCCTTCTATGGTATAGTTGTTCAGTATTAATTTTAACAATTTATGTCCGGGGTATGAAAATTTATGGGGAGTAAAATCTAACTTTCTCTGTTACGTTATGCGTTATGTTTATAATTCGAAACAAAGAATCTAGATGGCGTTGTTACTGATTTGACGATAACGTCATGTTAAATGAAATAATTAATATAAATAAATAATTGTATCAAGCAAGTAATAATTGTATCAACTGAAAGCATTTAGTAAAATATAAAATGCGTTAATTTACCCCCATTTACTAATCTATATATTTTATAATCGTTCGTAAGGAGTAAACTCCAGTCGTGCTTCGGAGCTGACACGCACAATTTGTTTCTTTTTAGTTTTATACGCAGTCGGGTTTTTTATTTTTTTATTATCTTTTTTATTAGCATACGTACTAAAATAGATATAAAACACTTTTTATCCAATAAACAGATGGGTAAAGGTCGTGCCTAGTTTGGATCTTAAGGTATAAAATGAGTGACAACTGTCTTATTGGATATTTTGACAAAAGGCGAAACATCCAAACGGAGGAAGTTACAATCATAGTAAATTAATTTACCTATTAAAACACGGTGCCTTATTAAAAAGTTCATTTATAACACAACTAGGTATAGAATCTACATTAAGTACGCCATATATTACATGTTACAGCACACGTATCATCAAGCGTATCTTTATTTAATCTCATAAGAGAGATAAAAGATAGGTACCAGTTTCTAATTCAGATGCACATTTATACCTACGGCTTTATTGACTCAGACATAATTATAATTCCATATTTATAGCCGGTCGTAACTGCAGCGCGAGTTTTATATTGATGTTATTCAATAGTAGTTAATGAGTTAATTTAATGAATTGATACGTGATGATTAATTAATTATGATTCTTCTTCAATTAGATACCTATTGATTTCGAGTTTGATGACCGACCGGTCGTTAAGTTATATATAATTCTTAATGTAAAATAAACTGTACAAATAAATAATGTTTAACCTCATATACTCATATACTCACTTTATTGGTAACAATAGTTACTCTGTTTAAATATTATAGATAGATTAATATATTTACGTATCTACTAGAATTTTAACCAATAACTTCAGGGATTTGATCGTTGGTCTCGGAACAGAGTGGTCTGGGTTTGAATTCAGCTTTGACCTCCAAAGTGGATATAAGAAAATTGATTATGATCATTTTAGCACTTACCATCAGCAATTTCTACACCACCCAGGGTTGACTGGTGATCAGTAGCATTAGGCATAAAGTTTTGACCCTATTAAAAATACATAATAATAAACGCTTACACACTCATACCCCCGTAGTAGGTTACCTGTGTCGCGGATGGCATGGACGACACATGTAACTCATCACAACAACACCCATAACCGGAGTACAAATATTTATCTGTCACATAAATATCTGCCCCGGCTGGGAATCGAACCCGGGATCCCTCGCATCGCAGGCAGGGTTGCTACCAACTAGGCTACAGGTTCATCCCTATGTTTCTTCTTTTAGAGGTGACATAAATAATTAAATAAATTATTACACTTACTACGGCAAAAGAAAACAGCGTGAAGCACCTACCAATCTTCCATAATGTTCTTGAGGGTGTGTGTAGACAACACAAACACTCGATTGATGGACTATGGCCTGTACACCTCATAGAAGAAACCCGAGGCCAGCTTCGGTACAAATATGGAGTACAGGGATAAACGTTTAGAAAACTGATATGAGTATTGGATTATATCCAAAGATTTTTAAAAATAATACCCTGACAAATAAACCAAAAAAATGTGTTCCAAAAGAACTACAACACACATACGTTTAGCTTTTGTTTTACATCACCAATCACCTTGGTATAATACACGAAGACATTTTTTAACGCTGTATGTCAAATGTCAAGCACTTCTGATAACAACAAAAGCATGCGTATCGTCTTGTATTGACAGAGCAGAACGGTTAATAGGGATGTTGACTAATTTTAGGATTCAATTTCATTTTATAGATAGAACCTTAAGATTCACGAAAAAAATATTATAAAAATAATAATCTTCAATTTAAAAACAAAAATTGATAAATAAAAATCATTTTCAAATTTCCCGCCAAAAACGTCACGTGACGTCACTAGCCGATATTCAATACTATCTGTCGACTGAAGTTAGTTGCACTTTCATATAAAATAGGAACAATGACGTCATAAGCTCAAAACGGCGTTTGAGGTCACGTGACAGTGGGTACTATTTTTAACATTTTAAAATAATTATATTTAATTTATATTGATTGATTTCGACAAAAGAATAATATTTTAAGTGTTTAAATGTTTTCCTTGATACTTTAAACATAAATTTATTTTAATTTACTGATAGTGTCAACATCCCTATTGTCTGTTCTTACGATCTTCATAGTCGGCGTGCTTGTGACGTATCTACCTCTTTTTTACATTATAATATCATTGATTATATCTGAGATCTCTTGATTGATAACCATTAACCACTAGTCACTAAATTATCACTGATATGATGTTAAGTTATTAAAGTTTATCTGCACACCCTATATATAGCAAACTAAAAGCAATGTAGTCTACGAGAACGCTACGACTTTTCGTAGAGCGTAACAATTTGTTGCGTAGATAACAACGTAATTTAAATCTTCTATGTCTACGAAATGTGTGCATCTGGACTGAGGGCCCACTTTTTTTTCTTGCCGTAGCAAATTTAAATTTATAGGGGATTTAGTTAAAACTTAAAGCAAACACTCATAAATTTCTTAAACGTGAATTAAAGTACCTCATTAGTCTTTTGACCATAACTATGATTATAATACCGTTATATTGTATATTTAAATGCAGGTAAGTGCAACTATCATCATAACTGTGTTTACGAATAAAACTCGTATCAAGCAAAACGAAGCATTTATGATAAACTACAGGAAACACGGAGAAATTTAATGGTTAAAATCAAACCATCATTCATAGTGTATCACATCCAGTGGTATTAGATCCAGCCACCAATAAGTATAATTCATCGTTGGCTCACGAGTGACCGAAGGAAATGATTTATCAGAGCGCAATACGTGATTTGCGAGCGCTGGAGAACCGATTAAATCGCAGGAAGCGACATGATCAAACTGCAGCGGAACTTATCTATCCACCGGCCAGCTGTTTGCTGCTAGCCGTGATTCATAATGGTGCGATAGGCTTGTTTATTCTGTTAGAATCGCCTGCGGTGCGGCGAGGTAAAGGCGAGACTGTTTAGATGCAAAATTATGCGCCGCACGCTCGGGCGACGGAAGCGTGCAGACATGATAATGGCTTAGGATTTGCAATGTTCAGGTATTTAGAAATAGGAAAACGATTTTTAACGTTTCGAAATGTACGTTGCAGGTATATTACCAAGTTTCTTTCTTCAAATTAAATTATCAAAGAATGTTCCTAGTTCCACCAATAGATGTTAGACCATTATTAACATCAACAAGCCTTAACAAATGTAATCTCGTCGGCCACTATTCTAAGTCGCGGCACGTCAAAGCATCCTATTCGTAGAAGTGTAAGTAAAAACCAGTCCGTAGGCGCGCGCTACCTCGCGTGCTGCGCGCGCGCCGCCGCGCCGCCCGGGCGCCCCGCTCGACGCACGCGCGGACACGCACCGTATATAAACCCACCCGCCCTTCCTGATTCAATCATTCCCTTCTGGCTCTCCGCGCGTGCATGTCGCATCGCTCCCGACTAACCTTGTAAATACGTAGACGTAATCTGTACATAACATACATAGTCGTAGGTGATTAGTTCGTAGTTTTGTAAAATGTGTCTTGTTAATGGAGAATCACCTTCCCCGAAGAAGGAGGCGGTGTCGCCTCGGTCACCCTGGATGAAGCTCTTGAACCGTCAGGTAAGGATCCTTCGATATTTTCAGTGCTTTCACCTTTAACCTACCATCAAAGTTCAAGTTTCACTACCAAGTAAACAATAACTTACTTCCTGATTCGTCCCTGAATCATCCGAAGAAAATATCCACTTCTGCTTCATTATCCAATGACACTAAGTAGGTTTTATTTATCTTTTACAGAGCTCAAAGCCAAGGCTTCCGAGGAAGGTGACAAACTCTACTCGTGTTAATCTTAACAAGTGCTGGTCGAAGCTTGGAGAACTGATATCGAACTCCGGCGCACGCACTGACCTGCCATTGCAAAATACTGCCTATCCTGAAGAACCTTTGCTGGTACCTTTCTCTGAATACTTCTACCCTGTGGACCCGGTCAAACCAGTTCCAGTAGAAGATAATGATAACGCCGAGAACCAGAATATTCTGAACTCCAGCCGCTTCGAGCTGATAGAGGATGCAGAAGCTGAGAACATGGCCAATGAAGTCCGCGAAATCTGCTACTCGGCGAATTCGTCTACATGTTTCGTATGTAAACTTTGCTACTAACGACTTCTAAACGTCTTCCAGTTAACTTCATCTGTTTAAATTTCGGTTCTATGCAGTGAAACAAAATCGTGTCTTCCAAGTTTAGATTTAGTGCGCGGTCAACCCGCGAACATAATCATGTCTTCCATTAGAATAGTTGCGGAATATTGTTGCTAACTCTACGGTTGTGGTTCTTGTGATTTTACTTCAACTACGGTTTTAGCTTTTATTAACAACCTGTAGGTAGCAACATTATTCCACATAAATTAGTTTTCGGTGTAATTTAACAGGTTAAATTGTCACATTGAGTTTTGGTAGACAGCTTTAATGTCAACTGCACTGTAAGTAAATGCACTAACTTCACAATGTTTCATTACTTGTAACGTAATTCTGCTTAAGATCTATTTGTACTCGTAGTTTGTACTGCATGTCCAATGTCTTCCACTAGTTTGTAAAAGAGTTTTATATTGACTGTGATATTTAAAGTACACAATCGAAGCTTTAACTAGTTTTAAGGATAATATAGAGAAAATTATTATGTGTAACAGAGCTTTATTAGGTAACTGTCAATCAATTCGACAGAATTATAATTAGGTATTTGTATAAACAATATGATTCTATTAACCCTTCCATTAAATAGAATCAATTCATTAAGATTTCATTAATGCATCAAATGCAAACTGATCCGTCGGGTTCATTGACATTGACTAATAGGTTAGGAAAAACTGAAGCTTTAATAGTTTTAAGGTAACTGTATTAGTTTGTAAGTCTGTTTAATTACTAAATTTTGACTCTTTATTCTTTTTTTGGTTTAAATTTTTTATATCGCAGAAGTGGGCCGAACGTGCCAATCTTAATTTTAGTTTTGGAACTAAGTGTATGAATTTTTTTAAGTTTTGCATGCTTTCTAAGACTTAATTTCTTTTCTTTTAATTTAGGCATTTAGATTTTCTAGGTTAAGATTTAGTTTAGTACTAAATATCTTAAGTTTTGTGTAAGGTTTAGTTTGTAAACCATTTCGTAGACTGATTGTTAAGAACTTCCAAGACTTTCGTTTGATCTCTCATTAAATAAAGATATTCAAACAATATGTTGTACTGTCATTTCTATCTTTAGGTATTGCAATACTACCAAATACCAATTTTACCTGCCACTATGTAAACGTATTTTTTTATAAAATTTTCACACTTACTACAAAAGCTACACATACCTACCTATACACTTTTAGTTGCTATTTTTACTTTGGTACGATTTATAAGCTTACAATATACGATTACAATAAAACTTTAACTTATACTCATACCTACCACAGCAATAACTACGTGTAAGATGACTGTAACGGCCGTTCTATAAAAAAGCTATTCATGATCCTCATGCTAGAGAACTAACAACAGTCAAACTGCCATATGAATGATAGTGTTCGTATTTATTTCACCTTATCCAGACTGAGATTTAGAACGATCATTACAGATAAACACATCTAAAACCTGAATTATATTACTTTAAGTAGGTAAGATACTAAGCTTTTCAAACTTTGTAAATTTGGTGTGCAATAAAGTGTGATAAATAAAATAAATAAATACATAAGACTTACACACATTTACATTGAACACGTCAAATTATAATCATCACAAATTGTAAGTACATCGAAATCGGGACCCTCCGTTTGTTTCCAAAATTTGATCTACGGTCTATAAATTGTAATAGAGCAAACAGGAATTAACAATACAGATAAATTAATGCAGGGGTAACCAAAGCAAGGGTCGAGGGTTCGCACGCGCCAAAGCTTAGGATCTATAGCGGCATCAACCCACTTATAAATAATCTTTAAAGCGCTAAAACACAAATTATAGTTGCGTGTGTTAGCAACATCATCATAATTTCACATGTTTAATATCAAATCAACTAGAATAATTTATAATTTATTAAGTGTAACAAATTGTGCAAGAAATAAAAAGCTATTTTATTTTGTTTTATTTATTTATTTTAATATCAAATGCACCCTAAAAGAGCTGAGCTGCCAAAAAACATACTGAGGAAGTAAAATACTTAGTAGTAGTACCTAATAGGTAATAATATGCCTTTTTTGTTAAGTTTCGTTATCGCCGGCCGGTGATCCCTCACGAACAATAATATTATTGTTTGTTTCTCATAATTATTCAATAATAAATATTGCTTACAACCACCACCACAAAACTAGGAGTTGCTGGTTGCACAGAATCTGTGCAAGCAGTGCTAGACGACCTTGTATTTACTATATCTGTCCCACAGATATAGGTAACATATTCGTCCAGCATTTCCTGCGTTGTCATAAAATTACCAAAACTCAGTTTTTATAGACGACTCCCATTTAGTGAACAAACTTACACAAACTCTGATTCGAATAATGAAATAGTAGCCGACCAGTTTCTGATGTTCTTATTTGTTAATAGTTATCTAGAAAAGACAACACCTAGGTACCTATAGGAATTTACTTTCTGTTTTGATTGCATTAAAATAATGTTATGCAATACATCATTTTATACTTTGTAGAACATTCATTACCATAAATAATGAATTTACCTCACATAATTTCATAGGTATAAAATTATTTTCCCTATCTATGTTAATGAACGAATAAGAAAATATCTTTCCTATATCCTCTGTCCATATAAAGTTTTCATAAAACGCTGATGGATAAACTGACCAAAAAACTGTATCAATAAACTTTTAGATAATACTTTAAAAAACGAAAAAACAATAAAGTAAAACATCGAATGGACCTCGTTGTCTGAGTACGATAAAAGTAAATTTTGTTTCTAGTTTAAAAAACAAAATCGTCTTCACATTGGATAACATTCAAATGTATTGGATAAAAAGAGGACCACGCTTTTGGAATTTTGATAGGATAGAACATGGACTTACTTTCAATTTATTGGATGGCAATTCCTTTTATTTTCCGAGTTAAAAAATCTCGTTTATGAGACAGCGTATAAGTTATTCAGTAGAACCGCCGTTCGCTCCTACAGTGATCCTGATAACCCATCATAAATAAAAAATAATGGGTATCGATGCTACGTGTCAAGAAATAGTATAAGATACGTGACATTTTACAAAAGTGGTGGATGTCCATTTATGGGGTATAATGCAGTCTGGGCAAACGTTTAAGAATGATAAATCGGCGGGATTTCTAAACGCGATTCGTTCCGATTCTGCGATATCGGATACAAAGTGAGCGACACCTCAGTTATCACAAAGGTAGTTGGGCCGTGAGTAAGGATATCGTAATAGGCGACCGTGAAATCGCGGCGCTGTGTCGAATCGCAGAAAAATTTCGGTTTTTCGGTTATTTCTTGGGGATTTGTACGGGCTTTCTTCGCTGATTCGATACGCTAAACGGGTGTCAGCATTACAAACACATGCTCTTTGACTTAGCCTGGCACTGCATTCATAGATCTGCAACGGCTTTTCGATTTCGCGACTGATTTCACGGCTTGCGACGCGTTACATTGATGTTGACTTACCTTCCGTCACAGCTGCTAGTTATTACTTTTATGAGATGTCATAGGAAAATGGCTAGTTCTTGGTATTGTGTAAATTTTTCTAACAATGTCAATACAGTTTATTGAAAAAATTGGTAAGGTAAGGTGTGTTTAGTGTGTAAAAAGCTCCTCCATCCCAAGCCACATTCCCCTGTTGATGGCGCATCATGCTGATTGCTGACCAACTCACTAGGATATCAGTGTCTGTATTGTGTTGGTCGTAGAGTTACATATTCGGCTATCTTCGGTTCTCTTTCTATAGTCTAAGTAATAAGTTCAAAATGGTGAAAATAGAGATGCTGCTCTTAAAAATACGTGCGATAGCTCATTCTGTCAAAATGATGTCTAGAAAAATGTTTCGGAAGCGTTTATCAGCACGTAAAAAATTGCAAAAGTTTTTAACAAATTAAGTTGCAAAAAAAAGTTATTTCGTTTTTTCTTAATAACTCCGAAACTACTAATATTTAAGAAATTTTAAAAATGATTCCTAAAGAGGAGGATATTATACAGCTATTTAATAAAATAAGGTTGTTCTTAAACATAATAGGTATGTGTTACAAAGTAGCAACAGAGCCCCTAGCGACAAGATACATAGGTCCATGTGTGGCATAATAGTTGTTTGTAGCGGCCGCCTCGTGTCGGCGCCTTTGACTGCATTTGTCAAATGCTGCGGGCTACTTAACAGATTTGTAAGGCTTGCTTGGTAACGTCGGCAAAATAGGAATTTCAAGCCTATTTCAGTGAACTCATTTTCTTGTAGGTAGAAATGTATATCCATAAACACAAAAAATGTTTGTACGGATGTCCTTTATGATGTACCTATTGGGTATCCACTAGTATAGAAATAAAAGCGAAAGCACTGAATAAGAAAATGTATAAAAAAACAACGCAGATTTTAGTGTACAGAAGCAATTAGGTAAGCGGCAAGTCTAGTACCATAGCTTTAGGAGTAGGTAAGTAGTCTAATAATTTTACGAAATGTCATGTGCATTTGTAAAATTGCCTGCCTGTAGTACGTACACTATTGGATTCTTCCAAAACGTCTTAAAGATTGTAATGAACAAAATATATTTTCCATATTTTTATTGACTTAATTATTTTTTACATTTACTTATTCTGACGTTACCGTTTATACGCAACCATACCTACTGCAATAATCGAATGGCTACTTAACAACGGCATAGTAAAACCGAACTCGAATTTTATCTTTAGTTAAAATCCAGAAACCTGTGAAAATCAACAGAGCACGCCACTTGTCTTGTTAAAATTCACAACTCTGTGCATTGTGCAAAACAACATGCCCGTGAAACAAATAGACGTCGCGTGAAATTCAGATTATGTTGTTGGTAAATCCTTACTAACACAACTTTTCATTTGGTACTCCTCGTTATTTTGACTCACCCTTATTCCCTTACCTTAGATTCCAGTTTTCCTTACCTAATTAAACCACAGCGATAAGTGTAAGTTTGTGAAATGTGAAAGAGTTCACGCTTCGATATTTCGTCAACACTCGGCGATCGCTAAAAGTGCTACGATTAACAGTTTCTTTACATGGCTCCGACGGAAATGGTTTTTAGGGTGCGAATGAGCCCTTCACGAATCATGGCCACTCAAAAAAGTAAGACATCGAAAAAAGATGTTAATTTTGTCTCCAAAACTTTGAGTGTGAAATTTTACAAAGAAGCCATACGCCGTGAACTCATTCATTTAAAGGCATCGGTTCCGCCACGATTATGTACCCATGATTTTGTCGTTAGATATGTACCTAAATAGTTTTCATGTAAAATCTTTTAGGTGTTTAACTACTTTTTAAATCCAAATTGCATTGACGATTACAGATGATAAATACAATATACGAAATTATGCAACTTGAGATACTTACTGAATAATAATAGTTCCAAGGTATAAATAGCGCTAAATTCTTTTAAAATCGATCATTCACATGAAAACATTGTAACCAACACACACAATGAGTGAGGTGACGAAGATAAAATGATTTATGCGTCGCTCTAGACACGAAGCCTATAACAAAGATAATTAATTTGCTGCATTGTCAATTAAATTAGCATACAGTAGTTTTTTATTATTCTCTCGACAAGATGGATATTTTTGATTTTTCTTTACAAGCCGACGTCATTATGGCTGGCTATCTATTATTTATTATTTGACGTGTAAGCAATTTTCTTTCTTGCGCGCTAATGATTTCCCCGCACGCGTTGATGCGTCCTCCAACTAAATATAGAGTAATAATATCGTAAGAAATATAAAATTGTCTTCTGCGTAGGTACTTCACTTTAGTCACTCTTTTTAGGTTCGCGTAGGTAGTTAGCACGGGCAGGTTTCATTTGGTAAGAAGAAACTATTTACGCAGCGTAAGAACAAAATTTTTTAAGCTTATTAAAATGAAAATTGAAATTGCTATTTTTATTAAATTGATCTGTACCTATATAAATCTGTATAGGTAGTTAGGTACCTACTTATGTATGCTATGTATATTTATGTTACGTTATAAAAACGTAATTGGGCATAATAAAATAATATCTAAATACCTGTTAAATTTAAAAGTAATTATCTGTAAAAAGTGAATATTTTTTGCTACAAAAATATTACACCATTCTTTTCAACTTCAAATGAAGTGAAAAATGTAACGACTTAACGTTCGAGAATTAATACTCTATTGTTCAAGCACCCTATTGTCTTGCACTTAAGCCGTGTTCAAACAACTGACCACCTTCACAAAAAGCCCGTATTGTTTTTAAAACCTCACCGAGCAATAAAATGCATTGTTATAACTTAATTCAAGCACTTCCAGGATACAAAAACACTTTTTAACAAACGTGTTAAGATTACCAAAACCTCATTTATACCAAAACCTTATTTTGAATGCCTTCGAGAGAGTAATAGAATTTGGTTCAGTGTATTGCTACTTGTCTTTGGATTTACTAGAACATACCTTTGGAATGGCGAAGGTTTAAATAAGTTGACAACCATAAAATACTACAGTGTTATTTTCATTGCGTAAGTTATTATTTTTTTAAGTGACAGTGTACTTAATTATAACATAACTGTTCTGTTCGCGAAAACAAATGCTAGCTAATGGTAGGTACTTTATGCAAGTAACTTTCACACGACGCCGCGTACAAAACATAACTTCATTAATTTTATTATGGTGTAAAAGAGGTAAATAAAGTATATTTCCTCGTATAATTACCTACACTGTTGACAATTACAGGTACACAGTTCCTTTTAAGCTTTCACTAAACAATAGTTTGGTCTAACTCACAACCGTTCTATTGTTCCTGTTAAATAACACTGAAATGGCATTTAGGTATTTTAGGTGCGGTGCGACTCATTCAAAACAACTGAAGGTGGTTTTGGAACATTAGGATTCTCCCGGCGCCGCCGCGGCGTACAAGTTAATTGTTTAGCACGTGGTGATTGTTATGTACTATTTGAAAAAACATTTAGGTACTTTGACATCGGGTGTATGATAGGCACTTCCTTCAGTTCTTTCAGTCCAAGCAAAGCCTGGCGCATTCCGCTTCGCAATGTCGAATATTTAAGCGAATCCGTCGCTTCTTGCTTCTTTATGGCTGGTAACGCGTCAGTAATGTCTTAAAAATTATGCAAAAAAGCACTTCATAAGATTTTCTTTGAGTTCCACCTGTTTTTAAATGCACCATATCCACTCCAGTCACACCCAGCCTAATTCTGACAGAAAACAAAATTACATTATTTTAACACTAGTAACCACAATTAGTTCCTTCTGTTGTAATTCCTTACAAAGAACCGGAAAGGGACATTTATGCGTGATTTTTATTTCAAAAGTGGCTGTTGACTTCGAACGTGCTATTCCTGCTGACAAGTTAGTCAATTAGTCGCTTCCGTCCGGACGGGCAGTAAGTACTTGCATCATGACATGTACATTTTTTATCAGAAATTTATATAACTGAGATGAGTCCTATGGCAGAATATAAAACGTGTTCTTAATTGCACACATAACATAAGAACCTTATTACTATCTAGGTATATTATTAAATTTAACATTTAACTTTTACGTCTAAAAGAGTTGAGTTAATCAAAACGTTGACTACAATTAGATTAACTCATACAAAAAATAATGTAAAAATAAAATATTATGGAATGAAACTAACATTTTGATCAAGTAACCGTCTTAACGAATAAAATTATTAAAATTATGGAAGTTCCTAATGGATTGAATTGAAACCAAATCTACATACCTACATGTGCTTTTTTATCACGCAAAAATATTTATTTTTCGCTATCAACGATGAGTGAAAGGACCTATAAATTTAATTTTATTAACCAAAGGTGTACATGAAAAGTTTCTTTATCTTAAACGCAATAAACATATCTTTTATCAGTTAATTAAAACCAGGACTGTACCACTTAAAAGGCGCTTGCTAGTTGCAATATTTGACACAATCAGCGAAAGGAAGCGCCAACATGAGGCCATTACCGGCACAAATCACTAACACGTGACACTAAATGCACAGATAAAAATAAAACGTTACCACAGATAAAAACCAAGATTTCGGGGCACCATTTGTTTTTTTAATCTTGGTTACAAGTGGAAAAATACATCTGCACGTGTTGCGATTGCAATTTTGTGCGGTTTTAAATTACAGTGCATTCCTTTTTTACCGGAAATTGCGGATTTTTGGAGAACCTCTAAAAGGACGGATGAAATTTGACAGTTACGATCGCCAAAATAATATGTCTTCGGGATTTAAAATTCTTGTTATCTTTTAAATTTTTTTAGATTGCACAAATTTTTATATTTTTAGATTGACTGTGACGTTTTATTACCAGTTTTAAGGTTCATATTAGTTGTTAGTTTTAATGTATAGTTCCTTTTGTAATATCTAATGCAATAGGTATATTTTTTCATACCTTCCAAGATCCAATCTGTGATTAAATGATTAATTCACAAATAAAGTACCCAATCTTGAATGCTGAGTGGTTCAAAATTTTCAAAGCTGTACGGCTCTATCCTAGTATATAATCTCATACATAAGCTACTATTTTTTGTAAAGAATGCGGTCACTGCCTATCATATAGACAAATCATAAAAAAAGTTCGCCAAAGAAACCAAAAAACGCCTTAGGGTGCACAAAGTCGGCACATTTTAACCAAAAACGCTACAGACTTAAAAAAATCTTCGCCATTTAACAATGGCCGGTAACATAATACCGACTGACCGAAAATTAAAAAAGATCGATGGAAGATCATCTGTAAAAAAATATTGGATCTTTGCAAAAATTTGGCCGATAAAGCCTGAGGCAGCAGGAAATGATGGCTCACAAAAAGCTCAATAGAGATCTACGAAATGTCTACGAAATGATGGATCGTCGTAAACAATTATTCGCCGTAACAGGCCCCAAAGTGCCCTCTTAAAAACGTTTGTGAATTTTCAAGAGAGAGAGAGAATATCCGTGTTTTGTATCTACTTTCTTTAGTCATTTAAATAGTACCTAAGTAATAAATATTCTCTTAGATCCAAATTGTAACTGTGTACATATGTTTATAGTTTGTATAGGGCAGTACCTACTGTCATTTATTTTCAGGAATATACCAACTAGTCAAAAAGTTTAGTTTTCCTGGGTTCCAAATTTTCCTTTAAGTATTTTGGATTAAGATTTAATCAATATGCCTAAACAGTAAGTTCAATCTGTTGGATCCAACGGTATTTTCAGCATTAGTTATATTACATAACAAGACGTAGTACCTAAACGTTAAGCTTACATAGGTACCTTGTGTTTGCGGCTAAGAGAGGCTGCGCCAATAACGCTTATTCTTTAATATTTTAAAACTTGTAAAGGATCAGACACAATGAATTAAAAAAGTGGGCGTTACTTTTACTGTCATTTCAGTACCGCGGACAATAGGCAGAGAGGTCGAGCGCACGGCCTTATTATCTACAAAAAAATTTAACAAAAAAAAAACAGGTAATATTCGAACTGGGTACGCTCATTAAAGGTTCCGTAACATAAAAATTCGCTGGTTTAAAAAATACCAACAATGCATTGAAGTATTATTACCAGCGTATAGAAGAGACACCGCGAATACAATGTATGTTCCAATGAATTGGCGCCGCGCAGCTTCAATTTCCAATGGATTCGTTCGATTTTGAAAGGAGAACAGGGGCTCAAAATTTAAAAAATAGAACCTCCCGACGAGGACACACATTTTGTTTGAGATGTCTTCTCTTGTATATACCTCAACGCAGCTATGTTTATATTTTTTGGCCTCGAGTGAAATTAAACATGTCATTGAATGTCACCGGCAAGCAATATTTCCTTCTCTGAAACAAGTAAATGCAATGCCACGATTTATATTATTGGATTGAAATATCGAAGTACTAAACGTCTATCATCATTGTAAACTTGAGATAGGTAATTGTTTTTAAAACAAAAATAGATAAAAATGAAATAAAGTGACGATGGAAAATTAAAGATGTGAGAGAATAAAGACTTTATCCCCGGTATTAACGGTTGACGTGTCGGCTTTTATTTAGGTATTAAGTATACTGTAATAAATTTTATTGCGTAACAGATAATTATAACAAATTATTTTTGTATTACCAATTAAATTAATTTAATCTACTTTACAACAAAGTGGTGAGCTTCATCTTTAAATAAAACTGTCAAACTCTATCTATAATTTAGCACGCGGAACCCCAAAAGCTTCAAGAAAAGGTCCCACCTCAACAATCGATGTCTCTAAAAGAAGCGTGGCCTTTGCGAATCTGGGCAATAAATCCCAGTGATTGAATTTCGGACCCCGCTGCGTATAGGGGCTCATTATACTCTCAATAATTTTACACTTTTTGCCCTCGTAGTAATTTTATAATATTAAACTTGATGATTACGTGTAAGGCCCTTTCACGATTATCTTACCTTATCTTGAACACCTAGGTAATGTTGGGTTTATATTTATTATACTTATACCTACATATTTATACCTATAATAACCAGCAACCAATTAAACATTATGATAAACCTTTTGACATGTTCTTGGCAATCTACAGTGGTATAATGCTATGTAATATTTTATACATACTTATTTATCCATTAATTAATGTTTATAAGAATCCATTATTATCCATTAATTTAGGTACAATACTTACTCTAAGATACTCTACTTTTTCATAGTTGCAATGAGGCTTGTATTTATAAAATAAATAATTTTAACACTACAACTGTTACGAAAACCTAAGTATCCATAGATCTATATAGAAACCATAAACCGGTTTTAAAATTGCATAGCTATAATATTTTTTACTTACTAAGTATAAGTTGGTACTTCGCTGTAATTAATTATTTCAACGGATTTTCGCGAAACCTTACTGGGCGCCCGTTACACCGAAACTTCCGTGATTAGACGCCAAGGATCTTCGGTTGAGGAGTGGTTCAATGAACACCCTCCGTGTGAATAGACTGTACGGCTTCATAACCCTTTCATAGATTTTTTTAACTGACAAAAACTGCAGTGACTGATTTCGATCCAGACCGCAAAACCGCGACAATAACGGAATTTTGCGTTTCTTTAAGCATAAAGTATAATGGTTGTATCGTAGTCTTATATTCATACAAATCACCTGATATAAAAGTATCTACCTACTTTAAATGGAATCGTTGTAGTGTATTGGGATATTTTTAAATAAATCGTGAATTGTGCACATTTTACTATGATACCCATCTGCATAAGCATGTAGTTGGTATAAAATTTCGTTAACGTCGTTCTTTGAAAAAAAGAATCCAAAACTTTAAAAAGGTCCAAATTTAAATAGGTAGGCACATACAAACTTTTACTTTGCACCTATTGAAACATGTGTGTATTATCCTTAACTAAACGATTAGAATTGTTAATCAACTTTATATTTAAACCTGCTCGTACGTGATCCTTAACTCATAGGTTATGGTTGAGATTGGTGGTCAAAAGCTTTTACTGATCAATGTCATCAATAGCCGACTTGTTAACCGATTCTGTAACCCGATCACCCTGCTCATGAATGGGGAGATTGTAAGGATTCATTTAGTAAACATGCAAAATAATTTCTACCTGCCCAAGGTTGAACCTTACCTAACAGGTGACTTAAATTTACTCATGGTTCTGTACAGTTACAGAACCATCAAATTATGTCTATTGTTATCAAAATGACCTAGATTTCGTGAGTGTATTAAAACTTCATGAATTCGGTGTTCAATTAATAAATATGTATAACCTACATATTATGTCAAACTTCTTTGTTATACGCATTGGCTACCGAACTACGTGACTCATTTGTAGTGTAAAATTATAACATAAAGCTTTGTAAAAAAAACGGTACAACTGGAACGAAATAAGTATATTATGTATATTAGTACAAACAAAATTTATCATTCATCTACTACAGTTTTTCTACTATTTGCCCGGAGAATACGTACCTACTTACAAATCTTACAATGTGATCTTTGAAAGTAAAGCACAGAAGCTTAAAAAGTAAGTACGTTCATGACTTTCTATATTCACTTTAATGGAGAATGTTACTATGAAAATTGTTTCTTGTTATCTGGGTTTATTACTTTTATTCACTCAAGCCCAATAAACACAAGTTTATTTTTTTCCCAAGACCCGCGCTCCGTCGCGGCGTCGCGTCGGACTCATGCTTGGCCAGTTTTCATTGTGTCTAAGCGAATAATTCGTATTTCCTTATTATCCGCTGCCTTGTACAACTTATTGTTATCATGTTAGAGTAAAATGAATTGAATGAATGGCTCTTTCTGACGATTTGATACGCGCGCGTTACAGATATGAATTGAGTGCCCGTTTATTGCATTTTGGAGTATTTTTTTTTTGTTACACGCTACCATTCAAGTGTGGAGCCATTAAAAGTTCTTGTTACAGCATTTATTCATTCATTATATTGTTATACTTCATTCCATAAAGGAATTTATGTATTCCTTTTTATTTCTAAAATAGTTGCCGGCATTTTAAGTTTCAATGAACCACCTACAATTGGAATCTTGGTGGAGTGTTATAGATTTGTCGTATTTTGAACGTTCAGTGAGGTGAATGCTTTTTGATGTAAAGATTACGGTTGAAACTGTGAAAAATTGAGGGAGATAGCAAACTTCCTAATGACTTTTAGCAAGGATAAGAATCTCTCTTTGTTACGAACTACCACGACCGCTCTGACAACAGTTTATAATAATTAAGTACTACTATCAAGACTAATAGTAACTGTAGGTACCTAACTGTAAAATCATTGTTACTTTTTATATTAAATAAGTTCAGTGTACGTGATTCAAGTACATTCGTTGGCGATCTTGGAAGTAGAGTAAGTAAATACTAATCAAATATTTGTTCCCGCCTACATCATTTTACTTTCAATACAATTGAAACTCACAAAGAAAACTGCAATAAAATGGATGGTTTTGAGCAAAATAACAATCATTATTTATTTAAGATACTCTAAAATCCAACAAATCTTAACTAAACATCCAAACTCGCCTGCCGCCATTTCTGTCAGCCCCCGAAGTTGTTTGGAGAGATAACACGGAGTCAATCCCAAAAGCTTCAACCAAAACAAATATGTGCCGAGCTCTCAGGGACGCCGTTCTCATGTTTAAATTGCTTACCCTTCATATTCAGTCTAAAACCCTGTTAACTTAGATGATACAGATAGTGACTATACAAAAATGGATAAGGAAAAATTAGACATCAAAATTTTGGCTTATAAGAGTTAGATTTTATAGAAGACTACTTAAAGTACTTAATTTTTTATAAGAATTCGAATTATTTATTTTGTAAAACTCCTAGTACCGTACCTCAATAAACAAAGTTCATAAAGTTACGAAGTTTATCGCTATAAAGTTTCCTAGATATCATTTCAGTTACGTAAACACTTATAAAAGACAACATTGACTAACAATATAATCGGATCATTATAACATCCGGGGTCATAACGACCCCATAATTCAATTAGGGGCGAGCATAAATAGGGTTGTCAGTCCGAAATTCTTCAGAGGGCCTATTGATCGTGCACGTGCGCCAACAATAGTTGAGGCTAACCCGACAACGCTGCGGGTCGACGATACCCCAGTGAAAAGTTTCAATGGTGTCAAAGTATTGAGCTTAGGTGTGACGGCTTGTAAGGACTCGCATAATGGCACCGTATGAGGTTATTGCATGGCTTTTCATACCCGCATTGATTAGACACCGTTTTGTACTTGGTAGATCGGTTTAAGGTGTTATGATGCGTGCTGTTTCTGTTAAGATTTTAAGCTTATTAATTCGCTAACCTGTCTTTTTCATAAATTATAACAGTTTTTTAAGCATCACAACAGTTTTCTTTATTAATATTAAAGTACTAAAATCTAAAGAAGAATATTTGGAAAAATCTAATATTCTCGTTCACAGTGTTTGTATTTTATAACAAAACTCAACCAAAACGGCTTGACCGATTCTTATGAAATTTTGTGTGTATATTCAGTAGGCTTGAGAATAGAACGTTAACTATTATTCATACCCCTAAGTGATAAGAATGGTTCACCCCAAAAAATTGTTTTTTTTTTATTTTTTGGACAGCATTTTTATTTTAACTTTTTTATAATTTAACATTAAAAAATACATACAACCCTTAATTTTCACCCTTCTACCACTAACCCCTATTTTTAATAGCGATATTAGTAGGTACATTAATTATTTTCTACTCTGGGCGGTCGATAAAATTGAAACACACACCTGTAAAAACATTGTAAAAACAAAAGTACTTTGACAAGTTTATTTGGACAATCATCCCTTAGAGGGTGAAAGTAGGGGGTCTTTATTGTCATAAATATCTACAGCAGTAGCTGCATCAGATGGTCTGATTCCTCATTCGACAACTTTTGTCTTAAAAATGTTCTACTTCCCGAAATCATACCAGTTGATTCGACCTACATGTAACTCCCGACCTACCTCACCACTTGGCAGTGCAAACAGTGTTATCTGGAGCGGATGCTAACCGCAGTTCATTCTCTTATCTGCCCTTCTGAATGGTAAGCAGTAAGCACTACGTGCATGTAATGGTTTGTTCGTCGATATTATGGAGCATCCACCGCAGTTAGCATTTGTTGATATGCAACACGATAACGTTCTATAACTTTTGCTACAACTTGTTACCATTTGACGAATGTTGTTGAAAGCGTCCACATGGCCATCAACAAAGATGAATAAAATGTGAATATTAAAAACATGTCTGGGTTAAGAAAACATTCTACATATATCACCAATAATAATGTTATCGCTAGGCAAAATAATATAACCTACCTAATATCAGATGTTTCACGTTACCATTTGGACACTTTGCTCCACAAACAGTAACTGCAGTGTGGATTAACTAAACACGTGGGTGTAACACGTGAATATCAAGTCACAAGTTCACAACACGTGAAATAACTACGTGTTAATTATCAATCGCACGGGTCAGCTAAGAATTTATTTATAGCACTTTACAATGTAATTTAATTGATTTGCGTAATAGAATGCGCTTGCATATGTAAATTATAATTATGTAAATAATCCAGTGAGACGCACAACTTTTATGTAAATTAGATCAGATTCTTACTTAATAGATAGCGCTTGTGATAAAAATCATACTTTTAATAATTTTTTGACGAACACATTAACTAGGTACTCTGTTTGGCTATTTCTCTTAAGAAGTGGAGAACAGTGTAGTTTGAATCATTTGTTTTGACGAAGAATTTAGAATGAGTGAGGTACCTAAAAGTAATCATGATAGTTTGACACACACACACGTATGCCTCGGAAGTTACTATCATATTTCATGATTCAAAGCAATCATTGTTTGCAAAAGCAGTTGTCACCACGCACACGTCTTGTACATTAAGAAGTTTACAAACATCAATACAAAAGGACAATCAAACGAAACTAGGTAAAGCATGCCAGGCAATTCAGCATATCCGAATTTACAACAGCCAATCTCGTGCTGAGTTTGATTTAGAATAATATATTTAAGTGCGTATGGAGAACATAACTTAGTTATTGGAGAATGGAGAAGAATACAATGAAGGTGAGGTGGTCGCGCCGCCCGCGGAGATGCCGCAGACGTGAAAACATAGACGCCCGTGCTCGCCAAATCCTTTTAAGGTGCGATTTCTTCAACGCGACTCACGATTAAACTGCATTTAGTCGCAAAATTATGTACCTACTAAATTCCATAATGTTTTGCTTAAACTTTAGTTTTCCTTTTGAAGTGAAAACTTCTTTGGTACGGGGGTGATTTGAAATTCGATGAAACGAAACTGTCCAGTAAAAAGAGACAGACACATAAATTCTAAAGTGAGATAGGAAGTATTGTACAGGGGTAGGGGAGTTGAGTCGAGTGGAGTGCAGTGGATATTTATTTATTTATTTTACATTCGTCTCATTATCTTGAAAACAAAATTTTTGAAGGTTTCACTTCTACCACGTGTGAATTGTACACATTTTAATTTATTATTTTAATTTAATTAAATAAATGTTTTTTTATGGAAATATCCGACTAACGAGCTGATACCTGATGGTAAGTGGCTATCGTCGCCCATGAACATCAGCAACACCAATGGCATCACTGATGCGTTGACGGCCAAGAAAGAGAGAAGAAAAGGAGAAAAAACTGGTTCTCAAGCCCCCAGCCGGAACATGACGAGTCGTTTGGAGGCTGACTCATGCTCGTGAGTGGTAGCTATCCAGGCGAACCCCATGGAGAAATAATAATAGTAATAATGGTATTAATTAACAATTAACATCAATACTACCAGTATAATCTCTCCGAGGGGCTCTACCACCAGCGAGCCGGATTTAGTCGCCTCTTACGACACCCATCCGGCGTGGGATTGGGGTTAGTATTCTAAGCCGCCCCAATACGGCAAAAATGTAAGTAAACTAATGTAATGTAATAAACTAAATAAGCTATATAAACAGATAGCCATACACCGTCAAGTTTCCTGGATGCCGCATCTAGTCCGCTGCAAACTTGACAAATAAAGTTGATCATGGCCAGCTAAATGTACAACATTGTTTACATTACATTAGTTTACGATACTAACAATATTTTAGCAAACAATTTAATTATACAATACAATACAAACAATACAAATTATCTTTATTGTACACAAAATTACAAATGAAAATACACATTTGAACATAAACATACAATTGGCATTAAAAATAAATTGTAATAAAAATTAATTAAAATTAAATTAAAATTATTGTAATAAAAATAAATAAATAATTCTATTTAATTGAACTTTATTTCTTTTCTTGGTATATTTATGGTTTCAACTAGCTGTTAATAATTACAATACCGTGAAATGAACTTCATACTAAACCTGAATTACCCTGATCAAATGAGGCAAGTAGGTAACCACAGCAAATATATAACAGTATTTTTAAATGCGATTACTATTTTCGTATGACGGAACCAACCCTTAAGTTATTGTCCTTTTTACAAGGAAACGCTAACTGTCCCACAGGACATTGTTTCTTTCATTCGTAAGGCAAATATTGGAGCAAGCTCATTCAGCCCGTTTGCAAACACTCCCTACTGGGTGGCGACCAACAATACACTTCTCAGAAAGTCCGTGACAGCACTCCAAATATAGTGATTATACCCTAATTGTCTCCTCACACCTGGTTCTGGACTGCTATTTAGTTTTTAATGCGAACGACATCTTTAGGAAGTGGTTACATTGAGCTGTCATTGTTTAATATTAATGGCTACTCAGCATGTCTGTTTTCCTAGTCGCCAATGTTTAGAATACGTTATTGTTCCTTCCATGTATGACAAAGTTGAAAGCGAACTGCTTCTTGATACTGGTTTCTAACTAAAAGTATGGGTTTCTATTTACAGGCTAAATATAATATTCGATTAGTACAAATAGTACCCTCCATGTATTTGGAAATAATCTATTCCATTGGGAAGTGTACAGTGTGCACCTACCTATCCTGTCACTTATCCTGTGGCTCATTTGCTCACTTCTGTAGAATCTGCATAAAATCTACACATAAGGTGACAGAAATATTAAGAAAAATTTTGAAGAGCAACGGTCAAACCTTATTTGACATATAATTTTAAACAAAACAAACACTTTTCAGTTTAGATTATTTATTTTTCATGATACTTTCTAGAAATATTTGTTGTGTTATTGCATATAATAAATACAAACCTCTTCCAAGATTGGTCCTAGTTATTTCCGTGCTCAAAAGTTTCTTTTCAATTCTTCCAAAACTCAACAATGACAACGGCCGATCCTTTCTGGCCAATGTTTGGTTAGCTGCGCGCGCGCATTGTCGACTCGGAAATCAATTTACGATAATTGTCATTTATTATGAAATAAATATGATGCTTTATCCTGTCCTCCTTTGTAATCGAATTTCGCCTCCAAAAGACGATCATGTAAGGCCATCCTATTCAGTTTAGATTCTTGAGCGTAAATAATTTTTATATTTTGTGCACAAAGTCATTCGTGCGTACATGAATAGTTGCGCGCATGGCATTTGACAATTATCAATAGAGTAGCTTGAAGGATATTAACCAGAACGCGAAAGGTTTTGACGTAAAATGATGTCAAAAAATGTTTTCTCAACTTCAGAGCAGATGTTGAAAACAAGAATTTATACTGTAATTGTTAAATCTATTATACTTAATTTACTTCAAAAGGATTAGTTTTTGTATGTACCTAATTCACTACCTATGTGGTCCTCTTTAATATTAATAGTGACCTCAAAGGTGACAATCACCTAACGTGAAAGCGAGGACCAATTAGTGGGTTTTCTACATTTTCCCAAGAACCTTTATAAGGTTCAGTAGATTTCATTCATTAACTCACTAACGCCCCAACTCAGAGTCACTAACGATTACTTAAATCGCTCCTTAGTACAGAATTTGTGTGGTGATTAGTGACTAAGAAGCGATTTAAGTAACCCTTAGTGAATCGAGTTGTGGCGTAAATGCAGTAACAATCGTAGGTCGAAATTAATAAAGTTATGTAGATAACTTTAATTAAAATCACATAAACATTAAAATAACATTAGATAATTAAAATCTCAGACTAAACAATGACTTACCTACTACAGCCGTATAGAAATATCGTAGTAAATGACTCCATTCATTCATTCTTCTTTCGAAAGGATATCTTAAAATTGACCTTTTATGCCAAAAAAGCAGCACCTTGGTGTTAAAAACCATCACCTATGGAGATGAGCAACGCTGGAGAATTCGCCACCACTCGCACCGCCAGTCCCAAAAACTATTTAACCTTTTGTTTCATAACTTTCAAATGTTAAAATAAGTTATTTTTAACAGTAAAAAAATAAATATTGTGGACATTTTAGGTCGTGAAACCAATTAAAGATATTACACAATAGACAAAGTGTTGAATAATATATGGAACGATTGGTTTTAAAAAGCATTCAGCGTGAGATCACATTAAAATTGCCTTTTAAAGTGAATTTGTCTCCATTTCGAATGCTATGACGGTATGGGCCTTTGTCCCTCGATGATTTGTTAGTGATGATGTGCACGTGAAATGTTATACAGGATGATGTAGGATATTTTTAATAAAACTTTTCTTCGGTTGCTTGAACGGATTTGACTAAACTTTTTCCCAAACCTTCCTATAACTTCTATAAGTCATATGCTAGGACGTTAGGTAATAGATCCAGATATTGATTGCGTGCACATAAAGTAATTTATCACTGACAAGATATGAAGGACTAAGTTCATCAACTCTACCAACTACTCCCTGTATATAGATATCTAAAGTGGACAAACCATATCAAGAGCAGCTCTTGACCAATTGGCAATTTTGTAACAAATTGCTGTGTCATCACTTTCTCAAAGGAGACAGAAAATAAGCTAGTTTAAATTAACATTGTTGTGAATTGTGATCGAAATTAAAAATTAATGTAGGTACCTACTCTTTAAACATTTTCATACTTACATACTGGAAAACTATAATATTGGCTGAACATCCTGTATAACGAAAGTCGAAATAACAAAATATTCACCTACAAACTTACAACAAAAGATCTAAGTAATAGCATCAATAACGTCCACAATAGGACAATATTAGTCACAATCGATGTATTTTCGCTCCGATGAATCCTTTACCTTTAATAGCTCTCTAAACATCGCATAATGACATTTAATACACAAACTTCCAACACCTTGAAATTTCACAATGACTGCTAATAAAAATGTATGAATTGGATATTGATCTTTTGACCAATTTTAATAGATAGGTAAATGGACTAAGTAATATTATTTCTGTAATATGACTACATTTTACAATTTTTGCTTCACTACATCGAATTTATTGTTATATAAATGTCCATGTTAAAGATAATTCGATATTGAAATATTATCGATAAAACTGAGTCACCTAATTACAAAGGGGGAGGGGGAGAATTTCACACTTTAGTTAGGCATAAGCCTCTTGTATCATTTATCCAAAATCTAAGCTCTGAGTCTGAGTAAATATATGTGATATAGTATACCAATAAAATGTAAGATAATTATCTAACTTTGCGTCACTATGTTCATTACTAAAACCTACAATTATCATCTTCCCGAAATTTTACATTCGTCTCATAGCTCTCAGAGCTTAGAACCCTACAATTATCATCTTCCCGAAATTTTACATTCGTCTCATAGCTCTCAGAGCTTAGATGAGACGAATGTAAAATTTCGGGAAGATGATAATTGTAGGTTTTAGTAATGAACATAGTGACGCAAAGTTAGATAATTATCTTACATTTTATTGGTATACTATATCACATATATTTACTCAGACTCAGAGCTTAGATTTTGGATAAATGATACAAGAGGCTTATGCCTAACTAAAGTGTGAAATTCTCCCCCTCCCCCTTTGTAATTAGGTGACTCAGTTTTATCGATAATATTTCAATATCGAATTATCTTTAACATGGACATTTATATAACAATAAATTCGATGTAGTGAAGCAAAAATTGTAAAATGTAGTCATATTACAGAAATAATATTACTTAGTCCATTTACCTATCTATTAAAATTGGTCAAAAGATCAATATCCAATTCATATCAATACATCTTGAAAACAAAATTTTTGAAGGTTTCACTTCTACTAACGTGTATTGCACACATTTTTTATTTTTATATTTGTTATTTGTTACCTCAGAACTTTCGACTGGGTGAACCGATTTTGAAGATTCTTTATTTAATTGAAAGCTGGTGCTTGTCATGTGGTCCCACTTAAATTTGAGCTAGATCTGATTAGTAGTTTTTGAATGATTTTGAAGGCGGGTTTTTTTTTCTTGGTAAAATTCAGATTATTAATTTTAAAATTTATACTGAATACATTATTTTGTAATTTTTACTTATTGTTAGATAGGTGGGTAAGACAACAACGATGAACTTCAATACTTCTTGTCTTCCTTTAAATATCAACGCCCTTTCATTCCAATAGCTCATAATGCCCAATTTGCCCCGCGTGAATAGCGGTCCACGTGTCGCGTTATTCGCCATTGTTCAGGCCCGTATGGGATTAGGGGCCCTACGGTCTTAAGATCGACCCCGATAACATCTCTGCCTTTCATACCGAGATGGCTGGAGATAAGAATACTGAGTGTCCATTGTTTAGTACAAAACTTGACGAGCCAATACTGAAAAATTGAGTGCTGGGTTGCTAAAAAAATCAGTTCGCATGGAACCCCTGACGCATGTGTCAATCACCGCTTTTATGATTAACGGTGCCCATTTACTCGGTCATACCTTGTTGACAAAAATCTGGACAAAACGTTTGAAACTGCTGAATCAGGGTTTATTTATGTCGGTACCTATTATTTATGTTAATGTTCTTTTAAGGTTCTGTGCATGCGATGTAAAGTTTACTGCTCTTGTCTGCCTTTATCCAGTGTGTAAGTATCTGTGTCCAGCACGTGCGTATGATCCTGAATACACAATTAATAAGTTCAATTTAATTTAGAAACCCTGATTTATTTTCACAGTCGCATAAGTATCTTCAGCCGCACCTAACAATATAAAAATCGCAGCTGATTGAGAAATACAGTACGTGTCAATATCGGCATTTAAATACGTCCATCTCACGGTACCTACTGTACAGTGTACCTGTCGACACTGATATATGTTTGCTTCTGATAGTGTCCGATTCTATCAGCGCACAGTGTGTGGGTATATGCCAAGGTCTTTAACTGCCAGGGTCTGAAATTGTCAATATTTGTGTCTATCACACTGAATTTCCTCGTGACCGGACTTGACTAGTCTGAGCAATTATTCGGCATCAGCAATAACTATAAAGAAATTCTCAGAAACTAAATGGATCTACGATTTAGTGGGAGTAAGTTCATTTTTAAAGTAGCCAGTCTCTAAAAACGACAACGTCCATAACACCTCACTCTCTTCTTTACCTACCGTAATCACACTCCGCGCTAAGATTATGTGCTTGTGAGTTGTGTGTGATATAAATCAGTAGCAAAATATTTTTTTATTATCAACCCTCCCCTCATAGATCTATCTATATCTATACCTCCCCTGCATGCTCATAATGGAATAGATAACAAGGATTCCCTGTATCGTGACGTGAGTGGCATGTTGAACATACAAAGAACCCTGAACAATTCAACAACGACAATTCCCTAAAGTACCACGTACCTATCTGTTTAACTTCTAAGTACGCATTTGACAAACACATTTCTTCAATTCCGTAGGATATAAATGTTACGGTTTTCAAAGAAAAGCTATCTTGACCAAACAATTTACCAGCAACGCCTACGGAGTAGTCAGGCGTGATCGGGCGGAGCAGTGCGACCCAGGGCGGAGCTGTTTGCTTGTACCACTTCCGAGAACGACGCCAATTTGTTTAGATTAATTATTACGCAGGCGGACATCTCTAGAAATAATATTCTTGATGCATTATGTCGTCGCTGTCATGGCAGTCGCCAATTTTTTTGCTAAGGCAACCGATACATATGCTACGATAAAAAATACCATGCTAGTTTACCACACACGCATATATATTTTAATATTTTTAATAGTTCCATACACAAGCACACACACTCAAAACTTGCTCGTCTCATGTAGTCTCGTTTTGCGATACTATCACAATGCGATGTATCACAAGCATACCTAATGGGAAGTGATGTTCCAATCAGTGATATTAAGCGATTAATGAAGCCCCACGCTACGGCAACGTACGACACTAAATAGAGCACATGCGTGTACACACTGTAGGTACAATGCTTCCTATCTCATTTTGGAATTTATGTGTCTGTCTCTTTTTACTGTCCCGTTTTCGTTTCATCCACTTTCAAATCACTACGATGCTAAAGAAGATTTCACTTCAAAAAGTGAATTAGTTACTGAGATGACGGTTCCTTTCTCGTGTCTTACAACTAAAAAATAACAAGAATGTTTCATAGCGTTCAATATATTTAACAAAAATCTCATTAAGTGAAACGATTTCTGGGCGGAGAACTTGGAAGGGCGGATAGTTTTACCGGGATCCATTAATTTGCGTGGAGGATGCTCTAAGATGAGCAGGTGCTAGACCTAATAGGTCCCTTATTAATCCCTGAAAGGCGTGACCAAACACGCAGCTGAAGCTAACAATGTGTAAATTGAATTTTGTTAATTGGTTTTGTTATAAATGTTGTTCAAATTCTGTATATTGCTTTTTTATGTGAGGTTGCCAATTGGCCTGCGATTTTCGTAAAATTAGAGGCGTTGAGTTGGTGAAAAGCGTAAATAAAGGTGAAAAATATTATGTGCCTAATGCATTAGTTTAGTGGTCTCAAACCATCTTCATTCTTCGCATTATTGCCATTCAAATGAAACCCTGGTTGTATAGTTTCAAAGTCTATATAGGACATCCGTACAAACATTTTTTGTGTTATTTATAATAAGATAGATTTGCAAACTTTCAGAAGCAAGAAAGTATAGGAACCTACATATGTAAAATGTTAATTATCACGAGTTACAAAGTCTCTCAAAAATATTCAGAAGACCCCTAAATCTGTTTATAAGTTTCAACAAAATAATAACCTGTATTATCCAATATCTTAGTTAAGTTTATTATCCTATATCTTGAGCATCCTCAGCATCGATAATACAAATATTGAAATTAAATTAAAAGCATTAGTTTCATACAATAAGATCGGAACAAAATAAAAACACTGCGCACAAAAGCCCCTATTTATCGTAACTTATATTATAAATGTGTAAAACCATTTAAAGAGCAAGTATCAATAGACGAATGTTTCTTTATGTTATGGTGAACCAACTTGGCCGTGATGTTTCACGCACATTTCATTCTAAGCCCAATTTGGCAAAATATATAGACACACTTTTGTGGATAGAAAATAAACCCTAAGATTTTGACACAAGGTTAAATTTGATTATTTTTGTACATAAATATCTTTCGGTGCTTGTTACGAGAAATGAAGCTGTATTTATAGGGCAAAAAGAATTCATTTTCGATGACCGAAAGGACAATGTGCGCTTGTATCTTAACAGTAAGAAGGCTTTTATAAGGCAGCTAAAGGTATACGTATTGTTGATAATCATTGAAGCAAACACTTGTTATTTTAAGAGATCATCCACCCTTAAAGCTTGGCTTTGAGATTCTTGACAATGAGGTGGTATAATGTATTATTTATGGGACACACTTGGTAGGCATATTCGGGGCTGTATTGTTGTATCGGAAGGCGAAGGAATTTGAGTGCTGTTTGGTGGCGGATCATCAATCAGTACAATTTATTTCATCACAATTGAACTGCAATATTGTCCGGAGTGTAGATGAAGGTTTCTGAATGCTGGCACGCACAATAGATTATGTTGGATTTATTCCTCGGATTTTGTGGATTTTCAAAGAAAATTTACGTGGCCACGGTACATACTAGTCTGGAAAAAAATATAAGATCATTTCTAGAACAAAATTAAACAATATAAATGCTGTTTCACTTAAATTGTTTCAGTATCATATTTACAAAAAAAATCTACCTGTACCATAAACAACAAAAACCCTACTTTGTAACAAAAAATCTAATGCATTGCTAATATAAAATATGAAAATAGAATCACTTTTTCAATCTCCTTATTAGACTATTTGTTATTTATTAATGTCGTTGTCACGAAAATGACAAAAAAACCTTTTTGGGCACAAAAAAATAACTGACAATGGTGACGCTAATCTCTCTGGGGCCATGATATTCTTTGTCGAGTGAAAAAGGGTCTGATTTTTAAACTTAGTAACCATTAAATAAATTTGAGCAATAGGCAAAAAAGGGGTGGAAAAAAAAGTCAGTGGGCAAACCACTTTTAAATATTTGTGCCATATGCGCTTCCGGCTATTTGGAGTGGGTTATGCTAAAAAATGCTAAAAGGACCCTTTTTCAGTTATACAATATACATTGGACGTATGATTGATAGTCTGTAGTATAAGCGACACACCTTGCAAGCACAATTCGTGACGGTCCAACCAGATTGATTGCTCTAATCTAAATATATTATATTCTTTGAAATGACCATAAGCCTTCTCTAACCCGAGAATTTTTAAATAGCCTTTTCATGAAAGGATTTTGAAGTCATAATCTTTTCGATTCATCCTTTCAAGTGGAAATCCCAAGTAGCAAAATAAAGTTATATAAATGGTCAACAAACGTCTTAGATTAACTTTCAGTCAGTCAAAATGGTTATATTACAGTATATTAGACGTCTATATAACGCGGGTTTGGGCGCACCTTATATGACATTTACATCGTGTAAGGGTCGTTTTGTCGTCGCAACGGCGTCAATTACGTTACGTAAAACTCACATAGATGTTGCAAGTGTGACTAATATGTTTTATAATAGTGTCTAGTGATACTCCTACATAACTTTAACCGTATATAGATGTAAATAAAATTACAAAAGAGTCCTGTTATGGTTAAACACACAACATCTACATGAGTTTTCTTATGCGAACGAACAATATTTTTTCTTCTTGAAATACTTTATAAAAAGTTAAGCCAAATGTTATCATGATTTTCATTTATTTAATATAAAGAAAGCCGATTGTGGTTGAAGATGAGGAGGGTGATGACATAGTGGCCATTAAATTTTTTCGAGAATATGTATGGACATCTTTGTTCATATTTTAATGGGCCTTCAAAATATTGATGTTTTAATATTGTATATAAAAATTATATATATGAATTAACTTTAATAATTTCCGCCATATTGCAATCAACACACTGAGCGACCGCTTTACGACGTGTATATGACTACTGGTTATATACATGTATTTTATTCAACTTATGTCGTCCTATCGTCCACCATTACGGTTGCAATTAGGGTTCTATGGAACAGAAAAATATGAAAAAAAACCTTTATTAATAGTTCTGTTTTTGAAGTGAAACTTCTATATAGACTTCAATGTAGGGGTATTAGGAATTTTCTGTCACGAAAAAGCGTTACCAAGGCGTGACGTAGACGTAGCCGATATATCGCGTGGAAATTTTTGAAATAAATATTAAATATAAATACATTGCCATTCGTTTTAAATATTTAATTTTTTTTTGACATATTTTTTGAATTTATTTTTGAATTTATTTTTGATGTTTTTAGAAATGTTTTTTTTGTTTACTTACTTGAATATTGTTTTTAATTTTATAATAAAAATTATTTTTGAAATTTAAAAAAAAAAAACAAATTTTAATATCTTCTTTTTGAAAAAAGAATGTTGCCACTATTAAATTTAATTTACTCTGCTACTACTTTATCTAAGGAAAATTAGCTGTATTTTAGGGTATTTCAAATTAAATAAAATCGCATACATCCACTTAATGTTTATTTACTAAGCTATAATAGAATTGACATAAGCATAAGAAATCTTTTAAAGAAATAGAAATTTCAACACTTTTCCAAAAAGGTCCTTCGATACGATTTAGGCGCCTGGTTGCCTAAGTCGTATCGCCTATAGCCTAAGTGGTAGGTACTAATGCTGGGTACTGCCTAAGTGTTAAAAAATATACGGAACCACCTTGATTTTTGCTACTTTCTTTTTGATTGGGACCGCACGACAATGTCTTTTCCAGATTAATTGTAGGTATTTTTGATATTTTTAATGATTTATAATTTTTGTTTACTTTTCTTCTAAAACCACCACTTTTGTTAATTCTTTTCCACTTTCCGGGATCCATAACTATGAATTAAATTAAAAATGGCTTCTGAGTCATATAAAAGTTACTTATTATCATTTAAATAATTACATGAATTATAAAAGTCATATAAGAATAAACTTATTGCCTAAAAGTTACATAATGATTGAACTAAACGCCTTAATAAGACTTTTTTATAATAGTTTATTATACAATCATTATAGGACAGTTAATTATTTAAGCGTTACATAAAAGTTTCCAAAATTACACAAAAATAGGAACTCCTGACTATTATCTGACTATAACGTTAACTCGACTCAAAACTTTATCGTGTAAACGTAGTGGCAGATACGTTTATATTACGTCATATAAATTCGTTGAGACGACGTTTACCAGACGTATTTATATGATTTAAATTATATATAACTAAAGCATCATATTGAATACCACTTTACAATTATTTGGTTGCTACAAAACTGAAACAAAACCCTTATACGTCTTTTAGTTGTATTATATGACTAGTTTGCTACTTGGGATAGTATAACAATAGCCGTAGCAATATTTCAAGTATACATACTTTAATCCGTTTCTTTTTAAGTAGGTATCTCCCAAATAGTAGTTCATAGGATTTTTTTTACTGTAAATAAATACCTACCGATCGCTGTAGTTTGATACAAATTCTTACATACTAAATTCCTTTTATCACCGCTAACCGCGTAACACAACGTTAAAGTGTTAAGTGCTTCAGATCCAATCGTAATATTTTGCATACAGACGAAGAAACTCAGGTAGAAAATCCTTCGTATCTTACCTCCCTTTTGTATCTTAAATTCAAAACTAGAAGCTTGCTCACTTGCTTAATACTGATATTAGCAGATATAGGTTAGTGTTGTAACTACATATATGTTTTTATTCTGTAAATGGGATGAGTTAAGTAGTAATCGAAAAGACCTCAGTAGCTTTAAATAGAAGAGCAGCGATAGTCTAGAATCTGCCTAGAGGCTTGAACGTTGGTCTCCGAAACACGAGGGCCCGAAATCGAACCCAGCACGCAACTCTAATTGCCAAAAAAATTATGTGCGTATAAAAATGCTGCTGTGAAGGAAAACATCATAAGGAAACTTGCACATGTAAGAGTTTTGAGTCCATAATGTTCTCAAAATTGTGTGAAGTCTACCAATTCACATTTGGTCAGCGTGGGGGACTATACCTACCCTTCACCTACCCTCGCATTACGAGAGAAGACACGCGCCCAACAGTATGACATGGTGCTGATGATGATGATACTCTCAAATAGGATTCTGATATTTAGTTGTTCAAAGGCGAGATTAGCATAGATTTATTCCGCCATAAGGCCTCCGATATGGTCCAGCTGATTGTATCTATATTAACTGAGATCGACTGCTAAACGTGCCTTCGGAAGCACACCGCCTGCTGCTTCTATCTGCTACAAAAAACCAGTCCATTATCCTAAAGAGTTGCGCTACAGGAAGCAGAGTACCGCGACTAACTTAATCTTAAAGCGTGCTTATTAAGCCAATGGTTAATAATAAAACCTTACAATAAACTTCAACCATGAAACAGAAACAGTGCCATTCACTACCACGTAGGTTCTGCGTCAAAGGATACTAAGAACCCAGCGCCCATTCAAGAACCGTAAAATGGGTGCCTTTGAGTTAAAGGATGTTGCGACGCCGAACTCTATTATGCCGTTTCTCGAGATGCCGTAAGTCCGCAAAACCGACAAAGACTTACATAAGCTGTAAAAACAATCCTCACAAAAGATCGAAGTTCCAAAATTTAATCCTTTTCAAAGCGTTCCGCTGCGCCAGCCTTATTTTCAAAACAGTAGACAATCCTTTTTCGATACCAATTTGCCGCCCGAATAATTCCGTTTCGCTCTTTTTAAATCGAATCATGTTACTAAACATTTTTTATTGAACAAAAAGGTGTTTCGTCGCCTTCTGGTGTACATCAAAATAATGTATGAAATACCTTAAATGAAGTCAACCGTAAATTGCATTCGATCTACACCTTTATTTTTTAGGATAACGATATATATTTTGTAATGATGTATTTATATTAAATAATAATCTGGTGTCTTTCTTTCTAGACATACCTACTTGCAAAACATTAACGACCTGCATATTTAAAAATTATAATTAAACTAGCTGCCCGGACAGACTTCGTTCTGTCAAAAGGTTTTTTTTAAGATGTAAGCTATCCTATCTTTCAAGTTGGATCAAACTGCACATGGTGTGCAAATTTGATTGAAATCGGTTAAGTAGTTTAGGAGTCCATCGCGGACAAACAACGTGACACGTAATTTATATACATATACTAGCTGCCCGGACAGACTTCGTTCTGTCAAAAGTTTTTTTATTTTGAGATGTAAGCTACCCTATCTTTCAAGTTGGATTAAACTGCACACGGTGTGCAAATTTGATTAAAATTGGTTCAGTAGTTTAGGAGTCCATCGCGGACAAACAACGTGACACGTAATTTATATACATATACTAGCTGCCCGGACAGACTTCGTTCTGTCAAAAGTTTTTTTTATTTTGAGATGTAAGCTACCCTATCTTTCAAGTTGGATTAAACTGCACACGGTGTGCAAATTTGATTAAAATTGGTTCAGTAGTTTAGGAGTCCATCGCGGACAAACAACGTGACACGTAATTTATATACATATACTAGCTGCCCGGACAGACTTCGTTCTGTCAAAAGTTTTTTTTATTTTGAGATGTAAGCTACCCTATCTTTCAAGTTGGATTAAACTGCACACGGTGTGCAAATTTGATTAAAATTGGTTCAGTAGTTTAGGAGTCCATCGCGGACAAACAACGTGACACGTAATTTATATACATATACTAGCTGCCCGGACAGACTTCGTTCTGTCAAAAGTTTTTTTTATTTTGAGATGTAAGCTACCCTATCTTTCAAGTTGGATTAAACTGCACACGGTGTGCAAATTTGATTAAAATTGGTTCAGTAGTTTAGGAGTCCATCGCGGACAAACAACGTGACACGTAATTTATATACATATACTAGCTGCCCGGACAGACTTCGTTCTGTCAAAAGTTTTTTTTATTTTGAGATGTAAGCTACCCTATCTTTCAAGTTGGATTAAACTGCACACGGTGTGCAAATTTGATTAAAATTGGTTCAGTAGTTTAGGAGTCCATCGCGGACAAACAACGTGACACGTAATTTATATACATATACTAGCTGCCCGGACAGACTTCGTTCTGTCAAAAGTTTTTTTATTTTGAGATGTAAGCTACCCTATCTTTCAAGTTGGATTAAACTGCACACGGTGTGCAAATTTGATTAAAATTGGTTCAGTAGTTTAGGAGTCCATCGCGGACAAACAACGTGACACGTAATTTATATACATATACTAGCTGCCCGGACAGACTTCGTTCTGTCAAAAGTTTTTTTTATTTTGAGATGTAAGCTAGCCTATCTTTCAAGTTGGATCAAACTGCACACGGTGTGCAAATTTGATTAAAATTGGTTCAGTAGTTTAGGAGTCCATCGCGGACAAACAATGTGACACGTAATTTATATATATTAAGATTAAGATGTTTTCAATCAAAACTGATTATTTAAACAAATAAATCCGTAAAACTATAAATATTTCCCAAAACCTATTACATAACCAAGCTAAAGTTCTCTTTGCATTTTTTTTTTAATTTAAGAACAATAATTTACTACAAAATTAATTACAAAATTTTAACTTTTAAAACTTGTGTAAAGAAATCTCTAAGCAGTAGTCAGCATTGAACTTTTTAATTTAAGTTTGGGTATTTAATTTTAAATAATTTAGCTATTAAAAATATATAGAAATAGTTTTAATGTTATAATTCTTCGTCCACGATGCATGCCGTGGTAACCTATAATTAAGGCAACATTTAGTTCTTAAAATATTTGTATGACGTATTTTTGTGAACTTAATGTGTGTCTTGTTGGTTATCCATAAATAAATAAATAAATAAATAAAAATTTAACCTTTAGAAGCATAGAGATTATCAATTTGTAAGGAACAAAAGATCCAGATCGCAATATCGGTAGCTTCACAGCACAATCGGCAAAGTAAAAAGAGATGCGTAAGAGCATCTCACAATATTTTGTTCCGTGTAAAGAACAAACTAGAGGAAACATAAGCCGAGCGTTCCTAAAATCGGAATGCACAATCGGACCCCGCCCACAAGTGCACTATTCTCTTTAACAATCGCGATGAGTCCTACAACGGTTTTCGGAATTTCGCATCTGGTCTTCCACAATGAGTTTCCTGTTCGGATTATATTAGATACGGATCTGGTATCGCCTTGGGACATACCGTTTTTATTCGAGTTCGAACGCTGTACTGAGCGCAAGTGTCCCATTGTTTGATTGATGATGTACCGTGTTTTGTGCGGCTCTGATTGTTACAGATTCGCGATAAATAGGACAATATTGTGATACCGGAGATTAACAAACATTTCGATGATGAATATTATTCTTAAATATTTGAATTCTAAATATTCTACAGAATAATAAATTTGTTTATATGCATATTATTCAATATAGATGCAATAAAGACTGGTCAAGTAAGGATCATTGGGACCAGTGACAAATGGTATCCAGCCATGGACAAACTCTGGTCAAACTTTTCAACGGAAAATCGTAAGAAAACATCCTATAAAATTCTATGAGGTTTTGCCTCAGGAAATGTCGTATAAAAACGAAATATCAAATGTTCCGATGTGCAAACATATTGGCCAAATATGTCGCCGACAAACCGGAAATATCTTTAGTAAAGACCACCCTTAACCAAAGATTCCACAATCCTACGGAACCTAATTATGAGAAATAAGACATAGTTGCCACTTCACATGGCTTAACACGTGCTAAGTTCAGTAATTTTTTTTATGTCTAAGATTCCTGTAAATATTAATTCTGAACAAAATAAGAACACAAAAAATGCTAATTGCTTTTTGTATGGCTTTAGGTTTTTGCGACATAGTTCATAGGTCTGTGTCATAGACTCATAATTTTTTATACAGTGTGTCGAGTAAATGTGGGCTTTGTCAGTGAAAAGTGTCAAATTACGTGGCACGAGATGGAAGATAAACTCAGGGTTGAGGCAACTTTGTTTTATTTGGACAACGATAAAATCTGAAACCTGCTAAGCTTTATTTCTTGGTTTCTGATTTTTTTATAATGGCATACCTGTCTGACTGCTATGTGTAGGTATAAAAATCCTACCTTATCAATTTATAGTCTAACAACCACTTGATATGACATAGAGCAATATTTTACTTTGAATTGCTCTGTATTGTTTTATAAATCTAAAACACATCTACCTTATAAAGGATTTAAATAAAAAAGCAAGGTTTATTGCTGACTCTCACATAAGAATCAGTACCTAAGTAATTTGTCTCCATCACCATTTTCTTATCCCATAAATATTTCAATAATTAACTACGTATTACAACTTATAATAAATAGCAATCAATTAGTAATATATTAAGATTTATGCGGCAGCCCTACCCCGCTGGGGTTTGTTTTTGCGCGCATTCATTTTAAGTTTTTCGTAAAGATTTTGCTCTTAGATAATCAGCTATTGAGTACGATAAAAGCTACTAACAATCAATAAATATTTTTGTATAATGATCTCTAGTACTATGAATTTAAGTATCATTTTAAGCGAGAGTATAGTGCGCATTAAGACGTTGTTTTCTGAGGAAGAGTAGCGAAGCAATAGACCACGCTTAGCGGAAAGAAGCTGTAGATAAAACGCCGACAAGTTAGAAAAATATTAGTTACAAAATATTTGTAAATGAAGCCGCGCGACAGTCCTCTGGCGGAATGACGGGCAAACGCAACGAAGGAATTCATCGAATGACATGATGAATGAATATTCTACAAACGATATTCTACATTTGAATTTAGTAATCATTCCATTTTCAGAACCATGTTGTCTTTCATCGATTTATGTTGTCGACCATTTGTCAACATGATAAAACTAGTATAAAAATAAAAATAAAATAAAAACTGTCTGCTATCAAAAAAGCTATCATGATACACCTTTTTGAAATCCTTATGTAAAGCTCTTGATTTTAATACCCATTATTTGATACCTATATTGCGCTATTCGATTTATTTTTATTTTTAGATACTTCAAACAATGGCATCTCACAACCATCATATTTGTTTTTTTTAATTTATCTAAGAACACTTGGGTTATGAAGACAAATCTAACGATATCTTAATTATATAAAACCGTTCAGCGGTTTGGAAATTACATGCATACAAACATAATTATGTACAAGATACGCGCGAAAAACATAAACCTTCCTGGCAATCTGGTAAAAAAAACTTAAGTAAAATAGACAAATTTTCCTGAATTATCGTATGACTAATTCCTGAATAAAATATCAGATGTAACATGATAAAGAATAATTGATATTTTAATATAAACCGAGATCATATTTCCCATAAATAGGTACAATATTATTGTTATACTAGCTGTTGCCCGCAGCTTCGCACGCGGAAATTATGCTTATCATATTATTTAGTATCCCTTACAAAAGAAAATTTAAAAACAGGTTCATTTATATTGAAGTACTTATATTTAGGAATTTACATACTGAAACTTACGATACAATCACAGATCATTTCTCCGGGAGCGGGTTTGGAATAGTAAACAACGTTAACATTTTTTTTTCTTTTCCTTCTCCCTTTCCATCTCCCTCTCTCCCCTTGCCTTCTTCCTCTCCCGCTTCCTGTCCCTTTTTCTCTCCCGCACCCTGTCTCACTTCCCCTCGCTCTCCCTCTTCCTGTCCCACTCCCTCTCCCTTTCCCGCTCGAGGTCATTCTCCCACCGCATATCCCTCTCCCTCTCCCTTTCCCGCTCGAGGTCCTTCTCCCACTTCATATCCCTCTCCCTCTTCCTCTATCGCTCTCAGTCCCTCTCCCAAACGCACCCGCGCCCTCTCCCGATTTCTGTCCCGCTCCCACTCCCTGTCCCTCTCTATCTCCCTCTTCCGCTCCTTCTCCCACTCCTGCTCCCTGTCCATTTTTAACTTAAAAATGACGAAGTTGCTCACAAAGTTCATTCCCCTAAATTAACCCTTTAAGGGATGATTTTCCGAAAAAAAAAAATTTTAAGTTAACTTTTGTTTATTACCATAAACTTACCATAAAAAATTCATATATTTTATAACTCTAAAACTGGCGAAGTTGATTTGTATGTAGTTGACTACCAACCCCTATTTTTAGGGGATGAATTTCGAGAAAACAGTGGTACAGTTATTTTTTGTGTCTAACTATAAGCTTATATACAAAATATCACCCTTCTTACTTCAAAACTGACTAAGTTGGCATACTAACTTGCATACTCTTATTTAACCATTTAGTTAGGGGATGACTTTCCAAAAAAAACGTACCTAATATGTACTTCCTTTTGTTCCTAATCTGGAGCTAATATATAAATTTTTATGTTTTTAACTTTAAAAATGCCGAAGTTGCGTACTAAATGAAATCCTCTAAATTAATCCTTTAAGGGATGATTTTCCAAAAAAACCATGTTAAAATTAACTTTTGTTCACAACTATAAACTTAAATAAAAAATTTCATATTTATAAGTCTAAAATTGACGAAGTTGATTTATACGTAAATGGCTTCCCACCCCTATTTTTAGCGGATGAATTTCGAGAAAACAGTGATAAAGTTATTTTTTGTGTCTAACTATAAACTTATATACAAAATTTCACCCCTCTTACTTTAAAAATGACGGAGTTGCATACTAAATTAAATCCACTAAATTAACCCTTTAAGGGATGATTTTCCGAAAAAAATTGTTAAAGTTAATTTTTGTTTATTACCTACTATAAACTTACATAAAAAAAATTATATTTTGGCGAAGTTGATTTGTACGTAGTTGATTACCAACCCCTATTTTTAGGGGATGAATTTCGAGAAAATAGTGATACATTTATTTTTTGTGTCTAACTATAAACTTAAATACAAATTTTCGCCCTTCATACTTCAAAACTGACGAAGTTGCCATACTAACTTTCGCACTCTTAATTAACCCTTTAGGGGATGATTTTCCAAAAAAAACATAATACTTACAAATTTTGTTTCTAGTCTGGAGCTAATATGTAAATTTTCATGTTTTTAACTTCAAAAATGAGGAAGTTGCCTACTAAGTTCAAGTCAGTAAATTAACCCTTTAAGGGATGATTTTCCAAAAAAATATATTAAAGTTAACTTTTGTTTATTACTATAAACCTACATAAAAATTTTCAAATTTATAAATCTAAAACTAAGAAAGTTGGTTTGTATGAAAGTGTCTTCTAACCCTTATTTGTACCCCTTAGGGGATGAATTTCCAAAAATCCGTTCTTAGTGGACGTCTTCTTAGCATAAACTATCTCCCTGCCAATTTTCATCTTAATCGGTTCGGCAGTTTCTGAGATTTTTTGTTTAATCAGCGGTGTGTCGCTTTTCAATTTTATATATATAGATTATGTACTACTTATTAGACAAATAAATTGCTATAAAAAGTCTTGTTTAAGGAAAAAAGTGTATAAGAAATGTCTGTATCAAAACTTCGTCCAAAATTTTTACAACAACAAAAAACCATAGAATTGAATATAGTAGAGAAGGCTCAAAAGAAATTAATTCAGGCGTGAATTTCACATTTTAGGGTCAAATGGAACAGGGAATTGTTAAGGTTTACATACAATTATCTTTCTTGGTAGTTTGTGTGTCATTGTAACCCGACACCGTAGAGATCTTGTCTATGCGATAAGGAAGGATTTAGGGCCGTTCCATTTGGACCGGGCATTCAATTCCCGCGTTTATTGAACATTATTGTGCGGGATGGTATAAATGTTTGTACACATTGAATGGAACAATGTGGAATTTGCTTCCTTGTGCTAATTCAATGTTTGCTGAAAGGTGCTGAATTTCGTAATATTGTTATATGAATAATATTATATTCGACAACGATAACTAAAGCACTATAGCCAAGTCGTTTGCATGTGTCGATTCTACTAGTTCAATATCACATTATCTGCCGTAGTTATTCATCACAGCACAATACTATGCATCTATTGATCTAGAATTTCTTTTTAGATCGCCACGCTTGTCGATAAACGATGTAAGATTTCAATTTCTCAAACGTCTTTGAGTCACATCTTCAAATAACTGAAATATTCAGGTGCGCTTGTTTTAACACTACTTGAAACTGACTTTTAATAACTTGCTCGAAAAACTAATGTTTATCTAAGTTTATAATCTGACGAAGTCTATAACTGGCTCTACATTTATTACTTTTTTATAATTAAAGTCAATGAAATTACCAAGCGATACATCATTTGGTTTTCGAAGTTAGTTTAAAAATAAATGAAGCTTCGATTCAATATACCTACGTAAGATGTAGATACGAACTGTACAATTAAGTACACCGACTTAATTGTTGTGAGCACAATAACTCCCGTCGCAGGACAAGCAAAAATATTTGCATTACATAATAAAGTTATACAATGCCGCGATTTTGTATCTGTAATCTCGGGTACAATACAAATATTATGTCGTCATTGTCACGCAAGAATCGCAAGATGTTTGATACAGTTCCTGGCTAAATATTTGCAGCGACGATAACCATCGGTGGTAATCCCGGCTGAATGGTCCACCATATTGGTGTCAAGTGTAGCGTGACAAGATTATGACATTGTGCAAATGCGTGCAAGAAAAATTTAAGTTAAGCCGGTGTGTATCTTTATAAATATGCTGGCATAAACAAGCAAGTATTTACTTTGATCTTCAGGTAAATTATGACTTTCAAAATGTTTACAATATTTATTCATATTAATGCACTGATTCGTTAGCTCTTTCTGAATTCAAAGTGAAGAATCATTACGAATCTAACTTGCTTTTTCCTTTTCTACAACAGAAAATATTGTTCACAAAATGTTGCAAAAAACTCTCTACATAGTAGGTACATAGTAGATAGTATAATACTTACATTTAATATTTAACAAACTATAATATCAGCATGTTAGCATGTTTTGTTGTACTAGACGTATTTTACTAGACGTAGCAAACCGAAGTTTCCAAGAAGACAATAATAAATAATTAAGAGCTGTTAGGAGCCATTTAAAAGTGATTAAACCGAGCCCCAGGTCAACTCAATGGTTCTAAGCTCGCAGTTCCAGATATAAGATAACAGCTCGGGATAAGTTGTCGACAAACCAACTTGTGATCAGATAAACGATAGCCATCGTTTCACCATTGCCTTCCCAATGAAACCAACACCGCTTGACAGATCGAGATAATGAAAAGTAGATGTTGTTTAACTACATTAAGGGATTTGAAGAGTACCGATTCGGAATACGATCGAAGTGTTAATAATGTGTGGTTAAAGCTATCGTACCATGAAGCTGTCTAAAGGCAATGATATCAGGAGATATAATGGCTTATAAAAATGCTATTAACATGAGATTCAAGCCTCACTTAATAGCATTGATAGAGATTTCCTCTTCGCGTTAGTAATCAGGTTGTTTATGGAACTATGTAATAAAGTCAAACGATTAGAGCGCAGTAGAATCGGGCCATTACGTGTTGCTTATAGAGCGTACCAATTTCCTTTTCCCGGTCGACCCAAGGGGCGATTTACCAAAAAACGCATAGTATTAATAGTAATGAAATAAGTACCTTTGTACTTATTACATAACAACAGATAACTGTTTTAATTACAAAAAAATATAATCTTAATCTTAATAAAATCTATTAAAAAGTCAACCCACGTAACTTTGAATTGTAGCGTAACTTTCAAATGGACACAATATTGTTTTTATAGTAGAGTATAGAAATTACTGCAATCTAGAAGTTAATTAGTAACCCAGCAAGCCAAATTTTTCTGACCCGGTTTCTAAAAAGAACACCGTGATCGTTAATACACTAATGGCTTTAAAATATTTAAGAAAGAATCCTTAGTGAACCGCCATTAAGTTTTTCAGTGTAATCATACCTCTTCGACATTATCTCATTAACTGCTGCGGCGCCGAGTTTTTCCCCAGATAGCTTCCAATAAATTAGAAATAAATGCTATCATTACATCATTACAGAGCGACGGGAAATGATGTTTTTGTATTAATTGTATTAGAGGCCAGTATCGGTGCGAATACCCGATGGTGATGACACAAGGCGCGTAATGCACAGTTCTATCAAACAACCCATTTGTATTCCTCTGTTAGGCGAGTCATCTCACAAATTGTTAGGCGTAAAGGCCATAGAGCTCATAGACCAACTGGACACTAAAAATACATAATATTATTGTTCAGCCACATAATGGTCTGGACGCGAGCACGGGATGGGTCGGCAACGCGACGCGATTAGTTGTAAATTGTAATGTATCTAACGTGCCCGTCAGTATCACACCATTGTCGAAGTTATTTCAATGTTTTTACAGGATTGGAATTAAACCTATTATCTTCTTTGGCAGACAAATAATTACTTTACTAAACTCATAAACATACATTTTGTTAACCCAATTTTATGATTACGATATTAAAAAACTTAAACGTACAACCAAGTTTAAATAATTGGAAAACAAATTTGCTTCGCCCTTTTGTTGAAAACACGGCAACAAAAGCTTTTTAAGCAGAACATAGTTATTTATTATGGAATTAACACGTCAGCTAGGGGTTGTTTCTCGTAAAATAACCCTTTTGTTGTGACGGCCAATTTGGCCCTTCAATTTAACCCTTCTTGATCGACTTAACCCGCAATCAATCAGTTGAAAAGGGTTACTGGTTATTAAGATTAACGACTACTGCCTTTGGAAATGTGCCCTATATGAGACGAGTAAACGAATAAATACATTTGTATGTTAAATCAGAGAAAGTACTTTGAGTAATTTATTTATGATAAAGAACCTTAAATTACCCAAAATTATTACGAAACAAAATTAATGATCTAATGATTCTAAAGTCACCATTGCCAAAGACAGAAAAAAGAATTTAATCATAGAGGTATCATCGTTATAAATAAATAAACGGTTACACACTCATATATAAAATACATATATATATATACTTACATATCATTAGTCATATTTTTTTAAATCTACCAGCTTTTCAGAAAGGTGCTTTTTCATAGAGAAGAAAAGCCGTAAAGTAAGAAACTCTTCAACACATCTTTTTTTTATTAGAGAAAAAAATCATTACAAAAATATTTACTAATCTGAAACTGGATACAGTATGGTCATTTCCAAGCGTCTTTGTCATTAAAATACTCGTCTACACTGTAATGTCCCTTGCCTAACAATTGTGTTTTTACACGTTTCTTGAAAGATTCTATTGGCAAGTCACGAATTAATTTTGGGATTTTATTATAGAAATGTACACCAAGGTCCAAGCCCTATGAAAGGCCGCTGCACTTTACATAGGCGGAACGAAGACGTAACTGATTAATGCATTGTTTTTGTTTGGCGATTATGAATATCACTTTGTTTATACGCGCTTATGTTCTTCCGTATAAAAACTAAATTACTAAAGATATACTGGGAAGTATGTTTACATATTAAAATTATTTATTAATAAAATATAATAGGTACCTACTTCAAAATAAAGATTATCATTAATAGCTGTCGATCGCTTACAAAAACAACAGATAATAATTGACGTATTGGCAAACTGACACGCAACCTAATTTTTTCATTTACTCTCTACTCGCCAGAGATGTGAGCAGGTTCCTTATACGGAACTCAGGTAGTTATAATAATTACATTGATTCGCGTAACGTTGGAGGAAAGGAAAACCACTCATTATACCGCCTTTCCTGATGGCGTATTTTATTTTTCGTATTTTACAAAAAAGGCCTTTTGATTCAGTTAACTTTTAAATATTCACGTTGATTGTAAAGATAAAATTATAGTAGCAAACGATTTATTAAATCAGGTTAATCCGCTACGCTTCCTATTTGGCCACGTGTAAATTCCACTTCATATATCATTAACAACATTATGAAGAACTCTCAAGCAAGTTTCACGATGCATTCCTACCAATGGAACTGATAATATAATTAATTTCTAATACACATAGGTACTAGTTGTTTGCAATATTCATACCCGGCTTTTATTTATATTATTACGAAGTTTCGTTTTGTATCTTTTATAAATCGTAAATACTGCCTTAAAGAGTTTATGGACTTTGGTTACTCGTTACATTGTTTCTTAAACGAGACACGCCGTTAAACACGACGATATTGAAATTTAATAACTGTTTTATTGCAATATTTTATACTTTACGTGAAATATATTAACAACAATAAAATTTAATAATACCTATTAAAGTACGAAACACATAAAGACGCTTTGAATGTATGTGGCTGTAAATGTTTATGCTAATTATAATACCATTTTATCGTCTATATATCAAAAAATAATATGGATATGGCTTTTTTAAATATATATATATTTGAATAACTCTTTGCAAATTAAAGTGTTTTGTTTACAAGATATAAGAGGTAAGATAAAAAAAGCAGTTTGTGTGAGGCAGAAAATGCACAGCAAACGTTTTCAAGGTAAACTATGCACATACTTTTAAAGTCGATGCATACGTAACGTGGACGGGACGGGGACGGGATGTGGACGGGGCATAAATAGGTATACGTGCGTGCCCCGTTCCCGTCCCGTGCGTGCCTCCGTAGCGTATGCACTGTTGTTTACATTTTCTATGAAACGATATTTCCAAAACTTACGTCCCGTCCCGTTCCCATGCCGTCCACGTTACGTATGCATCGATCTTTACTTGGGTTTGGTTCAGCGGTAGTCATCCAAACTGTTTGTTGCTCCTACTAGCATATTATTAGGTACTAAGTGAACAATTTATTTCCGCATATGAACTTATATGGAAATTTAATTTGAATATCCTATTTTTTTAAAGATAGTTTTTTTCATACACTGATATTTTTACGATCGCTTAAATATCTTGTATTGAAACCAGAAACTGATCACGTGTCCCAAAATGTTTCCAAACCCTGCTCAAGGTATTCTACTGAAACTATTTCGGATTTTATTCAAACTAGTTTGTGAAAGGGTCTCCTTTACCATTAGTACCATTTACCGCGTTATGAAACGTTGAATAAAATGAATTTGTTTCGTTGAGCACCCAAAAATCGTTCTGCAAATGATACGTTTTACGAGGACATAACAAATTTTAATATACAGTGTGCCAGCGCTTTCGTAACACCTTTTTGCGCTAATGTGTCCGAGGACCATCTAATTATAAATAATTGGAGTCATTTGAGTTGATTTGTCCTAATGACAGCGAATGAGGGTAAGTGTGCGGTCATAGCGATTATGTCCGGCCCTTTTGTAGGGAATTCGTCTGTTTAATAATTATTAGGGTTCCGTATAAACGATAGATTTTACAACTTAACTTGCGTGTGTTGAAGATGTTGAAATGTACATTCTAGTATCTACAACGTACAGGTGATGTAGCTAAAATTAATATGTTACATACACAGATAACTATGTACCTATCTAGTACCTACATGCCTGTGGTTACATACAAGTTTATAGAATCAGGTGATACCTACAACCGTGGACTTCTCAAGAAATAAATAGTAACTTAAATTAATTAAAAAACATATCACGTATGTACCTATATCAAACATATATCTAGTAATTGTCATTTTGCGCATCAAGAGCAACGGCTATATTATCATAAAAAATAAAGAAGAAAAACATTAATTTTATATTCCTCATCTGTGTACATAAAAACATTAAACCTAAAGTTTAGAAAAAAATCTAAATTAGATCCGATTCGGACTTGACCATATTATTTGACTATTTACAGCTTCTCGTTCGTGAAATGAGCATAATGACGGATAAACGGTGCCAACCAGCTCGTTGATAAATATCTCATTATGCTGCAGCTAACGACTGACGAAACACGGGCCACTTATGTAATAAATAAGGTTGTAAGATATATTTAAGTATTTTATAAGTGTATGCTATAAGGATAAACGTTTATTTTTTGGTTATTTTTGAACAGATTTTTTTTTTTTTTACTTATGGCAATCTGATGAATGTCTACCCTAATTGTCACCATAATTAATTTAAAACTTCTGAAATAAATTGTACTGATCAATCGGAATATCGACAAATCAAACCTGAGACCCTTGGCTTAATCGACAAGGCGCAAAACCTAGAATAAATGAGTCCTCCTTAAATCCTTAAATCCTAGTCCTTGGCCTTATCATACGATTATTAAATTTACAATCATAATTCAATAGGATTCAATCAACGGCCTGTGACAAATCAAGACTAATCAATTGAGGTTAATGAAAAGAGAGCGCTGTGCCTCGTAGAACATTTTATCGTACCCCTAAATAATAGTGATAAAGTGCCGAATAAAAAGATTCCGAAAGATAAATATAGCGTGGTGGCGTAGAGGGTATTTTTATCGTTTTGATAATAAAATATCGCTTAGCACCACAATAAAACTTGCGTTATCTCGCGTCGAGGGAGGCCTCTCGGTCTCTAAGAGGTCCTGGCCCAGGAATTTGCTGATAGCGTTTAAAAAATTGTTTTTATAACGTGAACAAACGCCCTTGATAATATTTTTTTATGATAGGCTTTAGTAGTATGTAATTTTATTTAGGAGGTATTAAAATCGTGTACCTAGTGGATTGCCGCGAGCTAGATATTATTTATAGGTCGCGATTGCGATGTTAAGATCATTTTACAAAAATTCATATGTGATATGAAATGGTCATACAATATTGTAGGTGTATCAGAAATTAGGTACCTTGTTGAAAGCGATGCATGACAATGTTTAGATAAATTTTAAATGCCTTAATTTTAAATGCAATAATTAAAATAGCATAGCTCAATCCAGAATCAATTTTAAAATCAGTAACCCAAAAGCCAACTGAGTCCAAGAACCAAGTACAAATGTGTTCAATAATACCCATTAAAACATCCCGATACGGAATCAACACGCGCAAGCAATAACCCGAATTTTTAACCGTCATTCCAAATCGATTAAGTTCATTTATTTAAACATCCGCCGGGACGATGCGTCATAATCTTATAAAAACAACGACGGGATCAATCTGTGAAAACAAAGAGTCATCATCGATCATTTGGGATTCGGACCGTTTGGTACGGACACCGAAAGGTCCGACGGTAAACCAAAACCGTGCTCCGAAATTACGGGCCTAAGAAAACAAGAAAAAATCGCCCGAAGATTTATTTAAGGGAGCGTAAAGATCTGTTTATGGTATGCGTCGGTAATTAAGGGGCGGCGCGCACACGTGCGAGCGCGCAAAAAGGAACAAGAAAAAACTATACCTGTTCCCTTCAGCGACAGGTCCGCTGACGCGCTCCATGGACTCTGAGTCTGTAGTGTGCGCGCTGCCCAAAGTTTACTAACCGAGATTTTAACTTCACTTAAAATTATTCTGTATACTTTCTGTTACAGTTTAGTTTCTGGATTTGCAAAAACTTTGTTATTCTTCGGCGAAAAAATTTACTCAACCGGTTCTGATTAAACCACATATGTACATATACTGTGTACTCATATAACACTCAGTGTACCTATTCATATCATACAGGTACAGATACATAATATGTATATCATACAGCTAGATGCATCACAAAAAAAATCCATCTGAAAGCTTCTATAAACCAAAGTTCAGAAATAAAAACAAGTGGTTCAACGTTGTGGACTTTTAATTGAAATACATACCTACTTAATCCATTATTGAAATAAGTACATATCCATTTTAGGGAAAGAAAATATTTTTGGTTCGATATATTGATACCTCTGCGAGATTTAAAAGAGCTAAGTTGTAGAACCTCATGCGTCTTCATGCTTCAAAACTATTTATAAGAAAAGAAATCCTGCAAATATGAATAGCAGAAAATATACAATATCCGAAATTGAAGATCGTTGTTACAGGGTTTTAATTTTTTTCAACAAAACTTTGAGCATCACTGTCGGAGTCCTTCCTTAATGTTATCTTATTATGGCTAAAATGACTTCGGTGTTCAAAGATAATAGCGGGTCGGGGTTGTGCCACTATTTTTTACCCCGACTCAACCGCGCCGAGATAATACGCCCTTCAGTTACTACGTGTTAGGCGTTTTGATTTCAAGATCGTAGATATTCTAAACAAGGCTCCCCTGCTCTTTGACAAGTTAAGTACCTACCAACTATTTATACGATAACGACGAAAGTTGGATTGAAAGAGGGAGTTTGTATTGCCATTTCCAGAATTGATAAAAGCGAATATGTAAGTCTTTAAAATGCAATGAAAATGAAATGAAATAAAATGAAATAATCTTTTATTCATGTATGTATCACTGATACACTTATGCACGTATTTTTTTTTAATTTACCAGCTTTTCGCAAAGGTGCTTTGTCATGGAGGAGAAGAAAAGCCGTAAAGAAACTCCTCAGCACATCTTTTAAAAATAAAACATACTAGCTTCTACCCGCGACTTCGTCCGCGAGAATTTAGAATTAGATCCAGATCCTACTAAAATTTAGATGTTAGGTTTAGATGTTTGGATGTTTGTGAATTAAACTTACAGTATCCTGCTTTTCATCCCAAAGAATCATTGATGTCGACAGTATGCTTATTATTTCGCGTTCTAGCAAGTTGCTAAGGATTCAAAAAAAATTATATGTCGTGAGGAATAAGTTCAGCGGCAGGCTACCTTAAGAGCTGGCAGTAAGTACACGGCAGTAAGAACAGGCACATCATCGATACCAGCAACATGTTTGTCATTTGGCGTCCCAGCTATCTGTTGAGTGGTCATAAAAATGAAAGGGAACGTCGTAAGGAACTGAGGAATAATTTCAGCCAGCTTGAGAGCTGCTACGCTGGAACAGGCAGGTAGCTTCTAAAAAGGGATAAAATTAACAAAGCGTGTAAATTTTACTATGCGTAGAAAATATAAATAAAGGTTTAATAAAAATTAAAATGTGTGCAATTCACACGTGTTAGAAGTGAAACCTTCAAAAATTTTGTTTTCAAGATAATGAGACGAATGTAAAATTTCGGGAAGATGATAATTGTAGGTTTTACTACTCCACACCACTCCACTCCACTCCACTCTACTCTACTCTACTCTACTCCACTCCACTCCTTGACGACACGACACGACACGACACGACACGACACGACACGACACGACACGACACGACACGACACGACACGACTTGACTTGACTTGACTTGACGACTTCAACTCAAGTCAAGTCAACTCAACTCAAGTCAGTCTCCACTTATTTCTAGTCTCCACTGGACAGTTTCGTTTCATAAAATTTCAAGTCACCCCCGTACTAAAGAAGTTTTCACTTCAAAAAAAACTAAAAAACACGCTTTATAGAAAATCCAACTAAAAAAACAGAAAATAAATTTGAATTAAGAAAGGTGTAATTGTAATAGAAGCGTAGGGTGCTTTTAAAGATATTATCCCTTCTACTCATTGACACCATGCACCTTTATGGGCATTGAAATGAAACGAAACGAAGAGACTCAGTGTTTTACGTACCTACTCCATAGAGTGGCAAGAGCGAGGTTGCCCTATGCATATCTTTTAGTAGCTAAAAATTTATATAGCGTATTAGCGTCCTAGCCACATCGACTATATCGATAAAAAATTACACGATACCGTACCTTCTCAAAAATATGATTCATGGTCCATAAGGTGAATGTGTCATTGTCTGTGGACCTTAGTTATGCAGATGATTTTGCAGTTTGTTATATCGTTAAACTATGATTTAAAATTAAAAGTATGTCAAATTAAGTCTTATCCTGGCAATCATCGCAGGTCATCGCGAAACATCATCATCACGATACCTAAAGTATGAAAGGTATGAAAATATTCATGTACTAAATAGATCCCATAATAAACCAAGACTACATGGCTACTTACCATCAGGTAGGATTGCAATCAAGCATTAACTTATAATTTTAAAAAATGTCTATTTTTCTTGTGTCTGGTTTTGCAGTTACGAACTTGCCGGCGGCGCCGCGGCGCTGCGGCGGCTTGCGTCGATCCTATGTAGTCAACAAAGCGGGCGCGGTCGGTAGTTGGATGGGTGACCGCTAGTGGCAAAAATTTCTTGAGCGTTTCCGTGCTTCGGAGGGCACGTAAAGCCGTCGGTCCCGGTTGTTATCATAAGATAACAGTCGTTAAGCCATGTCAGAGGCCCTCGGGCGCGCGGGCGGTTTGAAAACTTCCGACACTCGGGTTGGCCACTAACCCCTCCACCAATCCACACTGGAGCAGCGTGGTGGAGTATGCTCTAGGCCTCCTGAAGAGGAGAGACCCGCGCCTAGTAGAGGGCCATTAATGGGTTGAAGCCAATATTACGAACAACAAATAGTTTTAAAAATTGTTTAGTTATTTCAATTATTGTTCCGTTGAGGAGTTATATTTTTTTCTCTAATGGTGGTCATACACGCTAGGATAAATCGTTACGATTAGACTGTACCGTTCGAACGGTACCAATAAATCGCTACATGTATGTTATAAAACTGTACAGTTTCGTCCGATTTTTTAAGACAGTTCAGTCGAACGGAACAGTACGAAAATTTCAATTGATTAACGGAATCGGAAGAACTGTGCTGACTGATCGTAACGTGTATGCGCTCGTTCAGTTTTGTCGCCAGTCGCAGTTCGGGTGGACGTGCGCAAATGTGCGTAGATGTAAGTACGTATCATCGCTTCTCACGGGCGTACATAAGTATCTACACGTTTATGTTTAGTACAAAATAGTTTTTGAAAGATAATTAAAACTGATAGACGTTATTAAAATAATACCTTTATTTTTGAAGGTTTCACTTCTACCAAGAGTGAATTGCACACATTTTAATTTTCCTTCAGGGCTGCTAAAATGTCGTCCGTCGAAGCCATCGCTGACACGTGTGCGTCGGCACCGTTTAATGTACCGTCTGATCGTAAAGATTTCTCGTAGCGTGTAGGTATAGCTTGTATGCCTTATACGATAAACTGTACCGCTCGAACGATACAGTCTGATCGTAACGATTTCTCGTAGCGTGTATACCCACCATAAGATACATACATACCATACCTGGCGATGTCAACGATTACTAATGATGACAACATGGACGATGTCAATGATAATAACAGATAATATTTTTAAACACGGTTCAGTTATTCCCTACTGCGAATATAGAAAGCAATTCCCTACGATTGAGAAGCTCACTCATTGTCTCCACAATCCATCATCTCACTATATTGTAATAGGACCAACTTGAGTAAATTCCCAAAACAATTAAAAAAATCATGAAAATCGCTTCATAAACAACGAAACTATTCCTATCTAAAAACATTCCATACTAACGGTTTTGTTCATTAAAAACTTATTGAAAGTTTGTGGTTTTCGGTAAAAAGCACTGGTAATATTATATGCATGCACAGCAATAGAAAAATAAAGAAATCTTGACATAATATTGTGACATAATGCCGATCTTGACGTAAGGCCGACACCACACTTGGATTTTATGAGCATACGCGTTCATCCTACACAGTTGAATAATGATTTGCTAAATAGGTTAAAAAAAAATATAGGTAGATATTCACGAATGTTAAAAACCAAATTTAATGATTTTATGCAATTAATTAAACCTGATGCGGTACACATTATAATATTTCAATCACACCTCATATTGATAGCTAGGAAAACCTTGATAAGCTACAGTATTTCTTCTACGTGAAATAATTATTTTTTTTATAGCTCATTGATCAAGCGTTGGGCGCGAGGAACGCTCGACAAACGCTAATGTGAAAGCAGCCTAATTTGGCGTAAAAAATGCTGTGTTGGCTTTATTTGATTTTATACGAGATCGATAGCTACTAAAGCTTCCATTGTATGACAAAAATTATCACAATGTGTCTCACCGCAAATTTTTTTATGTTTGTTAATAAACATATTGAAACAATGATTTTTAATTATTGTAATTTAGTCAATCAGCTGTTTTGAGTTTTCTAATGTCACTGTGAAGACAAACGTCAAAACTGTTTTCCTATTACCATTAAATTTACTTCTTCTCCCTCGGGAACAGATCAATATCTCGGGATAAAAAGTACCCTATACTTTATTCTAGGTATTAAATTATATGTGTGCCAAATTTCATCTATATCCGATCAGCCGTTTTTGCGTGATTGAAACACAAACATCCAAACATCCAAACATCCAAACTCACAAACTTTCACATTTATAATATTAGTAGGATTTATTACAAAAATAGGTATTCTCTAACCTGAGCAGAACTGGTTGCCTAGCTGATCATTTCCAAGCATCCTTATCAATGATGATAATAATGATTTTATTTCCGCAGGATAAGAGTAAAAAAATATTAGATAGAGTTTTTATTCGGCGAATTATTAAAAAACTATTTTTGTGTGAGTGTTTTTACTTCTAACAGTATTTTGATAAGCTAACGATTTGCAATCGAAACATTTATTTCTCATTCTAGTTATTATCTAACTTGTACTAAACAACTACAGAAAACATTGTACTCGTACATGTAGGTAATTCTAGTAACTAATTTGGTTTGGCTACAAAGCATATCAATATTCTATTACCAAGGCTCAGCTAAGGGATTATTCCTCCTGGAACTCATAACAATGTTATCTGGTCATCGGCACGCGTGCGCCAGTCATTTGTTTTTATACTTTTTATTTACAGAGTATCGGCGGGATGCCTCTTTTTACGTACTGTGCTACGTCCGCGGGTTTGTACGACTTTACAAGAGGATTTTTAAGTTTTCTATAAAATCATTTTCCAACGTATACCACGTACCTACCTGTTTTTTTTACTTTTATTAACTACCATATAAGCAAATGAACATTACCAACACGTTGCTGGCAAAGTTAAGTTAACCTTAAAATGACAACTAATCGCCCGGTTAAGAGGCTGATCGAATAAACTTTTAGTTAAAATTAAACTAGGTTCCTTTAATAACCTAAATATGAGTCAGTTTCACTCTTAAGTATGTCTTAAAATTGAAAATTGAAATTGTAATCGTTATAATGAAAAATTATTGTATTGATATTATAAGGAGTCATCGTCAATTATGACATTTAACGTCATAATCTTCGTTGTCACCAACGTCACATGATTCGAAGTAACAGAATGCGGCCATGACGGTTTGAAGTTGACTTACTTTTGCTCGAGACAGCGCGTGAGACGGTCAGGCGCATCACTGTTAGGCCTACATCGCGGTATCGTACCTTAGATTTATTAACTCGACCAGAAATTCATAAAAGTGTGTTGTATTATTCTTGTGTTCAATAAATTCTTTGTTATTACTTTTGTCTTTTGATTATATCAGAAGTGCGATGTATACCCACATCTTTTGTTAATTTCTGGTCATTTTTGTTTTTCTTGTAAATCGTGTGTATTCCGTGTTGGTAGTTTGTATTCTGTTGTGTAATTAGTTATTGTGATAATGGGTAAAGAAAAGCGTCCTCGTAGCCGTTCTAAGGAGCGTAATGGTTCGAAGCGTCGCCGTCGTAGTCGCTCTCGTAACCGTTCTACCCGCATTTCGCGATCTAGAAGTATTTCTCATAATTCGGAATTGCGTGAATCATTACAAACCATTATATCTCGATTAAATGCGTTAGAAGATAGATCTTCGGTGACGGCTTCATCTAATTCTAATGTAGAAATAAACGCTACGACTACTGATTCCACAAAAAAGATCGTTGACGCTATTCATTCTTTAAAAACTGGTTCTTCTCGTGATTATTATGTCTCTAATTTTGATCCTAATGTACACAATGTTGATTTTTGGTTCGATGAAGTAGATCGCGCACAAAGTATTAATGGTTGGAGTGATATTGAATGCTTATCTCGTATCGGTCACTGTCTTAAAGGGGACGCAAAGTCGTGGCTAGACGATTGGGTTACAGAGGATCGGTCATGGAGTAACTTTAAAAGAGATTTTAAAGCTTTGTGTATTAAAAACATAGATGTGGCTAGTATTTTGTACGATGTTATGAGTACTAACTCTGACTCCTACCCTACATATGCCGAATATGCTCGTAGATCTTTACTTCGTTTACGGATGGTAAAAGGGTTGAGTGAAGAACTCATAACCGCAATTGTCATAAGGGGCATTAATGAGCCACATATCAAATCGTCTGCCACGAATGAAAAACTTATGCCGTGCGATTTAGTCAATTACTTATCTACTTTCATTAAGCCACCTTTAGTTAAAAATGAATCTAATTCACCGCATAGTTGTACAACGCGTAGACAGATGATTAAAACGAATGTGGCTAAGCGGGGAGCCCCATCAGCATTTTATAAGTGCTTTTCATGTGGCCAAACGGGACACAAGCAAGCTAGTTGCCCTAAGAATCAAAAACCATCATCTCCTTCTACTTCTACAGTTACGAGTGATGTAAAGCCTAATTCTAAAATAACATGTGCATACTGTAAAAAAATAGGTCATCATATAAATCAGTGTTTTGCTAAGCAACGATCCGATCACAGAAAAAGCAATGTAAATTTTTGTTCGTTACCTAAGAATAATCCGAAGGATGTGATGGTTGGAGTAGTGCAAGGGATACCCATTGATATCCTTATAGATAGCGGTGCAATAGAGGTGTCACTTATTTCATCCTCCGTGGTGAAACATTTGGCATGTTCTATGAAACCGATATATCGAGAATTGAAGGGTGTCGGTCATAGTATCACCCGTGTTTATTCTTACGTTACTCTTATAATTGAATTTGAAGCAATAACAATTGAAGTTGATTTATTGGTTGTACCGGAAGAAAGTATCACAGCGCCAATTATAATTGGTACGGATGTACTTAATCGCGAAGGCGTGACGTATGTGCGTACGAAATATTACCAACGTCTAACGTGCAGTACTGTCTCAGCAAAAGTTTCGGCTATAGAAGCGAGAGAGCATGCTATCAGTACGTCGTTGAATGGCAGCGCGGATTACGATAAACTAAATGAAATTTTAAAAGAATTTTCAAAATTTATGATTACGGGTACTGCTACTTCTACTGTAACTACGGGTAGCATGCACATTCGCTTAAATAGTGATGCGCCTGTATATTATAGACCGTATAAATTATCGATTAATGAGAAGCTGAGAGTTCGCGAAATTATTCAAGATCTTTTATCGAAAGGTATTATTCGCGAATCCGAATCTGCGTACGCAAGTCCCATACTTTTAATTAAGAAAAAGGATGGCACGGATCGAATGTGCGTAGATTTTCGTGCCTTAAATAGGATAACAATCAAGGATAGATATCCGCTACCGTTAATCGACGATCACATAGATCGTTTAGGTAAGGGACAGTATTTTACTACTCTCGACATGGCGTCTGGGTTCCACCAAATTCGCTTAGATGACGCGTCCATTCCTTTAACGGGCTTCGTAACACCAGAGGGACATTTCGAATACTTAAAAATGCCGTTCGGACTTGCTAATGCACCGGTTGTTTTTCAACGCATCATTAGTAATACGTTGCGTTCTTTTATAAATGAGGGCAAGGTCATGGTTTACATTGATGACGTTTTGTTAGTTAGTAACACTATTGAAGAAGGATTACAGCTTTTAAGAGATGTATTACGAACTTTAACTAATGCTGGGTTTTCCTTAAACTTGAAAAAATGTTCGTTTTTAAATAAGGAGATTGAATATTTAGGTCGTATTATTGCCAATGGTGAGGTGCGACCCTCTAAATCGAAAATAATTGCATTAGTAAATTCCCCTCGGCCTGAAAATGTTCGACAGGTTAGACAATTCTTAGGACTGGCCGGGTATTTTCGAAAGTACATCGAAAATTACGCTCTTAAAACCTCATGCATCGCTCGTTTGACAAAGAAAGGTACTGAATTCATATGGGGCGAAAAGCACGAACAAGTACGTCAGGATCTTATTAATTATTTGACGAGTGAACCGGTACTCGCGATTTTCGACCCAGAACTTGATACCGAAGTACACACTGATGCCAGTAGTTTAGGATATGGAGCCATCTTACTGCAAATTCGTAGGAACGGTAGTAAATGTGTTGTCGCCTACTTTAGTCAGGTCACCCACGGGGCAGAGGTGCGGTACCATTCCTATGAATTAGAGACCTTGGCAGTGGTCAAAGCGTTACGTCACTTCCGCCATTATCTTATAGGCATTGAGTTCAAGGTGATCACTGATTGCAATGCTTTAAAAGCAACTCAAAATAAAAAGGACCTATTGCCACGCGTTGCAAGGTGGTGGGTTTATCTCCAAGACTTCTCGTTTACAATCGTATATCGAAAAGGCGTCTTAATGCCTCATGCTGATTATTTGAGTCGCAATCCTATCACAGTTGTTAATAACATTGATAAGCCGCGCAACTGGGCTCAGATCGCGCAATCAGGGGATGAAGAAACCCAAAAGCTGATAAGTCGGCTAGATGAGGGAGGGTTAGATGCCAAACGTTATCAAAAAAAGAACGATATTCTTTACTACAAATACACACCAGTTGGTGAGCCAACACGTTTGCTATGTTACATTCCTAAAGGATACCGTTTAAGCCTGCTTAGAATTTTTCATGATGAAAATTGTCACGTGGGTGTGGATAAAACGATTGGTTTAATTTTAAATCACTTTTGGTTTCCTGGCCTTGTTGCATTTGTAAAGAAATACATAGGACATTGTTTGACTTGTATAGCACATAAAAGAGTACCGCGAGCTCCATTACAGCCTATAATTTCATGGCCTAAACCGGATACTGTTTTTCACACGCTTCATGTAGATGTGTTAGGTCCTTTACCAGAATCCAATGGATATAAGCACGTAATGATAGTGATCGATGCTTTTTCTAAATATTGTCTTATGTACGCACTCCGCAAACAAGACCTTGATGAGTTAAAGCGTGTGTTTAAAAATGTCATGTCTCTGTTTGGTACCCCGAAACTTGTTGTTACTGACAGGGGCCGAATGTTTGAATCCACTGGGTTTGTAAAGTGGATGAATGATTCTGGATGCAGTATTCACCATATAACACCTGAAATGCACCATGCAAATGGTCAGGTGGAGAGATACGTTCGCACTGTACTTAATATGCTGCGCATAGAGACTAATCATAAGAAAAGTAACTGGTCGGAGGAGCTGTGGCGTTTGCAATTAGTACTCAATATTACAAAGCAAAAGACAACTCAATCTTCTCCATTAAATCTATTAATTGGTATTGAAGGAGCTACTCCTGTGATACAATCTTTAGTCCGTGATGTGGCGAATGATTTTGGCGAACGTAACCGTCAATCTTTACGAGAAATGACCAGGCAGAGGACGGCCGAGCGTCTCAAAGACCATCAAAGGCAGCAAAATGAATATGTCAACAAGGATCGCCAACCTCCTAAAGAATATCAGGTTAATGATTTGGTATTTGTAATTAAGTACTCGCAATCCAAAGGTAAACTGGATCCTGGAATGCGCGGCCCTTACAAGGTGACAAGGGTCCTCAAAAATGGGCGTTATGAATTACAACTTGTTGCTGGTGCCTATGGGAAGCTGACTTATGCTGGGGCTCAGTTTATGGTACCTTGGAAGGGGGAATGGACTCCCGATGAGTGTGCTGCTTTCTTTGCTTGTGAGTATTTCCCCTTCAGTGACTACTAGACCTTTTTATGTCTAGCCTTGTAAACCTATTAGACCTTGTTATTTATGTCTACTTGGGAAGTTTACTAGACCTTTTTGTGTTATGTCTAGTTCTTTGAAAGCTTACTAGACCTTTTTGTGTTATGTCTAGTTCTTTGAAAGCTTACTAGACCTTTTTGTGTTATGTCTAGTTCTTTGAAAGCTTACTAGACCTTTTTGTGTTATGTCTAGTTCCTTGAAAGCTTACTAGACCTTTTTGTGTGATGTCTAGTTCTTTGAATGCTTACTAGACCTTTTTGTGTTATGTCTAGTTCTTTGAATTACTACTAGACCTTCACGTGTTATGTCTAGTTCCTTGAAGTTCTACTAGACCTTTTTATGTCTAGAATCAATTAGTCAAGTAATGTGACTGTGTTACTTTTCAGCCGTAGACCAACCAGATGAGTCGATGCCCTCTACCAGCGCCGATGACCCTACCGAAGTTGCCGGTACACGCAGTTACGCTGCAGAAGCTGGACCATCTCAGCCTGCCGAGGACGCCAGGATGTCAGGAGAGGCCGTATAAGGAGTCATCGTCAATTATGACATTTAACGTCATAATCTTCGTTGTCACCAACGTCACATGATTCGAAGTAACAGAATGCGGCCATGACGGTTTGAAGTTGACTTACTTTTGCTCGAGACAGCGCGTGAGACGGTCAGGCGCATCACTGTTAGGCCTACATCGCGGTATCGTACCTTAGATTTATTAACTCGACCAGAAATTCATAAAAGTGTGTTGTATTATTCTTGTGTTCAATAAATTCTTTGTTATTACTTTTGTCTTTTGATTATAATATATTATATTGAATAAAATATTACCTCTATCTTTTTAAATAAAATATAAGAAAAATATAAATTAAATAATAATATAAAAATATTAATAAATTATTTGAATATAATTATTTCAGTCACCAGGGAAATTATATATGGATTAGTTATGCAAATAGTCGTGCCTTATGGCGGATTGAAGAGTGAAGAACAAACAGACAAGACAGTCATTGAATTTTGTATGGGTCGTACACATCATTATTATTGGTAAGTCTCCTTCATTATGTAAGCATGCATCCTCTTCGTGTAAACAATGTTCAATGCAAAGGCTCATCGATTATGCTTGAAACCTGTGAGTTTTATTAAGTCTTTATACTAATATTAAAATATGTATGGTATTTTCTAATAATATTTTCATAACATATTTTTTTACTTAAATATTACAAATCAATGGTGGGATATATGGGTAAAGTGCACTAAATTAGTAAATGCCGTTGTTTTGACTTGAAAACAATCTACATATGTATATTGTAACTCGTAACGGTTAGCGCGTTAAGAAAAACTTGAAACATTAAACAACTAAACATCCGAAAATCTTCACGAACTTTCACATTTATTATATGTATTAGTAAGATATGTATGGTGGTAGTATGTATGTTTGTAAGTTTGTCGTTATAGTCGCTTCAGACAATGACACAGTACCCGCTGAGCCGAACGCTTGTAATTACATGCCTAACGGTACTTATTGGTCGTGGGGTGACCAGGTTACATTGAGCCGATGTTCAGAATTTATTATTGGCCATATATCACTGTGGTAGCTATAAAATACTTTATTATGGGACTACTTTTTAAAAAAATATAGAAAAATCAAAATTATTATTAAGAACACCAGTATCACTTTTTATGTAAACCTATCGCCGCCCATGGTCGTATGGGTATCAAAATCAAAGGTATCACCGTAGCGTTGCTTACCAGACCAAACTAAGCAAGCGACGCGTTTAATGTTTTGGATTCTTATAGCAGTAAGGATGTGTATAATATGCCTAATCATTTAATAGCTTTAAAGCTAGTAATAGCTCACCACACGTCACGGGTCTGTCCTCACAAGCAGTTCTAAACTTCCTACAGCAACGTGCTGGAGTACTTCATAGCACTCTATGAAGGTGCATACCTCACAAAGCATACTTCACAAAGTATCCACCATGCTCCAATGCAGGTTGGTGGAGATCACCATCATTACCCTTGTCAATCACACCAAATGCAAAGTTCAAAAACATAATATACCCGTGTACAGAAATAGAATATGGTGACACTACGCAAGCCCTGCGACCTACGTACGGGATTTAATAATATGGCAGCATTGGCAGCTCAAGGAGGCAATACGTCATCGCCACGGGGAGCTACACTTCTGCTGACGACAGATACACTCGTGGTAAAGTTTAATTTAATTACCAACTCCCTTTAGGACCACGGTTATTCGGTTCACGGTGAGGCGTTTCTTGGAAATTATTTTTTGTTTCTTGTTTGGAAAGCCGGGACTAAATGATGAATTACGTATGATTTTTTAATAAAATTGATTGATATGATATGTCGTTAAACTGATTTGGGTTGTTGTTATAGGTTTGTGTGAGTATTATTTACCGACATTCTCTAATCGCTTTTAATTCCCTTATTAGGTACCTACAAACGAAGTCCAACCGCAAATTGCATCGCCTGAATCCATTAGTGGGCACTACTGACCACGGGTCTTTTCTCTTGAGAAGGCCTAAAGGCCCTAGCCTATAGCATACTGCTCCACCAAGTGTTTTCAGTGTGGACTGATGGAGTGGTTACTGGACAACCCAAGTATCGGAAGTTTTCATGCCAACCTTCAAGCCTTGAAGCCTTCTGGTATGGTTTTACGACAGTTATCTTACAATACCAACCAATATATGGAAATGACCAGATCTGCAATCAGTTCCGTACAGGCTAGTGATACTTCTTTGTAAGAAATATACCAATGTATTTTATTTTTAAAAGATGTGCTGAGGAGTTTCTTTCGGCTTTTCTTCTCCTCCATGACAAAGCACCTTAGCGAAAAGCTGGTAAATTAAAAAAATGACGTGCATAAGTGTATCAATGATACCTACATGAATAAATGATTTTGAATTTGAATTGAATTTGAATTTGATACCGACAGCTTTACATGCCTTCCAAAACACGAAGCTAGGTAATAGAATCCTTTGCTTCCTAAACCTTAGATTTCTCAATCTGCCAATCCGTGCTTGATCAAGAAGCAGCCTTATATCTTCTTATCACGAGAGGAGACTTGAGCCCATTAGGTACATTTATGGTTACTGACAATGTTAATACGTGGCCTGTTACTTTTCCTTTAGAATAAACAGTTTCTATCGCAGTACCGAAGAGCAAAAAAAGCAGATACCCGCTGTGGCATCATCGGCAATGCCTTTGATCAGGTCAAAAAATATGAGCTTTTAATTATTATCCTATTAGCCTATTACCCAGAGTTAACTCTATGTATACGTAAGTACACCATTATACAGGCCGTATACAGCTCGTGACACTCATTACTCACAATTACTGACGCGAGTGGACCGGTCTTTGGTCTGTAGTGTGGATCGCAAAAACTAGGCCCTGATTGCTAGTTACTACCAACTACACGTCATAATTATGTAGCATATATTTTTTACTACTTAATAGTAAGATTATTAGTACCTAGATCTGTCTGTATAATATAAAGTATTTTATGTACCTATATTTAAAACAAAAAAAATGTCATCACTCATCACCATTTTTTAAGATTTTCTACTTTGTGTATGTTAACTTTTATGCTTATGGAAAATTTATATTTTTATATTTTATATTTATTTTTTATATATATCCGTTTGCCTAAGTCTGACAATATCCAATCCTCTATGAATCCAAAATTTATTTTACCAATAGACTGATTGAGTCAAAATAGAAGTTTAAGGTATAGCAAAAAAAAAATGTACTGCTGGAAAACAAAAATTACAATAGGTATACGACTTCTATACTCTTACGGGAAAAATTGCAGCCTACCGTAGTACTTAAATTTATCTAAATTGCTATTGCGTACGTATAATCGTAGACGAACGCCATTTCCACTTAACTAAAGAAAGACTGGCTAACGAACTGTACGTACAAGAAAAAGGGGATTAAAGGAAATGGCAATCAGCGCATGTTTTTGCGACCGCCCGTCGTTTGTATGTCGCATGCGCTTGTGCTAGTAGCTGTACCGCGCTAATGATTGTCGCCATTCGCCACCTCTAGCCAATTAGCTGGGTGGTTGAACCTTTGTACGATCTGATTGAAGAGTTTCTTTACATCTATACTAGATTCCGCCCCCGGTTTCACCAGCCGTACTTTTTCACAAACATATCAACGTCCATATCATCCTGCGGGACCATGTAGGTAAACGGGAAGAAATGTACCCAATTTTTAAATCTGGGCAATGTATGTGTGTGCCAAGTTTCATCTTAATCTGTACAACGGTTATCGCCTGACGGTAACCCCGAACACCTAAACATCTTCACAATCTTTCGGATTTATGTATACCTAATATTAGTTCGATAGCTATAAAAGAACTACGCTTAGAAATGGGAAGTAAAAGGCAATCAAACACAGTTCTTTTTATTATAGTCTTTTTATTATTTTTATTATAAGCTTTTATTTAACTTGTTTTGATCGTTAGTTTGTTAGCATGTAATATGTATGATCAAATCTTACATGTTGAATTAGAAAAACTTCCTCTCATCCTACGCTTTTAAAATTTCACATTCGTTGGCGGCGTAAGAATTGAGACCTAACGACACAGTATAAATAGTTAGATTCCTTTACTGTGCTAATGATCACGTTTTGGATCTTAAGTCATCACTGGCAAGTGGCAACACATTACCCGAAACACTATCGACCATTACTGAACACCAACAACAATACGAGGACAATAAATTCGCATTAGCCGCATCTCTCAGTCTGCAGCGATAAGTATACAGTAGAGTCGACACTCGCCCGTTAACGGCTCCTGAAATTACTCCGCCTCGACAAATTGCTTAAATTAAGGGTCAGCAGCTCAGCAGTCTCAATTTATTTATCTCGTAGCGTGTTAATGACTAACTCAAATTGTATGACGCAAACAATTAATGGGTACCTACTGATGTTAACAGCATGCACACAATCGCATAATTATAGGGTGACGTGTCGTGTACTGATGGGTACGTAATTTCGTAAGATGGTTGGATCAATTTGGGGTAGTGATACAAGCGTATTTTCCTTGCCTTGCCTTTAACATATTCCTTAACTACCTGACCTAAGCCTAGAGTACTCTAACAATGTTATAGTCTAGTTGCCGAAGTTTGAATTGGCAAATATACCTCAGCCAATTCAAACTAAAATTATTTTTTGGAACATTATTAAATTATATGGATAAGAAATTCAACGCAGATTTCGACGTCCACCCATTATTTTCCTTTACATCAGTTAGTGCCCATTTTTGATACGGATATAATGACATTGATCCTTTATGATGATTATGATCATTTAATTATCTATTTGGAATTATTATTGTTATTATCATTCATTTATTTTATTTTACATTGGATGACATAATCATTATAATTATTGACATTGGGTATTTGACATAGATTTAAGATGATAATTACGATTGCATGATTATTAGTTTATAATTTGACATTATTTAGGTATAGATATAATATTTTTATTGTGAAATCGGATTTAAATTGTATAATTTGATATTATTTATAATTAATTTCTTTGTAAAACTGTCACTACACTAACGCATTAGGGTCACCTGTAATGTTAGATGTTAGTAAGAATGAATAAATAAATAAATAAATAAATAAATAAATTATTGACAGTATTATGATTGGTGTAATAAAAGAAAACTAAATAAAATAAATGAAACTTATATTAATGCAATGTCCCTACTGGATTCAATATAGATTGTAGCACGTTGATAAAATTACAAGGCAAAAGAAAAAATCACGGGAAAACATTTGAACGGATATTTCAGGTGGGTTGGGTAAAGTAACCGATCAATAGGTTGACCGAAAATTATCCCCTTATACAACTTATAAATAGTTGTTCTTAATAAGTTGCCTAGCAATTTTTATGAAATAATTACAGTGTCAATTTTAATTTACCTTCTAACTTCTAGAATTGACAAAGGCAGTTATTAATCAACAACAAATCTAATCTTCAACTTGATCAAAACAATAACATGCTGCATTTGTATTTTGTACTCTCAAGCCTTCATTTGTTTGAATCAAAAACATAATCAAAATAAAACTCCTATCGAGATTCCATCACACCGGGATGGTATTAGAATTTTATTGGACCGCTCAAACAGAGCGTATCGAATCCTTAATTAAAACCTTCGGTGTAATCACGATCCTTTCTTCGCCATGATTATTATAACTTCTTACATACTTGTTGCGTGCCGTCTATTGAGTTTTTTACGACGACTGATTTTATTTTGTTATTAAGCTTACGTATACCTCTGGGTTAGGTATATGAGTAACTTAAGGCAAATTAGTTTATTCCTGTAGACGAAGAAAGATAAAGAAAAGGTTACCTACATAAATAGTTGAAAAAAAAGGTTTTACCAAAGTAATCTACAAAGATTAAACTAGATATTATAGTACCGGAACTTTGACCGAAGAAAAAGCGGGATTTTTTAATTACAAATTCTAAAATAATTTATTCATAATTAGGTATTTTTTTTAATCTACCAGCTTTTCGAAAAGGTGTAAGTTATTTATTGTAAAATAAGACCGCAAATATTTTCTAATAATTAAGTAACAAACAAGAAAATAAACAGAAATCCTTGATGAGATAAAACGTCCAAAACAAAACTTTTTATTGAACAGCCTGTAAAGTTCAATTTCGTTGTATCCAACGTCGTCTATTTGTAATTTCTTACCATGTAATAAAAATAGTTGCTTAATACGCATTTTTGTCTTTTTTGATGCGTTACTCCCAAACCTCGTCACAAGGGTATTCAAAAAAGAGGATTTTAACGAGAGGTACAGAATCGGGGATGATTATCGCCCTCCGTTTTTTAATGACGGGCCTCATTAACTTGAAGGAGCTTTTTATACTTGATAAAAAGTTTTCGTAGTTAGCAGTTACTTATAAGGAGTGCTTCGGGCTGATAAGCTCGAGATTTTTTTCACTGAATATAAAATGATACGTTTAGCAAGCTTCCAAAATAAAATTATTTTTTTAACACGTCATAAAGTATTTTTGGTTTAATGATGGTAAAAAATATTTTTTTCACGTCTTATGAAGTTCCACAAGAATGTTAAATAAGCGGTTTACTGTTACATCACAGATTTCATGAGAATATTTCTACAGTCTCAATTACAACTGACATACCTACATGTCATCATGGAGACGTGGTCTCCATTCGAGGACCTTTCTTCCCCAATGGTTATCAATCCCTTGCGTTATGTGGCCAGCCCATTCCAGATTTACTTATAACTTGGCTTAGTACTTTGATTGCTCTGGTAACCGTCACAGCGAAGCCTGACCTGGTTTAACCAACATATATACAAAGTTGTAAGTAAATCACACTGGTAAGATATTAATCTCCACCTAATATGAATTGTGTTATACAAATGCAAAACCGTTGACCTTTTTTTGCGTTGCTGAATAAGCTTACCTGTAACTCAGTTAATTGTTCACCAACCCCAAAATCTCTCCACCCTCGTGTTTTAATAACAACGATAGGTTTTATGTTCTGTGGTCAGAAAGTTTTACTAAATTGTGCCTTAAGACATAGTGAATAAGGGCTATTCAATATTTCTTAAATTGAAACAGATAATTTTGTATCCAATCTTCCACAGAGTGGGCGAAGCAACAAGTGTACGTTGAAAAAAGAAACGATTAGGGGTGATTTATACATGGCCCTTTATTTTCCACCCTCGATTTTATTTCATCAAATCACGTAACTGAAATTCCCACACTGAAGTCGATACAAAAGTTTTTTTTTATATTTCAACCGCCTACGTTATGGTTATTATGCAACATATTTCCTCATGCCTTCAAATTGCATTTTAAATACACTTCTTCTGTTATTGAAATTTACTTCAATTATTATTTTAGATAAAATGTGTGTAAATAAAACAACTCCATTCCATACAAATCTATTGATTAATATTAAGACTTAGATACATTTATATAGGTACAAGGTTTTGGTAAATACCTAAACTTTTATGAGATATTAAATTATATTATTATTATAAATAAAAAATATATACTTAACAAATCCACATCATCACAAAATTATTCTATTCTAATTCATCACGGTAAAGTTAATTATTCTAATTAACATTACCGTGATGAAAATCCGTGACATGATAATAAGTATTAAAATTTTACAACATTATTAGGCCCACGACCATAATTGTTTATACGTATAATATACGTATGATGTGCCCAAATTCTCACTTTTTCTTAAAGATATCCACACATAACGACTGGCGATTTGGCGTCAAGACGAACGACATGAAGGAAGGAAGGAAGTGCATACCTCGCAACAAGTAACCGACCTTATACGAAACCTTATAAGCAATAAAACACGCAATAACGGAAAAAATGTAAGTAGGTAATAATTAAGCTTGTTATAATTTGTGACAACGAATAAAAATATTTCTACTGAACTCAAGACATAGGTAAGCTTAGGTACCTATAGGTCTGTGAGAGTCTCTGTAAAAATAACATTAGGTATATAAATAAATCAATTTTATATATATATAGATTAAATACAAAATATATCACAGAAATGAAGGACTATATAACATTTACACAATGCCTTTACTTAATAAAAATAAATGCAACTTTGTACCAACTTCAATATTTTTTTCTTAATTGTTATCTATACTTATCGGGCCATACAGCTAATACGAGTATGACAAGACCATCCAATCAAACGAAACATCGCAACAATAAACGAACAACAACAAAATACAATAATCATTCACATGAAGTGGTTTATTTAGGTACGTTAAACAATATGTAGAATTCACCAAGTCATTACATTTAACAACCATGTTAATAATATAATCGCAATAAACATATAAAACACATTGTCATGTAAAATATAAAAACAACAATTATTATTCTTTGATACTTACAACTGCACAAGTTGTAAATTTTCAGTTATTCAGAGTAGCTGATTTCTCTAATTTATCGCCAAAACTTATTCTTCTATTCTAAGATTCTATTCCATACAAAATTCAAATTTCGTTTAAAAATTATAACGTTAACTACTACAGGCTCTTATCATATATTTCAACAATTAAAATAGAAAAAGAAACATGACAATCTTACATGTAAGTGGAAAAGAAGACACGATATAAATTTATTTCCTCTCTCCCCTTACCCAAAACTGTACGCTTTTGAGACAAGTGCACAATAAACAATAAATACAATAGGGGTGGTACGCACCCCAGGGGTAAACCTCTACGCAATCTCACACTTGTCACGCTGTGGGGGACGAGAAGTCACTCTCCTTTATGGGCCACTTTTTAGATAAAGGGCTTTTCTTCACGATCTTTGACATCCTATTGTCCAGTTTTTGCATCACCTCGAATCGTGGGAAGATTATGTAAACTATCCTTATAATGGTAAAACAATAATGGCAGAGCTAAAGAAATTTAAAGGTATATGTCGAAGTATCGTAGAGCCAGTAATAGTGCAGATCCTCACTTCCTTCTCAATCGGCAACGCGTCGATGATGTCTTTGTTGCAATGGACGACGGTGACCACTTACTGTCAGGTGACTGGTCAGTTGTTTTGCCAACTAGTTGCATACAAAAATACTTCGTTCTATGATAAACATAGTTGAAATTTCACTGTTCCCAATTAGATTCTAATGGTCAGAACTCAAGCACTTAGCTCCAACGACGTCAATAACTCCACCTCCAAAACCCGTCCAATGATCCTTAGTTGGTGCAATTATCAAAAAAAGTTACAAAAAGGCATTTTTCCCCAACACAATATCTCCTAATAATCTTAAAATGCTCCTAATAGTCATTTAATTACAACCCCGGCTGAGTCCCACTGACCCCTTTACACTTGTTTACATCTTCATCCCTCGCCACCCTCCACAAAACGCGATGAGGCATCAAAATGGAATGTTTAATTCCAATTCCAATACCCCATACGATTTATTATAACAAAACAGAACGGGAACGATGCACGCTTGCCATCTGTCGTCGTTCCGAATCTCGCCGAAAAAAAGCTCAATGTGCGACCAACCCTGGGAACCTAGGAACGGAGAGCATTCCCACGAACAACCCCTCAATTTTCAATAACCAAATTAGCCTTTGCGTTACCCTATTTCGGATATGGAGGAGTCGTGAATCTATTCATGTCGATAAAAAACCTCGGTGCTCCCTGTCGTGTGTGTGGGGACGGCGTATGTGTGTCCCTTTCGAATGCACGTGTTCAGAGATCGTATATTTAAACTGGCATCGTATTTGTGCGAAGGCTCGATCGCAGCACCTGCTTGCGCGCGCGCACCCCATTGGCTGAGCGTTCGCTATCACCGCTACACTGATTTCTTTTAAACTTTATTTTTTTGGAATACTCTTCGGACATACATCGAAAAAATGTTACAAGTTTGGACCGGTACGAGAATGTGCGTAGGTGGTATTAAGTTTAATCTTTTTGTAAACAAAATTTTAATGGAGTTTAGAATTTGATCGAGAGTTTGATTACATCACAAACTTAACCAGTTAGTTTCATTTTTAAATTTTTTGTTTTAATAGTTTATTTTAAATTAATAATGAATTCATCCCAATTCATCACAGTATAATAATTCATCGGTAGTCCCGCAGTCACGCGTAGCACTCATCAAATCACGGGGGTCACGCGACTCGCACGAGGTACCCCTGGGGTCGGACGCACCCCATGTAACTTAGTGACCCCACGTTGATCACAATCGCATTGTCAGGCTCACGCCACTATTAATGAACCATATGTGATATTTACCCACGGTGGGGTGTGGACAGACAACACGTGGATATGGTAATGTCAAATAATCCAATTGCGCTATAAAATTGAGAACTATCCTGAAAACATGGTTATTAAATTAGGTACATAAATTAAAAACAAATTAGATTCTTACTTAACAAACCAAATTTTCAAAAATACAAAATCATGCATTTTAAATTTTTAACCTTTACATGCATAAAACCCATACCGAAATCAAATTTAGTATTTAGTTTAGTATTTAATTTCAAAATTCTTAATAATGCCCTTTTGTAAAATAAGATACGAGGCAAACAAGAATAAATAATAAAATAGAGCAAACAAGATAAGGCAAAACAAAAACACTTTACAACCCAAAGTTCATTATCACGCACAACTTGAAACAGTATCTACAGAGTACAGTGTCTAAGCAAACAATGCTACGTCGTAGCAACAATTCATAACAAACGTAGACATCACAATGCACTCAACAATATTGACGTCACCCATGAATACAGTACCGCATTAACCCTAACTACATGAATATGGTCGGATCTTTCACCAAAATCGGAATATTGAATAAACTACTTCACGCACCCACACATGCATACGCGAGCTTTTCACGAATACGCCGCTTTTATATCGGGGGCGGCGCGGCGGGTATAAAAGGCCGACCGGCCCGATCAGCCCCACATTCCCGCTCGTGATCTCACTTGCAACACACGCTCTCTACAATCAACCAACATGTCTTACTACGCGAACAACGAATACATCATCGCCACAAACAACTCGATGAACGAGAACAAATACAACAGTGAAAAGGTGAAGAACAGTGGCTTCAAGGCTCTGTTGAAGCCGTTAATGAAGATGATTAAGAAGACGACAAAGCGCGCTCCCGCCAAAATGGACACGTGCTACGAGGTCGAACAAAACTCGTCGAACGAGCTGCTCGAGCGCAAGATCTACGAGGAGATGGACGCGTGCCAGTCCGCAGCGTTCCTCGTCTGCAACAAGGACGACACCTACGACCTAGTGCCGGTTTCCCGTGAAGACTTCTACATCCCCGTCCACTTCGCAAGAACTGACGCCGGCACCTTCTTCTGGACCACCGTCTCCAAAACCGAAGCTGACTTCGCAACGGCCAACTGCTACACCGAATGCCAGACCGCAGAGCAACAGTACCCAGTCCAAGATCGCTGGGTCCAGGCCTGAAGCCCCTCAGAAAAACAATCAGTGTCTTCCGCGAAACCAGTGCTCTGTTGGTTTCTTCAACCGTCTGTGATGTTAGCTTTAATTAATTCTACGGTGCCATATAGTTAGGTTAGATTAGGGATCGCTCGATCGTGATAACTCCTGAAAAGCTTTAAATGTATTACGATTTAACGTTTTGTGATATTTTAATTGTATTGTATAATAAAGTTAGGCGTCGTGATCTTGGTATTGTGATCATACTCAAATGAGCTTTAATTGTTTTAGGGATAGTAATTTATTTTATATTGTATCTTTACTACGTTCGATAAAAGTTGAAATAAAACATGAATTTAAATGAAACTTCTCTTTTTCAATCACCACCTTAACACACCAACCACACAATTCAAATTACTTATCAAACTCATTAATTACTTTCAAAAGTACCTATCTAACGACACAGTTATTCATTAGTTTACAAAGCGTGGGCTACAAAGTTACGCGTCTTATTCAGGAATCTCTAAAGTGGTCAGACGAGATGTTAACGGCGCGAGCCACGATACTATAGCCTACAGTATACCGATGTATAGCCGACTTGAACTGCCCACTAACCACTGGCTGACCATACACGGCGGTAACATTTCGATCGAGCCCGCACGTGCAGCGCCTGAAGCAACCTCGCTACTGTTTTAATGGTCGCTTTTTCATTGCCGCACTTTCCTCCGTAATCACTGATGTTGATAACCGCGCCTAAATTATATGTTAAGTTAAATTTCAATCATGATTTGATATGAGTACGTTAAAGATAGACTGGAGGCTGTGACAAATAAAACGTCATTATGTCACACGTCTCATGTTTAATATTAGTACATTTTTATCTTTTTCAGTAAAATAATCACATTCAAATTTGTAAACATAACATCTGAATTCTGAAATAAGTGTAACAAATCTAAAAATAGGTCTTCAAACCGTTTATCAAAGTACCTGTTTAATTACCATGTATGCAAGAACATAGATAATAATGCCTAACATTGAATATACTAATAAATAAAATCAAAAATTACAGTTAAAGTTAGTGATAGCACAGAAGAAATAATAGTATTATTATGAGTAATTAATGAATTAGATTTTGAATATCAAGTCAATTTTTCAAACCTTTCATATGTTTCTTTCAAATTAAATAAATTAACCTGAAACAAATGCAGACCTTTCATTTAGAAATTCTAACAGCAGAAATTCGGATTTCAAGTATTATTAAAATATTATTTCGTATTTCTAGTTAAAAAGTGTTCCTAATACAACATTCTTATTTGATTAAATCTGTAAATAGATACCAACTGAACAGGAAAATGGAAATAAAATTAAAAAAAGTTCATGCCAAAAGCACGAAAAATACTGTACCTTGGTTTATCTAAAGTAAAATGTAGAGTCATGCATAAAACATGATAATTATCTCAAGGCCTTTTCTCCTGTGCGTATACGTATATGTCTCAGATGAAAGGTATATTGCGTAACCACATGCAAACTTATTATTATATATTTATTATCATAAAATAAAAATCACTTGTTAATGTCTACTCATTCCATATATTTTAATAATGATAAACATACAATACAATACTGGTGTGTTTTATTTTCTATCAAGCATTTATAGTGTTAAAATAGATGTAGATAGAGGCGGGTGTCTTAATATACTTAGGTTATTTTCTACGTACGTAGATACCTTCTCTACTTAGCATAACATTCTTAAAATAGATGAAAAAACGAACACTCAAAGGTAAAGACCTATCTAGAAACATTAAACTGGTACTTAATATAAATAGCCAATACATTTAAGGCTGTATCAACGTTATTTATACAGTCCCGTTAACACGTATGCAAATCGTTCAAGAAAATCCACCCCCGAGACATGTCGCAACCTGTTAAAGAAATTGCACCTCAGACAAGTCCGAACATGCTCGCTCGATTCAAATAGACCATAAAAAAGGAAATCCTTGCATTGTGCAAATCAATGCCGGGAACAACAATGTATATCTTCTGTTATTTTAAACAATCAAAGCCAAACAATAAAGTGAAATAAATTATTACATGCACGTGTTCAACAAAAAGCTTTCACCGTCATTCATGTTTCATGAGGCTACGTTTTGCCAAACCAATCAATTGGCAATCAGAACGTGCGTGAGAATTTAATTACCTAAGAGCGACACAAACCAAAAGTTACTTTTACATAAGATAGATAGGTACGCGGCTAACCAGATATGCAAATTGTAAGCTATTGATTAATAAGTGGTCGCGATACCGCTAGCCGCTAGGCGCCCAGTTGTCATAATCACCAGAACACACATCTCGGATCTATAATAGGTACGTGGGTAGTGGGTAGATAGCGGACTGGTCCGATAATAATACCGTCCGCGGCGCTCACGACGGATCCGTGAGAAATTTCGGCAGATGTACAATTCCTTGATGCGGTACGACGAGTGAGCGCTTATCTTTTTTTTCTTACCAGTTTAATAATACGTGGAGTTCGCTTCGCATCGACGACGTTTTGAGCCTCGTTCGTGACTCATCGACGCATTGTTGGCGCATGCACGTGTTCGATCATTCGATGCGTCGGACGCTCGGGTTAGAAAGGATTTTTTGCAACCCTTATTTTCAATTCCGCAACTCTTGCGAAATTTGGGTTAATTTTTTTTCTAATTTCGAATGCAGTCCGTTTTCTACACGTGCAAGGGTATTGTAAGATTGGAATGTGCAGACTAAAGACATGTTTCGATCTAAGGAAAAGCTCGGACACATCACACACACGTGCAATGATTTAATTATAACCAGTTCAATGCATAGGTTAGATTACGTTCGATTTAATCGTTGTCGGTGTTGGATTATAATAAAACTATAATGTGTAGTTAATTGACGATACGAAGCCGGCAACTGCAATTAAAGTTCCCAATTACAATTAAATTGCAATTAAGAAGCGGCGATAAAAGCAATTACATAGAAGTACATTGAGAGTTCCGCTCCTAAATTACGAAGCATCTAGGAACACTTCACAAATCGATTTGCACACTCGACAATTTTCATTCTTGGATTATTAGCACTTGTATTAGACATTAGATAGGTCATTTATTTTCTTATACATTTTTGTAATATGTACCTACTTTCTTCTTCTAGTTAATTAGAATTACAATAACAAAGTTTACATTGCAACAATATTTTGCCTCGTATTTTGTTTTCAGTTGTATTTTCAAAAATCTTATTCATGACAGATTCTCGCGTTCTCTAGCGTTATGAAAAATAAATATAAAGATTATAATTATAAATCCTAAATAATATCACATATACATTATCTATATATAACACCATAGTATAGAAAAAGACAACAGAAATGAAATGAAAAAAAACATGTTTCTTTAATAACAGTAAAGTATTACGAACAGATATTGATAATGAAATAATAGAGCACCTGTGCAATGCATTGGATGAGATCACCGTGTTTGCGCAGATGACTATAGACCGTGACCGCCTGCGTCATGAGCTGGCTTACACCTTAAGGCCAGGATGGATGTAGAATGAACGTTGAAGATAATCTCATCACCGATAAATCGTAACTGTACCAAAGACTCGAGTTTGAACACGCTCACATTGAAAGGGTTAAAAGATGTATAATGAACTGAGCTGCAGAATGAACTGCTTGAAGATAATCCCATCACCATATAGATACTTCCGTAATGGTATTTATCGGGTCCCTGCTCACATTGAAAGGGTTAAAAGATATAGTCCACAAGGTCCATTTTAGCAGACTCAGATATTATCAGATAACTCGTTGAAGAAATATGTATATAAAAGTTTACACAAGTACAAAATGAAAATGCACTAAAGTATATGCAAATGAGACATGCAATATTAATAAAGTCCGAGCTAGCATCGTGTGAAGATAAAGATTAGAAATCTTAACAGAGGAGAGTCATAGAGGAACTCTATCTTATCTTATCTTTTGGATAACTTCGGTTTCATACATAATAAAATCTAATGTGTTACATTAGCTTATCTTCAAGAAGATTAACAAGTAAGAGAATCCGTAATCTGTAGGTATCTATTACAGGTACCTATTTAGCTATTTACAATATAACTCTATATTTATTGTAACCCTAAAATCCGAACTACAAGCGACTTGCACCCATCTGTTTTTAATGGATAAAAAGTGTATTGATGGCCTAATTTTTGTAGTACGTCATTACTAATGTATGGCTGTTGTTATCTCAAATAAATAAATGATGAAATAAATGTTTCGATGAATGTTCTGAAATGAGAAAGAAGTGTTCTGAAAGAAGAGTACTTCTTATTATTCCGTTAAATTCTAGCAAATCCGCAGGCATAGTGCTAGTCTGGCCAGGAATTTTTATGCCGACCCCCTCGCTATACATTTTTCAATTTTTTTCATTATACTAAATTGGATTTGAAACACTTTTCATCCATGAAACAGAGGGTGCTTGTCGCTTACATTTCGGATCTTAGACCATCTACATATATCTATAAAAATTATAGGCATTAAAACGTTTCCCCTTAACAAAATCAAATAATATAAAATGAGTCATACGAAGTGTTCTTATTGACGACAGAATGTTACACAAGTGATATAAAGTATAATATCAACAACAATAAAAATTCCTAGGATGACTGTTCGCAATTGGCGCTGAGAACAGAAAATCCCGAATATTTTCACATTATAATAACATTAACTTTATGAGTATAAAATCTTATTATTAAATAATTATTGATTGATTACTACAATGATTAAGACGCTGTTATGTAATTATTTTCTAAAATAATTATACTAATGTAAAGAAGGTGTAGAAGTACATATTTGGCATAACATTGATACAATGGAAAATGTATAATAGATTACTTTTCGATGTATTAAATGTAGATAATATGTAATTCTTGACAAAAAATAACCGACCTCAAAATCAGGGATAACTCAAAAACTACTCTTCAGATCTCCCTCTTTAAGTGGGACCACATGACAACTACCAGCTTTTGATTAAAAAAAGAATCATCAAAATCGGTTCATCCAGTCGAAAGTTCCGAGGTGTAGCCTACGTTACTCTCCACCTTCCTCACTATCTCCACAAACAAAAACCATACCGTACAACAGCTTCGTTGCGACGTGAAAGACGGACAAACAAACACACTTTCACATTTATAATATTAATAAACAAATATAAAAAAATACAGTTGAATTGAATACCTCCTCCTTTTTTGAAGTCGGTTAAAAATAGGTCACTGTTATGGATACCCACAGCAATTATTTTAATATGATCACGGCGTTGAGGTACGCTTGTACCTAATAGGTACTAATAAAATAATACTTGTTATATTATAATTTTATCTGCGAATAATTCGCACAGTAGAGAATAAGTTTACGAGTTCAGTGATATCTTCTATTTTAACCTTATAACCCCGCCGTATTCATTATTTATTGTTATTTTACAATTCCATTTATTTTACATCGAAAGAATCTTTAGATATTAACATAGAACATGGCATTTACGATTTAGCATTTTGATTGTATCTTGTTTTATGTGAAATTCTAGATACTTAATATTATAATGGCTTCTTATCTTAAGCTATTTTCTATGGTAACATATCATTATTTTTAATAGTTTGGCTGATTCTTAATTGTCCACGGAAAATACCTAATCCTGACGTTCGATTTTTTTACAGGTACCATAGTGAACCATAGGTACCAAATTACTTTTATGGCATTTCAATATCTCTAATAGTTTGAATGATCCCATTTTTATTTCTGTGTTAACATAATTTGGACGACAAAAAACATTCAAATATATAATTACGTATACGATTATTTGCATCAGTTGTCAAGAGTAAAAAATATATTTAAGAAAGACGAAAAAATATTGCCTAGATTCTAAAAAATGTCACAATCAAGAAATAAAAATGTCATTAATAAACTGATTGTACCTTAGGTATAATGGTGTTCTTAAGTAGGGTACCCCTATTCTCTCTCATGAAAACGAATCGGTCATTTGCTTAGTAATAATATGTAAAGTAGCTTGATTGTTAGAAACATTCCATTAGATCATCACATTGATTGATACTAAAATCCAATATTAGGTATCCTAACTAACATTTTCACTTCACTTAACAACACTTGAGTAAACTCACTAATACGGAACTTTAAAAACACCACAAATATTATGTAACAACCACTTCTTGATAACAACCACAAATATTAAGCGACTGAAACTATTATAAGTTACAGTACTGTTACTTCCTGGTTGCGATCACAATAATAACTAGACCGGGAAGTCTTCCTCATCAGAATATATACTAAATTTCCCCCAATAAAACATGCGAAATAAGCATAAATACGATTCCCACGAACTTCAATGCACTCTCACCTTAAACTTGTTATTGTCTGCGAAATCATTGTCTTGCAAATTCTGCACCCCTTGTCTTGTAGGGGATCGTCTTCGAACTTATAGTTCTACAGTCATCCGCTAGATGGCGTTACTTTACCGAAATGTTCAAACGAAACGGTGTTAAAATATTATTGAAATAACAAATATCCTTGTAAAAATATTTTAATTATGAATATCAGTTAATCTGGTTTTATAATAATAATATCTATGAGTTTAAGTAAATAACTTACTGCAACAGTACCTTATACATACAATTAAGTAAAACGTACATGAGATAAATTAATTCCGTTGTCATTGATCATTTTGTTTCTTGTTTTTTCTTTTGTTTTTATTTGTCAAATTATTCATCACTAATAACATTAGTGAACTTGAACATAATAAGTATGACATTAGATATTTGCCGCGACCGTCCTGATATCCGATTATAATAATATCATAATTAATATTTCCGCAATAAGGCGGTTAGTTTGAACCTTGACGTTATAATGATGTTATTAATTTACATCTAACACTGATAATGAAATATTTCCGTAAATAACACATCGGGCACGTGATGTGGAATATCGTAGCAGTTACGTCAATTAGGTATTTCATTATTTCAGTACATACCTATAGGTAAATATCTTATGAGATTTCAAATAAAATTGCTGATATTTTTTATTATTATCTATTACTTGAAAATAGTAAAGCTTCCAGCGGTTGACAGTCTTTTTCCAAAATTAATTTTAATTTGACAATATTGTATTGTATCATAATTTGATGAAAACTCAAAAGTTCCTTCTTACCTTATTAGGTACTAGATGCATACCTAGTAAGTGATTTAAAAATAATTTAGTTTTGTCTTAGTAATTATAATGATTAAATTGAATAAATTATAATTAATTAAACAGAATACCTAGATCTTTCCAGATTTTATTTGAATTAAATAAATAAATCATAACCCTTAAAATAACATGTTAATAAGTTTCACAACATTATTTTAAAATCGAAAATCACAACGTTTAGCTAAAATATTGGTCTACCAAACTAAAAATTCCTACGAGGTGTATAAGACCCCTTACTAAAATTTCTCCTCAGCTTACGGTTATATCAGTATAGTACCATGTATTAATTAAATCGAACACTAGGAGAGATAAGTTCCTGGCGGTATCGCGATGGAATGCGACACTATCGACAGTTGCAGTGGCCGAGTGGCCATGCAGCCCATGTAGCCCGTGTTTAGCTCAACACGTAAACAGACCGTATCGCTAAACCGACACTTATGTAAACTTCGACTTTCCAAGATCACAGCACTGATAGCACTTTGCTGTTATTTATTAAACATATAGATATTACATCGTGTTAGAATCTTTATAACTACGAGTACTTATTAGGAGTTAGGACGCTTACTAGAACGCCGTGTTAACGGGCTACTCTGTTATTTAGTATTAAAATGGTCAATTTGGAATCCTGGTATCTAAGAGTTGCTCTAAGAGGGCTCTAAGACTTGTGCCTATTAGTGATCGCAGGAGTCAAATACAAATTATGCAAAAATTACCTAAGTAGCGAATTTCCGTCATAGTATGACAACATTCAATCCCACGTGAGACAATTATGAGTTTAATTATTTCAAGAGGAACTGATCTTAATTATCTCATTAATCAATGCATTTTTCTACGCACGATAACTTCTCAACAGTCTCACGTGTAACGGAGCGCAATTGATTACTATTTTCATACAATCGCCCATCACAAAGGTCACGCGTAATACCATTCAGTGCATTATTCAATATTAAAGAAACTATCCAATTGTACGCACAAAACATCGCACGCGACATCGTAGCAACGGAAAATGTGCCCTAATCGGCATGACTTAGAGCCTATTTAATATCGGAGAATCGTTTTATAGTAACCATTTAAGATTATTTGTAAAACATCGACGCCGAGGCGCAGGTTATCGGATAGTGGCATCTCGCGCGACGCACTAAGGGCTAAAATTACGTTTCGGCACCGAAGTGAGATTGTGTATCGAAAGCCAGGAAGCGCATTGTTAGGTCACGTTCTCACAACTCCCCTTTTCTTCGAGGGGGAATAAATAATTGCACTTTTTTCTGTCGCATATGGCCAAGGAAACGGAGGATTGTGCAAGATCGTTCCCACGGTTTGCCCCTTGGTTATAAAGGCCGATCGAGGTCAAGAAAAAATACGTGCTACCATAATGCGAGGGTTTCTTTTGTAAGGGCAGATGCACGGCGAATCTAGCGTTAAACGCGGAATAGTTGGACAAATGGATTGATTGCCGCGGCTTGGCTCTTGTTTTGGAATTATTTTGCTTTTTATTTGGAATAAAAACAGATTCAATTAAGTGTATCTTTTAAAATTTACAATTTCTGCTGGTTACAGCACTTACAGCTAAATTAATTAATTCAATGAAATGATTTAACCGTACAATAATAATTAATTATAATAATCAATTTAAACACATCCAAAAACTAGACATCGAATAAAATTACCTTACGATAACAGTTTTTGATAAATGTTTTACAAATAAAATAACAATATCAAAATAAAATAAAAAATCATAATAAAATAGCACAACGATAGGTATCTCAAGTGATTTGAATATATTGTCTTTAGATGTTCAACTTATTTATTGTTATTCGATAAATTGTTGTGGCCTTTATGATAAAATATTTTTCATGACTGTAGTTTCAAGGAAACGTTGTTTATGTGGGTAATAATCTCATTAAATATGTATATCATGTAACCCTTTCTTCCGCATACAGTTTTCCTATCCCATACATCCAACGAAGCAACGCTAAACAAATCAATTTAAATCAGTATTGTGTGATACCAACGTTAATGATATAGCAGTGTGCGCAGCCGTTAGAAATAAAAAGTGTCGATCCAAAAAAACAAGAATTGCACCTTTCCTAAGGCGTTCTTCACCTATTTAGAACTGGTCGCGTTCCCACGGTTGCTCGGTCGTCGGTCGCCGGTCGCTCGCGCCAGTTGCGTCTCGCCCTTTTTTTATTTGTATTATTTTCTTGCCATATTATTTTTATTTTCGAACTCGCGTAATAATTGTCTGGATGGTTTCGGTCATTTATCAAGCCGATGTGAACTTTTATTCCTTTTTCTACTTCACTTTACTGTTTTAGACTTTGCTATGATATTTTTTTAGATATGGGCTACATTATTGTTGTAGTATCTATTCTCCAGGCATTGTTTTCCTAACGTATTATGCAAGCGTCTTTTATTAAAACAACCTCCTCATTACGTGCCTAAGTTTGTATTTTAACGCGTACTTTGCCTATAAATAATCAAAAATAAAAGCGATCTATAGGGGCATGTGCAGATGAGAATGAAAACAATCTTCTCCAAGAAAAAACCGACTGCACATCAATGTAATAAAGCCCATATTTCATTGAGCATTCAAAATAGAAACTCATTGGAAATGCGTTCTTAACACGGCGGAATAGCATCGAAATTTGTAATGGTAGCGCTACACTATCGCTGACAGTTGAGAAAAGAAGAACGCACATTGCGTGTACGCTGTGATCCGTTCCCACGATCCACGCGACATATGGCGCGAGCGGGGCGCACTTACGCTCAACGGTGACGCGTGCACAAAAAACCCGGACTTAGCGGATCTATAGACATTGCTACATTGAATACAGATAAGCAACTGTATAATGGACGTCTTCGCTTTCTGGGGAGATAATGCTGCTTGTTACTTAGCTCAATTAAGATAAAATATAAAGAAAAATGTCCGACAAAACCAGCATTTTAACTCTTTATCTTGGTTAGACAAAAAATCAAAAACAATCTTAAGCTCTTGCGAGCGTTTCGAAAAAACTATTGATTTACTGATCTTTATAAGTAGTAACTTATTTTTATTGCGATAAGTATTTACAAAGAAATGTTACTGGTCTTAAGCATTCGATATTATAAAGCATTGCGATTTCTCTTTGATTCACCAGCAATATCTATTACAAAACGTGGTACAATAATATTAGGTACAATCATTTTACGATAAGAAGTGATGGCACAATACGCGAATTGACCGCGTCGGTGTTAGTGCGATTGTGAAGGAAATGTTGTGAACGCGTTGTAAAATAAATAAAAAGCAAAAAATTAAGGTCAAATCTTTCCAATTTGAATTTCGAGTAGTGTTTTATAGCAGGGGGCAGGTGGTACGAGTCGCGCGCAAGTGTCGCCGTTCCCACGGCCTACGAACACCGGGCGTCTGAACGCTCATACATTATCGTATGCGAGCAGCGAGCGTGTGATGATTGCCAATTATGAAATTGTTCAAAACTGTACCTTATAAACGTGTTTGTGTGGGGGTATTCGAAATTCAAATTGGAACGATTCGAATTTTTGTTTATTCGCTAATGCAAAGAGGTCCTTGTAAATCTATTGCAAATTGCAACCAATGATTGCAACTTTCAGTTTTTATCTCCCGACGAAAAAAGGGGTGTTATAAGTTTGACGTGTCTGTGTGTCTGTGTATCTGTGTGTATCTGTATGTCTGTCTGTGGCATCGTAGCTCCCAAACGGATGAACCGATTTTCAACTAATTTTTTTGTATGAAAGGTGACATAATCGAGATTGTTCTTCACTATGTTTAGTGTAAATAAAACTACCGGGGGTTTTTTAAATTTTAATTTGAGAATTTATCTGCTAAATACTGGCTTTTGGGTTCAACACATTATTGGCACACCAATGAGCACGGGTTTCTCCTCTCCTCTTGAGGAGACCTAGACTTTAGAGCATATTTTGGTGCTGAATACTAACAAAAAGTAAAATTTCTTTTATAAAAGAACTGATTAATACTTTTATTCATCAAGAGTCAATGTGTCGATTCATTGGTAAAATTTATGATATCTTTACTTTATGCAAGATACATCATCTGGATTTTAAACAGTATCTAAATAGAAAATACAAACATTTGATTAATAATGAAGCATAAAAATTCTCCATAGGAGTTTATACAAGTTTATGATCATAACGGTTACATGGCGCCAAAGATTTTTAATTTATTCGTGGCATTCAACGGTTCATGTCGATTTGAATCAATCACGTAAATGATAGAAAATGTGACCCTTTGACTGTCATTAAGACAGTCAAGTTGAATCATATACCTACCTAGGCCCTAATTTGGTAAAAAGTAAAAACTTTCCCTTAACCAAACCCCTTAAACTTTAATGTAATAGCGTTAGAGAGATATACCTATTTGTAGCACAGAATATTCAAAATAATAATGTAGAAAGAGTAGATTCTCAAACAAGTTTAGTCTCAGCACTCAGGCAAGAAATATGGACTTTAAACAGTTAACTAATTAAATTTCATGAAATCTAGGTTTTACAGACCATTATCTGAAATAGGACATAATATTATCCCGAAAAACGCAGGAAAAGCCGCGAGCGTAGTACCTACCTACTAGTAGGAAATAGTTTCGCCCCTTTTTCTGCTATGACTGTCAACCAATTTTCTTTATTTTATATATTAGTAATGCTTAGCTCGTAAAATAATATAAATATACCTAATAAATAACGCTTCACACTCATAGTCCCACACTAGGATTCCCTGTGTTGTGGCCGTCGTGGGCGTCATGGACAACACACAGAGACAAAGACATTCACACCCAGTCCGAGAACAGAAATTCAAACTCATCATTCAAATTTCCGCCTCGCTGGGAATCGAACCCAGGACCCTTGGTGCGGCGATCCGGCATGGTAACCATTGCGCCACACGGGTCGTCGTTTAATTATTTAATTATATTTTTATTATGTCGTTATTTAATTATAATGGTTTTGAATTGTTTTCAATTACTACAAGTAAATAGTACCTAATAGAAAAATATGTACCTAAGGAAAGTATCATAATGGAAAACATTTTCGGAACACAAACTCATACAATGTATTCCTTAAATTTTCATTGAATGATTATGGTTGAATTTTAACCACTAGACTAGTATTTCAAATACTGGTTAAACAAAACATAAGCCCTCTCGGCGAGCGACGCTCGACGCCGCGCGTTGGATGCGCGTGCGCAGCACGAGGCACTCACAAGCGTCACAAGCGTGGCTAAGTGTCCACACGCGACCTCGTAATAACTTACGCCACACCATATTGTTTGCTTTTTATCTAATACAATATACTGTGTTGTATTGAATATCTGTTGACTAGTAATTGAAACATTTGAAGTGCATTGGAATTTGTCGACAAATATAATTATACGTTCTACATAAGTAGGTAGGTACTATCATTTCTTCTGTGGTTCTACTAATACATACTTACTTGTGACAGGGGGTACGGGGGACAGAGCCCTTCGCTAAGGGGGGAAGGGAGGGCTCGGGGGGTGAAGCTCCCCCAATGAAAAATGCTATAGGAATCCAAAACAGAATGAGTTAGGCTACATTCGTATAATTTTTTTACGCGGAAATAGGGACCCCGCGAAGCGGGGTTCCGTTGACATTTTTGACGAAGTGTAGTTTTGTTGCATAATTGAATTGAAATTGAACATTGAGTTGCCATAATTTACTATTAGCTGATAATTTTAGTACGTTTTGATGAACATTCAATATATTTGATGATAATTTTCGATACCTTTTGATGACCAAAGAATATCGGACTAATTAATTATTATTAATTCATGTACCTAGGTATGGTATAAATGTAGATGCTAAAAAATAACTACCATGCTAGGTGTATTTACAGCAGCTTACATCGAAGTAATACCTAATTACCTACATCATATAGTGGCTAAGATGGTATTTTTTAGACGAGCATGACTGTAGCTGACTTAGAGTAATTCAGAGGAAGATGTAGATTTTTAGAGGAGAATAATGCTATTAAATAGACTACAGTTTAATTAGCACCCATGGTAAATAAATTAGACCTATTCATAACGCAATTAAGGCTCTATTCTTTCTCAATATAATTTATTTCCAATAAATAAAAAGATGGTTGATGCAACGCCATTAATAAAGATCTTCCCGCGGCCACTAATTATAATATCACACATAACGCAACACAAAAGTCGAAAACGTTACTCAACATAAGAAAGAGTAACTGTTTCCGCACTTTCGTCGTCTCAAGACTTGCTGCATTTTGCAATTGGAACTATTTGGAACGTGCTGTCTTGCTGGCGGCCTGTGCGGCCACTTTATTTCATTGGCACGAGTGTCCGGAATGGAATCACGCGCGGGCGAGGGGCCGGCGCGCGGGGGGCGTCTGGCTCGAGCGCGACCGTGGGAACGCTCTGCCTTTAACGTGTCGCACGTGCTCGAGACGCTACTACTACAGACGCAATAACGAAAGAGACCAAACATCCAACTAGAGAGCGAGCGAAAAGGACACTCGACAACGCAAGACGAAAGCAAAAAATAATACGACAATAAAATAACAAGAACCAACAATAATTTGTGAGCGTTCGAATTTCGAATCTTTTGGTCGCATGGACCGTGAAAGGGATTCAACGGATAGTTCTTTATTCGAAAGTAAGAATTAAATTGTAATGGAGATGTTGATTTATCGCCGAGGTGGTAACGGGCGAAACTCGTTGCTACCGTATTTTATTGCAGTTTGTCATTTTGCAATCGCGAGCGAGCCGAGGCCCAAGATTACATAGTAATAAATTGCCGCGGAGATTATTGATGCGTCTTAATGACACCTCTTCGAGGAATTTAAGACGCGTGCTTTTCGGTGCTTAAATACGGCTTACGGATGAGTTATCGCATCGTAAACAAGGAAGGGTATAAAAAATACCTCCTTAGTCGTGTTTGTTAGACATTACGTGAATCTCGGCTTGGGGTATCGTGTTTCCGAGGTCGGGTTACTGGCAAATGTGCACATTTGGCGGCCAGACTGACCTCGGTGGGACCAAATGTCGCAAAAAGTCAGCCATTGAGGGCAGATAGCAAGTGAGCCGTGAACCACCTACGTGGAAGACCGTGTGCTGTGATTCATTAATGTGGCTATCGTACTACCAGCCTGCGCCAGCCCGCCAGACAGATGGTGTAGCCGTTACTCCAGGGACCATAAACAATATCGACATGTTCTGTATTGTTATTAACATGTTTCTATATATCTATTATATATATTTATTTATGCATATAAAAGGCAAGATTGATTGACTGATGTATCAACGCACAGGCCAAACTTTTAGGAGCTTAGGGCTAGAAACTTAAAATTTCGCACACGTATTCCTCTTATGACGTAGGCATCTAACTAGTAGGCAGACTAAGGAAGGATTTTCAAAATTCAACCCCTAAGGGGATGAAATAGGGGATCAATATGATAAGCATAATTTCCGCGTGCGAAGCTGCGGGCAACAGCTAGTTATACATCATATTAAATTAAATTAAATTAAATTTTACTCTTAAAACCTGAAGTTCAACGGGTAGGTAGTAGGTACCTAATAGTAAAGTTGCGTTTGAGTTCAGAGTAAGAATTTCGTCTCGTAACTGAGGAGGATTAGGTAGAGCATATTCCACCACACTGCTCCAGTGCGGATCTATCTACATACATATATCTAATGATGATAGCCGGAACCGACGGCTTTACGTCTATAGATTAATAAATCATTTGTGTTTCTATCACAAAGCTTAGTTATTTAAATATTTTCAGTACCTTTAGATGTAGGAAAATACAATCTTACTTCTCATATATCATAAAAAGTTATGTCAAAAAAGCGTGCTTCAAAATTCACAACGCAGATCTTTCCAAAATCTTACATAATATTTAAAACCGCACGCACCTCGTAATATTATACCACCTCCATACATTTTCTCGCATGGTAATAATAAATTAAGTTTCCATATAAAAATGCAATAAACTGGTAATATTAATGAAAGCCACCCTCGTCGCAACGTCGTAACGTAAGAGGTGTTTTTGTAAAAATCTCTGAAACACGATCTCAACATCCGGTCCCAACCCGATTTAATAGACTGACCTACGTGGTGGACAATCTCTGCCAAACACCAACTTAATACCGTACCTTGCCTTTGTATAACCACTCTATGCTAACGAAATAAGGTTCAAATTATGACCAAATCTAATATCTGGGCAGAAACACTTGGACGACGGGATGAGCAATTTTTATTGTTAATTTAACTATGGAAGTACTCATTGGGTCGGACGAAACTAAATTGTGCACATCCGGGGTGTCTATTCATGTGGTGATATGTAGTGGTACTTCACAATGCGTTTAGTTTATAGTTCTATTGCTGAAGATGGACTGGCCATCGTTTGAATTTCTTTGTGTAAGGCATGCAACTATCTATTCTGTGGAGTAAAATATAGTGTTATTCGATACCTTAATTTCGCTTTTAGCAGTGTTAGTCATCTGATATCTGTTTCGAGCTATAATATAAATAAAATCGTAGAATAGAAACCCTACTTAATAATATTATGTAACTGATTAGAACTCTAGGTCCACTCCATTCTAGTCTTTTGGGATGGGTTGTTGATTTGGGTGAACCGTACCGAATACATTTTTTATGTAATTAGTCGACACTAACTTACCATGTACATCACTAACGCCAAAGCCATCACCGCGTTACTAGCAAAACAACTCAGGAGACCCATCCTACATGTAAAGAACATTTCACGGTCCATTTTAGTACCCGTTTATTTTAAATGAAGTAATCAACCCATCTCTACCACACCTCAACCGAAACCTAAAGTTTACCTTAAAACCTTTCACTGCATACTGCCTCAGGCCGCCGAACGAGAATTAAAAACGGTTCATTTGCATAATAAATTACAGACCATTATCAGATGTCGTGGTATCTCACCGAGTTTATTGTTATAACCTTGAAGCAGCCTTTCCTAAAAAGGAATTATTATCATCGCAACCGTGTAGACTATAAAGTTATAGCGAAAATATTCTGGCGCGTAACTGAGTAATGGCCCGCGGACGGCGTAGGCAACCAAAACAAAATATATTACAAACATGACACGAAATAAAAAGCAAACTGCTTGTAAAGTTCTTCGTAATAAACATATTTATATGCATTTCAGGTGTGTTGGAACAATATTGCAGCAATAAACGCGAATGCAAAAATAAGTTTTATTTATTACGTTCGCAACACGACATATTTGAAGTTCCACTTATATGAATTAATGTTCGCAAATAGACAACGACGGATCGATTATCACCTCCCGTGCTCGATGGAGCGCCATAAATTTCCTAGTCAACAAACAAATTATCGAATCACCGTAAAAGGTCAGTAAATTGATGTGCGTTTGCAATTCGACCCAAACTCCTCTTATAATAAATGCGGAGTTGTCTCGCCGGTTAATTTACTTAGTGCTTTCAATTAACTCAAAACATCGGGGACGACGGTGCAACGTCATTAATTCCATTTTCTAAAGTCAGTATTGCGTTTTTTTTCAGTGCTACGAAGCTACGCGCTACGATATAAGCATTACTTCCATCTCGCTCTGCCGCGCTATCGCCTGCCCGGTCCCGCGCGTGTACTGCACGCGAGTCGTGCCTCTCGCTCGCACTTCCTGCGCGCGCGCCTTCAGCTCGACGGCTTCGACTGTGGGAAAAGACGGCAGGTGTTATGCGGGATCGTGAACAACCACGCATTACCATTCACATTATTCAACAATAAATAATAATAATAAGAAGCCGTGGAGCGAGTGGCGAGCACGCGCAGCTAACACATACTAATGGGTGGCGCGCATGTGTGTGCGTGCGTCTTAAAACTTTTTTAGTGTGCGGGTCTTATGAGATACAGTGACTAGTGGACGTAAGTTTTATAATGCGCGTTTCGTGTGGGCGGCCCCGCGTCACGGATTTAACATGGGATTAAGTTTGGTTAATTGTTTTATAATACTTTTTGGGTCCGATAACTAAATGACTTTTAGTAGAGACCGACTACCACTAATGATGGGATAAGTGCTTTGAAATCTTGATGTATCTATGTGCATCGGTGGTTTTATTTTGGTCCAATTACAGAGATACAACAATTACTTAATAAAACTAATGTTTTTACAAAATAAAACTATAGTTTTTGAAATTCGAAAGTTACGTACAAACCTTTACTAGTCAAAGTTATATTACATCGGATGCATTAAGCAAGTCTCTTTACAAAAAATACGACATCAATAAACATCGGAAGACATTACATTTAATTCGTATACCCACATGGAAAGAATTACTTACGGGTTTACATATCTAAATTAACAGCTTTAGTAACGATGCGAGTGGCGCCTTTGGGAACCCGTTTACGACATGATAGTCAATGAATTGATGGCAATATCCGCTGTCGGACTGCCGCGATGCCGCACTTACTGCATTCATTCACAAGTTGCTTAATACGAGAATTAATGAGGGACCCAACGTATGACAAACCAGATAGCCATAGAAACGAGGGCGATGGCAACCATGAGTTTGTTGACTTTGTAGAAAGTTTTACCATAACATAAGATTACTTGGATAATGATTAGTGCATACGATTGGGATCTCGAAGGTTTAAAGTTGATTGAATATTTTTATTTTATTAGTACATTTAAAATGGCTTAGCTTTTAACCCATTAATGGTCCACTTCCGAGCACGAGTCTCTCCTTTTGAGGAGGCCTCGAGCATACCTACTCCACCATGCTGAATCCTGCCACGGTAATGATAATTATTTTCCGTAACCCAGCTATTCCGACGCCACTTTACAGATAATCGAGTACCTAATGCTAGCTTGACAAATTCCAAATGTTTTACCTACAGAGAAGAAAATAATTGTGTGTGCATGTTTTTCAATCGTGTACTTACCGAACTACGTTATTTCGTAACAGGTAGCTATCTTTCTAGCTAACTAGCATAAATAAAAATGTTGTTTCCTCGATTCCTTTCCAAGAACCAATCCATAAGTGGATTTTAGTCCGTAAGTCTTTCCGTGGTAAGTTTTTGTGTGTGTTTTCCTCACCTATTAAGGCTACGTTGTATAATACTAACTCGGAGAGGGGCGAAGTTCACAACACCCACTTGTGTTAGGAACACGCCATTTATGGCGGGATATAATTAACGCCGTTATATTTAAGGCATTTGGGAACCTTCCTTGTAGACCCGTTTGTTTTGATCTACAATTTAGATATATCGCTGCTTTGATCGGATAATGACACATTACCAGATGTGTCGATTTTAAGTTAAGGATACAGTTGAACGTAAAATGACTTCTATTATATTGTAACAAAAGATCAAATTTCTATACGCAAAACTGGTGACGTGGCGCAGTCAGTGGTCAGTGTGTGATTTTAATTAATATATTAAAAGCTATGAGTCTTTAAACTTTTTTGGTTTTTTAAACGGCTCTCCTGAAAAATCAAACTTTTTCTGTTGTGTCATTGTCCGATCAAAGCAGCGATATTTAGATTTAGGCAACAGTGTGCCCCAAAATAACAAAATATCCCATAATTTTTGTCAGCTGTGGCCGTAGATACTGATGAAAACCCCAACGTCGATTTTCCTTTTTACCCGACAGCCAGGAGGGTTTATGTTTTTCGCGCGTATCTTGTATGTAGGTATGTGTGTAATATTCTTTATTATCTCATATCTTCCAAACTTTAATTAAGATATCGTTAGGTTCGTCTCGATAACCCAAGTGTTCTTAGATTATCAAAATTTTTATAAGTATTTTAAAATTCGTACAAAACTCCAATTTCATAGGTAAAAATACCTATTAATAGCATTACATGATTTTAATGGATTTTAAATGTAGGTACTGAATAAAATTTCTATATGACCGAATGTGCGAAAAAAAAATTATCCTTGACGGAAAACAGATTAGGAAGTATAGTGGGTTTCCCTAGATTACACTCCGATAAATACGCCAATGTCAATTTTGAAAGCATTCCTACCAAACGATTAAGATGTAAGTTTTATTTACTGAAACATTGTATAAATTTTACTCTACCTTATTTAGCACTGCTATTAAGGAAAATATTGTTTTCTATTTCCTATCAGTATTTTCACGATTCTTCGAGAGCTTCGTGATTTTATAATTGAACCCAATAAATACATTTTCAATAAAACCTCTGGAATAATATTTGCTTACCGCATATTTATAGTGTACTCTAGAAGACGCAATAAATAATCCATTTCATATAAAAGAGTAATGTATAACATGGACCGCACGCAATTAAGTAGATATATTCGTAGCTTGAATATTTTATTCAACAGATGTAGACTGTAAACTAATTAATTGTACACTGCGGCCATTAATTAATTTAGTTAACAGTACATTGTAGATTAATCCTGTACATTATTGTATTAATCGAGACTTGTTCCTTTTATTTTACTCGGTATTTAAAGTTACATTAACGGAGGTATTTTTTATTTTTTAGAATGGCTATTTAGCCCACCTGGTGTTGAGTGGCGTGGCCAGCTAATAACTATTGCCACTTATTATAATATAGAAGACATATTAAGCTACCTGAAATAAACTTAGCGTAAAGTCGTTTCAAAACCTCACACATTACATGAAGCATCGCGCATTTGATAAGAATGCCTAATAACTTTCTATTTTTTTTTAAATGATTAAAGCCCCAAATGAGTCACTAACGGTTATTAAAATCGCTCCTTAGTACAGAATTTGTATGGTGATTCTAAGGAGCGATTTAAGTAACCGTTAGTGACTCTGAGTTGGGGCGGTAGAGTACGTAATCTCCATCCATGTTCAGCCCAAGGTAAGGTCTCCTATTCCCATGTGTTTTTACAATGGTACATCTGCCAGTTCTGCCACCCACTTCGACACCCTACCACTCTTCTTCCATTATTACACTTTCAATGTACCTAAGTATAGTAATGTTGTAAGTAATAGTAGGGTCTCTATAATTACCTAGAAACATCAGTGGACTGATTATCTTAAACGGTCCTAGCACATTCATTTTTCTATCTCAGCCAGAGGAAATGAGAAAAATAATTACCAATCCAAGTTGCTATATCGTAAGGAATAGCTCGCTGCGACCAGTGGAAGTTGTTTTACTTGCAAATTGTATGGCTGATGAGATTTAAATATAACATAACTTGTAAATAAACGCACTTTTATCGAGAAGATCGACAAATTATACCAACATATCGCTTAAATATCAATCTTCAATTAATTACTTGAGTATGCGAACGTGAGGTGAAATGACTTGCGAGTCAGGTTTTTATTCCCAGTATTTTTTTAAGAAATAAATGCAAGATGATCTGATGATAGAACACATCTAGAAATGTCGTTTTGCATTTCAATTAGGAAAAAAATTAAATAAGTACATCCGGTGTCTGAGTCTGAACATAATTTTAATTTTTAAATGCGTTTATAAAGCTTACTAAACAAGTTTTAATTTACTTAAAAAGTTTTATTATAATCATATGAACTTTGTTCTGTAGTAATAATTTGCTTAGACACGTAAAAACGCATTAAAAATCAATCCAACAACATTAGCTAATTAAATGCAACGACCACTATGTTATGCACGTATACAACTTTATCATTAATTACAACATGGTACTTATTACATATTATTATTACCATTTTAACATACCGGGAATTTAATGAAATAATTTATGATATCACTTAGAATCACATAGAATTAATAAACCATCTTATGTTATTAATAATAATCCACTGATTGAATGGAATAATTCTAAATGGATGTGTATAATTAAGCCACTTATTAATAAATTATTCAACATTAAGAACTGATTAAAATACTTGAAATTACTCGATCTGATGAAATATTAATGTGAGAAAAAAATCTGTCACCTACTTTGGTTTAATTTGATTATTCAAATACTGTTTCTTCATTATCGATGCAATATCAGATAAGAAAAGTATTCGTCACACTTTGATAAAGACTTATGTACATTACGTTACCTTTTTATATATTGAACGTGGCTATCCATAAATATATTAGTATATTATACGTAAGTAATGTAGATATATTCGATATTATAGTCAAAGCGCGATTTCATGTACCTAGACTACCTAGTCGAATTTTATTTTTAACTTATATCTTATTTACTAAATATCTATATAGTTAATTAGTTAGGTACCATATAGCAAATATACATATGTCTAATATTGTATTATATAGTTAGATTAAAATAAAGAAAAACTAATTACCAATTTAGGCAATATAATAGGTATAATCAAAAGAAAACTATTTTTAATGTCAGATAATGAACTCTTGTACTTCGACCAAGTAACAATAGGTACGCCGAACCTTCTTCCCAATACCGGCCATGAACCACAAATTAATTCGTGATAATACAAACCAAGGAGTTTGTATTTCAAACTAGTCGACTTTGCATTCTCTTCAAAATCAAATTTCACCTCAGTACTTACCGATTAAAAACAAATAAACATCTACATCAAAGCCTGAAAACACTTCACGACAACTTCGACTTGAAATTAGTATGCAAGCGCAAGTATAGAGTGTTCGCGTCTTATTAAAGTAATTACACGGTAGGTATATCGACAACACCGCGTAATCACCAGTCATAAGGTACAAGAATTTCCCAAGACAAGTACAAGTCTTACCTTTCACTGATCTCTGTATAGATATACTGGATGAGCTATGATGATTACATTATGGTGTCCTGAACGGCGTCATTTTGACGTTGACTTCGCTTTGTTTGTAGTAGTCGATAAACTTACCTTACTACCTTAAAAATAGCAAATATTTATTTCCTGGTAGATAGATTTGGACCACTGCATCAAAAGACCAGTATCATGGTGACGTGAACTGGCTATACTTAAAGTTCGAACGACCGATATTATATTTGACAAGAAATGTCCTCAAACGCCCCCAAATAAATGAACTGATGACCTGAAAAAGACAGAGGATATCCACTCCGATATAGAAGATTTATACCCAGTAGACGTCTAATCCCTCAACCATTCCGCACTGGAACAGCGTGGTGAAGTATGCTCTAGGCCTTCGCAAGGGCAGAGACCTGTGCTCAGTAGTGGGCCATTAATGGGTTGAATCCAACCAGAAGTCTAATAGCTTGATTGATCCTATCCAGTCCTTCACTGTTATAGAGATCAATGTTATCCAAAGCTTATAGCTCGGAAACCAGTAGTGTTGAGATAACATCTATAACTAAACACCGTTCTACACAAAATGCAGCTACTGTGTGCCCGCAGGCGGATCTGATAATCACACGTCTTAAGATTCTTAACTTCTGAGGAATCTTAAATGATACGGCTGGCCTTATCGTAATTAAAGCTTCGGACCGAGTGGGTACAGACGGAACAAGATTTTCATCTTTACTTATGTACATAGGAATGGTTGTGTTACTTAGATGATTATATTAGAATACTTGAATATAGGAAATACACTGAAATCCTTCATTGTAGAGCAAGAGAAAAGCTGGTGGCTTCTCTCTTTGTAACAATGGTAATTCCGTATTACGGAGATTTTTGGCAACAGGGAGCACTTATCATCAATATTTGAATTTTGAATTTTCTGTAATTATTAGATAATTAATTTATTCTCTCAGCGCATTTAATTCGATGGCTCAACGTCCTTAGGTGTTTTCCTTTTCCGCAAGATCCGTGAACGTCGACGTTCACTGGGAGTCATCATCTTATTTGACATAGATTTTTGTTTATTAGCAATGTTGTCTAAAGTTAATAAGCCTCCGACTGACTTCACTAAATAACCTTCCACTAACTATCTTACAATACGCTCCAACCTCTGTAATTACGAAAACAGACTCGTGCTCACAGAAGGCCGTTAATGGATTGACGTTGTTGTTATTTCGAACAGATCCTCTAGTCTCGATCGAAGCTAGTTCTGATTAATATCTGTGCTCGGACCCGGTTATCTGACGTATTTACGAGTCTGTATTAATTCACTGTAATCATTCGGACACGAAGCTACCGAGCGCCCGCGGCTTTACCAAACACCGATCTTTATATCTCTAATGAACGTTTGTTTTGTTTTCATTTAAACTCGTTTCACCTTACCTTCCACGATATGTGATTTGAGTTTAATATTAACGGATACCTGATTTATTTAAAAAATATTTCAACTTGCAATTATCATGAAACTTAGAGTCTGACGATTTATAAGATTAAAATTCTCCTGTTCCTTCATTTCTCATCATTCCTTTTCATGCAAACGCAATCGCTTGTCTTTGTCAGTTTTTTAAGTTCTTATTAATTTGTGTATTGTTCTTATCAATTTTGTATATTAAGTTGAGTAGAGAGTAGCTTTATTAAGTTCAGCTTTTTCTATGTTCTTAAATATAAATAATCTTTAGGTATTATTGTGAATTTGCCAGTGATGGCCACTTTAAGTGTTCTTTCCGTTCCTTTCAAAGCATTCTTTTGCTTTCTATCCCTTTCGACTAACGACAGCAGTAACTGTCCTTATTAAAAGAATTAAAAGGTATTAAAATTTTATTTTTATTTACAACGGTCATATAAATACCTATCTCAAGATCCAAATCTGCGTTTATTACTGCCTTTTATCATGTCACATAAACTGGATAACAACCATAACAAATGGACTATAGATATTTATAAATAACACTTAAACTCAAATTTTGCCGGTGAACGGTGACCACAAAAGGGGCTCAACTTAAGGTAATTATGTTTGTCACTGGCCATAAAATGACGGACACTTTGTAGTAACAAAGAAAATCTTAGATCTCGAGTTCTCAAAACATAAAATATGAAGAATGGTAATAAAATTTAGAAAAGAGACCATAAAATGACTTTTAAAATCGCAGATCATTTCCCTATTCATGATTATGGGTCTGTACCGTCTGTAGCGGTATACAATTCCTTTGAAATAATTTTATGGTTTTAAGCATAATATCTTAAAGCTTCGGTCATCAGCACGTGGACTTCCAATAGTTTAACTTCAAAAGGGGTTCGACTTATACTATTACCTGGAAAAAAACAGTTACGAAAAATAATATGGCTGCTTTGTATTCAAATTCACGGTGCAGCAATTACAGTATTGTAAGTTTATCGTATAATGTATTGTATTATTTAAAAGCAACATGAATCTGTTCAAAGCTGTAAGTCGGCTTACCATAGAGCCTTTAAAATTACAAATATTGGATATACACGCTTCTGTAAATTATAATAATTGATGCTATACGGATTCCTTATAAATCCAGTAGGCATGTATGAAATCTTTGAAAGGTGTTCTTCTTTCTTAGTTCAATTTGCACGATTTATGTGAATCTTTTTGTACTACCAAATCCTATTGTGATATAAACAAAGTCGTTTGAAACTGATAATAATAAAATATTGCCTAATCTTTAGTATTCCAGTAATATAATACCTATGCATAAATAAAGTTTGTCGTTATGATCGTTACGATAGTAGGAAGGTAAAGAATTTGATATATGTAGGTACCTACCTGTAACAAAAAATAGACAAAGATTATTCTCTTATCTGCCTGTCTATCGCTCCGAACTTTCTAATAGTTTCTGTTCTTAAACTATTTTCATAGTGATATGACATTTAATTTCCTTGACATGTAAAGGAAGGAAGTAACGTAAAGGAAGTAAATATTATCTATAACTGGTAGATAAAAATATGCGCCCATTGGTAACGTTACTACGTATTAAATTATTGAATAACTAACATGCAAAAAATATGATACAATATTTTTTGCATGTGTGTGGTCAAGCATTAACTTATTTTAAGTAAAAAAAAATATATATATATGTGTCGCGTTTCATGTATTTCGTATACCTTTCTTGTACCAACCAGAACGAAAACAAAAAAGGTAGGTACATATACTGGGACAATTGGTTATGTACTATCGAGTACAGCATCTACCTAATATGTCATTAACAGCCACTAATCTACAAGAGCCGTCATCCTGCCACTTGTCGGCTCCAGTGTACCGTCTGCACCGACACCTCACCGACGACACCGACTGTCTGTAATCCCTGAAGTGTTGCAAAAAATTGGCGCCACACCACTGCCAGCCACCCGCAACTAACTTTAGCCTAGGGTTGCCAGGCGGCTGGGAAATGCGGGATTGTCCCGGGATTTGCGTTTAGTAATTAGACGTTATTGTAGCGGATTCAGGTCACCTACTTCTTTGTACTGTGTAGTGAAATAGGGGAAAAGAAACTATAAAATAAAGAAAGGTTAGATGTTAAAAGGGTATAATAGAATTTACCTGGTGGTTACACGTAAGTATTAAAAAGAAAGGAATAAATTTAGAAAAACACAAAGTCACTGTTCTGAAGCACTGCTGAAGGAGGCCTTCCACTAAGGCTCTGGGCAGCTGCACGTGGAACCTCCGGCGTCCACTCCCGCCGGCGTCCACACCAAAGGAATAAAGAAGTGAGGTGCGGCCGTGTAAGAGAATACACCGGCCGGCACACTCAGCAGGTATATCAGGGTCGTGCGTTGGGTCGCACAACCCACGCACGCAGCGACTCGGCAACTCGCTCCCTCGGAGCGTCAACAGAGCGGTCAGTTGCGGGCGTGCAGCAGGCGCACAAGCCAACACACGCCGTAGCCCGGAAATAAGAATCAGATCAGGAAGCTCTGAAACAATTTTCCCATCAGATATTTTTCCTTTCAATAAAATGAAGTCCAGACACACGTCTCTCGCGTGTGAAAGATACCGGGCAACTCCCCTCTGTTCTACCGAGCTGCTCTGTGCTCGGCGAACCATTTTCAAAACGGTCTTCCAGATTCGAATTGTTCCTTATACCTCGTTTACATTCAGCTCATTTGAGCAGGAAAGTAGGTAGGGAAGTGGGCAGGACGAGTATGTGAACACGACACTTCTCATGCTCCTACCACTGCTACTCGCGCTGCCCGGCGCTCCCCAAAAGAGCGGTTTTTCAGCCAGTGTTGCCAATGCTACGGCAATTACCGTGTTCTACGGCTTTCAGGCCAAAAAATCACAAAATCTACGGGCTACGGCTGGAACCCTATTGCCGTAGCAAATTCTAAGGCTTTTCGCAAATTTTCACAAAGTCAATTTTATTTATTGTTTTGCAAACATTTAACGAATGTTAAACCCTTAAAACAGCGCCACCAGGCTTATATTGATGTTAATGTAGGCTAATGAAAAGTATTACTCGTTTTGTGGGCATCAAATTCACTGCCGATGACCTTTTTTTTAGTTCGAGCGCTGAACCGATGGTATTGGATGGATATTGGCGTAATTGGATTGCTACGGCCCACACTTGATCCTTTCCCATATAAACACGGCTTTTTTATCTAATGTACACGGCCTTCCAAAAATTTTCATTGGCAACACTACATTCAGCTCCGTCGCAGTAATATTTCGACGTCTGCCATTGCCGAAAGTCGAAAGCGATGTGAGTGGTAGGGCAGTATGTAAACACTACACTTCTCTCGATACTGCCACGGCAGTATCAAGGGGATTATTGCCGACAGCGCGAGGAGCAGCGGTAGGGGCTGAATGTAAACGAGGTGTTATACCTCGTTTACATTCAGCTCATTTGAGCAGGAAAGTAGGTAGGGAAGTGGGCAGAACGAGTATGTGAACACGATACTTCTCATGCTCCTACCACTGCTACTCGCGCTGCCCGGCGCTCCCCAAAAGAGCGGTTTTTCAGCCAGTGTTGCCAATGCTACGGCAATTACCGTGTTCTACGGCTTTCAGGCCAAAAAATCACAAAATCTACGGGCTACGGCTGGAACCCTATTGCCGTAGCAAATTCTACGGCTTTTCGCAAATTTTCACAAAGTCAATTTTATTTATTGTTTTGCAAACATTTAACGAATGTTAAACCCTTAAAACAGCGCCACCAGGCTTATATTGATGTTAATGTAGGCTAATGAAAAGTATTACTCGTTTTGTGGGCATCAAATTCATTGCCGATGACCTTTTTTTAGTTCGAGCGCTGAACCGATGGTATATATTGGCGTAATTGGATTGCTACGGCCCACACTTGATCCTTTCCCATATAAACACGGCTTTTTTATCTAATGGGCTCCATTGACGATGCGATCGATCGGTTCAAAAGTGCCACTCATAGCGGTAACATACACTACCGATCCGTCGATCCGATCGATCGCATCGTCAATGGCGCCCATAATGTACACGGCCTTCCAAAAATTTTCATTGGCAACACTGCATTCAGCTCCGTCGCAGTAATATTTCGACGTCTGCCATTGCCGAAAGTCGAAAGCGATGTGAGTGGTAGGGCAGTATGTAAACACTACACTTCTCTCGATCCTGCCACGGCAGTATCAAGGGGATTATTGCCGACAGCGCGAGGAGCAGCGATAGGGGCTGAATGTAAACGAGGTGTTATAATTTAAAAAATAACAGGAAAAGGTTACATAAGATATTTTAAAACATTTGGATATAATCTATATAAAATACTAACAAATTTACATTTAATCTATGGAAATTTAGAAGATATTACTAAGACACTAATGACAAACGTTGTCATAACAAAATTACAGAAAATGGACATATTACTAAACGTTCTAAGAAAATAATACAGAAATCATTATTAAACTAAAGAGAGAGCTATACAAGAATGTTACAAAAGATAATTTTAAAGTTACAAAAGACCGAAAAGAAAAAAAATTTAGTTGTAAATACATAAAATTTTGAACACATAACCAAAACTAATTCCTATAAACTTTTCAGCCAAACAAAACTATGAGGGAAAGGTAAAGAAACATATAAAGTATATAGAAATATTAGAAATAAACAAAGATAAAAATGAAGAAAGAAATGAAGTAAGATGAAGAGAAGGATGAATAGAAAACGGTATTTAAAGATTGAAATAGTAAATACTACAACTGTGTCTGGAGGTTAAGTTAAATAAATAAACGCTAATATATACAGCCGGGAATCGAACCCGGGACCCCTCGCTTCGCAGGCAGGGTCGCTACCAACTAGGCTACAGGGTCATATGTAAGTCTTAGATTTGAAAATAGCTTACATGGTTATTTTGTTTTATAAAATAAAATACATTGGCGATGTGTAACTAATATTTAATAATACTTATTTATTTTCATTTATCACTACGACTCTACTAAGGTACCCTAGTATTATCCCAGAATTGCTAAGCCTGTACCTGGCGACCCTATTCAACCACCCTTTGTTTACAAGTAACAAAAACCTGCACTTGCTTCTTGTACCTGTTTTATGAGCTGTCAATCTGTATTATCTGTATTTCTGGGAAAAATTATCTACGAACACGTGTCGCTTGCATTGTTTTTGTACCATTGTTCGAGTTTCTTCGGGGCTGGCGTTAGATACCGGCCAGATAACGCTTAATGGACAACAATAGCTCGGTTATTTTATGTAATGCCCTGTTAGGTATGACGTAATAGGTCGGTGAACCTTTGTTGGTATTTTATCGATTTATTGCAGATATGTTGCAGAGAGTCTACGCAAGGATTATTGCAATACACAGAAATATATAAATAATTAATAATGTTATAGAAGAAATACCTCGTGTTGTAGACTCATCATCACTCATAGATTAGTGACGCTATGTCGTTTTCATAAGTTATATGAATAAATTTTTTTTCGTTAAATAGACTAAAGTGAGAAGGGAGCTTCATAACCCTTCGAGAACTACGTATGTTTAAATACAAATTAACAACAAGCATTAACACCTAAATTCAATGCCAAATTACCACTGTTTGTAAATCTCTAGCAACTGGCAACGCAAGAAATAGTGAGCCAAAACAGCAATAAACTCTACATAATGTATTTACAACAAACTGTATAAACTGAAAACGTGCGACACACATTAGGCTGGTATTTCTTGAAAATGCATAAAAACACCGCGCACATGTAAATCATTAGTCAGGCGAGGCATTTCGGGCACAAATATTTGGCGAGCCTTGCAAATCGCGGCGCCACCGAAAGCCTTTGTGAAAGCCGACACCGCAACGCTTTTAACAGCAGCTAAAATAATAACGCTGGAATCGCCAAATGAACACAAATGACCGTGGGATTAGGTGGCGACTTGTAACGGGTTAGAAACCCGACAGCTGCAGTATTCGCATAACTCGTTAGAAAAACAACATGAAACTCATGGGAAAAACTTTTATCGGAGCTGCGGTTAAGTAGGCACTTACCTTCAATGCGTAGGAACGGTATAAGTGGCTCTACTTGATGCAGTGATAACTTACAATACTTACAGTGTGATTAGGTACAGGTCAGACGACGTAATGCGCCAAGACGGATTTTCTGTGAGGTCAGTTTGAATAGCCAAAAAATGCGTTGATGCGTATCTTCTAAGCATCATCAAGGGAACTTTTCTAAGTCAAAACTAATCAAAAAAGTAACCAGACGTTGTTCATATAAAGAATTGTAGTAAAAACATATTTATGTTATTGATTTTACCTTGTAATTTTATTTATAAATGTTTAAGTTTTAAAAGCAACATCGCGCCCGCATTCGACATTTCTGAAACAAATTTGTTCTAAGTTGTAGAGCTGCTATTTTTTCAGTTATCGTTTAATTTTAATAGTTGTACTTTTGCAGACGGATTGTCTGTTTCTTTTTACGTATTAACAAGGAGTAATTAACATTAAAGTCTTACGCCCCAACTCGGAGTCAATAACGGTTACTTAAATCACTCATTAGGAATTTAGAATTTGTATGGAGATTCTTTACTAAGGAGCGATTAAAGTAACCGTTAGTTCTCTGAGTTGGAGCGTTAGGTTTATTTTGAAGTTAAAACATAATATAAAAATACATAAAAAACAAAAAAATCGAAAACAAGTTCAAGGACTTATGATTGCATAATATTTTCTAAGATTATAGAACAAAATATTATAGAGTCGCGTGATATGACGTAGATTAAAAACAATAATAAAAACTTGTTTGTTATCCAATAATGATTTATCTTATCAAAATTTTATAATATCTTTCGATCATCGATTCCAACCATGATTATAAGAATATGTAACAAAAAGGGGTATTCTACGGTGTTGGTTATTCAATAATATTCCTTTTACTTTGCTCCATGATATTATATTTCCATTTCTCCTAACGTTCACATCAATAACAATCTCTACAACTCCGTGATCGCTATCCGAATCCTCCACCATGTCCCACACGTATTGTTCTCGATAGATTGACACATTCCTTATTCTAAATATTATTTAGTTTTCTTCATGACTTCTAGTATGACAGACCAAAGAGGTCGCTCGGCGTCACGGCTATCCTGACATGCGCTCGTCCTCGAGCGCTTCCGCTCCCATGTCTCCAGTGGACCCCTTTGTTCGCTGGGTGCTCGTCATGGACTCCACCGAACGCCTTTACTTCTGCTGTGGCTGCACACCGACACGGCCTCACGTGTCGTTACTCTGCAAGGCAAGGCTTAAATGCAAAAAAAACTAAATGTATAGAGTTTGTACTACCTAATGTTAAAAAAGTTAACAAATCTCTCAGACTGAATAATGAAATATTGCACATGGAGGAATCCACGGTCTTTTTAGGGGTGACCTTAGATAGTAAACTTCAGTGGGGCCCACATATAACAAATCTCGCGACTAAACTCGGTAGGGCTGCTTATGCTGTTAGGAAAATAAGGCAGTTTACTGACGTCGAAACTGCTAGGATGGTTTATTTTGCATATTTTCACAGTATTATGTCATATGCCATCTTGCTGTGGGGCAAAGCAGCCAGTATAGAACAAATTTTCATACTACAAAAAAGAGCTATTAGGGCTATTTATAAACTTAGATCTCGTGAAACTTTGCGTGACAAGTTCAAAGAAATAGGTATACTTACAGTAGCCTCACAATATATCTATAGTAACGTGGTTTTTATACGGAATAATATAAGCGCGTATAAACAAAATTTTGATATCACTAATCGCCAAACAAGAAAAATGCACCAGTTAGTAACGCCATCTTACCGTCTTTCTAAAGTGAAGCGATCTTTTATGGGCCGTGGTGTACAGTTCTATAATAAAATCCCAAAGTTAATACGTGATTTGCCAGTGGAATTATTTAAGAAACATGTAAAATCTCAACTTTTAGGCAAAGGCTACTATACTGTAGATGAGTACATAAATGACAAAGACGCATGGAAATGACCAGATCTGCAACCAGTTCCGTACAGGCTAGTGATACTTCTTTGTAAGAAATATACCAATGTATTTTATTTTTAAAAGATGTGCTGAGGAGTTTCTTTCGGCTTTTCTTCTCCTCCATGACAAAGCACCTTTCCGAAAAGCTGGTAAATTAAAAAAATGACGTGCATAAGTGTATCAATGATACCTACATGAATAAATGATTTTGAATTTGAATTTGAATTTGAAGGAAATATCTTACGGCAGTACTTGTTCGCTCGGCCGTTCCTGACCTCGACGGGGCAATACTTTACAACTTTATGATGTTATTACCTTGAGCCATGTACCATAGTCGTTTCATTTCATTTTCGACGTAACAACAACAACAAATCTTGAGTAAGTCTCTTAAACCACGGGAGTGCACCGCTACTAAGAAGCCTGATTACACTCCCCTTCTATTCTCATTCGACGTCATTTCACCACAACAAGTTTCTTACTCAAGTTCTCATCTCCAATCCAATTCAACACAAATCACATCTTATCACAGTTAATATCCGCTTCGACTGGTACATGACTTACAGGCATTCATGAAAACCTCAAACAGATTATATGGACCTTTAAATCTCTTTTTCATTTGGAAACTCAATTCAACAATTTGCAAAAGCTCACTATTATTTATATCACGCAAGACAGTAATGACAGCTCTCAAACGTTTCTTTATCATTTAACAAATTCACAAAATCACCTTTCTAAATACGCCTGAAGATGGTTGTACACCGAATACATCAGCACGTCGCTCTCTCCCGGCCGCGTTCATGCTGCCGTCACCTGGACTGCCACCCCTTGAATGCTGGTTCGCTTGTTTTGTGATGGCACGTCGTCATATCGTTTTCCACAACTGAAAAACACAAGGAAAGTTATTTTCACATGCCTACGATGTCACAATTTACATTTCAAACTACACTAGGGCTACTTATCTTCGATCCGTACTCCTTCGGCCATCGTGACCTTCAAACACGACCTCGTGTTGTGTAGGTTCTCAAACCCAGACGTGAACAGTGTGCATCTCAAGTCTGCACATCTTACTCCGCAATGGTTTTTCATTTTCCCTTTTATTCCTTCATCTGAGGCATTTTCCACGTTGATCATATTATAAACTTCCATGATTCTCGCTTCATCGCGCTTTGGATTGTTTCATTTCTCATTGCAAAATTTTCTTCAAATGTCATCCGAGCTAGTGTCATTCCTCATTTATTTTCCGACTTTTCCGATATATTGGGCGCATCAGTTCTTCCAACACTTCTGATGTAACAAAAGGGGTAATCTACGGTGTTGGTTATTCAATAATATTCCTTTTACTTTGCTCCATGATATTATATTTCCATTTCTCCTAACGTTCACATCAATAACAATCTCTACAACTCCGTGATCGCTATCCGAATCCTCCACCATGTCCCACACGTATTGTTCTCGATAGATTGACACATTCCTTATTCTAAATATTATTTAGTTTTCTTCATGACTTCTAGTATGACAGACCAAAGAGGTCGCTCGGCGTCAAATACATTTTTGTAAAGTGCAGAGAGTTTTAAATAACGTTAGTACCTAACATGTTGTTATCCAAGAAAGTAAAATATATAAGATTTTTGAGTCGTATGGTCAATATAATAATTCTTGACATAAAATAACCGACTTCAAAATTAGGGATAACTCAAAAACTACCCGACAGATCTCGCTCTTTAAGTGAGACCACGTCATGACTAGCACCGGCTTTTGATTAAAAATTAAAAAAGAATTATCAAAATCGGTTCACCCAGTCGAAAGTTCTGAGGTAATAAACATAAAAAAGTACAGTTGAATTGAATACCTCCTCCTTTTTTGAAGTCGGTTAAAAAATAAAACCGGGCAAGTGCGTGAAAGGCCACGCGCACGCGCAGTTAGGGTTCCGAAGTAGTAAGTTTATCGACTATAATACTCATTAATTACTTAAGCTAACATACCCGTGATAGTTTTCCTTTTATATTTTTTGAGAATTTTTTCACTTGTCAAAAAATAGAGTAATAAAAATAGAGTACATAATATCATAATTCATATTATGAAAATGTTATGTCAAATCAAAGATCTTATGACCTGTCTTGGAAGTCTAAAAGTATACTGAAGAAGAAACCTATTTTGATCTGTGACACAATGTAAAAAAGTCACGGAAATATTATAACGATTTAAAAATATCATCACGTGTCTACGTATTTTCACTTGCGTCAAAATCTAAAAGGTTTAATCAAGTGACTCATACAAACTTTCATGAGGACGCAAATCTGGCGGCGTAGTAGCCTCAGCCACAAAACAATATTAAACTAATCGTGTATCACCGGTAATGCGTGACGTCAGGTCCTGCGTCACGTATCGATTGGCGAGGTCGACGCATATGACTCACGTCATTAAGCTATATTATTATTTTTACTTCTATTAAAATGTGAATAGTTATTTACCTGTTGCATGCGGATGTATCAAACCGGATCAAAACAAGCCGGATTCCTGTCCTATTATATACGAGTATACCCTAACCCCTTTGTAGGGTTCAGGATTCCTAAATATTATTATGCCTAATATTTAGGCAGGTAGCTAATTTTTCTCGAAATGTTTTTAAAATCTCGAATTTCCCTGTTACACGAAGTCTGGTGCAATTTTGTTGTTGATTGCTGTTATATGTGTAAGTATTTATCATATTTTTTCTTTATATCTACATCTTCCTAATGGACGAGAACCGGGTATCATGGATTCACAGATCGCACTACTCTCGTCAAGTTTACACAACTTACAGGATTATGTTCTAAAGCCTAAGCTGAGAGTTCCAAGTATTTCTAAGATTGCTTAAAAATTTTAAATTTGCGAAAATTCCACACTAGCAATGTTTGGTATTTCCGTAGTTTGCAACGTAAATGTATGCCGGTTGCGGTTAGGCTGTAGACAACAGTAGGTAGCAGTAGGCACGGCGCACGGCGCACGACGCACGGCGTGCGCGGTGCGCGCATAGTTGCCGCGGCCGCGCACGCGTTGAGGTCGCGCGTGACTCATGCGCGTGCTATGACAATACTCGCAGCACGATCCGGGATACGACTGTCGTGCGAATGTTACGTAATACGATCATGATCTGATGTCATTGATAGTGATACGTGTTGAGAAGGCTTTAGAACCTACTGTGTTAACTTGATGGTCATCCCATTTTATTTTGATTTAACATTACTTGTATGATATTGGATCACATTAGCAATTGAGTAGGTAGGCGGGCTAGGGCAAATGTTTAATTGAAACCTGATTATTACCTGCCTGTCTGTCTAATAAATATAACTAAGTATTAATTTTATTACTCAAATTAGATAATATTTTAATTGTTGGGTTAAGGTGGGCTGTAGCACAAGGTTCCCCTTTTAGAATCCTGTTTGCCTCTGTTGTACCTAGCTTTACCGCCTTTACCTTACGTCTTTAGAGTTCTAGCGTGGTAGAGTTCTTTACGTGCTTGTCTAACTATCACCGTAACGTGTCACACGTCTGATCTCCATTGGGATAAATAAACAATTACCTACCTTGTGTCTTGGGTTTCTCTTACCACCCATCCGACCTCATAATCAAATTAGATTTCCTCTTCAACATAAGCAGGTACCTAAGAGATACTTCTTGATTATGTCTGACAGATCGACAAAATTTAAATTGGAAGGAAAAACAAAACTCACATAACAGGAAAATCGCAACACGACAAAAGGGATGGGTCCTCAGGATGGGTCCCTAAACCGTCCCATGCACACTAAAGAGTGTGGTGACAACTAATCGCGTCAGAGTCGCGTGGCGTGGCGCTGGCGGCACACGCGCTGACACCAGCCGACAATCACGTACACAGTAGGTAGTTACTAGTTAGGCAGTTAGGTTCCAGATCCGCTGACACATTCTGACACTCTGTCTTACACTTTAGCTGAATAGGTACGTGACTGAACTCGCCGCTGTTTCGAGAAACAGCTCATTTGCGGTGTCGCTCGCGTGATCTGACGTTCCCAGCGCGATAAAATTTTAGCACGAATTATCCTCAAAAGTAAGTATGAAAAACCAAAGTCACCAATCCTACGTCTACGTGCGTTCATTAAACTACGCCGTAGACGCGATTATTCACATCAAGTCCTAACCAAATGTTTGACGCATAACATAGTTTGATTGCTTGTGATAAGGATTGTTTATGCGCAAGTAGGTATTTTGTTATATTTAGTTCTATACCTACGATGAGAATATAACTATTTATAATAATGAATTATGTTTGAGCACCAATTACAGATATCCTTACTATAAAGCCGCTTAAAGCTATTAATAATAATAAACATTAATAGGGCTAGGCTGCTTCCTTCTTGGATCTTGGCAAGGCAACGGTGATGCCTTTAGTGATGAGAAAGTAACGATGACGACCACTTGCTATCAGTGGCTTGTTTGCAGTGATCATTAGTTAGATATTTACTAAACTGTGTTTCATTAGGTCATTCTCTAATTAACCGTATTCCAATAGTTCGCGAGCCTTCGGAATCCAATGACTTCCTGCTAAGTGCGTCCAGGTCGTTAGTTCAATAGCAATTAATTATCGCAGATGTGTATCGAAATGATAAGTTCCTAGTTATTGCCCTAGAAACTGATGGTTGAGTAAACATTGGCTACACGTGTCGTCGGGGCACTCGAGGCCTACTGAGAGGCCATCAAGCTACATTGTGCGGTAGTGGCAGAAACAAGCTCATTAAAACATAAATGATCAATCGTTCATCATAATAAAATCTTCCATTATTAATCTGTTATTTGGCTTGCCAATGTTTATTTGACAAAACCATTCGACTCGGTTTGAAACAAATCATTCTTACTTACCGCTATTACATCAATTCCTTGCTATGGTTGAAAATAGATCTAAAAAACTTTAATCAAGACTAAACTTTAATGTTAATAATAATATGGTACCCATGAAATAAAATATCATTTGGCAATGATGCTAAAGTTACCAGTCTGAACGACAATATGCTAATCCATGTCGTTAATACGCGAAAATTTGTCTTAACCAACTATGCGTCCAATTACGGATGTATTTAATAATAAAATAAGAACATACGCATTTATAATAATAACAAATTAATAGCCGGAGTATGTACACTGTCGGAAGAGATAACAACCTAAGTGCGGCAAGTGCGTCCTTGCCAGCCACGTGACGGAGTCCGCAACAAAGTAGCAAATGACAACCGCGACAAACAGGTCCGTAATATAAAATCGTATCTGATATCTAAGAAAAACAAATGGCCCCACACACGACGCGACTGCACAGTTAGAGATACGATCTACTCTTCTGCTGGATTTGTTATCTAGACAGCGAAATTCTCACGATCACAGACTAGATATTGGCTTTGTCCTGTCTGACCCTTTGTTTACCGCTGGAATCAAATTCGTATTTGAAAACAGCGATCAATAAACATTAAGCAAGTCTTAGAATTCTTAGATGATCTTTATTATTAAGTTTCAATCGAAAATATTACCTAATACGTGATTCGGGTATAGATCTAACAGCTTACAAGTAGATACGCTTTTAAATTTTAAATATTTGACACTCAAGCACGATATTCTCCTCAGAAGCAAACCTTCCCAATTTTTAAAGATCCACAAGTCAACTTATACGAGCACGTCTTCGACATTTTTTTGTATCGTAAATAATTTTTATATTAAGGAATATAGCCTTTAGTACAAATCAATTAATTTCACCTATTTTCGTGACAAAAAATGTATTGCAGGAGAAACGTAACAATGGTAACTAATATGTTATAACAACAGCGCACTTACAATCATTTTAAAGTAAACGAAACCAGATGGCTCCTTGGCCTTAAATCAAACAAACACTCCTCACGAGGCAGCCATGTGATAACACTATCACACTGAATTGAAACGTGAAGACAGTATCTTTATCAGATTGACTGTAGATACAACACTATACGTCAAACATTCTAATTATAAGTAGGAAAATTCCTATAATTACGTTCGAGTATACAGTTCTGTGAATAGAACATGACACGAGTCGTTAACCCGAATCCGATATTGATACGGCGATGTCGCAAATCGACTTTAAATTAAACAGACGATTATCTTAACGAAGGGCAGGAAAATTTAGCGAAACTTTTATGCCTTAATTGTAAATTTTCCCAGAGATAAGTGGAAATGTTTTTTGTTTGTCACAACGTTGGGATTATGGAAAAATTTTGTTGTTTGCGGCATATAGCGGAACTTGCAGGGTTACAGTTTGACTTAGCATGAAACACGTAAGCATGAAACACAACTGTATTTAATTAAGCCTATCCATTATGTCATAGTGGAGTCGTAGTGTAGACCTTTAAAAATTCCGTGGACCTATATCTGAAACAAAATATTATGTTGCCTTTGCATTTACGGAAATTTCAATGTATGTACCTACTTAGAATAGTATAGTCTAAAACCTTTCTTCAGTTTAGTATGGACGTCGTCCAAATTAAACTGTGTGGTGCAAAATCTGCCGCCATATAATCGTATTCACAAAGCATTCATACTCAAAACATTCAATACAATAGTATTCAATCATTACCAGTATTTACACAAATATACTCCAAATATAGCATAAGTCTAGATAATTCGAACATTTTCGAAGTTCGCTCTCCGCTACTCAAAGGTCGTGTCGGCTGACCTCAAACCAATTATGTAGTATAACAATATAAACGCGTGCCGCACGCCCGGTTATCGTATGACGTAATTAACTAAATTATTTTCCATTGCGATAAGCTCTAGTGTAACGGAATATTTGGGAGGTGAGACTTGAATACAGGTAAGTCCGTACGGCCTTAACAACAGTTTTCGTAAATTCGGCAAATCGTTTAATGCTTAGAATAATAATAAACGTTTAATGTTACCAACAAGTAACTACATATAACTTGTCTTCTTGTTAATTTATTTTCTGTTAATCTAAATAGGTAGGTATACTATTTTAGTATGTAGTATAAAGTAAAATAACAAAGCTAGTAAACAGGTAGGTAGTTACCACTACGCAAGAACTTGTTAGTTGACGTAGTAAGTCGTCATAGGTGCTTTATTTCCGTACCTGTAACATACGGAGTGAGTCACCTATACTAATACTTTCACGGAACTAGATAATTGGTCGGCCACTCAAGGAGTGAGGGAATTCCGTGATGCCTTCCCGTGTAGCCAACGATCTATGATAATGATCAGATCAGAGTTGGTTCTGTATTCTGAGAGATCAAACATAAATCCTGGTCACACTTAATTTTTATTGATTATGTTTCGGAAAACAGATCTTAAACCACAGAATAGAAATTGAAAAAGTAAAAAATAGACTTTAGACTTTGACGGACATAAATAATAAATTCTGATTTAGGAGTTAATTTTTGTAATAAAATAAAAAGAAAACCTAGTGCAGGCAGGCATCTACCAGTACAGAGTTAGTGATTTTTTCAACCCAAGACTTCATTACCACTTACCATCAGGTGGGATTGTAGATAAGCATAGACTTAACTATATTAAAAAATGTATAAAATAGATGCAAAAGATACAATTAATAAGGTATATTCTCATAATGTTAAATTATATATGAGATTCAGGAAAACGTACAAAAATTTGCCCATGCTATCCATTCTACATCCTAAACTGCTGAACCTACTATAACTTTACTAAATCCTCCTAGGTTTAGTTAAATTATACGTGATACCCTATTTTTCTCTACAGAAAATATCATATTCTCTCCGTGAGTCGGGGTGTTGTAACCGCAACCTTTGGAGGCTGAGGCTCAAGAATAGTAATTAAAGTGTCAAAGATAATCTTACTTTGTATCATGTAAAAACACCTTGAGCATGCACGTAAAATACTTACATTTTAAGTAAACTACGAACTAAAAATATTCTTCAGAAAAAGGTGTTTTTAAAAAAATACTTTTAATGCAACATTGTCATCGATAATTTTGTTTTTATTTAAACGGCCTCAAATTAATTAATATCTAATACCCTATGATTTGGTGAAGATCATTGTCTATTATTTATAAAAAATCATAAGTCAAAAATGTTAAAGTAAAGAAATTTATTATTCGAGTATAACAATGACTAGGTATAAGTAGAAAAAGGTGTGGCATTGCAAATATTTTTCTAACTTCCCTTCCTCTCTTAATAAATAAAGAAATCCTGAAGGATAAGAAGCGATAAGAGATTTCCAAGAATTACATTATATTTGTAGCAAATATTTATTAACCTTTGTAGGTTATCAGTAGTTTAAAATCACATATGTACCTAGATATAAATAAGTGCTTAATATAAAAGCGGATTATTATCCTAAGCTTATTTATCAAATTTAATAATGTATCTTGAAAAAATATATGTACCTATATATTATCTGCAAAGAGTAAATAATAACAGGTTATATTATTATGATACTCACGTGTTAATAGCTATCATTGCAAATTGCGTACCAGGCTAATGATAATGACGCGGCCGACTGGTACATCATTACTTATCGCGTGAACTTGTGGACAATCAGTATTTTCAGAATGATGACATTCTTTACAATTATTGCGGTTACTTGGAAACAGTATACCTAAATAATTGAGTCACTAAAATATCAGTTATTATGAAATACTTACGCACTCCATTTCGTGACGTCGAATTCGAGGTTATTCTATTACCGCCGGATTATTTATCGAGGTATATTTTTTGTAATCCATAAATGTGCTTATTATGTCATAACAGTGGAAATACCTACGTTGAATTAAGATAACGGTAATTGATAACGATAATTATCTAAGGATGCCCCTAAAACGTGTAAGTTCACCGGTTGTGTCATCGGTGTTTCTGTCTTTTTGGTGAAAGTAGGTGTTGTGGTGATAATAGGAGTCGTCAGTGGACATTTCTCATCGAGCGTGGGCTGCGTGGGCGACCGCCCACCGCTACGCTTAAATAATGCTGACTGCTACCGGCGCCGCACACACAACCAAACCCAAACTCGAAACAGACTCATAAACATTATACTCGTAAGTCATCAAAATCCCAAATTCATTTATTTTGATGAATAATGGATTACAGAATGAATTTTTGGACAATGAAGCAATAAACAAAAGGTGGTTATCTTTCTGAAATTCATAATTAATGATGATTACGTCATCAGTATTCTGACACCAAAATCTTGCGGAAAGGTGGTTATCGAAACTTAAGTTCTTATTAAATTATAACTTGCTGGCCACTATTACCATCCACCCGTAAATTACATTCTACATTCAGTGATTAATTAAGTCCATGTTCATACAACACCTAATTCCATTCTTATTTCGCCGCAGCGCCGTATCATACCCTCAAAAGAACCTCCTCCATTGACTGTAGTTCTGCTTGTCAATAATTATTACGCACGTAATCCGTGATTGATGAACGTCAACAGTAGCCGGCCGTAATTGACGCGGCCATTGTGAGGCGCCGCTACTTGATCGATCGCCTCTCGCACAACACTATTACGACATTCGATACTAAATCGCCACTCTTAATTAGATGAAGGCTTAATTAGAAACTCACATTGCGCAATAGAAGCGGCACGACGCGACGCTTCAATTGTTAAAGCTTGACCACCACAATTAGACAAATTGGCGCATGGCGCGGCTTTGATCTACGATAGGATTCTTTAGGATGCCACCATGGCACCAGTAATGAAAAGTTAAAAACCGGGCAAGTGCGTGTCAGGCCACGCGCAATGTAGAGTTCCGAAGTAGTGAGTTTATGGACTATTACTCATTAACTAGCTAACATACCTATTTGATGTATTCCAAAAATGGTCTTAGAAGACCTGTAATATTTTTGAAAGACCTTTATAACGATTCCCCACACTATAGGATACCCTGAAAAAATGTTTTTCAATATTTTATTCTACAATTCTGGAGTTTTAATAAATAATCTATGAATATCCATGACAAATTACAGTTTTCTAGCAATAAGGGTCTAGGCGCTTTGCTTCGGACAGACGGACGGACAGACGGACATACGGACGGACAGACATGACGAAACTATAAGACTTCCGATTTTGATTCAGAACCCTAAAAACGAAACGAGATGTAAAAATGACCTATTAGGCTATTACACTCGACACACTCAGACGATAGAAGCACTCAGGCCTACTTATAATATCCATGGGCGATCTCTAACAGCTAGATACGTACATTATCTAGTTGTACTAGCGCTAGATGAGTATTAGCAAGCGATGTCCTTCCGCGAGCTGCGAGCGCGACACCAACAATTACAGAGTGTGGTGCTAAGTGTGGCAGTGTGCTGTGCGCGGTGCGGTGTGCGCTGCGCCCGCGCCTGCGATTGTTTACGGCGCGCACGCGCGGCGCGGCGCGTGTCCCCCCGCGCCCCGGCGGCAGCTGCTCCGCACAGGTGGCGCGTGTGGGAACTCGACGGCTCCGTGCGTTCCCACGATCGCGCGCCCTCCGCTCCCTATATAAACCCCCGCCCGACCAATCCGCCGCATTCCGCGTTCAACGCTCAGCGCTAACGCACGCTCACCTCTCACACAAACACAAATGTCCAACATGTCTTACGAGATCGCGTATTCGCTCGCAGACGACGGCCCGCAGCCCGTTTCGCGAACGTATCAGTACCGCAAAGTGATGAAGCCGATGCTCGAGCGCAAGAGGCGCGCTCGCATCAACCGTTGCCTCGACGAGTTGAAGGAGCTGATGGTCAGCGCACTCCAGTCGGAGGGCGAGAACGTCGCCAAGTTGGAGAAGGCCGACATCCTGGAGCTGACCGTCCGCCACCTGCACAAGCTCCGCCGCCAGCGCCGGTTGTCGCTGAACCCCACAGTGGACGCCGACCGCTTCAGGGCCGGATTCACCCACGCCGCCAACGAAGTGTCCCGCTGCCTGGCGTCCATCCCCGGAGTGGACGTGAGGCTGGGCACGCAGCTGATGACCCATCTCGGCCACCGGCTGAACGACATGCAGCGCGCGGCCGGCACAGACACGCCCCCGGCGAGTCCCCCGAGCCCCGCTCTGTCCACCGTCTCCTCGTCCTCCGGATACGTGACACCCTCGCCGCCGGCCTCGCCCGTGCCCATGCAGACCGCGGTGCCCCTGGACTGCAGCACGGGCAGCTACCCCAAGGGCCCGGCGGTGTGGCGCCCCTGGTAGGGCGGTGACCGGTGTCCGGTCCTGCTGCCAGGTCGCGCGGACCCGGCTCCGCGGTCACATCTGTTCCAGCACCGCTCGGAGCCGCTCGCTCCCCAAGTGTCCGCCCCGATCCTACATATTAGTGTTATTTGATTATTTGTGTAAACATGAAAGAACTTTAGATCTCACAGTTATCTAGTGTAGGTTTAAAACATCTAGTTCGTAAGGTCAACGTGAAAGCTTTAATCAAAGTAGATTAAGTATATTGTGATATTAAAGAGTAATATTATTGTAAAAAAAGAGTTGTATCGAGCCTTGCCGACTTAGAGTGGGTTCGGATTGTTATTTTTATTATCGTTGAAAAGATTTCACAACATGTGAACAATTACAAGAGAGTAAGTTAATAAAAAAATATTCTTATATATTTCTGAATTTTATTCCCAAATACCCAACTATTCTAATAAGTTATTTTATAAAATTATCACTTACTTAATTTCCAAGAGGAAGTGACATTTTGAAATATTAAAAACTTAATAACATTGAAATTGTAAACATTACATAAATACGTAAATATTATAATCAGCTTGACAGTACAGAATCAGTTAAATAATTTATACACATAAATTAATACAGTCAGTTCTATATTAGGAGTACAAAAACAATACTTACACGCATGCTACAGACAGATCACGTACGTCCGCAAATAATACCCTAGACTCTGTAGAGGTGCGATAAATATTGAAAGGGGTTAAGGGCATGACCTCTAACCCCACGCGTGCTCAGTAACTTTCCTGTTTACGATCCACGAATGAGAGGGAATGCACTAATGTACGAGTAATAAATCACGTAACCCATTCAAAGCTGCTCAATCGGAATCAATTTGTAATCGTGATTGTGCGGAATCGGATCTCTATCAGTCAGATTCTCGATGACAGCATTTTTTTATCGAATTAGCTATCCCACTTTATGAAACATATCCTACTAAGGCATTTTGAAGTTAAATTTTTGATGACAGAAAAAACATTACATATTAGTTTTCCCACTTTGTAAAAAATATAAATAGGTACTACTTAATAAGGCATTTTGAATATTGTGACAAAATTAAATTTTAGATCTATTTGATACAATTCACCATCATAAAACCACAATAATGAAATTTGATATTTTTATTTACTCGTGTGGTAATACGAGTCGTAATTGAGTAAGTTTTTAAATATTCGCATGTAAGCAGTATATAATGCTATTCTCCAACGTAGTGAATTGTAAAATGACATCATAATAATTATGAAGTATTGTAGCGAATCTCTACCTTTTCAGAAATCTTTGAACTCTACCTTTTGAGAAAGATTCATAAATAGACTAATTTAGTTACACATATTTTATCGTCTAACTTTATTTGTAAATGAAATTACACTCAAAGCTTAAAGACAGACAGACAGGCAATGGACTGCGTGATTAGGTCATCTGAAAAATAACTTCATTTCATTTAGCACTTTACAGGGAGGGCTACAAATCTGCAGTGCACACCTCCGCGCTATTTCTCTACAGGCAAGATTTAAATGATAAACTTTAATGAACTGTAATTTGAAGTTATTAATCGGTTTTCAATACAAACAACTACCGTATTACATAGTTAACAATACACACAAAACCTCACCAAGTGGTTCTAAAATAATTCTTGACAAAAAATAACCGACTTCAAAATAACTCAAAAACTACTTGTCAGATCTCGCTCTTTAAGTGGGACCATATGACAGGCACCAGCTTTCGATTAAAAAATCATCAAAATTGGTTCACTCAGTCGAAAGTTCTGAGGTAACAAACATAAAAAATACAGTCGAATTGAATACTTCCTCCTTTTTTGAAGTCGGTTATAAATGGAGTATTGTTTTCTTTATTTAAAAGTATCTATAAACATCAGCTGCATCGACAATTATTAGTCAACTCATTCAAATGGTATAAAATGTTTTACGCAGTTAAATGGCGGAATATTTAGTGTCATGATGACAGTAAATGTTGGCGTGCGTTAACACCGTGATAAACGAATGCCCTTAATAAACGCATGTCCACTGCGTAAGGGATGTGCATGTCATTTGGTGAAGTGGAGAATGCGAGAACATTAATGTCTAGTTAACTGAGTGGCTGAGTACGCTAATGTATAAAAAAGAACTCTCAAATTATACAATTATTCCGCTCTACCCATAGCTCTACCACTAGTCGCGCGCACTTTGCGTAGTTTGAACTCGCGAGAACCCGGGACCTTTAGGCTCGGTGACTTGGTCATTATTCATTGCACTCACGGCTACAGTGTCATCAATTCCTTGCTATATTTTAAAACATAATGTGTATATCTGATCTACATATTACCTACACACTGTTCAAGGCAAAAGTGAATAGGCTCTTGCTAAGTTAGTTTGACTTACATACTAAGTAGTTTAATTTAGTTAACATTGTCATAGATCAGATGACATTGTAGTTAAGCTTTGATTGATTAAAATGTGTACCTATCGTTAAAAACTATCGAGGAAAGATAGTGCAATATACCTAATGCATATTAAATAAGCAATACATCTGTTATATTATTATATAATCATTAATTAAACTAATACAACTAAAAATAAAATACTATTACTTACAAAATAAAAAAGATCTTAACTAAAATAAGTACTATATTACAAAAGTATATTTACAAGAGATAAATGTCATCCAAAATTCCCAGATTAGGCATTGTACCCAGAACGCTGGCAGCATTGCCCCGCTGAATTGCTAAACTAATTCTTTGAGCAAAGTAGCTGCCAGCCTTCAGGTCTCCAGAAGTGCGGACTAGTCGTTTCGACATGTCTTTCATGAAACACTTCATGTCTTCCGACCACGTACCCAAAGTTTCAATTGCAAGCGCCGCAAACTCATAGTCTTCTGTAACAGAAGAGTATTTGCGACGCTTTAGAAACTGGGCGCGGTCGGCTGCGGCCCCAGCTTTACTGCAAGTGTCATGCACATAAGATGGGGCCAAAGTGTCAACACATGTTACATCCCACACCAAGGTGCGACCTAATCTCCATGGCACAAGAGTTGCACCGTCGGGTCTCTTACCATCGTCTCTGCACATACCGCATGGTTCTAGCGTGGCAGGTACAGACACGGTGACAAGAGCCCTACGGATCAAATCATTAATTGTGCCATGGCGATACAATCGGCCAGCACTCTTAGCGCAGGATAGACCATGTCGACCCAACCGATCCACACTTTGGCCACAAATGCAAATATGAGGTTCACAGACTTTGGCACCGAGTCGAAGGCATATGGAGATGCGTAGAACTGAAGCATCTAATATAGTGCCAAGATTATGTGAAGGCAGAGCGTGCAACCAGTAACTTGAATTCTCATCAGAAACCGCTAACAGTCTCGCCCTGTCCGTGTTGTCAACTGTCTGATCAAGGAGAGAGGCAAACGTCGACTTGATTCCGGGTATGTCCCAAAATTTTTGTTTCGAACTGTCGACGGGGATACTTTCCAACGGAAACATGGCCCTCCAAGAACTCAAAGCCTGACTCAAGCCTGCCACCCGAACATCAACTTGGTTTATATTTAAAATATCGTTGATGAGGGTGACCGAACTGTGAGTCGAGGCTAAAAAAGCCGGAAGAGCCACACTTGCGGTGGAACGAATACCCAACCCACCTAATTTAATAGGTAGGCATGCCTGTCTCCAAGAATTAGATTCAAAATTTAAATTTAAAATTTTAGAAACTTAAATTTAAAATTTGGCAACTGCAATATACCTAATGCATATTAAATAAGCAATACATATTAAAATCTAAATTGAAGTGTAGAGTATCTACATGTAAAGCTTCACAATCACATTGTAACACAACACAACACATGGTAATATTGTTTTCAATTGTTAAAATTAATACCATTATTACTATTATTATTTCTTCATGGGGTTCGCCTGGATAACTACCACCCTTGAGCATGAGTCAGCCGCCAAACAACTCGTCGTGTTCCGGCTGGGGCTTGAGTGAAAGCCAGTTCTTTCTTTCTTTTTCCTCTCTTTTTCGTGGCCGGCAATCCAAGTGGTGTCCATGGGCAACGATAGCTACTTACCATCAGGTGGATCGTCAGCTCCTTTGCTGGCTATTTCCATAAAAAAACATTGTTAATTTTCAAATATTTATCAAGATACAGGAAACAAATATGAGAAAAAAATTTATTACTCATTAATTTTATTGTTTATGCGCCTTGAATTTTTTTTTAATTGAACAGTAGATTATGTCCAATATTTTAATAACTATTATGTAATTTTACAAAAAAAATTTTTTTTACAGTAATACAGAAATGTATCAATTAAAACCAATAATTACATGACTGTGTCTACTCCAGCCCTGTTTGATGATAACTTATTTCAAAACGATACTAGTCCTGCCATCTATGACCCTTTGCTGCAAAGCTTCAGAAGGTTGAAAGCTCTGTCGCCATCTATCGAAAAGCTCTCATACTAAGTACTTCCATGTTTTGGAGACGAAAGCTTTGTTGCTGGAATATTGTGGATGGAAAATGATATACAAACAAAAATACCTATTTCCGGATAAGTCTATCAATATTTGTTATCATTTTGATAGATACGTAAGTGTGATAATTATGGACTTTAAAATTGATAAAATTAATACTACTGATAAGAGATATCACAATTTCGTGATAGGAAAGAAATGAATTACTGAACTGAACTTTGAAACTCAATGGGTGTGACTAACGATGAAAATGAATACCTATGAGTAATAATGATTCAACATTAACCTAATTAACTAAACTCTAATTTTTATTTAATTATAATATAACTAGCTACCCGGACAGACTTCGTTCTGTCAAAAGTTTTTTTTTGAGATGTAAGCTATCCTATCTTTCAAGTTGGATCAAACTGCACACGGTGTGCAAATTTAATAAAAATCGGTTCAGTAGTTTAGGAGTCCATCGCGGACAAACAACGTGACACGTAATTTATATATATTAAGATATAATAAAATTAACTTATCTAACTTCGAATAAATATTACAATAAATCTTGACCCTCGAAGTCATTCTTGAATCTAGTTCCTGCGATAAAACTAAGCTATGTTTTCTTAACATTGATTTTGAGCATTAAATTGTGGAATAAACACAATTATTGCAACAATGTTATTGTTTATGTGGACTTTGGAACTAGAATTGAAACTCTGTCAAAATGGTGATCTGTCATCAAAATATAAGAGAATGGATAAACCAGCATTATATTAACCTACTAAGTGAGTAGTGACCTACTTTACTTGAATTAGCCAAGTAAGGCTTTCAAGTAAGTTAAATGTTACTGTAAATAAATATAATTTATATGTGATTGAAGGAAAAGTACCCTGAATACTAATGATGGCAAATAATCCGGTAAGCAGATGGGGGGCAGAAACACCTCTAATACGGATCTTACGAGTTACGCCCCAACTCAAGAGTCACTAATGGTTACTTAAATCGCTCCTTGGTACAGAATTTGTACGGTGATTCATTACTAAGGAGCGATTAAAGTAACCGTTAGTGACTCTGAGTTGGAGCATTAGACTATTAGCTAAATACCCAATTCTTCCACTCCAGGTGGTGTCTGGTGCACTCAAATGGGCCACCCAACTACATCGCGTGGACTGGCAACCCCACTCGGCGTTGCACCACAAGACGTTCTATAAAGTTATTGCCTCTCCTAGAGACAAAGAACTTAAAGGCCAAAGAAATACCCAATTTGTTAAAAATTCAATAAAATCATTAGGTAGGTAAGTACTTCCGTTTCAGTTGGCAAGTCCATTTCAAAGCCTTTACGGTTTACCCAGAAGTTATCAATAGTTCCATGAAGTTAAACAATCAACATCCGGATCCTGTGATTAGTTTTAATCGGATTAATTAGTTTTCAATCATTATCATGATTAGATTAACTGGCAAGATTGAGTCAATGGGGTATGAAATTTTTATGTAATAGGTAATTCCCACGATTAACGTGATTATATCACTTTCGCAATTCATGTTTCGTAGGTACAAAACAATGAACCGTTTAAATAAGATTAGTTGATTATGAAAACATAAAACGTCATTGGAAAAAACGCTAATTGAAATAGGACTATCAGTATATCACGCAGACTGATCAGAATCAAATCTGTTGCTGTACGAATTGTACCATACCATTGAAGGTCAAATAACATATTATATACCAAACATTCCTGCAATGCAGCATTATGTAATCATTAGTTTACTAATTCTAAAAATTATTTGGATATAATTATGTATTTAGATAAGTAGGTATCTACGATCGATTCAATTTTGATTTTCAAAATATTTTCTGCGTCGAAAGGAGATAGCTAGGTAAATACTTGCATTGCTGTTCTTATCGATATTATAAAAAGTTACATGAAAATCTGTGACTTTTAAAGTCAACTCGTTATTATTAGCATGATACTTAATAATATTGTGACTGTATTTTGTTTACATTAAATAATACTTAACTATCTTTATTTATTTTAGTCAGCATAAAATTAGTATTATATAGAAGGTACTCTAATAAAATGACAAGTACAAACACACAAATCGAACCATATTTTGGCTACGTAGCTCATTATTTTGCCTTTTTTCTCGCCGCCCATTTTCTCGATGAAACGAGCCTCGATACTTTAATATCGACAACCCCTTACCATTAATTTTCTTCAACACATAGCAACACTGTATTTGCCAATTAGTACATACGTCGAAATATGAATTTGACTATAGCTCCTATTTAGAAACTCTATTATTTATCTAGACATCCGCTGTGCGTTCGATCATGTTGCCAAATTATACGATTAAGTATATAAAATTTTGCTATTCTGCGCCGTTTTCAATTAAACCAAATCTCACACATGTACAACCTATTTACCTTTCTCTTCGCATATGCGATATATTCATTAAGTTTTACCTACATGGTACCTACCTACATCAAATCTTAAGATGTGCAATATAACAGGATAACGAAATTACGTGTCAATCTTTATTTTTGTATGCGTTGAGTCACTGTTGTTTCAGTAGGTACGCGCTGTAACAATGACTCTACGCAGTATAGTTCAGTATAAAATGTAATATGCCTATATTTGTAACAGCGATTTGCTAATTTATGAGTGACACGTTCCTATCAGACGGTCATTATTCATTACGCAAATTGCGTTCGGTTTTTCACATGCTGGTATGGGGCGGGAATTTTGATACGTCGCGATAATGTCACCGTTAATTAAGAATATCGGTCTACGGACGAAATATTAATATTAAACTCGCTTATAGTTCCAGCTTTATAAATATTTCATCTGTTACAATTTTACTGGTGTATAATAAATTGATATTGTTTTTTTTATGGAAATACCTGACAAACTAGCTGAAGATCCACCTGATAGTACGTGGCTATTGTCGCATAGCATCCCGAGAGTCTACTTTTTATCAAAGATCATCTTTTTAAACGCTTGTTAACAAAAAGGAATATGAGTATTACGAACCCGATACCCGATATCAACAATATCTAATTATCTAAAATTAAGATATTCACATTGCAGCTCCGGTCCGTCAATTCTGTCATTCAGCTTTCAGATAAGTAATTTTATCTTCAACACAGTAGCCACTTTCAAATTTCGAGGCTGAGATATTTTAATAAGATACCAACTCAAGTCATTATGAGTGTCTCTCTTGTTGTTATAATCCGGCTGTCATTTCTGCGTACCGAATAATTGACTATATCGAGTTAGATCACTTTAATATTCGCATTGTCCTTATAAGTTATACTTAGCAAAATATGCCTACGAGTATAACTATAGAGGTAATTTAATGTCGTAAGAAACAAAATTCAATGGTGTTGGCAGTAGGTAAGTAGGTATCACAAGGAAAATACTCGAGTCATAATAATAGTAATTATACGGTCTACCAACTATCTTATTTTATACAAAGGGAAAATCATAATACATACGTATTATTATTATCTTTGTTTGCCATTTCATACAATTAAACCCCAATGTCCTTATCAATAATATCGTACGAAGTGATCCTATTAAAATATATAATACATTGTCTAATAACATTAATAACGAATTTAATCGAATATTTAAGTTTAGGTACGTAAATTTAGCTAAAATTAGTAAATTCAGTGATTGGGCTACTGTAGGTATTTTCAAAAGTAGGAACAAGATGTATGATCTCTATGCCGAGAAACAATACAATCTTTCTTCCACTTTCCAGGAGTACGTGAGAAATTATTCAAAAATTTTTAAAATCGTCTGCACACAGGCGAAGTCAATGCACATAAAGGATAAAATAATTAACTCCGATAACAAAATGAAAACAACTTGGAATATAATTAGTAGTGAGAACGGTAACACAAAATCCTGTGACTTCAGTTACGAATTAAAAATTAATGAAAAAATAATTACCGCTGATAAAGACGTGGCAAGCGCATTTGAAAATCACTTCCGTAATATTCCAGTAACATTAACTAGTGCACTAGCTTCTTCACCGACCGAAGCACTTTCTATATTAAAAGATAATGTAAACGAATGTAATATTTTATTTCAATTTGAACATATTACTACCAGAGACATAATTAAAGCGTTTCAATCTCTGAAGGTAAAGAATACGGGTGATTTGTGGGGGATCTCAGTAAAAATAATACAACATATTATTGATATTATAGCTCCATCCTTAGCCGTAGTGTTCAATAAATGTATAGATCTAGGTATTTTTCCAGATCTTATGAAATGTAGTAAAATTATACCACTTTTTAAAACAGGTGAAAAAACTGACCTTAATAACTATAGACCAGTTTCTGTTTTACCAACACTTAGTAAGATTTTCGAGAAAATAATATTGAATCAAATGCTAAACCATTTCAGCAATAACAAATTATTACACCCTGAGCAATACGGTTTTACTAAAGGCCGTAGTACAACAGATGCAGGGGCTAGGCTCTTAAAGCATATATTCGAAGCATGGGAGGCGTCACAAAATGCAATAGGTGTATTTTGTGACTTATCTAAAGCATTTGACTGTGTTGAACATGAAACATTACTGTTAAAACTTGGTCATTACGGAATAAAAAATAAGGCTCTTAGCTTGATCGCGTCTTATTTGAGTGATAGAATACAAAAAGTCAGCATAAATGATATTAAGTCATCGGGGTCACCGGCGGTGATGGGTGTACCACAGGGCTCGATCTTAGGTCCTTTTCTTTTCCTGGTATACATAAATGACTTACCTCATTATGTAAAAAACCAAGCGGATATTGTACTATTTGCTGATGATACATCATTAATATTTAAGTGTGATAGGAATAAAGAAAATTTCGACGACGTAAATAGTACTCTTTCGTATGTCTCGCGTTGGTTCACTATTAACAATTTACTGTTAAATGCAAAAAAAACTAAATGTATAGAGTTTGTACTACCTAATGTTAAAAAAGTCAATAAACTTATTAAACTTAATAATGAAACATTGAATATGGAGGAATCCACCGTATTTTTAGGGGTGACCTTAGATAATAAACTTCAATGGGACCCACATATAACAAATCTCGCGACTAAACTCGGTAGGGCTGCTTACGCTGTTAGAAAAATAAGGCAGTATACTGACATCGAAACTGCTAGGATGGTTTATTTTGCATATTTTCACAGTATTATGTCATATGCCATCTTGCTGTGGGGCAAAGCAGCCAGTATAGAACAAATTTTCATACTACAAAAAAGAGCTATTAGGGCTATTTATAAACTTAGATCTCGTGAAACTTTGCGTGACAAGTTCAAAGAAATAGGTATACTTACAGTAGCCTCACAATATATCTATAGTAACGTGGTTTTTATACGGAATAATATAAGCGCGTATAAACAAAATTTTGATATCACTAATCGCCAAACAAGAAAAATGCACCAGTTAGTAACGCCATCTTACCGTCTTTCTAAAGTGAAGCGATCTTTTATGGGCCGTGGTGTACAGTTCTATAATAAAATCCCAAAGTTAATACGTGATTTGCCAGTGGAATTATTTAAGAAACATGTAAAATCTCAACTTTTAGGCAAAGGCTACTATACTGTAGATGAATACATAAATGACAAAGACGCATGGAAATGACCAGATCTGCAACCAGTTCCGTACAGGTTAGTGATACTTCTTTGTAAAAAATATTCCAATGTATTTTATTTTTAAAAGATGTGCTGAGGAGTTTCTTTCGGCTTTTCTTCTCCTCCATGACAAAGCACCTTTCCGAAAAGCTGGTAAATTAAAAAAATGACGTGCATAAGTGTATCAATGATACCTACATGAATAAATGATTTTGAATTTGAATTTGAATACTTATTTGTTTTCTGTAATATACCTACAAAACGATTTACGACTTCTAGCATTATTATAACTTCTGAGCAGCGTGGTGGAGTATGCTTCTCAAGAGGTGTTGGAGCCACATCTGTATGTAATTTATCTAGCAACAATATTAGATTCAAGCTTTCGTTCTCCCATACCGTCGTTCAGAGTTGAGCAGTGGGAGTGGAGACTGGGGTAAGCTAATAGTTAAAGACCTAAGGTAAGGAAATCCATAACAAAAACCTCTTACGATCATAGCCCCTCAGCTTCATCACCGAAAATAATTATAAGGGATTCACTGATCCCGACTAATTTTAGACTGATTTTAGTCTTACTCGGTAATTCTCGGCACTGGCGATGGCCCTAAATGTACAATATAATGTAATGCTCATGACACTATTGGCCACTTATCATAATCAGAAAACGTGAATAGATTATGCTAGTATATAATAGATTAAAAGGTAGTAAATTATCTTTAACAACATACGCAATTAGCTATTCTTAGATCAATTGAGATCACGCAAATAAAGAGGCCCTTTCTTCCTGACACGGCACACTTATTGAATTGACCCCACAGATTATTGTTGTGAGAAAAACATAAGTGACGCTTCCGTTTTATCAGTTGTTGTTACAATACCGGCTACAGATAGAAGTTACAAGAACTGTTTGTTCAAAAATAACAAGGTTATTTTCGTCGCATACCCACAATGGAGATTAAAGTAATCTTGATAGTGAAGTGACATTCACAAGTTCATGAGAGTGGCAAAAAGTGTGATGTAATCAAATGATAATTTCAGCTCTCGAGTGTGAGAGAATTTGAGTTAGCAACTCAGTAGCAATTAACATAGACGTGTAGAGACGGATACCTAATTCTAAATTTTTACAGGTGTAGTGTTTGTACTGCTATTATAGTTATAGCAGTAATCATGTTATCTCGAGAGCACGGGTAGTGGGGCAACACTGAGTCAGTCACGAGACAGCCGTAGACGCACGCGGACGTGTTTCCCTACCACTGGTGACGTAACGAGCTAATGCAAGTCAACCATATCACTATATCCAAATATTACGGAGCACGTAAGTACAACAACTGCTACATAATGGCGACGAGGTCAAAAGGTCAGTGCAATAAATATTTTATTTTGTGTTGATAAAGGAAGAGTTGAAGGGAAAATAACACGTCGATGCAAGAAATAATCAACAGACGAATGTTAATATTAGTGCCGAATAGTTAACTCGAGAATTTGTTTATGTGTGCTGTAACTTTAAATAACGTATTGAGCAAAATCATCATAATTATCGAAGTTCTCTCTCTAATTAGGTATAAAAATTGCCGCCATTACCGCTACCTACACAATTCCCTTTGTTTTCTGAAAAATGGCATTGATTGACATTGTAAAAACAACTGTGCGGTGAGTAAAAAGTGGCATTTTGTGTTATAAGCGTAATTCACGCTACTGAAGTAATAATAACATAAATGACATTTTGGATATAGTGTCACTTATTTAGCTGAAAGTGATAGCGAGACAGGTTTTGTTTTGAAATAAGAAGTGATATTTAGTGTTTAGCTGTGTCGTTTTAAATATAATACACAGTATCATTGAAGTATTATTACTAGCGTATAGAACGGACACCGCGAACACAATGTGTGTTCCAATGAATTGACGCCGCGCGGCTTCAATGTCCAATGGATTCGTTCGATTTTGAAAGGAGAACAGGGGCTCAATTTTGGAAATAGAACCTCCCGGCGGGGACACACATTTTGTTCGAGATGTCTTCTCTATGTATACTTATACCTTAATGCACAGTATCGATCTGTTGGAGGGATTGCTACATAAATGGAGTATTGCGTGTGGTGCCGCGTGTTTGGTTAAGGTTGCGTATGTGTGCCAATGAGAAAAAGTGGCATCATGCGGAACTTTTTCTGAATATATTTTTTTGAATAACTACTTATTTACTAGCATGTTTTTAGTGCCTAACTAAAAGTAGGTTGGGCGAACTGACGAGAGAGGCTAATTGCAACGATATATTTCAGTTTTCCTCATAGATAGTGATCGCAATGTTGAGTTGAAAACTTTGAATGGCTATACTGAAAAACTACTATTTTGTAAAGCGCCATTTTTTGTTTTAAATGTGCGAATGGTGTCCGGCATTCATTCTTGCGTGTGTGTGTTGCACAACAACACTTAGTACTAAAAAGGAGATAACATTATACAAATTATGAACTTAAATAAAGGAGTAGGGACTTTAAAATATTCAAGAATAAAAGGGTTCCCTAAATTAGTGAAATTTATTTAGGACTAGCTGTTTATTTAGCACTCTTCGGCTTTATAAAGTATAGATTTTACTACCATTATAGATGGCCGCACATGCAAGTTAAGTTTAATTGTTGAGAGTGAGTTTGCTTCTTCACGGCCATAAAACTATAACAGTAAGGGTAATTGTCAATAAAATTAGCTGTTGTTATGACTATTAGTTATATTCTACGCAGGTCCTGGGTTTCATTCAAACGTAGTTTTGCTTTAGTTACAAAGTACATGTGTAGGTATGATAAACTGAAATAATTGCAGTCGTTTTGATATGAATTCTGATAAAAAACGGAACTGAAGTTGTTTGATGAAAATTATGTTCTGTTATGAAAGTATTGCATTGGCAGTATCAAACATACATACATGCCTAGCCGCCTTGGTATACATGCAGCCATGCACTTGTATTTCTTTTGAAAATAATATACATAAACTATCACAAGCTGTTGTAATATGGTTAACGTAATTTAACGTTGCGGCGCCGGGTCCCTATTTCAGCTTGTAAGTTCTTTGTGATTCTTTAGCAGTCTTTCCTTTTGGTATTTGACTATCACGGCTGCACTACACGGCTGAAAATATAATAACATAATGTGGGTAATCATAAATAAAGTCGGTTTGATGGGCGGTAGCGTAAGAAGGAAAGAAACATTTATTCCGTCATAAGAATAGCAACATCGTTAGGGTTCTATGGTGGATGTGTCACTGGCGCGCCGACGATGAGGAGCGCGGGAGCGGGTAATTGACCGTTATAGTCGTGGTCGCTCTGTTAACACATGACGCTTTTGTTGTGGTCAGAAGTGCTCGACATTTGACATACAGCGTTAGAATGCCCTCGTGTATTGTACCAATGTGATTGGTGTAGTGGAGCAACGGATGGGCGTGTGTGTGTGTTGTGGCTCTTTTCAGAACGGAGTTCTTGGTTGGTTTATAAGGGCATAACGTATCTATATTTTGAATATCATTGCGTATTGGGAGATGATAGGAAGTTCCTATCATCGTTCCTATTAGGAACCATTATACAAGCCACGATACCGAAGTTCAAATCTTCGCGATGAGACAATTTTATTTTTCTAATTTAGTTTTTGTGTTGAATTTTATAGAATCTATTGAGGCAGTGAGGGTCAAAAGCGCTTACGAGCTAGACGCGTTCTTGTGTTGTTACTGTGATTAAACTAAGGTTTGTCACGGAAATCATATTATATATTTATTATTGAGTTATTCGTGCACAAAAGGAGTAAGTTTTTATTTTTAAATTGAGAACAATAATTGTATTTGTTCGAATGGGTGCAGCAATGTTTAAAATGTTGCTATTTATTATTGTAGCCTGAGGAAAGCGCCCTTTTGAAGACGCACGATTTGATATACTGTAGTAAATTCATAGCCCTGGAGAAGCCGAGCCTTGGTTTTGACAGAATTCCACAAAAATCGTGAAGGAGAAACTCTCCTGACGTCCAAAAAATATTTATTAAGCTGGATGTATTTAGTTATAAATCGAGAAGTCCTCTTTAAACAGTTTTGCAGGCAAACTGATTGTAGTTTTGTATCGATTTACAGCTAAATTTTGTAAACCACTTGGAATTTCATTTCAATAGGATGACCCGTCACAATACCTAGAAAAGTTCGTAAAAAAAAAAAAAAAAAGTGAGGTCAAGGTAATGTTGAGTTCAAGTGAAAAGGGTAAAGATAAAGATAAAGTTTAGTGAATGTTTAAGCTATAGTCCGAGTTGAAGTTTTATCAGGCCTGGCTCACTCCGCGTTTTACCATAACGTTACAAGTAGGTACACGCCACGTTCGACATGTCCTACTAATTCAGAAAATTCATAATAGCAGTCACACGTTCGTAATCTATCACACATAGAAAAAATTTTGGTGTTTGTCTATATATTGATGCGTGTTCTTCAGTAACATGTTAAATAATCAAGTCCGAACTGATATATATTTAATTATCGTTTACACATATATAATAATACATGTGTAACACATAAAAATAAACTTTCAGATTAATTTTATTCTTTCAAAAAAGGCAACCCTGACATTGCCAGAGAGGATAAGCGACAGTGTTAGAAAGGAAGGCAACTCATTACGCGTTTTGATTAGCACTGTGCGATCAGAATTACACTTTATTGCGTTGGAGCCAGAGTCACTATTTATTTAAATGATTTTTCGGAATTTTTCTTACTGCACCTTCTATAATTATTTATAAAATACTATTATTTCTTCTGTGTTTTTAGTTAAATTCAGAGTTAAAGAAAAAATTGTATTCAAGCTAAAGTTACAATGAAAGTAAAATTTAAAAGGCACTCTATCTCGAAGAGTCATAGAAATCAGAGTAAAATCAACCTTTAATAATGAAGTTTAGTTTTGCTTAACATAAACATACTTTACTGTGTTGTCGGCAGTATGAGCCCTCATGAAATTGAAAATCATACGTTACTGTGTTGTAGGCAGTATGAGCCCTCATGAAATTGAAAATCATACGCAACTCAGTGGTCGGCAGTATGAGCCCTCATGAAATTGAAAATCATACTTTACTGAATTGAAGTAAGCTGTTGGCAGTATGAGCCCTCATTAAATTGAAAATCATACATTACTGAGTTGCAAGTGTGTTGTCGGCAGTATGAGCCCTCATGAAATTGAAAATCATACGTTACTGTGTTGTAGGCAGTATGAGCCCTCATGAAATTGAAAATCATACATTACTGAGCTGTCGGCAATATGAACCCTCATGAAATTGAGATTGATACATTGACTTGATGGAAGTAGTGACCTCATGAAATTTAGAATCATACATACATTACTTGACTAGACGGCAGTATAGGTCCCATGATTTGAAATCATAGTAATTAAAGTGTGTATGGACCTCTTGAAATTGAAATCATTACTGACTAGACGGCAGTATGGGCCCTCATAACTTTGAAAACCATACAAAATGTAGTGATTTTGTGAACATATTAGTTATTTGGCGTGATGAAGTTGAGATGTAGAATAAAGATAATGAATAGACGAGGTATTTCAATGAATGACTGGTGTGTGAATGATTGGTATCTGCAGTGTCTGATTCATATGTGACACCGTTGGGTCCGTTGGGCCCATTCAGGAAGGACGCCTAAATAAAGGAAATTCCTGTTGCGAGTCTAGCCATGGTTGGCGTGTTGTGGTCGTCGGTGGGACCTAGTTTATATTACGTATATAAGAGGATTGTCTCGCAAGTAAAACTTTAGTCTTTAACACGTTCACTGCGGATCACCCAGAATCGGCCCGATGCCGTGCCAACGCGCTGTGCGTACAGGAAAAATAGGTTCCTCCCGCCTGTGCGGGACCGGTTTCTTGGGAATTTTTACGAGTATGACAGATACAAATATTGTTTTCGATTCGTGAGTAACAATGTAGAAATATAGCAGTTTAATAAAGTGGGGGGCCTTTTTCGACCTCCGCCGCACAGAACGTAAAAAAAGTTATCTCAGTGCGGGAGCGGGCCTGTTTTGGTAGATGACCGCCCGCGGCCTGATGCCGCACTGTGGAGATGCGTACGCGTCGAGCGGCTAGTAGTGTTGTGCTTGCTACACGAGGATTTAACAGATGGCGCTCTTAGAATAATATGTGACGCAAACTTCATAATTTCAAATCAGAAGGCGTTCATGTAGCTCGGCCGAGCGTTCGCTTAACGTGTATGTATATGGTACGACTGTACGAAGCTCGCACGGATCGAGACTAGCTGCTCCGAAATCGGACGAATACGTAAGCAGCTGTTTGTGAGAAAGTATAAAGGTGTATAGGTATCTATCATATCTTTATAATGCCACACTCCCGTAAGTATACATGTAGGTATATATGTATACATAGGTGTACCTATGTACAACAGTGAATAGCAGTTGCTGGTGAATAGCTGTACGCGTAAAATTAAAAGAAAATGGTTGTCTGTAAAGTCGGTTTACGGACGGTAGTTTAACGTGACAACGTCATGACAAAGCTCCGCCCCGCTCCGCTCCACTTAACTACGATCGCCTACGGCATCGGCTACGATACGCCAATCGTAACCGATAGTGCCTCTCTCTCGCTTTTGCCGCTCTCTCGCTCACTGAACGCTACATTTTTTCATAGATGCGCCCGGAGCTCATCATTTTAATAGACGTTATCACGTCAAAAATAAATAAATAATTATAATTGCATACGTTGATAAAAAATGCTATGCAATAGCGTTACCGCGGCAGTCTCCGAGTGCCACACGTATTTTTTTAAATCAGTATTTAGTCACCCCTGTAACGCTCGCTGTTCCTCAAATCAACAATCTGTCCGGTATAATATATCTTTTTCATAACATTTAATTTTGTTTTTTTTTATGTTTACATAATTTTTTTAACACATATTAAAATTGTACTTATTAAAATTTTGTTAAATAATGACTCGATATTTTCTTTTCTTTCACTATCCCATCACTACAAAAATAACGCTACAGTGCGGTATCGGGCCTTATCGACCCGACATTTTCAATTGCTAATTACTCATTTTCTGTTTGGAGAATCCAGGGGCGAGGCCAATGCAAACACAAGTGATTCATGACGATTTTAAAAAGTATAAAAATTGTTATATACCACACTTCTTGATTAAGATATTGAGCTTTAATACCACTCAGAGGTGTCGGATCGAAATGGACCGCCCCGCACTGTAAGAAAGTCAAGTGGGTGCCTTTTTGGACCGCCACCGCACCAGCTGAAAGTCACTGTTTTTAATGCCGCAGTCAAGGTGTTAAAAACGAAAGCAGGTTGTAAGCTGTACGTAAATTGTTGTTGACAGTAAACCACTTTTAGTAATAATATAAATTTTCATCGAGTTTCTCATATTTCCTGTGTTTGTTTTACCAGTAAGTTGTCTATTTAAAGACAGAATTGATGAGGTTTGTTTGAATGTTGGTATGCAACCTAATAACTTGGCGATCTTGATCAAAGAGAGAAGAAAGAGGGAAGTATGAAAAGCTAAGAGGTGATGTAAATAATTATTATTTAATAAAGATAGAAGGAGAATGGGTGAGAATGGGAAAGGTGTAAGACGATGGAAGAGGTCTCAGGTGTTGTTTCAATGTTTAAAATAATTTACAGTGAAAGTATAATCTACATAAGTAATTCTATACGAAGCATGCATATGACAGTTTGAGTTTGTTGAGGTTAGTGAAGGCACCCAGAAGGCTACAGTTTACAAACTGTAGCCTGCTTCATACATATAGTGCGTGTTACAAATGAGTTTGTCTAAGTAACTGGAATATTGAATGGTGTAGACGTTGAGTGGCCTTTGAAGGCTTGAGTTGCGATCAACTGCAGAGTCAACTGTGGATCGGACTCCAGATTAAATAAAGATTTTAATAAGGAAGGGATGTAGTGTTTGTACTGCTATTATAGTTATAGCAGTAATCATGTTATCTCGAGAGCACGGGTAGTGGGGCAACACTGAGTCAGTCACGAGACAGCCGTAGACGCACGCGGACGTGTTTCCCTACCACTGGTGACGTAACGAGCTAATGCAAGTCAACCATATCACTATATCCAAATATTACGGAGCACGTAAGTACAACAACTGCTACAACAGGTAAGTGGATATTCGAATGCTACCGAATGGTGGATAATCCAATGAAAAATTTAAAGCAATCTAGAGCTTTTTGCAACTGGGGTAAGTGTGGCGCAAGGAATATAAAATTTCTGACGGATAATTTAATTATAATTGGTAGGTAAGTAAGTTAGGATCGTGATCTACTTATCGTAATTACATTACGTCATCATTATTCTTTCACGATCTAGATTACTTTAAAAATGCAGAATAATATTTCAAAATTCGTTATCAAATATAAAAGTAATCTATCTTCTCTATTTATCTAGGTATGTAAAAGCAATCTAGATTTATATAATATTTCAGCGTCGCAGATAAATGATACCTATTTTAAAATGCGAGGCTTGATCAAATCCTTAGGAGATACCAAAGGGAATTGATCATTCAACTTACGTACCTACTTAAGACAGTTCAGTTGGAATAGTGAGATCACTGTTTTCTTGATCATGGTTTTCTTGATTTCCGTACGATATAATATGCATACATATTATGTGTAATCGATGCAGAATTAAAACTGCTTGTAAAAGAAATAATATTTTTTGTTATGACTCATGAAAGAGAGAAGTTATTAATTATCTAATATTATTAAAACTGCGCTTTGACCTATGTTACGTAATGCTAATAGATAAGTGTTACTAGTCGAAAGATTAGTAGGTTTACCTAAGCTACACCCGGCGCGGCGCGGCGGTCGGGCACAGTTCGCCAAAGCAATAGTTAAATATCATAGCAAAGAAGTTACCTAGCAACTTTGCCAAATTAAAAGTAAATTCAAACCGCTTGAAATAAGTATCCCATTCCTGCAGGAACTTCGGAATAAAAAGTATACAAAAACATTTAATTGTTAAAAGTTTTGTATAAAATTCTCAAGTAAAACCATCATACTTACTTGAGTTCTGCGGCGACAAACATACCCTATGGAACAATTTTTGTAGACCTACAGTGCACCTACAGTCCACCAACTTATCTGTGAAGTGGCGAAAATTGGAACTAAGGAAAATTCATTCATAAACTCTTTGTGGCCATTCATCTGTCAGTTACTACCTCTCTAATTGCGTCCAATGATTGGTCCAATGCGTCCGACAGCGCCCTCCTTCAATTCACAGATAAGTTGGTGGCACTGTATATGTTGCGTTGACCACGCATGATCCATCGACTACGCTAGCAATAGACACTTCGTCAGTCCTGTCTTGTTGCAGTTGTTGCTAAGTGCTCACATTCACACATTGTGTAGCTACAAGCTACAAGCTACAACACTGGCTTATCATATTTCCAAGCAAACACATGACACTATCAGTGATTTCTTTATTTTGTTTAATTTTAGGTAATTTTGCCGGATTATTAAACTGATATGACGAAGACGTGAGGTTAGCGGGCTACGCGACCTAGTGACGAAATTATGAAACAATAAACATTATGTCATAGTCGACAGTAGACGAACGAGCACATAATATTATTAAGTTACGGTCCACGTATGTACATAATTATGTACATGCCCCTCTGTCGGCGGAATCCGAGACATAGGATTCTAATTCCTGGAGCTGGACACGGGATAAGACGTCAAATTCCGAGACAACTATTAGCCTGTTAAAGCATTTTTATTAATTAAAGTAGATATTGCGCCTAATCAAAATTATAGAGCAAGGTTACGCTACGCTGCAAAATAAATTGGGAACACAAATAAAAGCTTGAAACAATAGTTACGTGATGTTTTTGTTTCGATTCGAGTAGTATGAGGAGTTTCTTTCGCCGTTTCCTCTCCTCCTTAATAAGGCACCTTTCTTTATCGGTGGTAGAGTTTGAGTTTAGTGTCGGAAAACCAGTATATATATAGATACCCCCACCTTATTAACGGGCCACTGAAACGTGTTGCACTACAAACGCGCACAATTTAAATAACATCGTTAGCTGCTTATGCAGTATCCTGCTAATATAAAGGCGAAGATTCCGCTTGTTTCTCATAGTCTACGGCGAGCCACGGCAAATTGTCAGTGTTTTTAAACTGTCAACTCATTAGCAGTTTATCAGATGTTCTGAAGTGTTCCTCATCCAACCGTTGTTTGCAGTGGAATCTTCCCGCGGCGATAACCTCTTTTTATCGAGACTAGCACGAGACTGCTCTCTTACAGTTATTTTTAATCAGGATAGGATTATTATTGACATTTACTATCTCTGGCTGACACAACACGTGCCGCTGGCGCCTTATCTTTTTGGAATTCTCCATTCAGGGTGCAATTGCCATAAATAACACTTGTTTGTTATGCTTTGCGCCACACCGATAGGTACAAGATAGACGTTTGAGTCAGCGGTATAACTTTCCATTCGAAGTTAACCTTTCGGAGCGGAATGATACTGGGCTCGAATGACGAATCGTACAATCAGTGGACACACACGGCGATTTCTTGAGTAGGTACAATACAGTTACGCTTAGAATAAGGAATAAACCAGTTACGCATACTTTGTAAACATACTATTGGCTATTGCACTAGATTGCACTATTTTATCTACAAGATATAAACATATCTATTGCACATTATATAAATCTAAATACATTCTTTCAATCTGCTGATAAAGCTGACGAGTTGCACCCATTTGTTGATATCGTGAAGGTGTCGAGTTGTATTTGTAGCGATGCGCGACTCTGAATGATTCCAGTCGAATTATTCGACTTAGTAAATCATTCGACTCATTCGAATAATCTATAAAAATTAGTAACTAATTTGACTTGAGTCGACACAGAGTACTAATAGTAACCTTTCATTTAGCGATGCGCGACTCTGAATGATTCCAGTCGAATTATTCGACTTAGTAAATCATTCGACTCATTCGAATAATCTATAAAAATTAGTAACTAATTTGACTTGAGTCGACACAGAGTACTAATAGTAAGCCTTTCATTCGACTCGGAACTTTGTTAGCGGCTAGCGAACGGCGAACTCGGCCGTCCTAACGAAGAGTGCAATAAGTCGAGTTTTTGGGCAAATTGACTTTAGACCATATTTGTAATTTCATAAGGTCTTAAATCAATTTGCCCAAAAATTCCATTGAATGAACTTGAAGGAAGCGACTACTACCGCACGGCGGCGGAGTGGTGAACGATAGACATGGGCGGTATAAACGATAAACAGTTTAAGTAACTATTTATTGGTATCAGGTGCCTCAATAACTATTTATTGAGAGAAACCATTTATTCGTAAATACGAGGTATTGCGAGTTAGGAATAATATATTTATTTTAAATGCAACTGAACAGTATATCGCCTTTATTCCTATTGCAATAAAGTTCACTATTAAGGATTCATTTAATCAATTATTCCGTATACCGACATTAGCGGGAATAAGATTATACTGATGATACAGTAAAACTGATATACCGAGTAAACATTTCAATAAATAGTTTTTAAAATAAACAGTTTTAAAACACTTTATCGGCGACAATAACAATAAATAGTTATGGTATCACGAAAACGCGTACTGAGCCATGTCTAGTGAACGATCATACATAATAATAATGATATTCATTCCAAACTGACAACTGACTACGTGACAGTGTTGCCAACCTCGACTAAGAATCCCCCCCCAGCGTCATCTCGAAATTCCCCTCTTTCCCCCTAACACTATGTCTAAGCAGTAATTTATTTAAGTAAGTAAAAGGAAAAAGAAGCTCACCAGGATAAATTGAATTAATTCATCAACCCAATCAATGATCTTCTAAATACGTAACAAAACCCGGCATTAAAATTTCACCGTAGAAAATTCCTCTAAAAAAGGTAACTATAGAAACATGCGTCAAAAAATTGTACCTCTAGTGTATGCTCCTAAAAAATATGGCCCCTAAAGATTCCCATATTCATCTAACTTACCCCCAAATTTAGGTGGAAAACCCCCAAGTTGGCAACACTGCTGAGTGAGCGTCGAATGCGTGAGCGACTCGACTCTTAGAGCGGCTATTATTACTGCTATTAAATTAGTTACTAATTTAGCAGTCGAGTGTCGACTAGTCGTCAGCGTCGAATGCGCGAGTGACTCGACTCTTAGAGCGGCTATTAGATTAGTTACTAATTTAGCAGTCGACTAGTCGTCATTCGAATACGAACGTTAGTATATTACTAATATTCAAGTCGAATACGTACATTAGTAGTCGTAGATTATTCGAATAGTGAGATCATTCGCAGTCGCGCACCTTTACTTTCATTCGACTCGGAACTTTGTTAGCGGCTAGCGAACAGCGAACTCGGCCGTCCTAACGAAGAGTGCAATAAGTCGAGTTTTTGGGCAAATTGACTTTAGACCATATTGGTAATTACATAAGGTCTTAAATCAATTTGCCCAAAAATTCCATTGAATGAACTTGAAGGAAGCGACTACTACCGCACGGCGGCGGAGTGGTGAACGATAGACATGGGCGGTATAAACGATAAACAGTTTAAGTAACTATTTATTGGTATCAGGTGCCTCAATAACTATTTATTGAGAGAAACCATTTATTCGTAAATACGAGGTATTGCGAGTTAGGAATAATATATTTATTTTAAATGCAACTGAACAGTATATCGCCTTTATTCCTATTGCAATAAAGTTCACTATTAAGGATTCATTTAATCAGTTATTCCGTATACCGACATTAGCGAGAATAAGATTATACCGATGATACAGTAAAACTGATATACCGAGTAAACATTTCAATAAATAGTTTTTAAAATAAACAGTTTTAAAACACTTTATCGGCGACAATAACAATAAATAGTTATGGTATTACGAAAACGCGTACTGAGCCATGTCTAGTGAACGATCATACATAATAATAATGATATTCATTCCAAACTGACAACTGACTACGTGACAGTGTTGCCAACCTCGACTAAGCATCCCCCCCAGCGTCATCTCGAAATTCCCCTCTTTCCCCCTAACACTATGTCTAAGCAGTAATTTATTTAAGTAAGTAAAAGGAAAAAGAAGCTCACCAGGATAAATTGAATTAATTCATCAACCCAATCAATGATCTTCTAAATACGTAACAAAACCCGGCATTAAAATTTCACCGTAGAAAATTCCTCTAAAAAATGTAACTATTGAAACATGCGTCAAAAAATTGTACCTCTAGTGTATGCTCCTAAAAAATATGGCCCCTAAAGATTCCCATATTCATCTAACTTACCCCCAAATTTAGGTGGAAAACCCCCAAGTTGGCAACACTGCTGAGTGAGCGTCGAATGCGTGAGCGATTCGACTCTTAGAGCGGCTATTATTACTGCTATTAAATTAGTTACTAATTTAGCAGTCGACTAGTCGTCAGCGTCGAATGCGCGAGCGACTCGACTCTTAGAGCGGCTATTAGATTAGTTACTAATTTAGCAGTCGACTAGTCGTCATTCGAATACGAACGTTAGTATATTAGTAATATAATATTACTAATATTCAAGTCGAATACGTACATTAGTAGTCGTAGATTATTCGAATAGTGAGATCATTCGCAGTCGCGCACCTTTATGTATTTGTAGATATCGTGAATGTTTTTTAAAGTAATTTTTGTTACCACCTATCATTATTATAACTAACACTTACAGGAACTACTAACAGACGGCAGACCTCATCGCATAAAAATCCTGCCAAATGCGAGTCGGACTCGTGCACCGAGTCATATTACGTATATTATAACCGTTATGCCCCTCTGTTACAACCATGTAATAGTAGGGTAGGTCACGCAATAACAACATGCTGGAAGATTTTAGATAGTTGAAGTAGTTACGTACAATTTACAATTGTTTTCATACGAAGCGAAGAATTGAAGCGCTCATAGCCTTGCGTCGATCCTATGTGATCGACAAAGTTAAGCAACAACGGACGCGGTCGGTAGTTGGATGGGTGACCGCTAGTGGCAAAAATTTCTTGAGCGCTTCCGTGCTTCGGAGGGCACGTAAAGCAGACGGTCCCGGCCATGTCGGAGGCCCTCGGGCGGTTTGAAAACTTTCGACACTTGGGTTGGCCACTAACCTGACACCCATTTCAAGTTTCTGTGACCTATAAATGGAGAGGGTCCCGCTGGCTGGAGGTTGATTTAAAACCAACGCCCTTCGTTCATTTTGACGGAACAAAATCTAATTTTGACTGCATTTGATAGAACAAATTTGGAACTAAATCCTGGACATACTCATATCGTTTTAGGATAGGGGGTCCCGCTGAGTGTAGGCACACCAGTCAATCTGTCTATTAAAATTGTTGTCATCGATAACATACTATTATAATTCGCATTTAGTTAAAATTACAAGTGTCTATTATTATAATTTTAATTAAATAAAATAGGTACATAGGTACATTTTATAGTTTCAAAGCTAAAATGAAAACGCCAAAAAACAGTTCTCCTACAGAGACCCCTGTTATTTGCAACTTTTTTATTTTTAGTATTTGTTATAGCGGCCATTTATACAAACATTTTCAAGTGTGTAACTCTTAGTGCCCTACCTCACCGGGACGCCATGGCGACGTCGCCGGCGTAGTTGCCATGGCTACCGTTGGCGTCCGAAGGTAGCCAAAAGAGTAGCCATGGCTTCTCTTCACTCAGTTCGATTATGATGTCAAGAATGGACGTAGAAGAGATCGCACTTATTTGTTACGTACGTCGCTTAAAAATACTACAAGAAAAGAAAAAAAAAGGAACAAACTTTGGATTCATCGTTTTTTATCAAATCGAAGCCGATGTGGTGTTTTTATTAATCTTTATTAACCCTAGAAAGATAATCATATTTTGATATACGTAAAAGATAATCATGCGTAAAATTTACGCATGAGTTTTAATTAGATGAAATGTCCAAATTTGCTTATTTATTTTTAAAAAAGCAATTGTAACTAATTAGTTATACATAAATGATATAAAAAATGTCATCGTGTATTTCATAATAATGATTTATTTATGTAAAAAATCAAAAAAAATTAAACCTCTTCTATAATTAGTAAAACATTGTTATATTGTTTTCTTTCATTAGGGATCACATATTATTATTTGGTAATCAGCCATTTTAACTTAAAAGACTAATAAATAAAGATATCCTTTATAATATAAACATAATAGATATGTAAAATATCAGTCAAAGACAGTTTTGACACATAATATCTATGTATCGACTCGACTCTTAGAGCGGCTATTATTACTGCTATTAAATTAGTTACTAATTTAGCAGTCGACTAGTCGTCAGCGTCGAATGCGCGAGCGACTCGACTCTTAGAGCGGCTATTAGATTAGTTACTAATTTAGCAGTCGACTAGTCGTCATTCGAATACGAACGTTAGTATATTAGTAATATAATATTACTAATATTCAAGTCGAATACGTACATTAGTAGTCGTAGATTATTCGAATAGTGAGATCATTCGCAGTCGCGCACCTTTATGTATTTGTAGATATCGTGAATGTTTTTTAAAGTAATTTTTGTTACCACCTATCATTATTATAACTAACACTTACAGGAACTACTAACAGACGGCAGACCTCATCGCATAAAAATCCTGCCAAATGCGAGTCGGACTCGTGCACCGAGTCATATTACGTATATTATAACCGTTATGCCCCTCTGTTACAACCATGTAATAGTAGGGTAGGTCACGCAATAACAACATGCTGGAAGATTTTAGATAGTTGAAGTAGTTACGTACAATTTACAATTGTTTTCATACGAAGCGAAGAATTGAAGCGCTCATAGCCTTGCGTCGATCCTATGTGATCGACAAAGTTAAGCAACAACGGACGCGGTCGGTAGTTGGATGGGTGACCGCTAGTGGCAAAAATTTCTTGAGCGCTTCCGTGCTTCGGAGGGCACGTAAAGCAGACGGTCCCGGCCATGTCGGAGGCCCTCGGGCGGTTTGAAAACTTTCGACACTTGGGTTGGCCACTAACCCCTCCACCAATCCGCACTGGAGCAGCGTGGTGGAGTATGCTCTAGGCCTCCTCAAGAGGAGAGACCCGTGCCCAGTAGTGGGCCATTAATGGGTTGAAGCCAATCATACGAACGACTAACGAGCACATTTATTCCAGGTATGGAAATTACTCGTAGACAGGTCAACGCTTTCATTAGCTTGCGTTCCGTACGTCGAGATAAACCTTAAATAACTGACGCACTCAGAGTCACTTAAGTACTTTTAGTGGATTGGAGTATGTAATCCACTAATGTTTATTCTTCAGGAAGGTTGCTTGAAATAATACTTCTGCTGGAGTGGTTATCCGAGGAATAATTTTATTGGCAAAATAAACCGGTATATATACAGAAATTGTAAAGAAGAATGTCCAATAGAAAAAGCTACATTATTTTACATGAAAAAGAAAGACCAATAAGAAAGAGGATTAAAAAACACGTGTAAAAAGTAATAAAATAAACAAGGTTAATTTGCATGCCGTCTCGTTCTAACATCGCCGCTCTCGTTCGCGCTGCGCGAGGCGATGTTATAAATATTGCGCGAGGCCCAAATGGGTTACCATTCCTACGGCGGGCTAGGGATGTTCGATCCAGGTGCCTTGTATCGATACTTTGGATCGATACGGATCGTATCGCAGTGTATCGATCCAGGTATCGATCCAAGTGATTTGATACGATACTCTGGATCGATCCAGTATCGAATGATTTTTTTGTTTTGATAGAAATAGCCGGCAAACGAGCTGACGATCCACCTGATGGTAAGTGGCTATCGTCGCTCATGGATATCAACAACACCAAAAGCATCACTGATGCGTTGCCGGCCAAGAGAGAAGAAAAAAACGTAATTTTTTTAATTGGAATGTTTGATCCGGGTGTTTTATATATCGATACTCCGAATCGTCATGAATATCCCAATATAATTAATAGTCCAAATATCGATTCATATAATTATTGAATATACCTGTAAGTGGGTATCGCGGCCAATGAATGTCAGCAACCAAAGCGTTGTCGGCCAAAAAAGAGAAGAAAAGAAAGAAATATGTTAGTAAATAAAAGATGATATTTTATGTAGATATACCGTATAATTTAATATGATGTTTTGTATCGATCCAGAATCGAATAAAATATTTTAAATATGGTTATATAAACTATCGACAAGCTTAATTCAGTGGGTTTCTAAATAACCTGTATTGTGGTCAATAAAGATTAAATAAATAAATAAAGATAGATCATTAAGCCAATATTAAGAGCAATCGTTTTAGATTAAATTTTATATCAGATTTAATGTTATTGAAAATATTGTATAAATAAATATTGAAAAAGTTACTTAAGGTTTTTTTAAAACAATGTGGTAGGAACATCATATAAATAATAATATCTCACTTTATAACACTATATTTGATTTAGAACTCTCGTGTATTTAAACTCATTATAAATAAAATAAATTAATATATCATGCAAAGCTTATAAATTACATTTGCCAATCCTTAAACTTTAATGAACGCTGGAATAGTAAACTGGATAAGCGCCTAGGCTCAAATCAATTACTTTCACTTAAAATTCTATTGGCTAACGAGAAAAGCCATTCGGAGGGCACTGAAGTTCCTACCACTCATAAATACCGTAGAGCTATGTCGCAGAGTTTCCCCAAATAACATTTCTAGCTAACCAATACTTTAATTAATGGATAAGACTTACTATCCAACAAAAATTCATACAAATATTGCTTAAAAAATGTGTGAAAGCCTTCTTGTTCGTGTAATAATGATACGCCAACCACTGATCTAAAGAAATCTACCTCAATTCCATATTAATTTTGATCCGATCCAATCCGATCCGATCCACCCTGCATGTGTATCGATCCGCCAGTGGATCGAATGCCATTGTATCGATACAAATATCGAGCGGATCGTATGCCATTGTATCGATCCACACAAGTATCGATCCGGATCGAACATCCCTACGGCGGGCTGCGAGCGCGATACACGACACGGACGAGGATAACTGCCGGGTGCTTTGAAGATGAGATCTTGTGGCTTGAAGACTGATGAAGAGGAACGAGGAAGATGCTGACGGACTGCGCTTATCTTGTTTCTTAAACAGACGTCATTCGTTTCTTAACAGAACGTCAAAGCAAATAAATATATTTCCCTTGAGGTGTTTTGTTTCACTTAGCTTGAAATATAAGTTAGGCTGTTGTATTTATTCTTTCCTATTGGTATCCAGGTATTGTTATGGTAAGGCAAATATGTAGGTATTGAGAAGGTATCGGTAACTGCGTAAGTATTCATAGGAGGTACTCGGTAGGTATAATGATAGCTGCGTCAGGCAGCTACATGACTCTCCCCCTAGCGAAAGCGTACCGGAAGCTTGCTGGTGCGTCCAAGTCTAGTGGTCTTCAGAATTGATGACTTAACTGGGCTTGACGATGTACTGGAGCTTGAGTAGGTACTTGAAGTTCCATCGTTGGTTTTCGCTGGTGACTGTGAGTATGTAGCTGTGGTATCCTGGGTGCTTGCTTCAGATGTTGAGTCCTCCGGAGTACTGATTGTGTAGGCAGGCTTGAGACGGTCAATTGAAATAACAGTAGATCGCCTCTCAGGTAACAAAAGTTTAAATGTTTTGTTATTCCGCTCGAGTACTTTGTATGGACCTTCGTACGTAGGCATTAAAGGTGTTTTTACGGCGTCAATTCTGATAAAAACATGCTCGCAGTTTTGTAGATCCTTGTGAATGAAAATAGGTTTCTTGTTACTATGTGCAGTTGTAGGTATAGATGGTTTCATCGAGTTTATCGTATTACGTAGCTGTGTAACGTAATCGTAGTCGAGATTTTGTTCCTTATCTATACTTGTAGTGAAGAAATCGGATGGTAAACGTAAGTTGTAACCGTAGGTAAGTTCTGCGGCACTAATACCTGAGTCCGAACGAGGTATTGCACGTAAACCCATAAGTACTGTAGGTAATTCGTCTATCCACTTAGTACGTTCTGATAGGCGAGTTTTCAGTGCGGTTTTCAAACTTCGGTGCCATCTTTCTATCATACCGTTGGATTGAGGATGATACGGACTTGTACGTATTCTTTGAGTACCCATGATGTCAAGTAATTTGTTGAAAAGGCGACTTTCAAAATTTCTTCCTTGATCGGTTGTTATCAACTTCGGTGAACCAAAACGTATAATCCATTGCTCATAAAATATTTTAGCGATTGAGTCGGCTGACGTGTCATCTGTTGGAAAAACTTCGGGCCATCTGGTTGCTCGGTCGATCATTGTAACCAGGTATCTGTAGCCTTCGGGTGATGACGGAAGCGGTCCAACTACGTCGATGTGGACGTGTTGAAAACGATCAGCTGATGAAAACGATGTAATGTTGCTCGTTGTATGGCGCTGTACTTTACATTGTTGACAGGGAATACACTGTTTTGCCCACGTTGCGACATCTGTATTCATTGACGGCCAAAAATATTTTTGAGTTATGAGTTTTCGAGTTGTTCGTATACCAGGATGACTGACGTTATGTAGCGCGTTGAAAACGACTTGCCGGTATTTCTCTGGTAGGTATGGTCGAATGGATGATGTTGACGTCTCGCAATAAATAGATTTTTGTGAATGTGGCAGAGTAACTAGTTTGAGTGATAAATTACTCTGTTTTGAAAGTTGATCTATGGTACTTTTCTCTTCTTGTTGAGCTTCTGCGATCTTCTCGAAATCAATAGCGGTAGGGCATGTGATACTCTCGATAGGTATTCGGCTCAAAGCGTCGGCAACTACGTTATCTTTTCCGCTAACGTGTCGAATATCCGTTGAAAATTCGGCAATGAAGATTAGTTGTCTCGCTCGGCGCGGTGTCTCTGAAGTTGAAGGAGGTTTTTGAAGTACGTAAGTTAACGGTTTGTGATCAGTGAAGATGATGAGGCTTCGTCCTTCAAAAGTTTTTCGAAAATGCTTTATAGACATGTAGATGGCGAGTAGTTCTCGATCGAATGTGCTATAGTTTCGCTGTGCACTTGTAAACTTTTTTGAAAAATATCCCAGGGGTTGCCATTTGTTATCGATGTATTGTTGTAAAACGGCTCCAGCGGATAGATCAGATGCATCGGTGAAGATAGCGAGCTTTGCATGATGAGATGGATGTGCGAGTAAAGTAGCGTTCGAAATAGCAGTTTTACACGCTTCAAATGACTTAGTTGAGTCTTCGGTCCATTGAATTATAGTTTTATCACGCTTCTTTGAATTGTGAAGGTAGGCATGGAGTGGAGCTTGAAGTTCAGCGGCTTTCGGAATGTGGTCACGATAGAAATTGATAATTCCGAGAAAACGCCTGAGCTCTTCGATAGTACTCGGTTTCGGGAACTGTGAAATTGCCATAACTTTATCGACAGGCGGCTTGATTCCTTGGCTGTTGACTGAGTAACCCAAAAACTTGACTTCAGGTTTTCCAAATACGCATTTTGATGGGTTAATGGTGATACCATTATCTTCCAGTCGACGTAACACCGTACGTAAGTGTTGTTCGTGCGTTTTTTCGTCGGAACTTGCGATTAAAAGATCGTCGATAAATGCATAAACGAAATCCAATCCTTGTAAAACTTCGTGAATGAAACGTTGAAATGTTTGAGCTGCGTTTCGTAATCCAGGTGGCATCTTGGGAAACTCAAATAGTCCCATCGGAGTGATGATAGCGGTCTTCTGTATATCTTCTTCGCGAACATTGATTTGTTGATACGCTCGGTTGAGATCAATAGTCGAAAAGATATATTTTTGTGACAGTTGATACGTGAAATCTTTGATACGTGGTATTGGGTATCTGTCAGGCGTTGTGATAGCGTTTAATCTTCTGTAATCACCGCAAACTCGGATGTCACCGTTCTTTTTGGGTACGATATGAAGTGGTGATGACCAAGGGCTCTTGCTTGGGCGGCATATACCTTGTTCAATCATATTCTCGAATTCTTTTCGCACTATTTCATAACGATGTGGGGCGATGGGGCGTGCACGACAATGTAGTGGGGCGCCCGTAGTTTCGATATAGTGTTCGACGTTATGAATGGATGTAAGTTTCATTGATGAAATTCTTGTAGTACCGGGGAATTCCGCTAAGATGTTGTGGTATTTATCTTGAATATCGACGCTTCGAATAGTAGGTATGTTTGATGCTTCTACGTATGACTGCGATGATAGGTTGGTAATACCATCTATTAGTTTTTTATTCTTCAAGTCGACGATGAGTTGGTGATGTCGTAGGAAATCGGCTCCAATAATAGGTTTGCTAACTTTCGCTACGATGAATTTCCATTTGAATGATCGACGTAGGTTGAAATCGAGTTCCAAGGTTTTCTCTCCGTAGGTAGGTATGACAGTGTTGTTCGCCGCGTAAAGTTGAAAATTCAAAGGACTTTGTTGTTGACCTTTGTACGGAGGAATTACCGATATGTTGGCTCCTGTGTCGATTAAAAACGTCATATTGTTTTTCTTGTCGGTAATGAATAGGCGGTAATTGATATCTGATACGCTAGGTTCCGCCGTGGCTAACGTATGATTCAGTTTTCCGGCTTGGTACTTTCTTGCTTATAAGTACATGGCTTCGTACATTTTCGGGCTTCTGAACCAAAACGACGATGATAATAACAGTAGGTCGATCTTGACTCGCTTCGCTGGCGTGTAGGTATTGATCTGTCGCGACTTGTAGATCGATGTCGGTTTTGGCGGGCGAATGGTCTTCGGCTGTTATTATGCGGATGCGGCGTAATACTATTGTGTGACGAGTTGTAATTCTTGAATGAATGGAAATTATTCTGTGAATTCTTGATAGCGGCAACTTCAATTGTTAATTTTCGAATTTCTTCAATTAAAAATTGTGTTTCAGGATTTTTTGATGAATCGACGGCCGAGATGTTATTGTTCGTGTTCTCCATCATTTTGTCTGCGAGAAGTGCTTGTTCGTCGAGCGATGTCTTCGTGGAGAATGATTCGCTGACGGTAAGTACTGAACGGACGTGTGGCGGCAAATGGTTTGACCACATGAGTCGGAGAGTAGAATCGGGGACTTTGTCTCGAGCCAGGCTTCGCATTCGTCGTAGTAGTTGAGTAGGCTTTTGGTCACCTAACTCGACTTCTGATAATAATTTTTGAAGTTGGCGGTTGTCAGATTCTTCGTAAGCCGATATAAGTCGATTCTTCAACGTGTTGTATTGTTCTGTAGCTGGCGGGTCGTATAACAGGTCGGAAATCTGTTCAATATCCTGTTTCTCCAGCTGTGCAATTACCATCTGGGCGAGTTGGTTTTGTCCTTTTTTGAGTTCGCTGGTCGCTGCCTCAAAAGTAATGAACCATAGTCGTGGCTTGTCTCTCCAGAATGGCGGGATACGCATGGAAAGAGCTATTCCAGCGATTTCGGGCTGCTGCGGTTGTGGACTTGCTGATTGGGTCTGTGGCTGGGAAGTGGCTTCGGCGTGCTGTGCGTGCTTCTCCATGGCGATGGGTTGACGACAGGTTGCGGTAGGTAGGTAGGCCTAGTGTGAAACGTTACTTCAGCAGGGACGGATCAGCAGGGTGTCGTTCGCAGTAGGTAGGTACTTCGACGAGGGATTCGTCGAGCAGGGATTCCTCGATGTCGGGTAACTTGCTTGAGAGTCACCGGCGTAGGTTGGTCCAGCAGGGATTCTTCTGTGAAGGAGGTCTTCGTCCAGAATGCAGAGGTTCTTCGTTGGGTCACCAATTTAGTGGATTGGAGTATGTAATCCACTAATGTTTATTCTTCAGGAAGGTTGCTTGAAATAATACTTCTGCTGGAGTGGTTATCCGAGGAATAATTTTATTGGCAAAATAAACCGGTATATATACAGAAATTGTAAAGAAGAATGTCCAATAGAAAAAGCTACATTATTTTACATGAAAAAGAAAGACCAATAAGAAAGAGGATTAAAAAACACGTGTAAAAAGTAATAAAATAAACAAGGTTAATTTGCATGCCGTCTCGTTCTAACATCGCCGCTCTCGTTCGCGCTGCGCGAGGCGATGTTATAAATATTGCGCGAGGCCCAAATGGGTTACCATTCCTACGGCGGGCTGCGAGCGCGATACACGACACGGACGAGGATAACTGCCGGGTGCTTTGAAGATGAGATCTTGTGGCTTGAAGACTGATGAAGAGGAACGAGGAAGATGCTGACGGACTGCGCTTATCTTGTTTCTTAAACAGACGTCATTCGTTTCTTAACAGAACGTCAAAGCAAATAAATATATTTCCCTTGAGGTGTTTTGTTTCACTTAGCTTGAAATATAAGTTAGGCTGTTGTATTTATTCTTTCCTATTGGTATCCAGGTATTGTTATGGTAAGGCAAATATGTAGGTATTGAGAAGGTATCGGTAACTGCGTAAGTATTCATAGGAGGTACTCGGTAGGTATAATGATAGCTGCGTCAGGCAGCTACATACTTATTGTAAGTAAACTACAATTAAAGCGCTCCTTAGTACAGAATCACAATACAAATTCTTTACTAAGTTCTGTACTAAATTCTGTGTTAAGTGACTTGAGTGCGGCAATCAATCGTGTGCCTACACTCAGCGGGATCCCCTATCCTAAAACGATATAAGTATGTCCAGGATTTAGTTCCAAATTTGTTCAATCAAATGCAGTCAAAATTAGATTTTGTTCCGTCAAAATGAACGAAGGGCGTTGGTTTTAAATCAACCTCCAGCCAGCGGGACCCTCTCCATTTATAGGTCACAGAAACTTGAAATAGGGGGTCCCGCTGAGTGTAGGCACACCAGTCAATCTGTCTATTAAAATTGTTGTCATCGATAACATACTATTATAATTCGCATTTAGTTAAAATTACAAGTGTCTATTATTATAATTTTAATTAAATAAAATAGGTACATAGGTACATTTTATAGTTTCAAAGATAAAATGAAAACGCCAAAAAACAGTTCTCCTACAGAGACCCCTGTTATTTGCAACTTTTTTATTTTTAGTATTTGTTATAGCGGCCAGTGATACAAACATTTTCAAGTGTGTAACTCTTAGTGCCCTACCTCACCGGGACGCCATGGCGACGTCGCCGGCGTAGTTGCCATGGCTACCGTTGGCGTCCGAAGGTAGCCAAAAGAGTAGCCATGGCTTCTCTTCACTCAGTTCGATTATGATGTCAAGAATGGACGTAGAAGAGATCGCACTTATTTGTTACGTACGTCGCTTAAAAATACTACAAGAAAAGAAAAAAAAAGGAACAAACTTTGGATTCATCGTTTTTTATCAAATCGAAGCCGATGTGGTGTTTTTATTAATCTTTATTTAAAAAAATTATAAAATATCCAATGCACTATCCCACAAACACGGACAATTTTGAATTTTCACAATAAATTTTTCTGTATCGAAACAAATTTTTCCATACATAAGTTGACCAAGCGCCCGAAATGGCGGCCGGTTGGCTACTCAGTGAGGGAGGTGTAACCTACACGCATACATTTTACTGGCGACGTCGCCAGCGCGCCACAGTCTCCAGACTCCACATAGCGCGCTGGCAGTCATGGCTACGCTTCCAAATTCGCGACGTTGCCGCACCGTCGCCAGGTGAGGTATGCGCCATACATTTCAATATGAACTGTTTGGATACGTTGCCGGCGACGTCGCCATGGCGTCCCGGTGAGGTACCGGCCTTACGGTTCAAGAAATAAAGCCCTGTGACATACAGAGCAGATCCCTAAAAATAAACACATCTACTGAAACAATTGCATATTGTTTTTAGCATTTAATTTTGTAAATATCAGCTAACTTGGCACATTCAAGTTTAAAACAGTCCAATCGAATTCAAAAGAAAAAACTAAGACCTTATTATCACAAATACAAAAAAGTTAATTTAAAAAAAAAACTGACTCACACAGTTATGTAGTTATCCCTAGTCCAAACCATCAAATAAAACACAAAACAAACTCCATAAAATTATAATTGAACCACCGTTACATTTATATAACCTTATATCTAGCTTTGTTTATCATGTGATGGGCGGAGGTTTGCAGCTTCAGCAGTTCTTCCTTGATGAGGCGAGTGATCTCCGACTTGGCTTTCGCCACGGCTAGCTCTTGGGAGCTCTCGATGGCTAAGTAAAGTTTCCTCTCGCCTTCTGGCGGTGCCTTGCCTGGTGGAACGTAAGTACCACGAACTGTGATACCCGCTTCAGAATACTCGCTGATAAGTGCCAACGCCTCCTGTAAATAAGATATTGGTTGTGTGAGTTTATTATCATTATCATCGGTAGACCACGGAGCCAAAGGTGGATTAGCAGACTTTACACACATAGGAGAAAATTATAAGGAACTGAATAGATTCAGGTTATGGTATTAATATGTATACAGGTATTTTGTATGGTATGCGTCGCATGTTATGTCAGCTTATACCTATAATTTTGTTAATAATATTAAATCTATCTATCCTTAGTATAATATATTAATAAAGATTTTTTGTTAGTTTTGCCTTCACACCTTAACTAACCCGATCGACCTCAAGAGCAGAACATAGAGAACCTTTTAGAGAACACAGAGACTTTTTTGGATGAGTTTAACGCGAGGGAGGCCGCGGATTGAAGCTAATCATATTATATAAGACAAATTGTATAAATGTAAATTGATTTGCTTATACAAATCCACAAAGTTTTTCCGCTATCACTCCCAGCTTTATTAGTTATTACAGAAATAAATTAATTTAATTACCTTTACTACAATTAATTACAATAGAAGCATCTTCGTCTTTTGACAAGCTTCACGCAAATATATACGAGGAAACCGATTAGTGCTAGCTTGAACAGCATGTTGACTGCTTACTCCAACAAGAGACCTCGTACTGAGTAGGAATTTACCAGAGACACATAAATATGCAAGGGTTATCTCTAGGGTAGTGTGATAGGGTCATTGCATTTACCCGAGGACAAAACAATAAAAATCACAGACCCTGTAATCAAAAGAACAATAACTTGTCGATAATTAGGTACATACAAATATGATATAAATATTTTCTCCAATGTTGCAATATTTTATTTTTATTTCATTTGATAATATAGAACAAATTTGTTTACTCGGAATACTACTGTCTACGCAATCCGTACTTTGTAATGTATTTTAATTACTTTGTTATGATTGCGTCAGCGATATGTAGCGAACCATAAACATAAAAAAAGTATAGTAATTCCTTTTTATCGCACATTCAGAAGTGAAACCGAACACTTTTTGTCAGTCTGCTTGACCTTTTAAAAAAAATGTAATCGGTTTTTATAACGTACTATCACGAAATTAAGTAAACTACTGGATCGAATCTCTCAAATATAACGTAATTATTAGTAATAAATACAACTTGACATGCGACTTAATTCTTCATACATATTTTAGTCTACGCAACAAATACATTGTCATCTAACATAATCCTTTTGCTGACGTCCATCAAATAACTTAAGAACAAACGTCTACGTCCTTTATACTAATCCCACTGATATAAACGTCTATTTTTGGATACTGAAGGAATATTTTATGACTATTACACGAGAATACAAACTGAAACAGATCTGATTCCTATGTACACAAGATAGGGATATGTAAGCACGTAGCCGACGCAAACCGGTTCTAGTTTTACAATATTTATTTGATTAGATTCCTGTTTGAACTTTGATAACCGATTATAAATAATATTCCAGCTAAAAATTATTATGTAGTCATTAATAGTCAGCAACTGTTAAATATGGGCTTTAATGTAGTGTAAACGGTATATTAACCTTGCTGGTGACCCGCCAGCGCGCCTGCTGCGGGAAGTCGTTGATCTCGAGCTCGGTCTCGTACTTGCGGAACACCTCCTCCGCGGGCTCGGCGGCGCTCTCGTCGCGCGGCTGGTAGTTGAGCCGCGTGTTCAGCTTCGCTGCCAGCTGCTCTGCCACTGTCTTCGCCTGGAGGAGATGTATGGGCAGGTTAGAAGGGAATGCACCGGTGCGTTCACCAGAGATCCCGGAGCCTCACCATATGCCCAGGATGGCTGCCGAGGGGGTTTTAGTGGGCAGAAATCCCACATAATCCGCAACCTGTAGGTTCGGGTGTTTATGGAAGATTTCCCCCTCGAAAAAATAAAATAAAAGGTACGGCTAGTTTGATGAAGTGAAACTTAAATAACATAGAGAGGACATCATGGGCGTAGCCAGGGGGGGGTTTCGGGGGTTCAAACCCCCCCCCCCCCCCGAAATGTTAAGGACTGACATTTTTATGTACTAATAAACCCTTAAAAACATGTTTCTAGACGTCATTCCGAATCGAATGAGCTATCGCACATATTTTTGGGAGCTTTATTTCTATTAAACACGTTTTTGAACTTTTTGACTAGACTAATAATAGATGGCACTACATACCTCGTGAGAAAAAATAAAGTCTCAATTTTCTTTAGGGTTATTGTCATGTACTTTTAGTCGTTGTATTTTCTTGAACCCCCCCCCCCCCCCCCCCCGAAACATGAACCCCCCCCCCGAAACTAAAACCTGGCTACGCCCATGGAGGACATACAGCTATTTTAATTGAGTGAAATTTCCAAATCAACCAAGTACTAGATATGGTGGATACATAAGTAGATACTGAGGTACTGATTTCTAAGCTCTTGCAACGTTTTACCGTCACGGATGCTTAAGTATTCCACAACAATAATGAAAAATTAAATTAAATACGAACAACACAATATGTCGTAAAGAAGTGCGTGTTTCGCTTCGTTTGTAACGTTTACCCACTTTTTTAAGGCTCTCAAATGAAACTCAACTAAGTGGTTGTGACAAACATAAACCTGCAAAAATTACCAAAAGAACAGACCAAACATACCGTGATCAGTGTATGTGTCGACGGAGCCCCCTTCAAGATGGCTTCCGCAGCTTGTTGCGTAGCGCCTTTGTGTTCCACGCCGAGTCCCTTGGCGATGTTGATGCGCGAGGCAAGCCGCCGGGCCAGCTCTAGCTTGCCGTCCACCCCGGCCGCCCCGGCCACCGCCCCGGCCGCCGCCCCAGCCACAGCCCCGGGCGCTCCGGGAGCGGAGCCCGGCTGGGAAACAAACATTTTATCTCATACGAGTAACCGCCCTCAATTTGCTTCGATTTTCTTATTTTTTCACACATTGGGTTACATGTAGTTTTATAAAGGATCACTAATTTTTTTGAAAATATAATATAGCCTATGTCACCCGGAGATAAAAGCAGTGATAGCCTAGCGGTAGAACGTTGGTCTCCCGAACGAAGGGGCCCGAGTTCAAAACCTGGCACGCACCTCTATTTTTTAAATATTATGTGCGTATTACAAGTTAATTATCAATTATCAATAGCTTCGGTGAAGGAAAACATCGTGAGGAAACCTGCACACCGGAGAGTTCTCCATAAAGTTCTCGAAGGTGTGTGAAGTCTACCAATCCGCACTTGGCCAGCCTGGTAGACCTAATACCCCTCACATTGTGAGAGGAGACCCCGAGCCCAGCAGTGGGACAATTATGGGTTGTTGCTTTGCTTTGCTTTGCACCCGGGGATAGTGTAGCTTCCCAATAGTGAAAGATTTTTTCAGATCGGTTAAGTAGTTTCGGAGCCTATTCAATGCAAACAGTCAAATCTTTCCTCTCTGTAATATTAGTATCGATGAATTTGATAGGTTGACTTCTAAAAAGTTTAAAATGTAACATGTCCTCACAATTACTCCTATTCGCAAGTTGAACGGTGTTAACCCACACGTCTAAATTCAGCATGTTTTTTTCTTGTGTACGCAATATCCGAGAGTCAGAATTAATGTCCCCCACTAACTTTCGCCCTTTTAACAGGATTTTCATGAAATTTAGCACACAAATAGACCATGATCTGGAATAATACATAGGGTACTTATTATTCCGGAAAACGTGGACAGAGCTACATAGTATTATACAGTACGGCTGCTGTATCTTGGCGCGTCTGAACTTCGCGCAGAAGGCTGCACAGTAACATAATTCGCCAATACTGGATACGCGGTGTATTATGTCTCAGTCATACGTTAGCATGTTCGTGTTGCCATCTCTTTCTTACATGCGCTAAAGTTCGCAAAGCCTATGTTCAGACGCGCCAAGATACAGCGGTCGTACTGTATATGGGTGTCAGTGTCCACTGTCCAGTATACCTTGATCTCCTTGACGATCTTCTTGGCAGCGAGCATGGTCTCGATCTGCTGGTCGAGGTCGCCCTCCACGTCCTCATCGTCCGAGTCCTGCAGCCCCAGCGCTGCTTTCTGGTACTTCTTCTTCTCACTCGCCGCTTGCGCTTCCGACTCGTCGAATTTGAACCCTGTACGTATAGATATAAAAAAAATACATTTACTTCTTAAGTACGCACGCACTTAGGAGTTTAATATCATATCAGATAATACATATCAGATCTCTGTCATAAAGTTCACATGGAGAACTCTTTTTGTTAAAGTCAATACTGATCCAATCAATAAAAATAAAATCGATTGACAGAGAACAAAATCACTAAGGCCTTCGGTCCACGTCAATTGTCGCTTGGTTGCAGCTTGCTTGCATCTTGCCTCCGCAAGTACGAAATCTGTCCACGGAGCGACAACGTCGGGTTTAAAAAGTCAAAAGCTACATCACCTTTCCCACTAAACCCGCCGCCCGTATGCACCCGCTTGCCGTCCTTCTCCTGCGCCTCCTTGTACTTGTCCCAGAGGGCGCGCAGCGCGGGGGGCGCGGGGGCGCCGGCTAGCTCGAACGCCCGCACTACGTCGCCCGCGCAGCGCCCCTGCTCCGGCGTCAGGAACGTCCACGCGTAGCCCTTGTTGCCCGCGCGCCCCGTGCGACCGCATCTACTCACACACACACAGTTAATGTAATTTATCAAGTGGTTTTTAAATTAATGATTAAATAAATAAAAATGGCTACGTATTTTTTTTGTATTGAACGAGCCTTGCAAGGCCACTGCGTGTTGATATTACTGAATGAATGAGCAGTCAGGCTCTTGACTTGAAGTTAACTTGCTGTGTGAAATAAATCTCGACATTGCGCGTCTCGGAAAAATTTATATTCTCCACCGATTTGGATAAGTTCCCGAAAATCGTTTCCTTTGGCATTTTACTGTGGGGCAAAGCAGCCGATATAGAACAAAATACAAATTGGTACTACAGAAAAGAGCCATTAGAGCTATTTATAAACTAAAATCAAGGGAGTCCTTACGTGCCAAATCTAAAGAAATAGGTATAAATACTTACATGAATAAAAGATTATTTCATTTCACTTCATTTCCTTTGAAATGTAAGCGACGTAAGAAACAACAGTGTAGAAGTGGACAATCTCACCTATGCACATAGTCCTCGTAATGGTTCGGACAGTCGTAGTTGACGACCAACACGAGTTGCTTGACGTCCAGCCCGCGCGCCGCCACGCTGGTCGCCACCAGCAGCTTCACCTTGCCCGACTTGAAGTCCGTTATCGTCGAGTCCCTGTCGAATTGATCAATACCTGTAACAGGCCACCGTTAATAATGTCACTGGGTATCGATTTACACTGGTCGTGACGGTCGAATGTGTGCGGACGTTCGCTCGCACACACTCACGCACGCACGCACGCACGCACGCACGTAGACATTTATATATTTTTACACGTTGATATGTTCTGAGACAAGTTCGCCTATTCAGAATTAAATACTTCAAGTTAGATTTTACTTATATTTAGACGGTAGTACGCTTTTCACGTAACTCGCAGAATACGCTGAAAATTTTTGATGAAACTTTGCATGTTAAAGTTATGTTACAAGTGAAAATGTGTCTTTCTATCCTGGAAATGGAACAATAAAAACAGAATAAACATCAGAACCACATAAATGTAGAATAAAAGTTTTAAACGTATAAAACAATATACCCACGCACACAGTCCGAAATCTATTAAAACTTAAGGTAATAAATCTAGGATGGAGTTTCTTAAAGACTTGATTAATTACATTGACATAACAAGATAATAATAATGTAAATACCTAAAATATTATTTGAATAATTTAAGTTTCAATATTTCACCCTACAAACATAACAATTATGTAATAAAACCTCAATGTAAAGCCATTTAAATATTATTACCCAGTTAAAAAAAATTCGAGTTGCCCTCATGTTTTATTTCCTAGAAGCCATGTTTGGTTACTGTATTTCACTATTCTTTCTTATCGCAAGTTTTTAGTGTTTGGTTTAAATGTGAAGGTGTCGGTTTAAACCTAACAATATACTTACATGAGACATTAGGACTAAAGACAGTAAAACACATACACAAGATACGCATCGTAATTCGTAACAGGTTGTTATCGCAATGCCATGTCGTAAAGAAAATCAATGACGTCATATCATATGTATGTATTTTAGCCCTTATCAATTACGTACTCAAGTACGACAAAGATATTTGGTATATAACAACCCATTTATCTTATTTACCTAAATTTCAATTGAAAATTGTTTCTTCTCATATTACGTTTATCTTGAAGATTTTAGTATATTTATTTTTTGGCAGTAAACTATCATTAGTCACATCTAGAAAAATAATTATGTAAGTAGAGAATATAGATAAGTTTAAATATTGTGAAAGTATGAAATTTTACTTGAATGCATCAATACTATTACTACAATAAATTACTATTAATAAATTACTATTTTCAAATCTTTTTTTTATGCATTATAAGAACTTTGCTTTTAATCGGTAGTGTTAGGTTGATGCTAATGATATCATTGAATGAGACCTATAGGACACGAAGTTTGGAAACTGCTATCAAAATCATAAATTAAGACATTTTTATTGATAACAAAATTGTTGTTAAACATTCCTCGGAGATGGCGATGCTGAAATAAAAATGAAGTTATTAGTATTTTTTTAAAAGATCAAATTCACTGTATGTACAAATTTTAAAAGGGTGTTTGAAATTAATTACCATTTTTAGATAACTAAATCATAGTTAAAATATTTAAAATTTATCTTATAAAATGCGACATGTGTGCCACAGCAAAAGGCATTGAACACAAAAATATTTTATATAAAAAAATCTAAAGAATGGTTACTCTATGTGATGTAAAGAGAATTAATCACGAGAGTGCCCTATGGATATGACCATATTATCATTTATTATTCTTTTAATAACCAACACCTCAAAAAAGCAAAGAAAAGGAAGTACATAAAACTTCATGACATACATACAGTGTTATAACAAGGGTATACAGAGGAAGTTGCAATAACAATTGGATCTCACCTCCGTGTAGACTCATACAGGAGTACGAGGCCTTCATGAGGTCCTTCAGAAGACTGTCAGCGTTCTCCTGCTTGTCCACGAACACTATGATGCTGCCCATCTGGCTGTACAGCCCCAGCAGTTCTAGTAGCTTGAAGAACTTGGCGTCTTCTTCTAGAATGGCCACATGTTGCTCTACGTCCTTGCATACTACACTCCTCCCACCAACCTACAACAAATATTTGGATGTTTTTATACGTATTTAGGTACACCGAGATGCCATGGTATGTTTTTTGTAATAAAAAAGTTTATTTTTTAAGATATTCCTTTGGAGTTTCTCCTCCTTTATGATTTATTTATTTATTTATTTCTTAGGTAATCCTACAGCGTTTACAGAATTACTTATTGTATACAAAACAATTACTTAAATACTATGGCCAAAAACGGATTACACAAATAATACTAGTAAATTTTTAAGAACAGTTAATCTTGAAACCGTGAAAACCGTGAACCGTGAAAAGTAAGTGTGTGTGCATGTGTGTGAGTATGCAAGTGTATAAGTATGTGAGTCTACTTGAGTGTGCGTGTGTGTGTGTGTGTGTGTGTGTGTGTATGTGTGTGTGTGTGTATGTGTGTGCGTGTCATATGCTACATAATGATATTTATTAAATTATTGGAGGTGCAATTTTTTTATTTCTTTTTTAAGTTGTCTAGATTTTAAATTAAAAATGTCTAAGCTTGAGTAATGGTTATTGTAGTTGCGAGCTGAACGACAGATAACCGAATTTTCAGCATACTTAGTATTTACTAAAGGTACATGGAGCAGAGGTGTGTGTCTAGTACGGTAGGATGGGACTTGTAAATTAATACAGACCAGGAGTTCGCTGCAGTCTATGTTCCCAGATAGTAAGTCGTGAAGTAGAACAATGTCATACTGATTACGCCTTTGTTCTAATAGGTCAACACCGAAGTGTTTACATGCTTCACTATAGGAATCGAAATCTCTGTGGTCTTTAAAACTTAAAAAATTTACAAATTTTTTTTGAACCGATTCTAGCCTTTTAACGTAGACCTTATATTGCGGAGACCAGACGCTACAAGCATATTCTAAGACGCTTCTTACATAGCAGAAGTATAGTACCTTGATGCACGCTATATCTGTAAATGATTGACAGACACGTCTGATGAAACCAAGTTGCTTATAGGCCTTACAAACAATCGTATCAATATGTTCGGCGAACGTCAATTTTGCATCCAACGTTACACCTAGGTCACGCACGGAGTGGCCGCTTTTGATTGGAATGTCATTAATTTGGTATTTATAATTAATAGGTTTAAATTTGCGAGTGAAAGTAACTTGAAGGCATTTAGCAGTGTTCACAGAAATTTTGTTTCTTAAATAATAATCAAATAAGTTATTCAGATCACACTGAATTTTCGAGCAGTCACTGATATCATTGATTTTTAGGTAAATTTTTGTATCGTCTGCAAACATAATGTACTTCGAATGAGATACACTTGTACCGATATCATAGAGATAGGCGTTATACAACAAGGGACCCAGTATCGATCCTTGAGGGACTCCGGATGTTATTGTTACATAATCACTTCGCGCACTTCCCAACACTACTGCTTGTCTTCGGTTAGATATATATGAGGTTATCCATCTGTGTAAGTCACCTCGTATCCCTAAAGCATGTAACTTATGAAGGAGGATTACGTGATCTACCCGGTCAAACGCTTTTTCGAAGTCAGTATATATAACATCGACTTGTGCCCCATCATCCATGATAAAGAATATCTTATCTCTTTCTCTTACTCTCTTTTCCCGAGACAGTGGAACAATTAAAGAACGCTTGATTAGACAAGTGTAACGGTACCACAGATTGGTACTCTCAAATATATCAACAGCCTTCTTGATGGTAAATGTTTCACCGTCGCCTGTGACCATCAGTTACAGTTTACAGTTGCCAAAGACATCACCGTTGCGTAAAAGTCAAAGTATTCTACAACGTACTGACCTGTATCTCAATAGGTTTCTGCAGTATCCGTCGCGCCAGTGCCTCCATCTGTCGCGGGAACGTGGCGCTGAACATCACCGTCTGTCGGTCCGGCCGCACGTTGTCTATGATCTTCATCACCTGTACAATACAATTTGAAATGCTGTGAAATTAATTATCAAAACTCTTATGTTATTAGTTACTGATAACACGAAAGCTGTTCGTTAGCTATCAACAAAAAAATGTTGGAAGAGAAAGAAGAAAATGTTTCTGAACTGCCTTATTGTAGCCTATACAAATATACATGAATATTAAACAAAAAGTGATAAAACAAATTAATATTATTTGATGTTATATGTCGTCATATTACATTAGAAGTTAGACATAATAGGCCATTTCGGTCAGCGCAAAGTGGGGGAAGGAGGGAAGGGATTATACCAAACCAAACCACCAACTACACCAACCTGCGGCTCGAAGCCCATGTCGAACATCCGGTCAGCCTCGTCCAACACGATGTATGTGACGCGGCGCAGGTTGGTCACGCGGCCAGAGTTGGCCGCCAACATGTCGATCATCCGACCAGGCGTGCATACTATCATCTCTGCACCGCGCTTCAACTCTGCTATCTGTGATACAATAAATAAAAATGTAGATTAAACGCTTACACACTCATATAACTAGGGGGTCCATATCTTGTGGGTGGCATGAACACAAAAATTTAAGATATTACGATCCAAGACTGGGCTAAGTGACATAAATGGGTGTCTACAAAACCCCCACCCTAGTTTTAGATATAATGAAAGGCCAATAAAACAAAGCCACGCCCCTGTTAGGTGGCTAACTAATGACTACAATGCGTAATTAGAACACATAGGGTGCATTCCACTTGACCCTCACAACGATCACGCTCACGACTGCGGTTTTTCCCGTTCCACTTGCTAGTGAGCGTTACAACCATAAACCCAAGTGGAATCGATGGATGAAGTGGAGCGTTTTCGCCGTTGATGTAAATATTAAAAATGGTGAGCTTGACAGAAACTTAAACAGGGTTATGAATTTTTTATTAATTTTATTTATATTAAAAAAAAATCTTTTTTTATATTTTTAGTGTTCAAAGGTAATCAAATATGTATATCTTGTCGAATCATACAAAGTAATGAGCGAAATTAATGATGTCATCAGTGCCGCGACCATATCGACCGTGATCGTTATGTGGAACGGCTGAAGGATTATTTTGATCGCTGTGAACGTCAAGTGGAACCCACTTATAGTAACTTTTATAAAAACTCCCACCAACCTGTTCAGAGATGCCAGTCCCTCCATACACACAAACAACCCTCAACCCTAGCGACTTGGCAAACTTCTTGATATCCTTCCCGATCTGCATGCACAGCTCTCTGGTGGGGGTCATGATGAGCGACACCGGCCCGTCCGTGTCCTCGAGCGGCGGCTGGTCCAGCACGTGGCGGAACATCGGCAGGATGAACGCCAGGGTCTTGCCTGACCCCGTCTTCGCTATGCCTATCAGGTCCCTGGAGGTGAAACATTGTAGTTTACAGCTAGATATGCTAAACAGAGCTATGCTCCTCCTGCCCCTTTTGGTATTTTCAGTTATTATAAAATACTGTCATTGTATTTCTAGTTCAAGAAAACATTGGGTAAATTACAGTTGTTTTAGGACAACAATCCCACCTGATGTACATCAGGTACATGTACAAAATGAGCAGACACTTTCAATACTACTTTAGAGACTTTAAACTTCATTTGATTTGAGAGCTTCACTACCAAGTTCCTAACATAATGCAAGGACATAAGATTATACTCAAATAAAATAAAGTTGAGTATCTTGACAAAGTGAAAGCAAATGAAAATGAGTTTTGGAACATTAACATATTCTTCAAATAACTTGGATTTTTATAACATTCCAAACATAATCTTTGTGACAAAGTAGAAAATAAGTCATAGTAAGCAGTAACAAAATCAATTTACTGACCTTCCTGACATGATAGCTGGTATAGCTTGAGCCTGTATGGGGGTAGGTTTTTCAAAACCTAACTTCTTCAGTATATCCAACTCCTTTTTACTGATTCCACAATGTGCCCAATTCTTAATGGGCTTCGGACACCCCTTGCCTTTGACCCGAATACCTTCTAACTCAACCCTGTACGCTTCTACCTCTTCTGGAGTCATTCTTGCTAATTCAGCTACCTGTACAAAAATGTAGAATGATATAAAGTTAGTACATAAATAAAGTATATAGTGATTTTAATCAAGCAACATCTGATGTGACGTAACGACTTTTGTAGTGTTAACCACTATTCCAGATAATGGTCTACCTATGTGCCTAATTTCATGAAAATACGTTCAGTAATTTTTAAATGAAAGAGTGACAAACATCCTCACAAACTAACATTTATTATATTATTAGGATTTCTTCAAGACTCCTTACCTCAGTATAAAACGCTTTTCTAAACGGCATATACTTCAAGCTAGTATGGTCGACTTTAGCGAGGTCTTTCCGCTGCTTGGAAGCAAGGTTCGCTGCTGCATCCTTGATGTCTTCCGTCTCCTCCTCCGAGGAGTATTCCAGACCATCCTGGTTTTGTTCTATTAATTCACCTGTTGAAATAATTTTATAGTATAGCAAGTACTAGACGTGTAATTGAGTTAATTAAGGTCTTTAGTACCACTCAAACTTTTGAGTTTATACTACCACTGACTACTCGGCTAGGGAGGTCGCTCACAACTACATTTTGTAGTGATACAGTAATGCGAGATTCGTGACTATCTGATAAATACTCACATTTGAAACTAAGAGCCTTTGCAGACTTGTGCATGGCATGTCTAGTCATTTTTATTCGACGAAAAGAAATATACCTTCATTGTGTCTGTTCTTATTACCTTTGTTCTTCTGTTCAGTGACTGGTTTCTTAGCAGTGCCTGTGAGGATGACCACCCCTGTGCCGCCGGTAGTCGGCACACTGATGCCTCTCGCTTGATCTATCTGATTTACTTTACGCACCTCCTGAAAAGTATTATCAAATTAAATATACTATCTTTCATCAGTGAGTGAAGAATAGAATAGAAACGACCTAAAAACTAGACTTGGACTAGACTAGATTTGGAAATAAAATGAATTGGTCCACCACCCAGACAACTGTAACACCCTTTTAGGGTTATTATTGTGTAGGATGTGTTATGTGACTGTGTTATATACCATGTTACTATATTTAATGCAATAAAAGTATTGAGTATTGAGTAGACCCAAATATTAAACTGAGACCCATCTTAACATGTTGGTGGACAGTACAAGTTAAGAATTACTTCCCAAATGACACTACTTATTCTCATACATTGCCTATGGGCGTAGTGTCAATTGCGGTTGTATGTAAAATTTTGTTGAGTGACAACCTATAGGCGCCTATATTTTGTTCCCTTTCGTACGGATATCTAGGCGCCATCTGTAAATAAATTCTGTAAGTTACAAGAATTCAGTTTGAATGTTTCGATAAAATATAAAAACACAAAAATACGTTGATAACTTACCACTCGAGCCGTTATTTGCGCGCGAAAGTATGAGGTGACACAAAGTCAACCGCCGACGCGCACTACGTGACTAAATGAATGAAAACACGACGCCCACGAGCGTACTGTGCGCGTGGAGGGGTACCGGAATTCTGTCAATGTGTGTGTCACCTTGACGTCTTGTAGAACTATGTACGATGACAGTAGGAAAGCCGCATAACTTTTGCGGTGACACTACAACATGCTCTTCCTTGTAAGAGTATTGAAAATCAAACGCTCTCAGACGTACTGCGATGAGACGTGTTAAAACTATGACGTCTATAGGTGTTCTGTCGTATCATTTATTTATTTATTTGTATAAGTTACACCAACAAAGTAATCACTGTGACAAGAATAATACAAGACAAGATACCATAACAACATTAGATTAGTGTTACTTCACTTACAGGTGTAAACGACTTGATAATAATGCAACAATAACCGTCTTCTAGTAGTTTGAAATAAAACTTAAATCAATCAAACTACAGGAATACATATTAAAATTAAATTAAAATTAAATAAAAACGAAATTATACAATAATAAAATAGATTGATAAATTAAAAATTACGCGATTGAGATTAAATATGTACAAAGATTGAGTTAATATAATAGATTATAATTAAGATTATATAATTGAATTGATAAAAATTATTGAAATTAAATACACTAGATTAAATACAAAATTGAATTATTTTACATTATATACATGAATTATTGTGTGAATTATGTTAACAGCTTGATTCGATGTTTAAATACAAGGAGCGAATTTGAGAAAATGTCTATATCACCTTTTTCCTGAACATTATCCGTTACACGATCATGCTTTCTGCTCACTGGGATATCGACTGACAAATTATGAATAGTGTTATAATTTCTAGTTATTCTATTCAATGGAGAGTAATGACCCAAGTTTGAGCGCGCGAGGTTCGTTGAGAAAGGCTTATACTGCTGTGATCTGGGTAATCTTCTTGGAACGGATAAATTGACATGGGATAAAAGATGACTGGCATCGATGCGACCATTAACTAGCTTGTACAGAAACATGGCGTCCAGCAGCTTTCTACGGTTGGAGAGAGAATCGAGATGAAAATGTTGGAGGCGATCTTGATAGCTTGGGAGTTTTTTAGCCAAGTTGAAGTTGTAAGATAAATGCCACAAAAATCTTTTCTGGATGCTTTCCAACCTTTTAATGTATGTGTCGTAGTGAGGATTCCATACAACGCTACAATACTCTAATCCACTACGCACGAGAGAAATGTAAATAGCGATTGTGGTAGATGGTTTTTTGAAATCCTTACAATTGCGAAGCACAAAACCCAAGGTTTTGAATCCTTTTTTCACTATATGATCGATGTGGAGATTAAAGCGTAGTTTGCTGTCAATAATTATGCCTAGATCTCGAATATGATTGACCTCAGTTAGTGGTACATTATTTATATGATAAGATCTGGGTGTTACTATCTTCTTTCTAGAAAAGCGAATTGTGAAGCATTTGGTAATATTGAGATTCATGTCGTTAGCGTCACACCACGATGCGAGGGCGGACAAATCATTTTGTAGTAGATTGGCTTCTTCGAGCGAGTCGACTTTTCTGAAGAACTTCAAATCGTCGGCAAACATATAAAATTTAGAATTTTGAAAACACCTGGAGATGTCATTGATAAATATATTAAATAGAAGAGGACCCAAATGGGACCCTTGAGGGACTCCGGATAGGACAGTGAAAGGCTCAGATCTGTGACCACCCACAACAACCACTGACTGTCTGTTAGTTAAGTAGGACCTCCACCAATCCAAAAAAGCGCCGGCTATTCCTAGTGAAAATAGTTTGGACAGAAGTATTTCATGACTTACTTTGTCAAAGGCCTTGCTGAAGTCTGTGTATATTACGTCAAAAGACTGCCCTCTATCGATACCCCCAGCAAGATCTTCGACAAAGGAAGTCAAGTTCGTTGATGTGGATCGCGCATTCATGAACCCGTGTTGCTCAGGTACTATGTAGGGCTTAAAGTGCCACGTGAGAAGTGGACAGAGAATACGTTCAAAGACCTTTCCGAACACAGTTAATATTGAAATAGGTCTATAGTTTTGAACTGAACTAGCGTCGCCACTTTTGAATAAAGGCACAATGAGAGCCTCCTTCCATAGGGATGGGAAAGTGCCAGAACTGAGAGACCTATTATAAATCAGGGATAGCGGCTTAGCTAGAGCGCTAGCACATTTCGAGGCAAATATGGCAGGTATTCCGTCAGAGCCGGCACCTTTCCTGATGTCCAGTCTTTTTAACACCCTAAAAATTTGTTGTTCCGTAACCTTTAGCGTGGTCAAGTAGTTTGTTGTGAGTGGTGCACAGACAGTAGAAGGTACTGAATTATAATTTGAAGTGTAAATTGAGGAAAACTGAGATGCGAAGAGCCGGCATATGTCCGAACCGGTGGTAGCAACATTTTGATCATTTGACATCTGTGTGGGGTATTTTGTGGTGCCACCTCTTTTGTGTTTGAGGAAGGACCATAGGAGTTTTGGGTTAGAAGAGAGTGAGGACTCTAAACGCTCTAAGTACCCTTTATACAGGTAGTTAATTAGTTTCGTGCTTCTCTCCCGAAGTAATTCGAACGTTAACAAGTCGCGTGGGTTGCCATATTTTCGGTGTTTTATTCTAAATTTATTCTTTTCGTTGAGTAATTTTATTAATGCGCGTGAAAACCAAGTGGGATATACGTTATTATTTCGGGGTCTAGATTTGGGTACATGTTTTACTATAATAGATTTCAGCAGTCCATTGAATACCTGGACCATGTCGTCAACCGTGGCACAGTTATCCAATTCTTCGTCCCAAGAAATACTATTTAAATCGTTTACAATTTTTTTATAGTCTGCTTTATGAAAGAGAAATTTATCAGCTGAATTAGGTGGGAGATATTCTATGCCCTCAAGCGCGATGTTGAATTGTAAAGGTGGGTGCAATGGGTCTATTAGAGAGAGTGGATTATGACATACATCTAAGTGAAGAATAGATATGGTGCAAAAGATTAGGTCTAGGATCTTGCTTTTGTTATTAAGTTTATGATTATATTGAGAAAGATTATTTAGGGACATGGAGTCGATGATCATGTTGTTCAATAAACTATTGGATGCGTTAGCTGAGGTTATTGAATTACAAGTTGTTGTCCAACTCAAGCTGCTTATATTGAAGTCACCTAGAATGATTGTTTCACCTTTGTGTTCAATTAGAATGCGGTTGGTGTTTGCGATGAACGTACTTAATACCTTTTGTTGAACCGGAGGGGGTATATATACCCCACAAATGTAAAGGTTTTTGATGTTTCCCATTGTGTCACGTGTTTCTAAATTTACCCAGAGATCCTCGCATTCAGAGTCAAATCCAGTGAGGCGATAGGACTTATAGCATTTACTTATAGCGATTAATACGCCCCCACCGTCTTTTTTGTTGTGGAATCTGCTATTTTCGCGATCGCGTCTATAAACAATGTATCGGTCGTCAAATAGTTCATTATTGAAAACGCTGCTGTTTAACCATGTCTCTGTAAAAACTATTACATCAAAGCTGCTACAAACAACATTATTAAAAAGATCTATCGTTTTACTTCTTAAGCCTCTTACATTTTGGTAATAAAAACTTATTTTAGTGTTCGAGCCCTTTAGTAACAAAATAAACAACTATAGCGGTACTATGACAATTGATTTAATATATCTATATTTTTTACATGGACATAGTTTGATTCCTCGTTTTTACGCATATATATCCTGCCATCTCTGACCCACACGAAGTTATATTTTAGTTCTCTCGCTTTACTGCGAGCGGCAGCATGCAACGACTTATTTTCCGGTGTTAGGTGCTCGACAATGTAAATAGGGCTTTTCTTGTTTCCACCTATGCCGAGGTGACTAGTGTTTAGCTTTTCTTCCTTGTTGTGCTTGTTAAATTTACTGGCAGCTGCAAGGAATTCATCCCTCTGACGTGGGCTGCTGAATTTTACGAGTATAGACCGAGGACGTGAGCTTGCGCTGTTCATCTTGGCTAACCTGGAGCAATAGTGTATCTGGGTATCAGAAACTGGGCATTTTATAATTTTTCCTAGTTGCAGTACCGTGTTAACTAAGTTCTCCTGCTTGTTTTCTGGCACACATTGAATTTCGATATTACTGGATCGTGATTGTTGATCCAACTGTGCCAGGCGTGTAGTTAACAGTCGGTTGGAAGCTTGGAGTGACTCGTTGTCTGTTTTTGTTTTTTCGATTTTGGCGGTTAGCTCTACGTTGTCAGCTTTCAGTTTTTCTAGCTCCGCGTTAAAGAAGGACATAGATGTTTCTATGGATGTTAGAGCGTTACGAATTTCTGATATTTGTGGTTGTACCAGACTTTGCAGTGATAGCTTTAATTCCTCGCGGATTATGTCGCGTATGCTAGCAGCTGACGGACATGAACAACTAGCGCTGGCGGTCAATCGGGCCTTGCTGCGCTGCGTGACGAACTCGTTGCATTGTGGTGATTGGGAGGCGTGAGCAGGAATGTTCGAGTTATCACCGCCTTTGCGCGCTTTGCTACGACACGTTACACAAATCCATTTTGACCTCATGTCATCGGACAATGCCTCATAATCATGCTGTGTTAAATTCACGCAGTAAAAATGGTATTTAGACGTACACCGTGAGCAGATTAACGAGGGTACATTGTCAATGTTATTAAGGCAAGCGGCGCAATCGTTAGCGCTGGCCATATTTAATATCGAGAAGTGTAGTTGTAGACTGTTGTACTAAAGGAATTCCCGCGACGAAAAGGTCGTAAGCGCCGTGCAGAGCGCGTCGCTTACGCGTACAAGTTGGTGCTATCGGTAAACACAATATTCACTCACAATTTCGGTTGAACACGTTTATGTTTTAATTTTGAAGTGATATAATTTGGCAAAAACACTGATATTACACTATTGAGAATTGATCAATTATGCGAAAGGTCCTAACTATAGCTTTTTTCACTACTTGGCTTTTGAATTGCGAAATAATTACTGAGTGTAGAATTAAAACAGAAGAGCGAGTTATTATTACGTGCACTTGGCGTTATTGGCGTCAACTAAATCATTCTTTACTACCTGAACGCTAATGGCCGTTACTGTCCATCAATGTGTTAAAGTTGTCTGGTAGTGCACTGTCAGTATTACTGTCATGTATAACTAAAAATAAAAATATTGAGTACTATTTATTATCTTCAGTAATAGGTATTAATCACTAACCTGTTGTACTTCTTGCATATAGGCATCCAATGGATCTATTTCTTCTTCTTCTGCTTCTTTTTCTTTTTTTTCTTCTGCTGCAGCTTTCTCCTTTGCTTCACCATCTTCTCCTACAATAAGCATTACTATTCCATAAAAGTAATACCTGTCACTTAATTATAGATTGTTTCTTTTCATTAAAATAAATATAAAAGTCAGCAAAATTATACTTGTATATTAACTATAGAGTCACTTAAGTCATTCTATGGTTTCAACCATTAATGTTATTACCGTTAACCGTTACCATTAACCAATTATACTGTATGTCTCTCCATTCTATATTCTGAAATATTTTATCAGTACATCATCTTACCTTCATCACCTGAATCATCTTCTAGTGACCACTTTTTAGTAGTAGGTATTTGTATTGCTGTCACTACGGTGCCTTTTTGTACGTCCTTCTTAGCTGTTTCTAACTCTTTCCTCTTCCTCTCAGCGCGCCAACGCTCGATGCGTTCGCGACGCTTCTGCATTTCTGCTTCCAAACGACTTTGTTCTTCTTCCTAAAGTTAAAAGTTTTGATCCATTTGTACACATAATTCCTTTATGATTTGCTTTTGGGTTATTAGATTTCATTTTTTACAATAACTTTGTCATCTACACTAAACTTATGTTTTTACGGAGTAGGCTCAAAAAGTACTGGACTGATTTTGAAAATTCTTTCACCAATAGAATCCTATCTTTGTCCTAAGTAACATAGGCTATATTTAAAAAAACTATTAGGGGATTTAGGGTACGAAAATCAAAGCAAAGGTAATAAAACGCTAACTGTAACTGCCTGACAGACAACGCACAGCTATCTAGGGTGCAGGAAAAAAGGATTTTTGAAAATTTCCTGAAGGGGTAAAATAAGGGTTAAAAGTTTGTATGATTCAGGACTGGTCTATTTTGAATTTCAATATTAAAGCAAGGGACTTAATGAAGATTGAGACATAGGGTGTAATAATTGCCATGTTCTTAATGAATACATAATTAATAGATACTTAATGAAGATAAATTAAGATTAAGATAATTATACTTTATAGATAACGCATTATTAGATAAGATGTAAATGCTACATAATATATGTTGTTAGTACTTTGACATACAATAAGGTTATTTACAGAATTTTCAGTTACTAAAGATAGCCGTTCCTTAACCAGAGCTTAAGAAAAAGATGTTTCCTTATTTATTTATCGATAATTGATAAAGAACATATAAATGTACCTTGTCAACAGATCCTGGGTCATATTCAGTAGAATCGGATTTGCTGGTCTTCTCTTTCGACTTGGATCTTGCATCTCTTTCCTTCTCCTTGTCTCTGTCAGGTGTTTTCTTTCTTGATGATTTTGAGCCATTTCTTTTGTCATCTCTCTTATCACTAAAAATACATATATTGAAGGGATGTAAAGGAAGTATTAAGACAGAGTAGCAGTACTTACCTACAGAACAGTCAACAAATTTACAACGCAAAAGAAAATGTTTTCCTTGAAATTTCTAAAATTGAAATTTTCATAAAAAATAAATTTAAATTTCAACATTGTGAGTAGACTGCCTCACAAAATGAAGGTCACAGGGACATAGAGGATCGAGTGCGCCACAATTTTTTCCGATTGGTCGAGTTTATTACGTGTATTAACTATTTTTTTCTCGTTGGCTTGCCTGTATCTCAAATTTTGTATAAATTCATTGTAATACAGTGGCATCAATTTGTGAGTGATAATGACAATTTGCTATCAGTGAATCTGTGAAGAGTGGAACTTTTTTCTTTGAAAGAAGAGACTCTTCTAATGACAGAAATGTGGTGGTTCTGTCTCTTGCAATAGAACTACTTGTCTATAGTGTACATCAAAATTTTAACACAACTTTATTACATTGACTATAACCCATATTGGGTAATTATTGGACAACTGTTTAACTGATTACCAAGAAACAATTAAAATAATGTTATTATTAAATTACAATTAAATTACTCGTTAACAAACCTCTTTCTTTCTCTATCCCTGTCCCGGTCTCTATGACTGTCTCTGTCTCTTTCTCTATCTCGTTCTCTCTCCCTTTCTCTGTCCCTGCTGCGATCTCTCTTTGACTCCCGCTCTCTGCTACGGCTACGCTTCCGCTTCGACGATTTAGGTACTCTATCTCTACTACGCGACCTAGATCGCCTCCGCTTGCGATCCGGCGTTGCTGATCGACTATGTGACCGTCTACGTTCACGATCTCTGTCGCGATCACGTCTAGAAACATAAAAATAAGTAAAACATTATATAAACTTATAAATAATGTAAGCATTACAAGCAAACTACTTCATGACGAAACACTCACCCGCTTCTAACCATATTTGAAATGTATGTTGTTCAGTCTCTAGAGTAGCAAACCAACCTTCTATATAAACTCCATTTCACAAATAAGGAGAGTTATAACTAGTTGTATTCAAATGAACTGTTTCTTTAAATAAATTAAACACATTTTCTAACAAAACAACGATGCTTTACATTCGTGTTCATAAATTTTATTTTGTCTTGTCAGTTGTCAGTTATGTCACTTTTGTCGTAATTTCACAGCACGACTAAGCCGAGATTGTCAAACGTCATGAAACGTCACTTATGGCACAGATTATATCATGTTTCTGAAGTCTATCGTAGATCTATGCATTGTTACACTCTATCTATTTTTTAATAAATTTTATTAATCTATATTGATAATGAATCTGTTTTCAATGTTACTTCATTAATTGTCATTTATTTGTCAATGTCAATCAAGTGCGTGAATTAGGGATGTTCCGATACCATCAAAGTATCGATACCTACTCATTTCGATAATACTCAAATCTTTTTTCGATACTACTTAAACAAGTACTCCTAAAGTATCGATACTTACTGATATCGATACTTTTTAGTACTTTCATATTTTTTTTATTTTGAGGATGCTTACAATGAACGTTGAAGGACAATAATTAAAACAAAATTGAGAAGAAAAAAAAACTATTTATTATAAATCTTTTACTGATACTTTTTAGTACTTTTATTTTTTTATTTTATTTTGAGGATGCTAACAATGAACGTTGAAGGACAATAATTAAAACAAAATTAAGAAGAAAAAAAAAACGATTTATTCTAAATCTTTTGCGTCACGTGTATACGATAAACAAAAACTCTTCAGCATTAAGTTTTTTTTTATGGAAATAGCCGGCAAACGAGCTGACGATTCACCTGATGGTAAGTGGCTATCGTCGCCCATGGACATCAGCAACACCAAAGGCATCACCGATGCGTTGCCGGCCAAGAAAGAGAGAAGAAAAAGAAAGAAAGAACTGGGTCTCAAGCCCCCAGCCGGAACACGACGAGTCGTTTGGCGGCTGATGAGTCAGCTCGAGGCTGGTAGCTATCCAGGCGAACCCCATGGAGACATAATAATAGTAATAATGGTATTAATTAAATTAATTACTCGTGAACAATAACTTTCTTTTCACTTGTATCATCACAATATGGCGGGCGGGCGCGGGCGTCTCTCTCGCTTTCGGCTCGGGCTCGGGTGAAGTCGAACGAATTCGGCTTGCCTGGCGCGAGACAACGGCGACAACGCGACACTCACGCTGCCACGCGACGCGACGAATACCGATTACCGATAACTCGGTAACCGAGCGCGATCAGCTTTTGCTCACTCATTCTGTATTAAGTTCTGTATGATGGGTTCGGTTTTTTTTAAATGGTGATGCTGATTCGATTTGATACCAAGTAATTTTGTTTCGATACCGAGTATGTATCGCAAAATTGATTCGATACAATAAGTACTTGGTATCGAATCAAAAGTATCGAGTACTTACTCGTATTTACTAGTAGGGTTACGCAAATTTTCAAAAGTATCGATACTTTACTCGATACCAGTATCGTATCAAAAGTATCGATACCAAAAAAGTATCGAAACAAAAGTATCGATACCTTCAGGTATCGAGTACTTTTTAATACATTTTTAAAAAACCTGAATGGAATGTTGTGTGTATTGCAGTTTCGCAAAAAAATCTAACAGGAACGTGTCTCACAATATAGTCACTAATATCCAATCTATATACACATATAGGTATACTATATAACACAAAAAATGTTTGTACGGATGTCCTTTATAGACACTGAATCCATTCAACCGATATCCCTGAAAATTCTTTCATTTGAAAGGCAATAATCCGAAGATGATTTGAGACCACTAAAGCAATGCATTAAGCACATTCAGTCCATTGATAAAGTCGATTTTTTACTTTTACAATACAACAATTTTAAGATAATTTGTAACAATGGCGCATCAACGTCAACAGAAAAACCCTGATCTGTCATATTTATCACAAACATAAAGTGTTGTTTTATGAAACCACGATGGCCGATGCAAGTGAAACTTTTTCAAATATTATGTGCGTATTACAAGTTAATTATCACTTGCTTCGGTGAAGGAAAAACATCGTGAGGAAGCCTGCACACCAGAGAGTTCTCCATAAAAGTTCTCGAAGGTGTGTGAAGTCTACCAATCCGCACTTGGCCAGCGTGGTAGACTATGGCCTAACCCTCACTTTCTAAGAGGAGACCCCGAGCCCAGCAGTGGGACAATTATGGGTTGTTGCTTGCTTGCTATTGAAACAAACAAAATAGCGTGGAGCACTGGCACAAATGAGTAATAGTATAGACTATTACTACAGCTGACCGTGTAGTGTATAGACACTACACGGTCAGCAGCTGCGAACTATAGGCGCCGCCATATTGGCCTTGGCTGCTCTGGCGAGCGCCTTTCACTTTATCCCTACTCCGCGGCCGACCGTCACGCGACATGCAACACACAGACGAAAAAGTTTGAGACAATGTAATAAAAGTTTCATTTTAAAATAATGTATCTTAGTGGAACATGCCGAGCAGTGGCGTAGCGTGGGCTTCCGCCACCCGGGGCTGACCGAAAATTTGCCGCCCGCCCCCAGTGAACTTTGCCGCCCCCATATTATCTAAAATGTTTTTTTTTTTATTAAAAATACACTTTTCTTGTTTTTCTTTCATAGCACAATTTACATTAAAATTTAAATAAAATTAATATTAATGTATATTTTTTTTTCTTTAAAAATCGAGGGGCTTGCCGCCCCCTCTTCATGTGCCACCCGGGGTCAGGGCCCCGCCAGCCCCCCCCCCCCCCCCCACGCTACGCTACTGATGCCGAGTATCCACTAATAGATTACATATTAAGAAACTGCCAGACAGTTACTTCATGGAGTACAGAGGGTAAGAAGAGCCATCTCATATGGGTGGAAAGTTGAAATAGTATCCAGTTGTCTGTTGTATATTGATAATTGAGATTCCAATACCTACCACCATCCTGCGACAATAGCGCTGGCGTCGGAATAACTACGATATTAACATATTAACTACGATATTAACGTTGTATACGGAGTTGGGGAGTGAAGTTTGCTGAGTTCAATAAAAATCCTAGGATACCACAGCGCCACCCGTTATTGGACGCGTTTTTACGGACAATTTTCATGCACATAGGTGGCTCTCCTTACCTCTATACTACATGAGTTAGTGCTTGTTCACACTGAACTCGCGGGCGCGGGCGCGGTAAACGCTACATACACCGCGTGCGAGTTTTGATGTGAACACTTTCATAGTAGGTCGTATGTTTGATATTTCGCGACCGCGCCCGCGAGTTCAGTGTGAACAAGCACTTAGTCATGAACGTACCTTTGTCAGAAAAGTACTTTCCTTTAACTAAGGAACTGAAAGATGGTGTGCAAATAATGCAATAATACTTTTAAGGGCTGCAATTATCAGAAAACTGAATAAGTGAAATAGTTTAAAAGACAAAAAACACTACTAAGATTAATCAACCTGTAAAGGTTACTCGTAGAAAAACTCCTAAAATAGTTCAATGAAATAAAAAGGTAACACACATAAGTGCTCGGCAATGACTGAAAATTCACCGAATAATGTCTTAGCTTTCATCGATTAATAATTGGTATTTTTCATAAGCTAATAATTTATTGGAAATGGACTAAAGAAAGTATCGATACTTATAGAAAGTATCGATACCTCGATAGTATCGGAACAAAAGTATCGATACCAAAAGTACTTGGTATCGAAACAAAAGTATCGATACCTAGAAGTATCGATACTTTTTGCGAATCCCTATTTACTAGTATCGGAATATCCCTAGCGTGAATTGAATTTGTTTGGTGAAATTTTAATAAAAAATAAAAATTCAGAATTTCACCGTTCACGGTTGCAATCTGAATTAAATAATAATTATTTTTTTATATATAGAAATATAACAATAACATATTATGGCAGACGATGCAGAAAACGTAATAAATACTTATTTTTCTCCGTAATCAAATAGGTAATAAACCACCGGCTAACCATATTTGTATTTTCTTTTTAGGTTGCTGTTATGACAGTGAAAGAGCCCTTGGATCTAATAAGGCTCAGTTTAGATGAAAGAATTTATGTTAAAATGCGCAATGAACGTGAACTACGTGGAAAATTGCATGTAAGTAATACATTTTTTTTTCTGTATGAGACAAGTTTTTAAAGCATTAAATAACTTAACATTTTAGACAAGGACTGTGGTTCTTACCACCAGTGACGGATTAACCCTTAATCAAATTAAGCAATTGCCTAGGGCATCACGTCTGGGGGGGCACCAGAAGAAGCACAAAAAAACCACATTGACATACGGATAGGGGGGCCCACAGGCGTGGGTTGCTTAGGGCACCAAGTAGTCTTAATCCGTCACTGCTTACCACATAACAAAGGCTGAACGAATTTGTAGCTGGCATTAAATATTGGATTTGTATCCAAACTAATTAACCTTTTCACTGCCTCACTTCCTAACAGTTGTGCTCCCAGTGCCCTAGAGTGCCCTAATAAAATATTTTTTATTACCAAATGCTATAGTTCTGTTGTTTTATGGTAAATTAGTTAATGGAAAGAGAAATATTTTGATTTATGTTCATTTTTGTACCTAAAACTTAGCGTATGTCCCACCCCTACTGTCGGTTCATCACAAGTGTTGGAAATCAATACAATTTTCTGAAAAAAACAAATAAGTAATCCATCTAAATTCAGACATAATTTTTTTAGTACTTCTCAATATGAGATTAAAATGCATTACTTACATTGCAAAATATGATGATTTAGTTAACCATTTACCTAATATGTACATCTTTTTAATAGAATACAATGTAATAAATTAAAAAAAGCAGATTAAACTAGCAGTATTTGGTCGTAAATATACGACCCTGGCGAAATGGACATGGAAACGTTTGTCATATTAATCTGACCTAGGCGGTTAAAGGGTTAACTTAAATTACAAAATTAAGATTCAATAAATTTTTTTGATATTTTAAGTTCTGAATTTATTTCACATGCCATGGCATAACCTTGCATAGACTAAGAGTGCCAGAGAATACTTCACTTAAAAAATATCATAGAATCATTTTCGTATAGTGTAGTTATAATTATTTCTTATCGTTCAACATAATTATTCTAATATTGAATTTTTATCCAAAATTTAACAGGCCTATGATCAACATTTGAACATGGTGTTGGGTGATGCAGAGGAAACTATTACCACTGTTGAGATAGATGAAGAAACTTATGAGGAAGTCTACAGAACAACAAAAAGAAACATTCCTATGCTATTTGTTAGAGGTGATGGTGTAATATTAGTGTCGCCACCAGTGCGAGTCGGTGTTTAGGATTAAGTGTAGATAAATATTTAAATAAAAAAAATGCTACACAAAGTTGTTTTATTTCTTAGCCAACAATTTCATTATTGATTCATTTTGGAAAGATCTTCGTGGGATAAGCAATTCTTCTTCATCCATTGGTTCAATAATAGCACCAGCCTTAGTAATTACACTTGGTCTAATTAATTTCTTGTGAGCCCTTTCAGGAATAAAAGTATTTCCCAAAGGAGCCCTGATGGAAGCTTCATAATCCTTAACACTATTAAATGGAAAGGGTACGTCGGTCACTTTGTGGAGTGTTAATTTTGGATCCTTGGTCTCTAGTATAATAATATCACCCTTATTCTCGTCACGTCTTTGCACTTTAGGTGCTGGTTTCCCAATAAATCTGTTTCTTTTACGTTTAGGTGCTTTAACTCCTTTACCACCCCAAGATCCCCAGCCAGGAAGATTTAAATCAATTTGGTCAGGTTTGTCCTTATTAATTTCATCTTCCTTTTCCTGCCTAAAACTTGCTACTACATCATCTTCTTCAAACACTTCTTCAATATCCACTTTAGGCACCACTTGTTCCTCGTCATCATCCAATAAATCTACATCATTAACCCCTTTTGATATTGCAGTATTTAAGTACTTCGGTTTTACTTCTATGAATCGGTTAGGATCAATATCAGTATTAGTTGCCGCCTTTTCTTCTGTTGAAGGTACTGTTTGCAGGTCAAGAATCTTTTTCATTATATTGTCTTCATTTTGTGTTTCTTCAAAACTATCTTTATTTGTTTCAATTAATGCTTCATCAATTATAGCTTTAACCTTCTGATTTTTCAATTTTAAATATTCCACATTATCTCTAGGGCCTTCCCGTTTTCTTGGAGCTTTCTTGGCTGATTTTCTAGAAATATTTTCTGCCCTATCAATATCTTTTCGGAGCTTATTCAACTTTTCTTCAACTTTTTTGGATACTTCGTTTTCAAATGATTCAAATTTCTCAGAGATGTCATCAACATTACTTTCATTATTTGACATATTATCCACAATCCACGTTGTTGTTGCAACGGGTGTTTCAGTTCTTTGCTTCTTAACTGTTTTTTTTGATTTCTTATTACTTGTTATTTTCTTGGATTCAACAATAGCAGGTAATTCTGTTTTTATCACTTCAGAATTCAATTTGTCAATGCTATTCTTAAGAACCTTCAATACAGCATCATTATTATCTACCTCCTTTGAACTGCCTGTGGTGGTATCTTCTGCATCAGAATCAGTGTCACTTGACTCTTTCCGTTTGTACATTTTATCTTTTAGATATTTCTTGTATCCAAAGTTGAACTCCTCGTCAATATTTGATTTATCTGATCTTTCCATCATCCATGGATTCAAAGGATCCTGGGACAAAGTTAAATCAGGGACTATGTCATTGTCAGCTTCATCATCAGTACTTGCAGTATCCTGTACTTTGTGGGTCAAACTTCTGCTTACAGATAATTGTTCTGCTAACTGTTGCCTGACCTATAACAAAGAATTATAAATGTTAAAAAAAGTACATAAGATATTAAGAAAATTTTCATACACTCATCACAGTCCATTAATATTACTCCTCATAATATTATAAAGTTAAAACAATTATGTTTTCTTTCACAAAGTAAATAATAATCATTATTTTCTAATTTTAAAATAGTCTTTTCTTGTATTTTGTTTCCCAAATAATGGAATGCTAATTTGGTTAGTCTTTTAGGGTGCAAAGCAAACTAAAAAAGTATGTATTACTGCAATCAATAAACATTACCTCTTTATCATATTTGGCCCTAACCAATTTACTCTTAGCCCATTTGCCAGTGTTCTTGTGTCTGAGAGTGTGTCTCTCTAGAGCACGAACTTTCTCTAATTCCTCCAATTTCTTCAAGGCTTCTTCAGGATTCTTGACCTGTAGTTCTTCAAATTCTTTCAATTGCTGTTTTAATCTTTCTTTCTTTAGTATACTGCAAGAAATAATAAAATAATTAATGTTGTGATTAAATTTTATCAAAATTTAAGTCACTGTTAATTTTAGGGGTGTACTGTCCACTCATGATATGATTATGAAGATTTAACAGGATATTTTTGTTGTGTTGTAAAAATTTAACACCAAAGATAAATCTTGGCATGACAAACAGGCGACAGGCCTGTAGAATTAATGAACAAATATCAAATTATAGTAGAAAATAATTTCTGATAGAACGGATTGAAATAGAGTAATACTTACCGATGATACTTTTTGCTCTTAATTTTACTTTGTCTCTTAGCTTTAGCAGCTTTATAGGACTCTTTAGCTCTTAGTTTTGCTAAGTGCTGTCTATGCTCTAACATCTCCTCGTATGTCATTGGAAATTGTTTCTCCTCTTCTTCTTCTTCATCCTGTATTTGCAGCGGTGGATCCACTTCATCTAACTCTTTTTCTAATGGAGATTTTAACTTGAGCTTTGATAAAAAGTTTTTTGACGGATCATTCTTTTCTTTTGTCTTTAAAGTTTTTAATGGGAACGAAACAAAGTCAACCGTACGACCTCTAGCTACAACTGCGTCCCATCTCCCTATCTTATTTTTCGTCTCTATATAACCAGTCTCTCTCTTGATTCTCTCTGCTTGAGGTTTTTCCAAAGGCTTCGGAAGAACTTGAGACTTGTTTTGGGTGGCCTTTAACTTCTTAGTTATTTTTACATGATGTGCAGTATCTTCTAGAAGCTTTACTGCATTAAGAAGATCTAGTTTATTAGATCTTTTTACCAAGTTAAATTCACTGTTGAGGTTTGTAGGCTCGTTGCGTGTAGGCGCTGTTATATGTTGGGTTTTGTCTAATTTTGTTACTGCGCTTATTAGTCTATCATGGTCTGATGAAACAAAATCAAGTTCCTCACCGTCTTCCATGATTTAAAGTTCATACAGTGCAAGATATCACTAACCTAACCTTTTTCATCACATTGAAGACAACTGTCAATTAAGTAAGACAGCCAGTGTTGCCAATGAAAATTTTTGAAAGGCCGTGTACATTTGATAAAAAAGCCGTGTTTATATGGGAAAAGATTAAGTGTGGGCCGCAGCTAACAAATTATGCCAATATATACCATCGGTTCAGCGCTCCAACTAAAAAAAAAAGCGGCAGTAAATTTGATGCCCACAAAACGAAGAATACTTTTCATGAAGTACACTTTACATTAACACCAACATTAGCCTAGTGGCGCTGTTTTAAGGGTTTTACAATTCGTTAAATGTTTGCAAAACAATAAATAAATAAAAAGAACTGTGGAATTTGCAAAAAGCCTTAGATTTTGCTACGGCAAAAGGGTTGCAGCCATAGCCCGTAGATTTTGTGATTTTTTGGCCTGAAAGCCGTAGAACACGGTAATTGCCGTAGCAAGGGCAACACTGAAGACAGCTCACAGCTGACAAAAAACCACACAAGTGCTCTGTCAAATTGTTTATGTCAAGCCAAGGATATTGTACTCTAACTGGATAACAATTTTTGTAGAATCTGAAGAAGCCTGAAGACGGGTTGACATAACCATGGATGACCATTGACCACCAATACCATTTATTATTTTTCATTCCTTACTAAACGTTGCGGCATATTTTGCGTACAATGTATTTTTATTTAAGGTCCAAAATCTCTTTTTATAATTAAAATCTCTTGGGTACACGAAGGTACTCTGCAAAAGTTTGCCCAGCAACGCATTGGTGGTGCCAAGAAATTACTCATATACATCGGCGACGGTAAGCACCATCAGGTGGCTCGTCTGCTTGTTTCTCACAGTATTTTATTATTATTATTATTACACATTAACGAAACAAAAGAATATTTATTCTGGAAATTAGTTTGTTAGTTTAATTGAGTTTTAAATTCTAAGTTTTTATTTATTTATTTACTCTTTATTGTAAACAAACCCACGGACGTTAACATTTTTTTAACGTCCGTGTGTAAACCTAAAAAACTAGATCACAATGGGCGAACTTAATGCCTGACGGCATTCTCCACCAGTCAACCCTGGGCGATTGCTAAATTTTAGAAACGTTTCTTCATAACTTCCTTTTTAGAAACATTGCATAGTCAAATTTGACTTGAACAAGTAGTGACTTGAAGTAACTACTTTGCATAGCACTGGCATAATCCCATATTTCATTATAATGGAGTAGAGACAGATATCTTGAGTCGAAAATGAGTCCCTAGATCCTTGAGAATTCAATGAATGTTCCAAAAACTTGTGGAGGCTTATTAGCCCAGTGCCGATAATTTTTGAAACGAAAAAAAATTATAGTAGAATGAAACCTATTGCAAAAGGAAGAGAATATAACGAAGATTATAGGAAAAATAAATTACGGGCGATCTGAGGTCGGGAAGGGGGGGAGAGGGGGGGTTTAAGGGAAAAAAATGGTTTATCTCGATTTCCGGAAAAACTACAAGTCCTATTGAAAAAAGTTGAATGGCAAAGTTGTAGGTAATAAAAAGATCTACAACTTTTGTATTTACACTTTTTTACATAACCTCAAAATTTATGTGAAAAATTCAAAAAACCACGTTTTTGGTTTTTTATTTTTATCTTTTACAAAAAATATTTTTTTTTTACGAAATTTGGTGAAAACTTAACTTTGTATGTCCTTAACATACCATAATTTTTTTGATTCAAAAAAATATTTTTTTTCACCTTAGTATGACCTTAAATTAAAAAAACACCCTTATTTTCAGTCGAAAAATCTGACGTCAAAATATCTAATTTTTTTAAAAAGTCGGTAGTCATTTTGTTCGTTGGAATCTCTACTTTCTACTGGTATATAAAAACCTATACACTACTATGGTAAATGTTCTCAGAAAATGCAATGAAACGACCCTTCCCGACCTCAGATCGCCCGTAATTTATTTTTCCTATAATCTTCGTTATATTCTCTTCCTTTTGCAATAGGTTTCATTCTACTATAATTTTCTTCCAATTTTTACCGTTTTTAGAGCTATCGGCACTGGACTATATGGGGTTTAATTACTACCTAATGATTTTTAGAGAGTTAAGTAAAATCAGACAGAAATAATCAAATTAAAAAAGATTTTTATTTTACTAATAAATAGTAGAATTAGGGCAAGAACATTTGTCACGAATTTTACAAAAAAAAACAACAGTAAAATTATTTTCATCAAAAAATACCTACAGTCTCATTTAATTAATTATTTATTCTTTCTTTGTAACAACTTCGTTTGAGGAAGGTGAACATGTAGTTGTATTTTCTTGGTTCTCCTTGGATTCGTTGTTATGTTTGTATAGTTGTCGATTCCGGTATAATTTCGCTTCATCAGTGCACTTCGTTGTTATACAGGATCTATAAAAAAAATATACCACCTAATTATTTTATTATTTTATGTGGTAACGGCATCTTGATATAGATAGGTATGAAATAGTTTAGAACGTTAACATGCACTACTTTAATTTTTCGAATTTAATACTTACATAGGTACTACATTAATCTAACTAAATTGTAGATTCGAAGCGCTCATAGCCCAGTGGCTTGCGTCGATCCTATGTGATCGACAAAGTTAAGCAACAGCGGGTGTGGTTGGTAAATGATAGTTGGATGGGTGACCGCTAGTGGCAAAAACTTCTTGAGCGTTTCCGTGCTTCGGAGGGCACGAAAAGCCGTCGGTCCCGGTTGTTATCATAAGATAACAGTCGTGAAGCCATGTCGGAGGCCCTCGGGAGGTTTGAAAACTTCCGACCACTAACCCGGGTTGGCCACTAACCCCTCCACCAATCCGCACTGGAGCAGAGTGATGGAGTATGCTCTAGGCCTCCTCAAGAGGAGAGACCCGAGTCCACTAGTGGGCTATTAATGGGTTGAAGCCAGCCAGCCAAAAACTTTAATTTTTAGAGTACGAGTAGGTGTTATATCACCGATTTATTTGTCACAGGAGATTTTGTTTTGTTATTTTTAAACGTGCCTGCCGAGTTCAAAAGCTAGGTTTAATGCAGACAATTGTATGAAAAATAAATATTTATTTTTTATCTTATATGCTTACCTCACAATGCGTTTGGAAACTCCGCATACTTCAGATACTGTATTAACTATATCACTAACAATCTTCGGATCAAGAGCCTTCTTCGCAGGCTTGTTTGCGAATGCTGGCGACTGTTTGCCGGTAAGAGAATGAGTTGCTAATACCCTGCGAAAAAGTAACTAACGTGATTTCATACTTACGTACTAAGTACATTAATCTAACCAAATTTTAAATTCTAAAGTGAAAAGGGTTTCAGAATTATGATTGTTTTGTGTCACTACCTAGCTGAAAAACAAGCTGCTGATCCACCAGATCGTAAGTGGGTGGTAAGCCACTTACGAGTGGGTAGCCTCACCCATCAGTCATCAGGCATGGACATCAGTCATTAGGGATGCGTCCGAAGAAAGAAGATAAAAAATTAAATAATTAGATTTAATCTTAAAATGTTTAGTAGGTACCTATATGTATAATGCTTAAAATAACATAGTAATTGGGAATCTCATAGATCAACATTACTTGATAATGGGTATTATGTGACATGGTTAAACAGTGGTTATCAAACGCAACAACTGTGTTAAGCATAATAGTATTATTTTTTTTAATTAACCGTCACATTGGGGTGACATGTACCTACAAATAACCCACGTAGATTGAAGCAAGTCGGTAGATAGGTACTCACTTTCTTGGAAATATTGCTTTCAGCAGCTGTCTGGTGGCTGTGGTGTATGAGTTCCAATCAATTGCGTTTATGACTGTAACGGGTAATTTAGTAGTACCGCTACCCAAAGGTATCTGAAATAAGAAAAAAATAATAACAACACCATGTTCAAGTAGGATATTATTAATTTTTAACATTTATTGTCTAACCTACAAACTATACTACATGCAATTTGCAGCCGAAACAAATGTAAACAAAGCATTAAAATAATTTTCTAGGGTTTTCACAAACTGACTTGAATTTGTACACCAAATGCGTTTTATTTAGACAAACTAGTAACTACTCAATAAGGTATTTGTGAATTCTTAAAAAAATACATTACATATTGATCGATAACAATTATAAATTCCGAGTAAATGTGGAAACAAACAAAATTAAATAACACTGTCACCATTCAAACACTTTGCAATGACAATCTTATTTCCAAGAAGCGATTTGAAACTTTTAACATCATTTACTATTTTGTCCTAATGAGTAGTTTGTCTAAATAAAACGCATTTGGTGTACAAATTCAAGTAAGTTGGTGAAAACACTAGAAAACGATTTTAATGCTTTGTTTACATTTGTTTCGGCTGCAAATCGCATGGAGTATAGGTAAGGTAGGTAGGTACACTTCAAAGAGCGAACTTAACGCCACGTGGCTTTTCTCCCAGTCAACCCATAGTGTAGTTTTATGGTAGGTGGCAGCAATTTTAATTTTTAATGTATACTAATCTGAATTTTCGATTAAAAAAAGAATCATCAAAATCGGTTCACCCAGTCAAAAGTTCTGAGCTAACAAACATAAAAAAGGGTGCGTGTACTTTTGTACACGCGTGAGAAGTTATACTTCTTTGACATAATTAAATAATTATTTAACCCCCTCCCCTCCCCCTCCCTTCCCCTGTTTAACCTATATACAAATATATATAAAAAATACTCAAAAAAACAATATTAAAAAACATAAATATAATAAAAATCATTATTTCAAAACGAGCGTTTTTAACAACGCACGTGCGATTTTTCGTGACCGGCGTTTTTGTGTCAACACGGACGTATCGTAAAAATTCACTCTCATCATTTTTTCCATTTATTTCATAACGCGCCTGAAGAAGTATAACTTCAAAAATACAGTCGAATTGAACACCTCCTCCTTTTTTGAAGTCGGTTAAAAATGTTCTTATTATTGGCAAAATTGTCATACACAAAACAACTCTGATTTTGTAATTGTAAGTATTATCACCTTGTTTATATAGGCAAAAATTGTAAAAATATCCATTTTAATATTTTACCATATCAGAATCTTGATCCGTCATGTCGAGATTAGGTAGCCCAGTATTTGTAGTTTGCGCAGATGCTCTCCGAATGCATACTCTTTTAGCCTGACTGTTCTTATCTGCAATGGTGTCTGCGTGTGACGTATTTATTACAGCTTCAGCTCCTGACAGCTCTCTAACTGTGGCCTCTTCCGGCTGTTGCATCTGATGATCCATTTCTGATACTTCAGTTTCAGAATGTTCCACAGAAGCTGTCGGTTGTAATTCGTTTTTTCTAGCTTCTCCTATCAAAGAGAGGAACTGGTGGTATAGCCGTTTGAGCAAGATTTCCAACTGCTCCACCTTTGCAAAGTTTGGGTCCATAGACTCATCAGTTTGGGTGCCTTGGTCAAAAGTTAGCTTCGATGGCTCGGGGAACGGAGTACTGCTTATCAGGGTACGCCTACTACTAAAAGGAGTTTGGTTATTCCCTGCCAAATTGTGGTGTTGGCTTGCTGAATGCCTCGATCTATTTGATGTTAATTTGTTCGCAAGCTTCGTTAAGTTTAAATCTTGTTCGTTATTCTGTAAGGGAAACAAATATTATTTAATGATCATCAGGAGTGTTAAGAGTAGATATTGTCTATTTATATATACATCATTAGGTCGGTGATGGGCAAAGGATATTCGATAAATAGGTAAATGTCGATAGTTCTGAGTGTCCTGACACTCATGGCCTGAAATAGGGTTGTATGTATTTGCATAGCGTAGGTAATTATTAAACAAATTAGAGGTAGAGGCACAGAAGAAGTAATAGTACTTGGTAGAGGTAACATTTTTATGCTGTCATAGTTAAGTGATTGTTATGTCCATTCAAGCATGAAAATAGATACTCAAATACCTAAATAATAATCCGTCTCAATGAATTGAATTAGGACCAAGTAACTACATAATCACTCTGGGACTGAGCATTGCTACTATATCTATGATGTCGCTGTGTAACGTTGCTTACAAAGCGTTATTTATGACTTAAAAGTAGAAACGGAACTTACATTATGTCGAACGACAAGCGACTCGTATGTAGGTACTTACCTCTTGATCGTCGGTACTCGAGTCCGTATCGTCTGCTCTATTCGATTGTGTTTCTAGAAACTGTAACAAAATCGTTCATATCTAACATATCTTTAAACAAATCAATGTTCAGTACCGATTAATGATCCACATAGTTATTTTATGGAGTAATATCATTTTTTTTTGCAACTTTTTTTATTTTTGTTTTAGTGAAAAAAAACCTACCTATTTATAAAAATAAATACATACATATATGTAGGTAATACGTATTTATTCAGACATACTGCTTGAAACAAATCAGTCATTACAAATCTTGTAACTGAACATGATATCATAATCCTTTCCATATTGCTCATGCGAATTATAAGTTGATCTATCAATAACATTATTGAGTGCATAAAACGCGGATAATTATGTCATCGATCTAAATCGTGACCGTAAATTAAATCCACCTTTACTTACTACAATATTAATATTTATTTTTTTGTAACTTTGCTCGACATAGGTACATGTTGAATGGGTAAAAAATCTCTGCATGGATTATTTTTAACAATTCTGTTTTGTAATTGTTTAATCTCATAGATGAAACTCACAACCTAAGCTCACAACTGATTCCACGGTGACATAAAATTTTATGGCTCATTATTAATCTTCATTGCATATTTAGCCGCAGTTTAAAATTACGTTAGCTATTAGGTATCTAATGGTTACATACCTCTTTGGTTGTAACTTTTTTATGTGAGAGAAAAAAAATATTGCTTCAAAAATGGATGATACCTTAATGTGTAAATAAACTATCTGTTAAAATATAAAATACAATACGTCAATAAACAAAGATATTTACCATAGAATTAGTTTTTATATCTTTTAACGTATTAATGCACATCGAGAGGACATTTTTCATCTGATTGTCCTGTTTTTCCAATATCATCTTCAGCTCTTTCACATCGCGTTTCCTCTCTGTAACCAATTAAATAATTTAAATTAATTTGCTAAAGTCACTCACTACGAGTGCATTAGAAACACCTGGACTGGACTAGTCATGCGACTTCCGACCCTAAAATAAACGGCCGTTGCATTTCTTTTTTAAATTTGTTGTTGGTACATGCGTATGATCAATCTGCAATCAAAGATTGATCATCCGTCTTTAACCATCATTTTCATTAATCTATCTATCAATTTCTGGATAAATAATAAAAAAGAAATTATATCAAATTCTGTGACTTTTTTAGATTTGCTACCCAACTGACATAAGGATTACGGATAGAGGGAATCACAGGATTGAATATTAAGAACGGCAGTTAATCTATGACAAGTAAGTAGTCCAGTCCAATAAAAAAGCTAGGTTTTAATTACAAAATATCAAAAAACTAATTTGTAACATACCTGATATTCGTAGAATTTTCGCACCCCTCGCACCCTTACTATTCTTGGTAGGAACGAAAATGGTTTGCCCAACCTCAAGATTACCTTCATCGCCTATCAACGAATCGGAATTAACCACACCATAGTTAGAAAACACATCGCTTTCACCCAGCCACTCGATTAGAAGCCACAAGCGGCGAGACATGTTGGAAAATATTTTAAATTAATTTACACTTCTCTCCATGAACTTACAGACGAAACTAAACTAAGTGAATAAAATTTACCAAGTCGTTACTAGCGCTGGCGCAGGTAAAAACTGAGTACAATAGATATATCAGCTTTACCTACGACAGTCCCAGCTTCATCGACCCTCGCCTATTGCAAAACCAACAATGGAATCGAATATCCAAGAACAATGATAAGATGTACCGTAATATTTTTTATTGTAATTGCAACAGGGAACTAGGGAAGGTACATAGGACGTAAGTAAGTAATTTTAGCTTACTGGTTAATAGAGATAGAGAAAGAATTTTGTTTGCATTAACCAAATTTCTAAAATTTCTTAGACTCCAGAAATTCTAAATCTCATCAAAAACATAAATGTGAATGAAAGCTAATTTAAAAAAAAGAATGAGATCTAAATGGGTGCCAAGTTCTGTGTAAAAAAGCCTAAAATTTTAGTCACAAGAACATGTAATTCAAGCTCCACATTTGACTTGATTAGTTTTCACGTACACGTAGGCCATAATAAATTTGTATAATTATCTTCGTTAAGTCTGTCAAGTTGATGTAATACCTATGTTACTTTTCTAAAATTCGGTTTGTTGGTTGTTATTGAAAACTAGCCAAGTCAAATGTAAAGCTTGAATTACGTGTTCTTGTGACTTAAATTTTAGGCTTTAATACACAGAATTTGGCACCCATTTAGATCTCAATTCTTTTTTTTTAATTGGCTTAAATTGTCCATCCTACCATTCAAGTCTACAGTCTACCCTGCAGATGAACAGTGGCGTCAGACACCTTTAATTTCTAGTTTGTCATTGTTCTTATTCTCAGACGTTCCCAAGTTACCCAAGCACGATGATAAGATTTTTACCATATCTTCGTTAGCTGCTGCAGCATCAACAGCATATTCACCTGTCTTTGTTGTCTATATAGTTAAAGTGGAATCAACACATTATTTTTGACCGGAACTTGACGGCAGTGAGTTTTAACTATTACAACTTGTTTACTTGATCACTTTGCTCATTTGGCAGGCTTTAACTCATTAATCGCCCACTGCTGAGCACGGGATTCTCCTCTTGAGGAGGCCTAGACCTAAAGCATACTCCCACGCTGCTCCAGTGCGGATTGGTGGAAGATTTGGCTTCATCTAAATAAATGCCATTCCATGCTCGTAACCCAAAAAAAAATACATGTTATCAACTTTCATTGAATTCTTTTGTTTCAGTTATGACGGCTAATTATTTACAAAAGTAAAACAGATTGTGCCGCTCATCCTATAAGAACACAAAATACAGAGAAATGTGCGGTCATAAACCTAAACAGGTAAATTTCTAACGAGTACAATAGATAAGCAGGCTTACTAAAAGTAATAACACCGTTGAGATTTGTACGTAGGTACCTGGAACTTAAACAATTGAAATAACGTGGCATTTTCGGGCCTGGTCCCACTTGGAAGCCAATATGGTAAATTCAAATGCGAATTTTAGGTCAGTCTTCTTCAGTGGTCTGAATGAGCAACTTCTTTCTAATTGTGATTTTTTATTCTTGTAAAGTGGAAAGTGATTAGTTGAGTGGTGAGTAAAGTGATTTTTTAAATATTTTAATAGATTTTGTTAGGTACACGACATAATATGAAAAACATTGATAATAACAAATCTGCACACTGCATAAAATATTGAAATCAAAATTCAAAACCAAATGTTAAATCTATTTAAGTGTAGTGAATTAAAAAAAAAAAAAAACATTTTTTTTCTTTTTAGCGCTATAATTCCGATACCCAGCATATTATTAAGTGTTTTGAAGACTTACTTTGATACAAAATTTAATATAGATTCTGTAATACCTATAGGTATAATTAACAAAAACTAAACTATACAAAAAAATGCTAAAACAGTTAAACAATTTAGTAGAAACGTAAATGAAAGGTTGAATAGGATCTTCCAACAGGAATTTAAATAGTTAGGTGCCAGTTCCTTTAATTTACGTGTATTAAATATATTATGCAAATAAAAAATAAAAAAAATACATCATTATTTAAGTTATCAATTTTAGATTAATAAATACAATATTTCCAACATCATTTCACGGATGCTTATCATCAATAAAATTATACTATTAATTTATATTTTGGTAGTGTTTGCTCTTTTCAACACTGTTTGCGTAGTATTATTAACCTTTACAAGGTTTTTTTTTAAGTAAGCCTAGAATTTTTAAATTTTATGAATGAAATAATAACCAAGCAGCTTTTGAAACATTTAATGTTAAATATTTTTCTTTTTTGTTAAGAGAATGCCTATGACCCATAGAAAAAAGCCCAGGCCCGAAATAAAAGAGATCAAAATAAATACAATATTGTATCAATCTGTGTTATCTTACAGTGAAAATGACCACGTTGGCTATTGCGTCTGAGATGGACGCAGCAGAAGCTTTGTTGGAGCTGCAAAGAGACTGTCGCGAACCGAGTAAGCTACATTTCAATATTAAAATTGCTAAACTAAATCTCAGTATTGTAAAATATTGATATATGTTGTTATCTCTTACAGAATATGCTCAATCTTGTGGTAAAGAAAACAAACTACCCATCACATCTTTTCTGTATAATCTTATTGAGTCACGAGTAAGTTTTCTATACTAATTTTGTTTAAAATACGAGTATGTTTTACATAAGCCCAAGTTAAAAAGAGAATTACTTTCAGTCGTCGTTAGCAGAGGTCCCTCCAAATACCAGCACTCCGAAGACATCTCCACGTATCAAAGGAAGATCAGGGGTAATAATAATTAAGTTATAGCTAAAATTCTATAATAAAAATTTGTAAGGATAATACTGAGAGTAACCCTAACAATTATAATAATTTCAGGTCAGCCCGACATATGGATTTCAAAGCAACAAACACCACGAAATGTATAAGCCACATCGACAAATTAATAACAATAAAATGAAATGCAAAGTAAAGCAAGAAGCAGTTATTACAAAAGTATGGTCAGACAGTTCAAACGATAATTTAGTTGAAATTACCAAGACAGTAAACCTCAAACAAGACAAAGCAACGCAAACGGAAATTGAATATCAGATGCCAGAGATAGAAAAAATGGAAACTGTGATCAGAGAGCTTTGTTCGAAAATAAAGGCATTAGAAGATCGCCTAAATTCTAAAAAATATGAATCGCCATCTTTGATAGATTCTATAACCGATTTAAATACGAATATCTCGAATGACGAGCGACCTACACGAACGGAATCGAATGATAATGGAAGGCGATCTTATAAACGTAATAGAACATCGACAATTAATACAGACATCGTAAGTTTATTCCTAATCATAATGTTTATATATTAAATGTAATATTATACCTCATGCTAATATTAATACAAATTATGTTTTCAGGGGGATTATAACTCTAACTCAGCGAACACAACGCATGTGCAATCCAGCAATGAATCGGATTCAGAAAAAGATTATTCTAATAGCAGAAAAATATTAAAAACTAACCATAACAGTAAAATGAAAAACGAGATGGTAAATAAAGTTTGCTACTTTGTATCATATCAAAACATTTCATAACAGATTTTTTTATGTTTTCTTTTTTTACAGACTTTTTATAGACGCCTTAATTTATGTTTTCATTTGCCAGGTTTCTATTGGAGATGGAAATGCAATTGTTCCCTCGAAACTTTTGAAAAACATGGACTGGTCATCGTATACAAATGCAACTCGAAAATTATTAACAGCTGTTTTTTCTCGCAAGTAAGTTTTTCTGAGTAATATAACACCATTAATCTTTACTCTAATCCCACCTCCTGCACCAAACACTATAGAGGTCGCTGTGCACTCTATTCGACGGTACCCTCATGGTGGGAGGGTATTTCAATTTACCCGTCGGGCTATTTACCACTTTCCTTCTAGTTGCAGTGTCGGTGACTCAAATGATGATATTAAATGGGGGATCTATACGCTTTGTTTTTGATCTTTTTGTCTATGTCTATTTCTATTCTATTCAAGAGGCACGACTAAATAGTTCTTTAATGATTTAAATGCTTTTTAGAGTGTTGGCGACCCATTCGCTTACTGGGAAACCCTCGCCCGCTTTTCCCGATAAACCTGCAAAGAAAAAACTAAATACGTCATTGGTCAATGACATAGTACAAACAGTAGTAGAAAAATGCCATGTACCAGAAAGCGTAGTAAGGTTAGTATTCATTTTTAATTGCATTTAATACCAATAATACGAATTTAATACCCACGGAATCACGAACGGGACGGGGCACGCACTTCATGTCCTGTCCCGTCCGGGTAAAAATAAAAAATCGACTTTTAACTTGATTTTGAAAGTCACACAAAAATATTACGTAATTTTTCATAATATTGATAAGAATTATTAAGAACAGCAAGGCTATTCTGTTTTGTAACTCGACAGCGGAATCCGCGATGAGTGTCAATTTTGGCAAGGAATTTTGACACTCATCGCGGATTCCGCTGTCGAGTTACAAAACAGAATAGCCTTGCAGCAAAGACTATCCTGACAATATTTATGCGTTTGAGTTGTCAAAGTGGTCCGTCAAATTATGAATTCCAATAGAGATGCCTGCCTTGTATTTTTTTCGTATTTGTCAAATAAGATTTATTTTGTTTCCTAATAATGTTGATAAGAAATAATTACAATAATATTTTTTAGGACTAGCATCACAACAAAATGTGCAGATGAAAGCAAAATGTTCCGCAGTAGACAACAAAATAAAAAGAAAAACACCATGAACCGTACGAATCGTGAAAATAATCCGCCATCTAGATATGCATCCGACGATTCTGACGAATCATATGTATCAAGTTAAATAATATTAAATATAATTTGTTAATTATAGCGGAAATTATAGTCAATTTTGTAAATATTTTGATCGTTGTCAACTTTAAATATTTGATAATTAAAATTCATAGTTATTTATTTTATGGTAATATTTGGACCTAGAGAAATAGATCGAGGTCAAACATTGTGTTTAAATGTTTATTTTATAGTTTACATTTACATTATGGCTTACAGTTACAGTAGTTACCCTAGTCTGGCAACATTATAGCCATTTTATTAAAATTAACTTTATCCACTGGATAGCTACTTTTCTTATGCCTGCTTTATGCAATTTAGATAGTTGATATATGATGATGATGATGTCTCTCCGACCGATTTCGGCCATGGCGACCACTTCGACTCCAAGATAATTATTATGTTTGGTCAACCATATTAGAGCGCTCGTGCGCTCGAACGTGGCTGATGTATCCTATTTTTGTGGTAAACCCACGGGCGCAATGAGGGCACGTGAGAGCACCATTGTCGTAGTAATAGTGGATGGCAGTGGGTGGTCGAGCCTTAAGCTCATCGCGTTTGACATCCAGGTCAGCTTTACGCCGATCCTCAAAATCACGCACCTACTGCCTTTTAACTAGATCACGCCATTCTGGTCGCTGGGCTGCCAAACGTTCCCATCGCGAGGGCTCTATGTTGCATTTCTTCATGTTGATATATAATTGATACGCAATGATATAATATTATCTTACTCAACTTTTGTGATAATTAAGTTATGCAATGAGCACTTTGCAAATTTTATTAATTAAGACTACGTATAGATTACTATAGATAGATAAGGAGATTTTTTGACAAATGATGTTTTGATGATTGTAGTTGTTAGTCTTAAAAAGTAAAAACTTAATACGATACAAATAAATGTGATTTATATGAAACAAAACAAGTACCTAACAAAATAATTAATAAAGAATTAAATTTCATCAGTGTTTTATTACACAAATTTTAGTGTATAATCATTAGGGTAAGACTAGGCTCCAAACACATTCCCTTTAAAACTACGCATTTTCAACTTGCACCTAGTAGTTTAAAATTATACCAGTAATTTACCAAAAAAATATATTTTATATTATAGATTTATTCATGCTCTTTAATAATTAATGTGCAGGCAAATTTTCGTGTTATTTTTTTTTTTAGTAAATACAAACAATTGAAATAACCTGTATTTTCGTCTTTTCCTTCCCATTTCATATATATATTCCTATCAAAATTAAATTTACATTTAAATGGAAAATATATTTGCTGCTAATTTTTTAAGGAAGCTGTGTTACATGAAAAATTTTTGGTCGGATTATTTTACGCATCTTAATGCATTTTAAATAATTAATAAAAATCTGAATAAAAATGAGACTGAATACTGTTTAAATTAAATACAATTTATCTTTATTGATTTTAGCGGGCATCGAATCATTATGCGGAAGGTATTTTAATTAGATACGACGTACAAACATATTAATCGAACACTGTTTTACTTTTAACAACGTAATTGAAGGTTTTTAATTGCACGCCTAAACAAAACGTTTTTTCACCGTTGACACTGAAAAAATATCGACAATTACTCCTCAGTACTCAATATTAATTTTCTGCAATAGATAGCAAAACTCTATTTGTCAAAGTGGTCCGTCGAATTATAGATTCCATGAAGTAAAAAACTAGTTTCTGAACTAAACGTACCTACATGTCACAAGTGTCAATTATGGAAGTGTCAGAAGGACGTCATTTGTCATATTATCTATCCGTGCGACAGTTGATGTCAACGTCACGTCCACTAAAAAAAAGTAGTGTACTGTACTGTGGATTTTAATAAAGTATTGTAGTGAAATGGAAGCTTACTGAATAATTTGTTTTGATACGAATTATGCAATTAAATCGTGATTGTTTGGCGTGATAAAATCAGCGACGTATAATCGAATAATGTCAAACGACACAGATCTGTCGATATCAGTGCCGCGTTCCTGTCTTAACGAATTTTATAGTAAATACCTCAATTTAGTGGAGACTTTTTACTACGTTACGTTATCGGAGAATAAATCGGGAGTTGCTAAAGTAAATCCTGAATACGTGTACTTTAATGTGATATTTAACTTGAATCCAGTTGATGGGAACTTCAAACCATTGGAGCTCGTAGGCAGAATACAGGTAAGACGTGTTTGGTTTATAATTTGTTACGAATCTCTCTAGACGGACAGATGGCTGAGAAACTAGTTTTTATACGAGAATTTTAATTGCGAAATTAATATTGAAAACAATGTAAGATTTAACCTACCTCAGATACTCTACAATCAAGGTGAGAATTTTTGGTAAACAACCTTTATATCAGTTATTACTTATTATGAAAGATATTAACATTTTTACAAATCAAAAGATTATCATATTAAGACATGTAATAGGTATAAAATCAGTGGCCACAATAAATGGATCTGTTTAACCTTGTCAGTTATATATATCTACACACATAAGGTTACTTATTAATATAAATTTTATCTAGCAAATATCAATAATAATATTCAACAACAAAAACAAAATTTTCCTTCATTTAGGCAAGGACAGTAAGAATAAGTTGCAGATGGTTGCAGGTATATTAAAAAGTATAAAATACAGGATTTACTCTATTAGTACATTAAAAGGTATTGGTTGAAAATAAGGAACAAAGAAACATAATTGTTTGTGAAATACATTTTTATAATTTTTTCTTAACATTTCAGTAGTTAGCTTTTCAGTAAAACATTAAAAAATATGATTTAAAATTTAAGTTATAATGAAAAAAAAATTCAAAGAGAAAATAACAAACTTCATTTTCATTAATTGTGTTGAAAGTTGTTTGAAAACTTAAGGAAGTATTGTGACTTGCTGGGTTAACCTCATGTTTTATTGATTATTTGTAAAATGTGCCCTCATTTATATGCAGTAATCATTTACTGCATATAAATGAGGGCACATTTTATAAATATTGTCTTTATAATCTCATATTGTATTTATAATTACAATTATTTGAGTGTGTTTGTAAGGGTATCTAATCATAGACTAATCAAGAGCAACTGTATACAATTCTTTGTAGTGAAATTTTTGACTGTTTCTCCACATCTGCATTGGAGGGTCAGTCTCAGTTGTTATCATTTCAAAGCAATTTTCAAGCCATTTTAGAGGATTTCTCAAGTGCCATAACGGCTGTTCTATCACATTGGAAGAAAGCCTGTTTAAAATGTAAATAAATTATTTATTATCAATTACCTTGAATTACTTCTACCATTATTGTTATAACTTAACATAACTTTTTGTGTGACATGGACAATAGTGAAATATTTATTCCATTGTGTTTCATCATAAGCACTGGCAGTTTAAGTGATTTGCATTTGCTCAGCCTCGCCTTATTTATCATCATGACCCTATTACCCATTTATATCACAACAGCAAGATGGTTCAAAACGTATATCACTGAATAAAATAAGCAGCCTTATTATACATATATTATGCAACGAGTAATCGCCCCCGCTTTGCTTCGGTTTTCTTATTTTTTACACCTTAGGTTCCATTATTGGAGTTTTATTAAGGATCCCTATTTGTTTTTTAATATTAATATAGCCTATGTTACTCGGGGATAGTGTAGCTTTCCAACAGTAAAATAATATTTTTCAAATCGGTTCAGTAGTTTCGGAGCCTATTCAATACAAACAAAAAATCAAATCTTTCCTCTTTATATATTAGTATAGATAAGCACAAATAAAACATTTATCTTAGTAATTAATTAAACACAGTTAATTGAATTACATGTAGAATGTACCTAGTAATACCTACACCTATATTAGAGAACAAAGGACAATGACTAAAGACGTCACTAGTCAATTACAATTGATTTATTGAAAATGAATAATGTATGAATACAAAAATTTCACATGTAACATAAATGATTTCCGGATGTGATCCGTCATTGATACGTTCGGATGCGCGAGAGACGCGACATTATTCGGCAGAGGTCAATGGTGGTCGGTTTGTTTGGGGGCCGCCTCGCCGCCTTGCCGCCTTGCCTGGTGCAGTGGGCGCAACCCGGATCTCGGTGCCCCGCTTCCCCTTCACTCGGGCCCGTGCGTGGAGGTGTGCGTATGCGCCGCACGCTCGCTCGACCCACTGCTGTCAGCTAGTCTTGCCGCGAATCACGCCGCGCTCGCACACGCGTGTCACGTCATGACATGCGACGCGCGCACACTAACACACATTTATTATGTACGCGATTGACAACAGTAACACCCAGGTGAGCGCGTAATTCCAATCGACCTCCAATACCTTCTAGCACCTGTGTCATCTCTATTCTTCTCGTGATAGTCTCGCGAGATTTCCCCCGAGTTATTACGTACATCGCATTGTAATGATGTTCATTCACGATCGAACGATATAACGATCCCGGAAGTGGAGCCGGTTCGTTAACGTCATATAGGTATGCTAATTATTGCCGACAGTGTTCAAATATTGGTATGTAGGTAAAACGTTTTAGTTAGTGCAAATCTGGATTTTAAAGACGGTGAGTAAAAACTTTCATGAAAAAGCGAAACGCAATTGTTTATTGGGATAATTATTGTGTTCTTTATTAATAATATTAATTAACGTGTCCTTTTGATTTTCTTACCATTAAATTTTTTTGTGTTTCGTTAAAGAATACACCGATGTTTTCAGTTTTTATAGAGAAGCCGTTTTGATTTTGTAGCACTGAAATAAATTCCGCAGTAATTCTTACTTCCTAACTACCCAACAGCAGAATAATGTCCATGCTGAATACCTGGTCTCCTGAGAGGGCTTCCCATAACAACCATTAATACCAAACATTCCTGAGGTGTTTCCAACCAGCACAAATCTACTTTGCCTGGGGGCTTCTAACAACTAGTCTTATCCTGGTCATTATTTGAAGTTTTCTTCAGTTCTTTGATCTGCTCTTTGCGACTTTTATGAGTTATTATTAATATTTGTTTATTTGTATTTTTGTGCCTATTTTATAATTGTTTAAATATTATTAATATTATTATTAACGCTTGACCTATTAGTATTACCACTGTATTATGTCGTGAATAATCTAAAACCGGAACTGATTTCTCAACTGCTTGTCAATTTTTTATTATTATGTTAATACGTGAACAAAAACTTTGTACCCTTTTTAACGGAGGAGTATGAAATTTTGTATTGTTAAAAAGAGCGTAGATGGCATTAAGAAAGAGCGCAGAAAGCTTATATTTATTAAACATCAAAATAATAAAAATAAGCATTACACACACTGCCATGCATTTGACATACGCATAACGTACACACTACACACATTAATGTCAATATGAAGTAACCCTTTAACATGTACGGCAGAATTTTGACTGAAAGGAGTCTCTATTATTGTTATTGAAATCGTATCCATTCAGTGCTTCTGCTAACATCTTAGGATACACTAATCATCACTAGTCATATCTCAAATAATTTTTAATTAGCCTTTTTAAAAATGAGAATAAATAAGAATATAAAATAAGAAATAAAATTGAGATGTTGAACTCCTCACTAGGGCTTGTAATATCGGAAGGTTTTCAATATCGATATTGATTTTCGATATTTGATGCTAATATCGGAATTCCGATATCAATATCGGAATTATACAAATTTTTTTTAATAATTTAAATTTCATTTTATATTGTAAAGTAGGACGTCTTGGATAGCAAAAAGGTTTTTAATCAATAGGATAATGAAATAATGACGTCTTTAGTACTGTTTTATTCCCGTTCGTTGCAAATATCACCTAAATCTGTTCAATTCGGTTTGATTTTCGCGTTAAAAATTCACTACCTTAATTTTTTTTGGATTTTTGAATCGCAAAATAGTTTTTACTGATAGATGAAATTCAGCTGCACCAAATGTGACAGCTGTACGGCAGAAGCTATGCTTTATACAAGGATAAAAGCTGAAGTGACTTGAAATATCGCAACACATTTGCTAGGACGCCTAGTTTCCTGGCAGCTGCCTTAACTTTGGATTCAATAAACCGCTCAAATTTAAGGTTCAAGGATATCTCAATTTCTTGCGGTGGGTGTATTTCAAGGATACATTCTGAAAAGTAGGGCCAAAATAAATGCTTCTGTTTTCGTGGCGTTGAATTTCACAAGGTTGGCGTCGCCCTATTCGGTGACTTCAGGCAGTGATTCACTCTTTCAACCCGGGCCTCTCTTCAGACTGTATTTTGGTCGTTACTGGTCGGAAGCTTGCCAGGTATCGCTCGACCAGATCATTGATATGCAGCAGGAATAGATTTCTGGAGATAAAAGATATCTGAGAAAGTCCGGCATTATTTGTAATATGTGATGTAAGGTTGCTTGGGACGAATAATCTTTGATAACGACTCTAAATGAACGTTCACTCAAAAAGTCTTTAACCCAGCTGATCAGGCCAGGGAATAGGACATACGCAGGAAGCATGATCAATAGGCTAACATGCTAAACCGTATCGAAGGCCTTCGAGATGTCAAGGGATAAAGGCAACCGTCTCTACATTATTCTTAAGGTCCTTGCCCTAGATACGAGTGGGTGAGATACGCTAGAATGCGGTAGAGTGGTATGCGTTAGGCTATAGCGCTAGGGTCACTAAGGAGATCATTGTGTTCTAGGTATGCAACGAGGCGCATGTTGAATAATAATCTTCCTGAGTATGTTGGTAATTGAAATTGGCCGTTAATTAGCAGGGTCAGCTCGATTGCCATTCTTGGGCACGGACTGCACGTTGGCAAGCTTCGACGCCTGAGTCACTATGCTCGTCTTAATTGAGAGACGAACCAAGCGTGGCAAAACAGTAGATAACTGGAGAGAGCTGGAATACCATCTCAATCATCTGGTCCACTAGCTTTGTTCACGTGTAGACATCGTAAGTACGTACGTACGTTTTAAAAACCTTTGTTGTAGATGTGAACCTCCGTTATACAATGGTCAATGAGGTATCTGCGGTGAATGGCCATTGACAGTTAGATGCGAATTCTCAGCAACTAGAGATTCGTACAGATGATCTGCAGAAGATGATGAAATTATTAACTTAGGTATACCGAGATTAAGGAGATAAATTATGTTTGGAATAATTTTTTTCCGTGTCGCATTATTCGTGCAGTAGGCTGAGCAGACTCACAACAGGAATACGGTTAAAAATATTTACTCTACCTCCTTACACAGCTGAAATATTTATACTTACTTGCTCAATTTTATGACCTAGTGGCCAATATACCTTGTGGCACGCATTAAAATCATTTTGTTTAAATTAAAATAAAAAAAATACTGATTCCGATATTACGATATCGAATCACTCAGTATCGGAATTGTAATATAGGGTTTCACGGTCCGAGATTCCGATATTTCGAGATTCCGAGATTCCGATATTCAAGCCCTACTCCTCACGTCTATTCCACCACCGCGAACGCTGCTATTGTCTAACAATAACAACTAGGAGGTCTATGTGCCTTCCAGAGGACGCAAGCGCAAAAAATTAAAATGTGTGCAATTCACACGTGGTGAAACAACACACAAGTGAAACCTTCAAAAATTTTGTTTTCAAGATAATGAGCTCAACTCGTCTCCACTCAATTCTAGTCTTCACTCATCTCTAGTCTCCACTCATCTCTAGTCTCCACTCAATTCTAGTCTCCACTCATCTCTAGTCTCCACTCAATTCTAGTCTCCACTCATCTCTAGTCTCCACTCATCTCTAGTCTCCACTCATCTCTAGTCTCCACTCATCTCTAGTCTCCACTCATCTCTAGTCTCCACTCATCTCTAGTCTCCACTCATCTCTAGTCTCCACTCATCTCTAGTCTCCACTCATCTCTAGTCTCCACTCATCTCTAGTCTCCACTCATCTCTAGTCTCCACTCATCTCTAGTCTCCACTCATCTCTAGTCTCCACTCATCTCTAGTCTCCACTCATCTCTAGTCTCCACTCATCTCTAGTCTCCACTGGACAGTTTCGTTTCATAAAATTTCAAGTCACCCCCGTACTAAAGAAGTTTTCACTTCAATATTGCTACAAGCGTTATCCATTCAGCTGCTGACTGTGCTGTTACTTTCGGTACCTCCTTTTGATCAACATAAACGACGGGACTATGAGCATATAACTTTTACAGCACTTTAATCTTTATAAACACAAAAAATGTTTGTATGAATGTCCTTTAAAGACTGAGTCTGCATCCAACCGATATGCCTCAAAATGGTCTCATTTGAAAGGCATCCCAAGGTGGTTTGAGACTACTAAAACAATGCGAATGTGCCTAATGAGGCACATTCGCTCCATTGATAAAGTCGATTTTCCACTTTTCCGACACACCAATTTGAAGATAATATCTAAAGATGGCGCATCAACATCAACGTCATCACAAAAATACTGATCTGTCTTTCTCATCAGATTTTTTTAGCGTAGTTGAACACGCTGGGTATCCACTAGTTATTACTATAATATTATCTAATTCTCAAACGAAAACATATCAGTGAACAGACACAAGCATTAAGTTAATCATGGAATTATGTTCTCATCATTGTTATTTCTATGCCCATTATAATAATACCACTCAAATGTAAAATGTATGCAAAAACTACACATCGATAGTTTTTGCTTTACCAGTATGATTCTGAAGATCAGAAACGTATCTCAAGCTATATATTTCCACGTATACATTTATAACCTTTTTTTAGATCAATTAAACAAGTATTGGGCCATTAGATTTTTACAATTACAATAAAGTATAAAATTAAAATTTCATTTGTCATTTACCAAATGCATTTTTGCGTAAATATTGTTGTTATTTTATCACGTGAAAGCCGTGAAGATGTTTAATTAATGTGTAAAGTCTTGTTTTGATCCGTCGAGTGTCGCAGTCGCAGGTCCGGTGTCCGAACTCGGATATTATTGTGAACTTTCACTTGGTCGCTGCAAGCTCTAGTAATTTATATTCACCACTTATCCACGACATCCGATCACGGATTTGACTTTAATCGCAAACATTATTTTGCCAAGCAACGTTTTTTGCCTCGAATAACAACTAAAGTAGTTTGACATTATTAATTTTCGACAAGAATTAGTTGTTATTTTAATTCTGAACGTAATTTATGGAACGGATGTAAAACAGTTTCTACATGCTTCGATGTTAGAAAGTCCAATAGCTAATAATAGCTTTAGTATTATACAGAGGCTGAACTGGAATTGGATTTTCTCCAGTATTCAGTTGATGAAGTTGATATTGAAGGAATAAATGAGAATGCACGCAACCCGATGATTTTTGATCTGCAATGACCCAAAGTCATCTGTGACAAATCTATAATCGCTAATATTTAAAACAATTAGCGATTACAGATTTGTCCCGTCAAGTTTTTAATGGAAGCTTTAATTCTTCTTTAAACAGAACATTACTAGAAGTTACGTGCTTCACTGCAGAATTTACTGGAACTTTCAGAATTTACAAAGAACCCGACTATACGCTTTTTTATTAGGTTCTAGGAATCAGTGGCATTAAAAGTGATAATTTTATGTTGCCCTTTAGATCAGCTTAATAAAGTAATAATTCTTTAAGTATCGATTCAATGCAGCGTTTCAGGAAGATTTAACTAACAATGAATTTTTATTGCGGTTGTAAACTTTACACCTAATGTACCTAATCCACGCGTTTCACAATCAAACTCGGAGAACAAATGATCGCCGATTGGTTTGATAAAAAGCGTGTCTGCGCAACCTTCTAATATTTGTTGGAACGTATCAGCTGTATCGCCTGTATCCGGTATGATTATTGCTCTGATGTAATTAATGTCAATAGGTAGAAGGCAGGTAGGTATTATACGTGAAGCGAGAGGGGCCCATTTGCGGTTATAGTCGGCGAATACCTTTAATGGCCATGTCGGTGCAATATCCGCCCAATATTAGCGACGAGAATTAACTGGTCCTTGAACTCCACGTGTTTCGATATGAACGGAATTTTCTTTGAGTGATACTAAGGTAAAAGTCTCTTTACATCTTAGATTCACAATTGCTCATAGAGATAACAGGATGTTTCATTTAATTGTTCACTGAAATTATCTGATTCAACTGATGGTTCTTCCCTGAAAACGTAACGCTGTAATTGTATGAAAAGACAGATGCGTTCGCATGTGGAATTGTAAATTGGACACGTTTGATTTATTTATTTTATACTCCATGAATAAATAGTATGAGATCGTTCACGTGTATATCCGTCTGTCTGGCTGTCCGAATCCGGGTCTTCTGCGAACCTCTAAGACGAAAACAATTTGTACATGTTTTCTACCACTTGTTTATATTTTCTATTTGTTCTGCCAATGACAAAAGTAAATAATAAACGAATTCAATTATGAATGGTTATTTTTTGGGGCTAAATTATGGAGTAATAATCTGCCCAGTTCATTTAATTAAAGAGCTTTAGCTATGACTGCTATGAGCAATGCTATTACAAGTATATCAATACTAATCGATAGTAATTTGAAAATGCCTAGTGACCATTAAATTGCTGATCATGAAAAAGATAGTTTCACCAATAGGTTATAGTAAAACTTATATATGGAATCTTATCCCACGCAAATCAGATTCGGGCTTGACCTGTTTTTTAATTTTTGAAACCAGTTATAAGATCTTATTTTAAACAGGATCTCTAGCCTACTATATTAATTTTATTACCTTTACTCATTCCTCAAGTTAGATTTTCCGAAGCTATGTTTTATGAAATCTACACAAGCAGCATTTATTTATCATAATTCTATTTTTAATAGTGACTTCAAATTAGTGATAATGATTTCTCTTCCAAGTAAAATTCCAACTCGACAGGGGTGACTGACTTTGGTGTGACCCCTTCGATCAAAAATAGTAGGATTATAGATCGATGGGTGGGTGACCCAAATTATAATAATATTATTAACAAAAAGTATGTGTAGTCAATGTTAGTTTTGGTATATTGTGATATAGGGATGGACATTTAGAGTTTGTTAACTTGTATTTTACTTGTTCCTCTAACTTTGAGCGAAACGTAAATCCAAACTGTTATTTTTTCTGCGCCTAAGGATAACTTCGTTGGGAAAGCTAAGAAGCATAATTGCTACGAAATTTCGCGATGGTATGTTAACGCTGGTATTTTATCATTGTTAACGCGAAGTTGGCCTGTAATCTTTTCTCTCTCTCTCCCTCTCTCTCTCTCTCTCTCTCTCTCTCTGACAGATCTCAGAAACTGATCAACAGTGACAGTTATCGCTTGTAATGACGAAATATTATCGCAGTAAGTGGTACAAATTATGTACTTCCAGTCGCATATTATAATGTGCAGATATCCTTGTGACGTTCAATGAATGATTACGATTGACGTAAATAGAGCTATGTTCTATTTATAATCAGGTTGGCGACATTAAGTCCTTTTGTATTCAATGATTGTGAATAATAATACTTGGGCACGGGATTTTTCGTGTAGATGATTTAGATGGGGGTACCCCTAGTGGCTTATTCCTCCCGAACTTATAGAAATAATAACATCTATTAAGATCATGGCTAGTAGCCAGCAGTACATAGCTAATAGTAGCTAGCAGTAGACTCCGCGGACGAGAAGTGTTACTGACTGACCTCTCTAGCAGAAACAATGGCCGACTGCTTACATACACTCCAAAAACCACAAGAACTAAAATTTATAAACATGATGATGATGACATCTGGTCGTAGAAGTGTAATAACGAGGAATTTTTTTAAAAGGACAAATAATAAAACCAATATACGAGTAATTCTTACGTTCGCTTATGCATTTTGTATATACGGCAGTAATCTGATCCTATGGATTTGAATTACATCCGCATATTCTTATAATAACACTGCACTCTTGAATATAACTGAAGTAGAACAGATTGACAGGGTTAATAATACCTTTTGATATTATAATTTTCAATGGACCATTTTTTATCCCACTGCAAGACGCAAAGGAGAGTGTGTTTATTAGTTCATGTATGTTTGTTCTTTTATGATACTCGAAAATGTAGACCGACGCAAATCTTTAAATGGGTCCTGTGAGTCCCGTGTGTTTATGTAATCTAAAACACTTATTTATTAACATTTTATGTAGTCGACCTTTCTTCATTTATTTAAATAATTTTACATTTAATACTGACTTATTTATTACTATTAATCACTAATCCCTCCACACAAGTTTACATGACGTAAGTACGTCACAGCTTTTGATTTTTAAAACCTTATAGGCTTTAAAAGTTAAATCTTCAGATGGCAGCTCGACTACGAGTTAAAATTCCATTTATTTTTTTAAAATTTAAATGAATCTTTGTCAATTAAATTATTCTTATATACTTTTGTAGATATGTATTTAAATGATGGCTGAATCGAAGTGTTTAAAAACTCTAATCAGTTTAACTTGAGGAAAAGGTTAAGGAAATAATTTGATAAGTTAGACATCCTGATTTAAATAAGACTACAAAAATTTGTTTTGATTTTTTAGTCCAAAATATTTTTGGTATCTAATAAAATTTCATTGTGATTATTTCTAATATTATGATAATTGGATTATTATGTATTACGTTAGTTTCTATTTTTAGTAATGAATATCTAATTCATGACTTTTTAGGCAAAACGACGAGTTTTCGCACAAAGTATCACCTGTCAGTCTGTCACATCTATTGGTTTGATGTATGTGAGGTTTCAGTTTATGTTTCATTCTTTTATGTTTCAGTCAAAAGGACAAAGAGTTTTACATGTTTAAATTTTAGTGTGTGAAATTGCAGATTTCTCTGACAATTAAAAATCTAAATGTTTCCGATTAGACTCACGACAAAACGTAAGGAGTGCGATGAACAGAGCCCTTGCTACCCGCAATAGTAAACACACGGCATATTTACTTGTGAATGTGAATATTAAACAATGGATTCAGGTTTTCATTGACAAACAGACGAATAGACATACGGAACGAATGTACAATGAGTCTTTTATATGCGGATACAATCTACATAACGATAATTATGTATCAGACCTATGAGTTTATGGCTCTATCGCTCTACGATCCCATGTTAGTCTACCCATTTTATTTTAAACATTGAATTAATATTATCTGTATTAATAGAAAACGATATTTTAAGAAGCTTAATGTGATAATTGATAAGCAAATAATTACTGATAATATGATGTAAAAAAAGTGTCCTAAACACCGTAGATTCTATATCTATTGTATATTCTTCATTTTAAAATAATACAAAGAAGAGCCGAAATCCACAGTGATGTAATACAATAATTATTTAAAATTTTAGCAAAAGTAACCAAGTTTAAAAGGAATCGTTATTAAACAGAACTAATTAAAGGATCAACTAGCATTAAAAGTACATTTTGATGTTGGTTAAAAACACTTATAGTAAACGCGGTAAAGGATACCGACATTTTAAAGCATATAAGATTAACGATGATAAACAATAAAAATGCTACTGCAAAACACAATACGTTAACTTCCTGTAGTCCTTGTGCTAAAGATGAACAGCGACTGAATGATTTATTGTACAAAATGCTCAAGAATTAATTTAAATTTATTAGGAAGACTTTGACTCAGTAAATTTTAAAAGTAAACGTGACGATATTAATAAAATTATCATTACATAGTATAGAGCAGTATTTAAACTGAAAGAGAAAGAAAAGAAAGGCATATATCGCACAACTGGTAATATAACGGCACATCTACGTTTGTCATATTTTACAGAAACGAATTTCAAAAATTGTATAAAAATGCTTAAAATTAATTTATGGGTTCTTTTTACGTTTATTACAGATTGTACGTACGGGTTTGATTACTAGTATAAACATTATTATATATTTACCACTATGTAGATTATGCAGTTTTAGACACGTATACCATGTGAACTAAACGCATTTTTTGCAGATGTGCCATTATATTACTAGGTGAGCGATATGGTGCACAAAATAATTTGTAATAAAAGATTATTTTGGCTAAGAAGAATAACGATTTTTTATGTATTGTGCGACTATAAACATGTTACTACCCTAAAATAAATTCATCACAGTTCGCAATTGAGTCTGTATAATTGATATATGGATGGATATTTTAATAATCTAGATCATTTAAAGATGATAATATGTATTTTAATAATTAGAGTTCATTAGTAAGCGCTATAAACAGTATACGTATATTGCTTAAAAATCTGATTTCTTAGTCAACTTATTTTTTCTACGTCTCTTACTTCCCCTAATTGGGTATAATTATAAATAATTAATTAAAGTATTTTTGCAGACATTTCAGATGAGAGGCAAATTTTTCGTCCGTGTTTGTCTTATGAGTTACTAGCTGTTGCCCGCAGCTTCGCATACGGAAATTATGTTTTACCTTATTTGTACCTCTTGCAGAAGGAAATTTAAAAAACGGTGAATTTATATTGAAGTACTTATATTTAGTAATTTATGTACTGAAACCCACGATGAAATCACAGATTCCTCCAGGAGCGGGTTTTGAAAAATAAGCAATATTCACATTAATTTGTATTTTTTTTCTTTTTTTTTGCAAAATTTTGAAAAACTGAAACATATATGTTTCATAAATTTAAGCAAGGAATATTTGTTGCAAATTTGAAGCAAATCGGTTGATGTTTTAAAAATATTCCATACAAACTTTCATCCCGTTTCCCGGGTAAATCTTTTAATTTTCCGGGATAAAAAGTATCCTAAAATATGACCCGGATTATTAGTAACAACTTTACCAATTTTCTTCTAAATCCGTTCAAGGGTTTTCATGTGATGCCCGGACAGACAAACAGACAGACAATAATTCTAAAAAAAATATTTTTGTGCTCTAACACGTTATTGAAGTGCCCCCTAATCAAGATTTAAAAAAAATATTCAATGTACAGAAAATTTGCCCTTTGAGTTTTATTATAGTATAGATGACCTTCATAGCTTGAAGAGATTGAGAGGTAGACGTTATTATTCGTTGTTTTGACAATAATTGTACATTTTATCAAACATTATTTTTTAAACAATACATATAACATAAATGGCCAGTAGTTCAATCAAAAACTTCAAGCCGTTTCCGTTCTTAAATCACTTTTCTGAAACGATGGCAAAATATTTGATGTTCTTCGTATATTACACGGTATAAATGATTTGATACTGTAAGTTCCTTGGTATGAATATCCATCGTTTCACACAGTAACAAATGGTTAATTCTCAAGTGCTCTCCCCATCGGCGTACGCGCATCTAAGTATGTCGCGTGCTCGCATCCTGTTCGCTTGTGACGACACATCGCACGAGGCTACGTCGCCCGTATCTCCTATACCATTGGTTGGTGTTATCTCTCACGAACGCGTGATAGAATTTCTCCTACAGTAAACGGAACTAATTGTATCCGATATGTAATCGATTTGTTGGTTTGTAATGCGGTGCCTTATTTGATTATGTCTTGAGCTTTGTGTTATGTTTCAAATATTCTTCAAAATATGATTAACTTTATCGATTAAACGTAAAATGAATACTTATTGTTAGTTAGACTTCTGAGAAAAATGAATTATCTAGGTATTCCTGAAGATCGATTTAATACTGTTTACTGGGCTCAGTTAAGTGCCCCCGAGACGATCAATCGGTTTGATTCAAACACGTAGATTTTAGTTTTACTTAAACCATTTTATCGTTTACACAGCTAGTTTGAAGGTTTGTCAAACATTTACGGGTTTGAAGCTTGTTTGATGAAATTACATATTTTTGTTGTGGTTGACGCTTGTTTGACGCGTCGTTTGATCGTCTTCCAACGCGTTTGACCAAACATGGTCAGTTTGCACTGAGTTTTGTAGTGTGTTTAGCGAATGAAAAGGTGTTTAGCGATCACAAACATGTAGGAGATTAATTTAATAAACGCTAGGAAATCGCGATCCTTGTTCGAGAGCATTTAAATACTTTATTATTTACATCACAACACTGATACAGCGGCGTACAGAACCAAAATGCGCAGTCCCGTTTGATGAACTTTCAAACCTGCATAAAGCGGTTTCATCAAACACGTAAGGTTTGAATCAAACCGTTTGACCGTCTCGGGGGCGCTTTAGACTATTCACTAGATTTGACCAGTCAGTTCAAAAATTAGAAAAATGACTAATGACTGATAACATTGACAGACATGCAGCGGAAAGTAGACGTGTACTGCTTGCAATGAGTATGCGAAGTGAATGTGTCGGGCAAGATTCTTATTGTGACGTCATTCGATTTTAATCTTTTGCTATGTCTATGCATACTGGCTTTCTAGACAAAAAGTGATTAGTATACTGTTGTTATGTATATGGATGTACTTACATACATATACAATGTTTTTATGTTAATTTTGTAGATTAAAAGGAAAAGAGACATTTTAAAGTGGAAAAATTTTATGACAACAGCGCAAATGGTGTAAAATTCCGTTTGACTACTTCATTCAGCCTTTCTAAATTTATTCCAAATAATTAAAAAAATTAAAAAACTACAATCTCATTCAGAATTATCATCATATTTGAAGATGGGTCCAAATTGACATCAATAATATAAAAACAAAAATATTTTAGTGATTTATGCAAACAGAACGCACGTCAGTGGATCGCAATGACGTAGAGATATAGATAAGTTAAGTTTATTGTTTATGCAATTTAATTATCAAAACAAATTATGATTATACTAGACGCTGTGTGAAATCTATAGATTTATACACCGCCAGTAAAGGTTTGACTTTAGAGACTTTCAGTACTCTACTCTCGCATTACACCTTTAACTCGATCAAGTATCTTCATCGATATATCTTTGAATAGCAGTTAGTCACGTATATTTAAGACACGTTGCGGTATATCTGCATATAATAATCTTTGTTAAATTTTGCAATATTGTTTAGTTTAGAACGTAATAGTTAGTGAAAAATTTCACCTCAACAATAATTTAAAGTTTTCTTCAACATTTTCTAACTACAGTCAGTAATTATAAAATGCCCTTAACGATGGACTGTATACCCGGTGACATGGATAAAAAGATAGATCATATTCAAGACTCAGTGATCAAAATGGATGTAACCGAAAATGTAAGCAGTTTTTATTTTTTAACCGACTTCAAAAAAAGGAGGAGGTTCTCAATTCGACTGTATTTTTTTATGTGTGTTACCTCAGAACTTTCGACTGGGCGAACCGATTTTGATGATTCTTTTTTTAATCGAAAGCTGGTGGCTGTCATGTGGTCAGTCGGTAACTGAATTAGATTAAGCTTAGTCCAAACAAAACTAGAAAATTTAAACAGAATACCCACCTGCTACCAAAAATGCTATCATGAAAACCTTTTTGAAAACCTTATGATGAGTTCATTAATTTAATACCCATAGTATTCGATTTACATTTATTTTTTTGATATATCAAACATTATTATCTCACAGCCACTATTGTTTTTTTTTTTCAATGATCTAAAGAATACTTCGGTTATCAAGACGAATCTAACGATATATTATTATATAAATCCGTTTAAATAGCGGTTTGGAAGATATGAAGTGATAAATAATGTTAAAACATAACCCTTCCTGGCAGTTGGGTGAATGAATTTGCGGACCATTTAAATTAATTTTTTGACAATTTTAAAGTAAATAAGCCGGATGCATAGTTAGGATAATTATGCGACAATATAGATTTCTTCTTTCCATTCGAGTATGTAATATCAGAATTTGTGGGAAAATTTAACTTACAAAAAGTATGTCCTCCATATACTGAATTATTATTTAGGTCTCACCTCTGTCATTTGTGTTACGATATCAACAGGATTTACATTCGTGACCTTTACAATAGTTTTGTATTTATTTACTCAGTTATTCTTAGATACGTAATCCCTGTAAATTTATTGCTTGTTAGCATTTGTCTCTATGTCTCCTCTAATGTCTAAATTGTTATTTTTAGCCATTAACGTAACAATTAACAATGTGTAATATCGTATATGCGTGAACTGTTTATATTCAGTTCGAGTTACCACATTTAGCGCGGTGTCCTATTCAGCCATACTAAAGTGTACTAAATAGCGGAACTCCAACTGCGTCCTACGTACAACGGCTTGTTGCAAAACTTAACCTGTTGTATTTTTTTATCTGTCGATATTCAAGTAGATCGGTACCAAATTCGGTTTTGGAACAAAAATCAACTCATTAATTCGGGTGTAGATAATAGCAAGCAAACAAGTTGTGGTTGTCATGTCGCCGTGGCCTCCGAATGTTATCTGGGTCGCGAAGAATTCAAGGTGCCTAAATTGTCTCCGTTACCTACCTATTTAGTAGATTTTTTGGCCAAGACACAGACAGTAGCCTTGTCATTGTGACATTAACTACTATTTATGTGTATAATATTACAGTCGCACTGTCATGTCACATCATTAGCAGGCAGTTCGTTTATTTTAGACTTAACAAAAAACGGAGCTTATTGTTAGGAACGACCTTGTGGTCTAAGCTTTAGTGTTACTAAATCAGTTGTGTTAATTTAATCATCTAATTTTCTAAGTTCAAGTGCCAAAATTAGGTATATCAATTAAATCAACTGATTGTTTATGTAGTTAATTGGTCTCTTTGAAAACTATAACATCTGGTCTATATAATTGCAGATATTAATTAGACTATCAGTAAGTGTTATTATTTATATTTTTCAAATTTTGGATACTAATAGAGACGTCATAATATTTATAACATTATTTCAAATTTAAGGATTACAAGAAATTTGCAAGAACTTGTGGTGTGCGAGCGTTTAGTATACGCGAGTGCGAAGTCCAATCAGGAAAAAAACGTAAACAAATAAGATTGGCGAGCGTAAACGAGCGTGGCTCGGCGACGATGGGAGAATCCGGTGGGTTTTTTGTTCCTAACTAAAACAATTCTTGTTAGACACGAGGATATTGTTACATTTTGTGTTTTGGTTATGCAACAGATTGCTACCGATCCAACATATTAGTGTATCCCTTAAAGAGTATTAAAACATTTCCTAGAAGTCAATACAAAGGGATTAGATATTTTTACTGTGTATTTTTTAATCAGTAGTTTTCATTCGATTATTCATAACTAACCCAAATCAACTTTTCATTAATATTACCCTGTCTTAATTTCCTATACTCGTAAAACATAATTCTTAATGTTTACAATTTTCCCATAAAAGTTTACGTTTAATCCGCATTACTCTGCGAGAGGTACGTATAGTCGGTTGCTTGCGCGCACCATATTTTTTTTTAGAAAGTTGCATCCGGTTCTGCTAGGCAGTGCGCTTCCGTGTGCCGTCCGGATGTGGGCCCCGAAATAGGGACAATGTTATCTGTGAAATACTAACGGTGCTCAATATTTTACCTATATTTATCTATCCATAATCCTCAAGTCAGTTGCCTAGCAAAGCAACTGTGAGAAGTCACGACATTATAGTGTTATTGTTATTACTTTATTTTACTAAAGTATCCAGTGATTATTTATTTATTTACTACTTACTAGCGCTCTGCTCGCGACATAGCCCGCGTTTTTCGGGATTTATTATCCCAGAATTTAACATACCTGTGTTTACAATATCTAGGATTAAAATGTACACTAGATATGTATTATGTAATATTTTTTTCAAATGAAGATCATTTAAAATTGAATTGTAATTGAATATCCCGGAAGGGTAGTTATATACCCTAATTATTTTATTCCATATCATGGTCTACCTGTGCGTTCTGTGAAATCCGTGCATTCATTTTTGCATAAAACAGTAACAATCATCCATTTCTAACTTTCAAATACATAATTTATGTAGGAAGTAGGATGGATAGATTGATTTTTGAAAATGGGTTAAGTTATTTCTAATATCAAATCTTTGTTTTCGTTGCGAAGCGTTAGGAAACCAAAAAGCTAAAGGTCAATAGTTTTTGTTGATTATACTTCAATTACCTATGATTTTTGTTCTTATAGTTGCTTTATAATGATTAGTTGCGGAATAACGGGCCAATTTCTATAGATGTATTATATTATCTATAATTACAATAGAACAGTAGCGGAACACTGTCGCTCTGAACGTTACTTTTTAAAAATTGAAGTAGATTTTGTCCGTGAAATGGATAAAGTTAATATAACATGGATTTATACATTGGAGATTTCATTCGATAGGGGTAATGAAAAAAAATTGTATTTGTACCCTAAGTACTAGTCAGCTAGGTTAAAATATTTAAGTATTCGTTATTTCCATTTCCAGGAAAGTGAGGATTTTTTTCCTGTACAATATAGAGCAATAAACCAATGGGAACCAATTTTGAGGACAAATCTTTTCTTTCTTTATGGATATAGCCGGCAAACGAGCTGACGATCCACTTGGTGGTAAGTGGCTATCGTCGCCCATGAACATCAGCAACACCAAAGGCATCACTGATGCGCTGCCGGCCAAGAAAGAGAGAAGAAAAAGAAAGAAAGAACAAATCTATGAATACTTTTGATATGCTGTATAAATTTAAATTATTTTATTAAGGTAATTTAACATTTTAATGATGGGCGATTTCTCTACAAATTGGAAGCAGTTACAAATTGGAAGCAAAATGTCGAGCCTATTAATAATCTCTAGCATGCTTTTAAACTACATATTTTGAGTGATTTAACCGTTTATCTTAATGAACTTTTCGTACAACACATACTTCCGTCGACATTCCAAGATACATCTGTGGTTGGAATGTAATTAAAAACGTATTAACTCTTTATTTAGGGTAATTTTTTTTCTGTAAACGAATCCCTTTGGCGACTGATGCAATCGTGAGGGTACTTGGCCGGTAAAAGTACATAACTTGCAATCAGATTTCGATCTTAGAATCCCGGCGAAGTTGAGTGAACGCCAGCGTTGAGGCGGATGTTGTCATGACTAAGAAGTAAATTTAGTTTGGTCCAAGTAAAATCTATAACTGGTTTAATCTGAGCGTTAGAAATGTTGCCAGGGAAACTACATTGGTTTGTTAACGCTTAAGTGCACCGTGATCCGTGAGAAATTTATTTTGTTAATTTTGGTAAATAATGAATTATAACCGATACGATGAAGAGTTGCGCACACGCTAAAGGTCAATGATCATCTGTAGATCCGCTTCGACGCCCTCGTGACCCTGTCCTGCGCAGGCGCCGGTTATACAGCATTAAATAAAATGTGCTTATTGATTATTGTGCGCATACATTAATATTTACATTCGCAATAGGTGAGCACTTTTGATAACTACAATCCTAATGTGGACGTAATGTCCCTATATAATATTACTTATATGACCACATTGACCATTGATAGCCAGATTTCACAGGTCATTTTCATGTGGCATAAAAATCTGCAATTTTAATTTTGTTATCTTTATAACCAGTAGCCATACTAGCCATAGACTTAAATATTACTTACACGCTGTTCTGAACCAAATTCATGTCACATTCGCCAACCACAGAGTACTCAATCACAGAGTCACTATTCTGTGACAGCGCTTCGTTCCGTACCATAGTTCCGTAGTGATTAAGTACTCTGTGTTCGTTCTGTCAAGTTTGGTTCAAGATGGCGGTATTAAATATTTGACACTAAATAATTTTTAAAAATGTAAATAAAAATATAGTTACTTACCAATTATGATTAAATAAAGTGAAATAAAGTTCAAACGTAAATAATGAGAACGTTTTAACTGTGCACAATAAAGAATAATACGTTAATAAGTGTTCTTGAACAGTCGGAGTTTTACGTCGGAGTTTAACGTGACAGCTACTTGCTCACAGCAGACTAAACTGAGGTGCCCCCAATTGGGGTAAACACAGGTGAACAAACTGTAAATACTGAACAGCCTGTCTATGTAATATAGGTCTATGCCAGTAGCAGAAATTAAGTCAAAGAGTACCAATGTAATTTCTTAGATGCTTTACCGGCAAAGGACTATGCAGTTAAGATTATCAGTGATTTATTGTTTTTCATATTGCACGCATGAACAGGGAAAAATGGACCAAAAGGGTTACTAAATGGACCGGACCACAAGGTACAAGAAAAAGAGGAAGACCAATAGACCGATGGAAGAATGAAATACAAAAAGTGGCCGGAGAAAATTGGATGGAAGTGGCAAAAGATAGAGAAAGGTGGAGAAAATTGGAGGAGGCCTTTACTCGATTAGAGGTCCTTGAATAAAATAAAATAAAAATAAGAATAATCTGGCATGAAATATTAAATAATAAAATAATTAATAATAAATTATCAATAAAAATTTATAATAATAATAATTAATTTTTCTATAAAAGCAAAGCAAAGCAACAACCCATAATTGTCCCACTGCTGGGCTCGGGGTCTCCTCTCAGAATATGAGGGTTAGGCCATAGTCTACCACGCTGGCCAAGTGCGGATTGGTAGACTTCACACACCTTCGAGAACTTTTTATGGAGAACTCTCCGGTGTGCAGGTTTCCTCACGATGTTTTCCTTCACCGAAGCAAGTGATAATTAACATGTAATACGCACATAATATTTGAAAATTAGAGGTGCGTGCCAGGATTTGAACTCGGGCCCCTTCGTTCGGGAGACCAACGTTCTACCGCTAGGCTATCACTGCTGTTAATTGATTTTTCTATGCATCAATATAATTATCATTGTACTGTAATAAATTATGAATTAAAATGTAATTTAACATTGTAAATGGAATTGTGTAACAAACGCCATGTTAATTTAGTTAATTTATTTTTCAAATATTTAGATGAATGTAGGTAATTCAAGGAATTAATAAAGCTTTTTGTATTTGTATTTGTATTGTTTTTCCTAGTGTCACGAATCACGATACCACACATAATAAATTTAAATTCTTCATTCGTATAGGTACATAGGTGTCGCGTCACTTAATGCGCATTTTCCTTCAACGAACGTGTTCCCTTTGGAGAATATTATTATTATTATTATTGAGAAAAAGAAGTGCCGAAAGAAACTTCCTGGCAGAACGTTTAAAAACAACAACTTTGTTCATCAACATCATTACAACCGGACCTACAATTGCCCACTTCTTTGTTCTCTTACATTAAGACAATAAATTATTTACGTATGAAAACGTGAAACCCCGTATAATCACCAGATCTTCTGTAGAAGTTTTTATTCTCAGTTTTTAAAGTGTTTTTTAATACAATTTGATTCTCAGGCATGATTTGAATTAGGATAATGATAAGGTTTGGACAGCTACTTGTAAAGTACAAATTATGCACTTTGAAGCAAGTTTTTTTGAATTGGTAACTTTTAGAGTCTAGGTCCTTGACTCTAGGACAACAATAAATGTGTATCCTCGTTTGTCATATCAACTTAACATTACTTATGTTAATTCACGTACCATTCTTCAAAAATTCGAAATTTAAAACTTCATGTAGGGATCAGTGATACACTTATGCATGTCATTTTTTTAATCTACCAACGTTTCGAAAAGATGCTTTGTCGTGGAGGAGAAGAAACGTCGTAAAGAAACTCCTCAGCAAATCTTTAAAAAAAAATACAGATTTATTACAAAACTATTTCTTCATAATCCTAATAAACTTCAGTCAATCTATTAGGCTAACAACTTTCTAAACGTTTGTCAGTAAAACAGTAATATTATAACTCAAGCGTTTGTTCCAGAAATATGTGGAGTCATCATTGGGTTGGGCGGGCGAGCGAGGAGAGGACTCTAGCTACGATTCGGAGTGTGAGGACGATGGAGGGCATCGCACGGCTTCGAGGACACCCTCGGACACGTTGGCGGCGGAGTTCGCCGAATACGTCACGCTGTCGTCGCCGCAGCCACAACCCAATCAGGTAATAAATCAGGTTCACTTACTCTGAGAAACTGATCACACCAAAAGTCCACAGCGAATCGGTCATAGTACCGGCGTCACTTGTAACTTGAAAGTCACCTATAACCAAGTAAAATTTCATAATATACAATCTCCAATGAGTATTAATTGATATATAATTATAAGATAAAATATATTATGTATTAATTTAAAGGGCGGAAGACTACATCATTAATGTTATGTTTAAAAAAAATTTAAAATAAAATACGGATTTTTTTCGGTTTCGTCAGTAGCATATTACAATAAATTACCTATTTTATGAATAGTATCCTTTGAATATTCAAATTGTAATTTAATTAAATTTAGTTTATCAATGCTACAAATACAAGGCTCGATTATTCTGTTCCGGAGTATACATATATGTGCCTTCTAGAATATCATTATTTTGTTGTAATATTATTCAGATTTGCATCAAACTAGTTCGCGTACTAACAATGCTTGGATCAGGCTTCCAGAAATTTCAAATATTCATCATAAACCATTCAATTGTTGTTATCATGAAATCGCGTTTGTCAAAACCAGAGCAATTTGTACCATAATCTCGGAATAACCAGTACATTGAATAGAGCTCATTACGGCACGGTCACTTGATTTTAATTAGATTGTAATTGCGTTCGTGTAAAGAATAGAAGGCTCTTTACCTATTCTGAGTATTTTTTCCGTTATAGATAACATAATTTTCCCTTACGTTTAATACCTACTATTTTTGTCAATGACGTATTTACTAGTTGTAAAAAGAATTGTGTTCCTACTTTTTTTTTACTAGTTGTATATTTACTAGTTGTAAAAAGAATTGTGTTCCTACTTTTTTTTCAGGCGTGCTAGATTAGGAAAACAATTTTCTCCTGTTTATGACAATATATTTATTTAGACCAACCAAATCACAACAGTGTAACTTGACAATCACTCATTAATCCAAAACATATAATTTCCCATTCCTTCGGGAACTTCGGAACACTTTCAGTTTTTTTTTATAACTCTGAAGCTACAAAGAAAACCGGTTGACAAACAGCAGAAAAAGTTACTAATCTGTTCGAATGGACACTGAAAATATAAAATGTTTAGTTTCTACCGTTTTACCAACAGTTTGTTTGTTAAATCATCAATTTTTTTTGTTATTATTTTATCATGCTACTCTGGATATCTGGATTCCAGTAGCTAAAGTGTTTCATTTGACAACCGCAGCCTCAGTAGGGACAGAACACGTCCTGCCTACATTGTGACACTTGTTCTATCGCGGTGAGAGTCGTACAATTATGTAACTCTTTACAAACTCAGCCGGCATATCGTTGCGCCATCTGGTATAGGTACCTTTAGTGATTGCCGCGAGAACTGTTTCTATTCGTTAATTTGTACATTATATTTTAACACTAACAACCCGATCACCAAAATTGCGACCATCGACAAGGCTCAACTTGAACTCAAAAATTCAAAGACGTTCATTACAGGATAATTATCTTTGTAGGTGTTGCGATTTATTTTGTCATGAACTCGGGATCTATCAATAATAATGCGCGTCATGAGTTCTACTTGGCTATTTCATTTATTTCCACCACTACATCTTTTAGCGTTAACATTCTATTCCTCTGGGATAAAAAGTTTGTGTCTACTATATCAGGCCAAAACGGATCCCGATTGAGAATGAGTCGTCTCCTTTAAACTCAAAATAACAATGTTGTTATATTCACAGGCAAAAATCGAGTTCGCTGTGAAACTGGGTTATTCCGAACGACTTGCACGAACTGCGTTGCAGAGATTGGGACCGGATCCCCCGCGAAATGAACTTCTAGCAGAGCTCATCAAACTGGCGGCGAAGAGGCCACCTAGAGCGCCTTCTCCACCGCCCCTGATGGAGCCCGACCCGCCTCCCAGAGCCCCCTTACGACACATAGTTATAGATGGCAGTAATGTCGCTATGAGGTAAATGCCAATCCTAGTTACCTATCATACAATTAATTAAATTAGAATTTGACACGTTTAATATCCTACGCAAAGTTATATAATGCAAATTATATCCCACGTTATCCTATGCTAATTTCGTAATACCTCATATGTAGAATAATAAAACTCTCCATCTGTTTTCAGTCATGGCAACAAGGAACTGTTCTCGTGTCGCGGTATCGAGATCTGCGTCGACTGGTTCCGTGCTCGGGGACATAAGGAGATCACCGTGTTTATACCCAAATGGAGAAAGGAGGCGTCGAGACCCGACAATCCAGTCGCAGACCGCGACGTCCTCGAGCGGCTCGAAAAGGACAGAGTTCTAGTTTACACGCCGAGCAGGCTTCTGGGAGGCAAACGCCTGATCTGCTACGACGACAGGTACATCCTTCGCCTGGCGGCCGACACAGACGGCATCGTGGTGTCCAACGACAACTACAGGGACCTCGCCGCCGAGAGCCCGGACTTCCGGAAGGTGGTTCAGGAGCGGCTGCTGATGTTCTCGTTCGTGAACGACCGGTTCATGCCACCGGACGACCCGCTCGGCCGCTCGGGGCCGACGCTCGACGCGTTCCTGCGGGCGCCCTCCTCTCGCGCGGACCCGCCGCCGGCCTGCCCGTACGGCAGGAAGTGCACGTACGGCAACAAGTGCAAGTTCCACCACCCGGAGCGCGCCGGACGTCCGCACAAGTCGGTGGCGGAGAAGCTGTCGGAGCGCGCGGCGCGGAAGGCTCGCGGCGATCTTCATACATTGAGTCTCCCGCCCACAAGCGGCCGGCCCGTCGACACCAAGAAGCCCCTCGCGCGTGCTCACTCCGCCACGCCGCGGCTAGCCGATGCGACCCTCACGACGCACTTCGATCGCGCTCAGGTCCAGCTGCCTGGCTCCTCGCAGCCGCTAGAAACCAACCCACATCGCAAGCTGGCGCGGCAACTCACCCTCAACCCGGCGTGCGACCCGAGACTCCACACCACGGCCGCCCGGGTGTCCTCCGCGCCGGGGGGAGCGGCCGCCGCGATGATGCAGCATCCCATTTCCATATCTCCCTGCGCCTCCGAGGGCGCCCTGCAGCACTGGGAGGCCCGGCGACACATGCACTTCCATCTCGCAGGGATCTTCCCCGAGGCGCAGGTCGCCGAGGCGATGGCTACGTATCCGGACGAGACGGATGCGAAAAGGATGTGCGCGATCATTCTCGACCGGTACCGCCCCAGCGAGGCCCCTCTCCCGCGCCCCCCTCACATTTAACGAACGTTGTAGCGTTCGCTTATGTGCGAATTATTTCCCCTTTAAACACGCAGTTGACAATAGACTTGTTAGGCATAGATAATATGCGTCCTAGCATTACAATAGAACAGTTTGTTGCATTAAAATGTATTGTTATATACATGCAAATGTTGATGTTTGAATATGCTTAATTTCTAAAAGAAATTAGGTTTTATTTACTCAATCAAAAATAAAAAGATTGGTAAATGATTAGTTAATGACTAGTAAATGGAATCTGGTAGAAAAGCTAGAGAGTTGCCTTTTAGATAATAGTATTGCTTCGATATTAGCAATATATTGTTTTGTTACGTATTCGTCAGAAATACTGACCCAAATAGTAACCCGATGTGCCAATCACAGTCATTGGATGTGGTTATATTAATGGTTAAGTAGGCACTTACTTTTGTACATTCTCAGTTTATTCAATGGCAAACACTTCTAAGAAGCGTGTGCTGTTAATTGAATGATTTAATTGAAATAAGTTAGTTGTTAAGTATGTACAAATTCCATTCTAACATTTTATGTAATTTGAAACTTCTTAACATTTTAACTGTTATTGAAAGATTTTATTTTATTTTATTATTATGCTTTATTAACAAATTAGTTATTTTGTTTGTATGTTCGTTTGTAAATTAAATTTAAGTCATTATTTTCACTTTACAAAGATACCTTATATACCTTCGTATAGTCCTGCTAAAATTAACTAGTGCTAGTAACATAGCAATAAAACTAGTAAAAATATGTGATGGTATAAATCATTATTGGTACTATGTACCAAAATAAATTGTTTAGTAGTTAATAGCTTGTTAGAGATATTAAAGTATATATAGCTACTTAATGAAACAAGCAATTTTGTTTTTTGTTTACTATTTGTATTAACTTTTCAAATATACTATATTGTTATGAATGTAGCTTATAAGTTGATGGTTATAATGCAATTTATGAGTGTTGAAAGTAAGATGATACTGAATGTATGCAAAGTGCAAATGTATAGTATATTTGTAAATGTAAAGTCAGGCCAGATTTCGGAATAAGTCACTATTATTGTAAGTATAACATTGACACAATTTGTTGTTTGATTTGTATTGAATTGAACTTTTAAAACCTTAATGCAATGCATGAATTGAAAACGTAAGATATATGTTATCTGTTTTGTGCTATACTCCATATAATCTTTTTTGTTACAAATGTTTATGGAGTATCGCATTTTAGTTTAATTAAGAATATAAAATTTTACCGATTTAACCAGATTAAGTTTTAAGGTGCATTATTATTAAAATGTGAAGTGAAACAACTTCAGTGCTCAGAGATTAGAGGTATATTTAGCAAATAAAAGATACAATTTTTGAGTACTGTTGACGCACATTCCACGCGGAATGTATTACATATAAATGTCTTTTTTGACATTATAGTTTATTAATAAATAATATGAATAGTATTGTTTTATTATAATTACTCTTTTGGATTACCTTTTGTCACCTTCCTTCTGTTTGGATTACTGGATATTTTCTTAACATTCATTTTCACAAATGGCTTACTATTCGTTGGTGGTGGCTCATTCGATATTTTTATGAATTCTTCTTCTTCTTTTTTAGCTCTCAATTTTGCTTGAATGTCGGGTCTGAAGGCTCTCCTAGTTTTAAGAATCCTATACACGTATGGATTCCATAGTATATCTCTTGGCTGGATCTTCTCTTCTGGCTCGTTAATCTCATCCTGATCCAAGTTTGGAGTTACTTTCATTTCCACATCAAGTGATGGAGTTTCTGGTGGGGCTGGAGTTACATCCTTTACTTCATGATCTTCAGTAACAGTAGGTGGGGCTTTGTGAAACTTTGATATCTCAAGAATTTTTTTTTCTAAATCTGGTAAGGAATTTTTTTTCACTCCAAGAACGCTTGTAGCAATACCATAATTACTATCACTATTCATTCTTAAGTCTTTCAAGCATAGAACTGGGATAGATTTGTCCAAACATGTATCTATCAATGGTTGGATTATAGTTTTAGGATTCACATCTGCATCAATCAAGATGCCAATACACTGTTTGATTTCAATTGCTTTTTTGCATTCTGTTAAACCAAATATTAACCCCTCTACTTTTCTGCAACAAATAATGTTAACTGTTACTAATTGTAACAAAAACAAATTGGTGAAGATTAAATATAATAATAAAACACTGAATACATATAGTCACTGGATAGGCAATAATTCTAAAGCGCCATTTTGACGAAAACAAGTTATATAATATACATTGTTAGATTGGATTTTTGCCTTTCCAGTGAAAACAAGAACTATAAAATGCAAACAATACAATGTAATGTTTGTTTGAAAATTATTCTCTCATGGGAGACCTGACTTATGAATATGCTTAAACTGTTATCACTGGCTTTGATGAAAGACAACACTAAAAAAAATCTGCATAACACAAGTTAGTAAAGTACTTGGACAACAAGATAGTCCAGCATAGTCAACAAGATAGGTTAAGATGATTATTGAGTGATTAATATTATTACAGGTATTATTTATAATCTTTCCATACGGCCTGCCTCGCTAGCTACAACTCTTACTAGAGCCAGTTGCTAAATGACCTGGTGGCAGAGACCCAAGTCAATGATGTGTAAAATAAATTACTTACGGAATTAGAGGAGGCTTTGGACGTTGCTCTTTTGGAATTTGGCTTAGTTCGCTCCAGTGAGGCTTTTTTAAATCGGGTATATCCACTTTGAGTTTATTTAACTCTTCTGTCAATGTTCTGTTATTATCTTCCGTAGCTAGTGGCCTGTATACAAAGTAAGATAATTTTATGACGGTATATTCCCAGATTAGAATAAAACATTCTTATTTCAATTTATAAAAGTAGTCCATTAGTTTAGAGCTCTTGATAATTATTAAAAAAATTGCCGAATGCCGATTCAAAATAAATTATTTTAAAGGGTCACATCAATTCTCACTTTCTCAGCCAGGACAGATATTTATATAGGTAACCAACTGAGGGTAACAAATAAATATTTTTCTCTGGTCTCCGTATTTGTACCATGCCACTTGATGAGGGAATTTATCCATTGATTAATTAATGTAATTTTGGTAGTACGACTACCACTCAATAAGTGAAAGTCTTAAAAATACATGCTACCTACCAGAAACTGGGATCTGGTCGGCAAATAACATTCTTCATTGTCTTTTTTAATTTTCCTTTTTGAATCTGTTTCTTTGTTTTCAGTGATGCAGCTTCCATGATATTTTAATTAAGTACGGTAAGTTTTCAGATATTGCTGGAATATACACCTCGATCAAGAAAAATAAACTTTCTGAATCGAACTAACAAATAACAAGTGTTTTCTGGTCAATTGAAACTTGAAAACTCAAAACAGTTTTTGTTTGGTATCGAGCATGAAGCTTTTTTTAGCCACAGAGTACTTAATCACTACGTTTTACTTTTAGCTTCTTGACATCTTGTCATTTGACAGTACTAGCGATGGAAAATATCGTTACTTTTATTTCACTATCAAGTCCGTGAAATTATTTATTTTTGTCACTGTTAAATCACCCGTGAAAAATCACCACTGGTATATTTCATTATTGACGAGTATTGTCACAGTGGGTGCATTTTATTCCGTCCGTTACATTTCGCAGTGATAGTGACTTGATTCAGTCATTACCAAAGCTCAGCGGTCAACTTACCGGCGACGATTTGTTGACGTTGTAAAAGGGGATTCCCTACTCAAAAAATTATTCCTTCCCCATAACTAGACACAAAAACCCACGATGACTTAAATCTCACAGACATCCCTCTAAATGTATTTATTATAAACTCCCACAACCCAACCAATTTCGAGAACCGAATTCAACAAGGTTGCAAACTAATTCACAGACCTGCACTCACACCTTGACCTCTCCCCTTCCCGAGGGCTGACCCATACAATATTTTGAATTTAAATGGCTAAACTTCCGTTGGCCAGTCAGTCCCAGGACCTCTGACTACTTTATCCTGCCCAATGAAAAAACAATATATATGCCCAATCAATTTCCCAATATAGCAGACCCCGATATTTGGGAAAAATTCTACGCTGTTAACCCCGACTGAAAAACCATCAATCACAGACACGTCCCACTACCACAGACTATATCGCCTCCGGCTATGGTCCAACCACAGACTCAAAATCAAGGGAGTGGAATGATTTAATATTTTATTCTATAAACAAGTCCTGAACCTTCTTAAAGAAATTACAAATTCAGAAGTCCCATCTAACGAAAAAATAAATACTCGCCACAAATTGACAGAGACAAGAGGCTGAACAGACCACAGACTACAGAACCTAACGCAGCGATTTAAAAAGTCACTCTAATGGCGACCGAGGATTGGTCCATCTGTCTGACAGCGTCCTTGGCAACTAACACAGACTAGCCGTCAAACTGCCGCCCGTCAAAACTCCTCAATCACCAATTGTCACTGTCAACCGGCTTGTCAATACTCGAGTACACTATTATCATAGAGTAACTTTGTATATACGGGAATAGAGGTCTATCTCTGAGCGAATTAAGAGAAACAAGAAGAGTCGCCCTCTGGAAACATGATTCGTAAACTTTCGGAGTAAGTACTCAAAGCTATGACAAGTAGGTGACGTATGATTAAGTACTCTCTGGCTATAAAATACTCATAAAGTTAGATAAATTAACGCAATCATTAAACTTGGTCTATTTCTTTTCCTAAAAACCTTAACATTTTGTAAATGACATACTAGTTATATAAGGAAACTACAACAAACATTCTTTAGCGTGATTCACAAAGCAGGTCAGCGCCATCTCTTGAAGTTTTCGTCAACCATCTATTGACGTTATTGCCACATCAGTAACAACGCCATCTAGATTTATACTTGGTAGTTTGTTATAATAACAACAAATTCAGATGTCTCGTAAACGTATGGAGTGGATGAAGTGGTTAACCATTTTAATTTTGTTACATTATACATGAACTGTTACTCGGTTTGTAATGCTAAGATTGTCAAGCCTGACTATTATCTATCTATACTACTAACTAACAGTATTCATTCATTAACTATTATCACTAGGTATGTTTAAAATATCAACGAAACCGTGCGCGAGACGGGCGCGCAGAGTAAAGATTACAAATGATTATGAACTGTGAAGCGAAATCTCACCGAGTCACCGTATCGTACTTCGTTTCACGAAATTCACGAATTCACGAGACACGACGTGGTTGTAAATATCAATTACCTACATAGTTTAATCAAAACCTTACACTGTTTAAAATAAGACTCATTTTCATTTGAAGTTTTTGTATCGTAGCGATATTATTAACGAAGCAAGTTGAAAGAAATCAGACAAACTTAAGTCTAATAACGTTGAGTATAAGATGCAATTTCACTTAAACAAATTCTCTCTTCTAGCTGGCTGGTGGCACTGTGTCGCTCTCGCTCACGCACGGCTCAAGTCACAAATGTTGCTTTCTCTTTTTCGCACGATGGAATTCTGTGAATTTTGGCCGGTGGCCGGCGTTAAGTCACAGTAAAAGGAATACTGTGGTGAATTCACAGTCCCGTTAAATGTAACAGACGGTTTCGATGCATGTCACTGGTGTGACAAGGTGAAGTTTAATTAACAAGTGAAATATCCAGTGATAGGTGAAATGTGCCATTCAATCTTCAGTAGGTACTGTCACAGTACCTACTGAACATTGTACTTAAATTGAATTATTGATTTGATCTGTGTTGCCAGTTCCAAAAATTATATTACGGTATATTTTCGATAAAATACGGTGTCGGTAGCTTCTTTGAAATTAAGTGGTAGTACGTAGACATTACGATACGGTAATTAATTTTTAAAAAAGAATTCTTTCTTTAATTTTATATACATACCTTAGAATAATTCCTTTCCGATTAGTTAATCGGAATCTTCTTCGTCTTCAATGTTTTTGTAAATATCAAGTCAAGATCTTTTTTCACGCTCAGACTCCTCAGATTCATTTTTGTCGCTTTTCAATTCATTCCTTGATTTAAAGTTTCAGTTTGTTTTTAAGCAGAAAATAGTTGTAACTTTAAGTACAACGCGATGGTGGGTAGCAGTATTCTGGGCTGCTTGTTAAATTTTGTTACATTTCTTTTAAAATAACCACAAAGAAACGTAAATTATTTTTCTGTGGCTGGATCTATAGGTACTACATCTATGATGGGATATTCGGAATGTATTGTAATTAATTCTCTTGATGTAAATCAGATGTTGCCATAAGTTACGGAATACTGCTTATTTAATTATAAAGGCTTTTTGTGTGTTATAATGTAGAAAAGTGAAATTTGTTTACATCGTTACGGTAGATTGTAAATCGAAGCGGAATACGGTAGCTCTACCGTAATTATGTGGTACCTGGCAACACTGGATTTGATTCTAGCAAATTGATAGCACATCAATAAAGATATTTTAATATTATGAACTGGTATTTTGCATTTGCCTTTTTTGTACAAATTAATATATTGTTGATCATGGCTATAGGTACTATAGTTTATTAAACAATCATTAAAGAAGGTGTAAGGCCGCTGTAGGTACATTTGGATTGCTGTATTTTATAAATTCGATAAAAAAACTACACATCACCGGCAAGTTTTTATTGCGTGGGGATACTCTACTTTTCAAATAAATTATACACTGTAGAATTAATTATTGTCACGGTTGCCACCGTAAAATTTTTTAAATGTTATATCCATCAACGCGCCAAGGCAGAAAATGTTAATGGATGTTCGTTGAACTGAAAGTTAGGCCCGTGTATATTTATACAATACAGAATAATATAGATAGAAATATGATTTTTAATTGAATTTAAAAACAGGTAGGTACCTGCAGGCAGACAACAGCTAGTCTAATTATATAAAATTCTCGTGTCACGCTTTTTTGAAGTTGAACTCCTCCGAAACGGCACGACCGATTTTCGTGAATCTTTGCGTGCATATCGGCTAGGGTGGAGAATCGGACATCTATTTTTCATCCCCCTAAAAATTTTTTTTTGGCAGAACAACGTTTGCCCGGTCAGCTAGTTTACTATAATTAAAGCATCCAATTATGAACAAGGGACATTTCGTTAGAAAATTTTCACGTATGACGTATGCACATTTACTCTTCGACTGAATTCGCTTTAGGGCACCTTTTGTATAGAGTTCTGCTGAATATTTAAAATAATATTTTGAACTTCCTGGGGCCATCCATAAATTACGTCACACGTTAGAGGGAAGGGGGATCCTAAACGTAACGTCATATTTCAAAATCGAATAATTGGTATGTATAGGTGAAAATAAAAAATGGTTGTCTGTAAAGTCGGTTTACGGACGGTAGTTTAACGTGATAACGTCATGACAAAGTTGCGCTCCGCCCCGCCCCGCTCCGCTCCACTCAACTGCGATCGCCTACGGCTCGGCTACGACACGCCGATCGTAGCCGATAGTGCCTCTCTCTCGCTTTTGCCGTTCTCTCGCTCGCGGAACGCGACATTTTTTCATAGATACGCCTGGCGCTCATCGTTTTAATAGACGTTATCACGTCAAAATAAATAACAATAATTAATGGAAATAAGTTATTTCGGAACTGATGTTCTAATTAAATAATTTCTAGGTGTAAAATTTCATCACACATCACACTAGGGGGGAAGGTGTCACAAATGTGACCAGCTGTAACAAGGACGGGGGCAGGGATCAAAGAGTGTGACGTAATTTATAGATGGCCCCATAACGGGAAGTTAGGTACCCATACAAATTTGATGTTCCATTAGGTCTTGATTTGTTGAGTTTTTAAAACCAGTAAATATTTAAACATCATCGACAATTTCTAATACATACCAACAGGAAGGAGTCAGATATTGAAATAATCGTTCTGAAAATGTTTCCTAAATTTTATGGCGCCTTACAAAGATGTAACGACGGAGCGATGGTTTCGGCTTGTACCGTACAAAAGAATAATAAATCTCTGTTTAGAAACTTACTAAGAAATGGGTTCGCAAAAAGGTAGGTTTTTTGTTGTCTTCGAGGCGGTTGGCGAACCGTATTATTCCGAGGGGTAGGGCGGGGATGTAATAATGATGAAGTAAGGGTGCGTAATGAAACTTTTACCTGCTCATGCGCCGCACGGCCGCATTTTGGTATCGTCTTTAGTTGCATTTCCGCAGTTTCGACCAAGTGCAGGGAGCGAAATGTTCGGTTGTGAAAATATTTGTAACTAAGTCTGTGTAATGTCTTCTAGGGGAAAAATCGAAAGGTGGTTGCTAGCAGATTGGAATGGAGGTCGTTTGTTAAAATCCAGTTCCATGATCAGAGTAACTGAGGAGGTGAATGTTGGAATGGCAGAAGCAAGTCATCGGGCACTAACCCCCAGAACGGATATCGCTTCCGGTGAGTAGATCACGTGTTTTTTTTAAACGGGAGGTAGATAGGTATGTGACATTAAAATTTCCGGTTAAAGGAACTTCTTGGAACTTGGAGTTAATATTTTCGAATCTTAAAATTTTTCAAATATGAATTTAACGATTTTTGATACAATTTACCAATGATAAGTTACAAACAAAAGTTATTTATTAGCTGCTGTCATGCTCCCGCGCTTTGCAAAAGCGAACCGTTAAATCTTTCGCGCCAAAATCTGTTATTCCTACCTAGATACTTATTACCATACATGTAAATGCGCCTGTTATTTGTGATTTTAATATTTAGTTACGGGCCTTCATAAAAGCCGATTATATTCATTTTAAGATGGTATTGACACAGATAGCGGCAATAGTCCTATGGAAATACAAAGGAGCTTGCAGACAATAGAAAAGACAAATGGGGCAAACAGAAGTGACTTGAAGAATGACGGTCGAGACTATTCTCCCAGTGCATCTTCATGGGAGCCCAGTGACGAAGAAAGTTCTTCGGATTCAGCGTCTGAACTCTCGCGTGTATGTAGTCACTTCGCAAAACTATTATTAAATACATACTTGAAATGAAGACTTACATTTGTATACCTATGACAAATATGATATTACTTTAAGATACTTTAACTTACAAACTTAAATAGCTTTATTACATTTGCAGGAATCTCAAAAACACTATACCAAACAATATACAAATAAAAATGTTAAAAGAGGTCCCAAACCCACACACAGGCCAAATGCTGTAACTAACTTATTAAAAGCACGCCTATCTAACGGTAATAGTTCAAGTCGTAAGAGGAAAACGAAAGAACCCGTTAGGAATATATCAGTGATGAAATACTCAGCTGATTCTACAAAGAGAAATCATACACCACCTATTGAACTCCCAAAGAAATCTCCACATAATAATGCGAAGGAAATAGAAGAAATAAAGGCTGGATTTTATGAGCTTTTTAGAATGCTAAATGAATTGAAACCACAACCGAAAAAGTTTCTTATGGAATTATGTCCACCAGTTCAACCATCGGTAGATAAAACAGTCAATACTAATATTGGTTCTGAGGAGTATGAAGAGAATAGTGAAAGAAGTGAAAGCGAAGACTCTGATCGCTCAGATGATAATGTATTGATTACTAATAAATTTAACAGAATTGGACAAAATTTGACATCGAAACAAGATACCAAATGCGACATTGATGATGAATGGGTAAAGTTTTAATTATTAAGAATATTTTCACTTCCATGACAAGAAATGGGTAATTAATTTATTGATAATATTTGAATAACATTATTTTCTGCCTTTAGGTACCAATTGGAAGCGGTAAGACAATGATACACAAAGAAAAATTTAAAAAAGTTAAATGGAAGTCTTACACAATTGCTACTCGAACATTACTACTTGCGGCTTTTCCAAGAAGGTAATTAAGAAAACACTTAACTATTTTTGCAATTTAACAAGTACCTATGATAATACTAATAATAACTATACTTTTTTTTACAGAATTCTAGCCACTCATTCCTTAACAGGCAAACGGTCTCCAGCTTTTCAAAACAAACCAGCGAAAATGTGTTTAGACCCAAAAACTGTAACGGATATAATCTTAGAAATCACATCAAGGTTTAATGTGAAAGAGAATTTAGTCAGGTAGGTTAATTAATAAAGACTGATTAATGCAATTCATTGATTATAATTGAATCAATAAAATAAATTACTATAAACCTTCTGTATTTCAGGAGTATTATTACAACGAAGTGTGCAGATGAATGCAAAATGCTAAAAACCCGTTTAAAAAGCAAAAACAAAAGATGTGATGAAAACGTACAACCGAATATTGAAAGAGAATAAAAGTAATACCAACCATTAGGTAATCCTATTTAAAACATTCTACCAAAGCGAAGTAGTCATATATCAACGATACAAGTTTAAATACTCAAGAATAGATTTTTGCAAATGTGAGAGAACAATGTTTCTACGAAGTAATAGAAAATGTAATGCATGTATACCATTTTTGTTTTTATTTTGGAAATAAAATTTGTCAAAATTAGTATTGCGTCTTTTTAAATTTTAATTTTAATATTACATTTTGTTTTATTTACACAAACGAGACATTTAAATTTGAAATAAATTATATTTTGATTAATGGCAAACATATTCAATCTTCAATCAATTATGTTATAGCAATAAATAAACAAATGGGAGATTATCTTCCTTGCTGAAATATTCCAAGTGGAGACAACACCAAGTCGGTATTGGTACTGGCTATGATGGCTCTCATTAGCATCATGTCGTCTGGAGTGTATTGCCAACCGCTCAGTTGTCCCAAGCTCTGCAGCTTTGGACAACACTCCATAAGAAGTTCCACCGTGTCGCGGGTGAGCCGAGGTGCGTTGGGGAACCAAATGCCTTCAAGATTATCGAACTTATAACGGCGAAGCATTCTGGAAAAAAAACGCAACTACTTTAAAAACTCATTGAAACTCAAAAGTGTTCAGACTAAGATAATTATGTACAGAATTTAGACAAATCAGTGTTTTTTATTACGTATTATAAGATAATGCCTAACAACAATCGTTGAGGGCAGCCCCCCAGGATTTTACAATAATTCCTTTTTCTTAATGCGTTACAAAGTAAAAGCTTAATGACTCTTTCTCGAAGACTCTCACATAATAGGCGAGCAGAAACCTATGTTAAGACATTACTTTCACCATTGTTAAAATTGAATAGTCAACGTTTATATTTTACATCGAGCACATATTTATTACAGATAAAATAAAAATCTTACCTTGCCATATCATTGTCATCCAATTTAATTTCATCGCCGATAATGAGCTTTTTCAGCCGAGGACTACCCGTCATCAAGTACTTCAAACAGGAGCTCGAGAGGTTACCCTGAATTATCTCGATGTGTTCCAATTTATTAAAAGGAATTTCTTCCTCATGAGTCGCAGTCTGAATTTGATAGAACTCTAGACATTCTAAATTTCTACAAGTCTCTGCTATTCTCGTAAAGTTAAACGACCCGTGAGAACCAGAGAGCATCAACGTCACAACTTTGTACCCAATTTTTTCTAAGAGCTGATGGAGTTCGTGACATTGGAATTTGTTCAGTTTTATTTTATTGACAGTGGGTAGATCCTTTATTAGCTGTAAGACGCCTTGGTCTGGCTCTTCCAAATAAATAGTCTCTGTCATTGGACACAGAGCAACTATTGCTTTCATCGTCCTCAAATTCGTTTGAATATCGTGTATATATTGTAATTTTGTTGTAAAACCTGGTTTGCAATCGTTATTATAAATATGATAAATTGCTTTCCCCACGAAGGAGTAGCTACCCAGATTAGTTAAATTTGGTAGGTTTCGTATCAGCAACGCCACGTCAGTGTGATCAATATTCTCTTCTCCGTACATACCAATATTAATAACCGTTAGACTCTGGGTCAGCTGTGGATTGCCCGACAGCATGGCGTCTATGCCTATTTCTGTTATGTCTGTTTCACCAGACACATCTAGGAGTTTCAAAACTTTATTATGCTCACCAATGAACTTGAGCACTTCGTCATTGGCAATGTAAGGTATATTTAATACGGTTAAATTCTTCAGATTCTTCAATAGATCGTACATAAGAGATAAATGCTCGTCTTTAACCCACACTCCTTTTAGATTTAGAGACGTCAGGTGGCGCCCTTGCTCTATAATCAATTCAAGGACTTTTCTGTAGTACGGGCAAGGAAAGATACCCGTCGCTAAACTTTTCACGTTTTCTTTCAAAAGCAGTCGCATTGCGAAGTACCGGATGGACGGATCCAGATACTCGGAGCTTAGAATTAAATTAATGAGATCTTGAAATATATCGTTCGTCGCCCCCATGATTTCGTAGTAAGAGGACACCATCGCGAAAGGCAATGCGACATCTTCCTCGGATGTCACTCGCGAAAGAGTGTGTATCAATTGTCTAGCTACTAACGATAATGATATTTCTTGTAAAGGTGGCACTGGGCATCTGGGAGACATTGTCACAACACTACTCTTCCTTGAACACTTTCACTTTTCACAATAAGTATATCTGTAACTTTTAACTGAGCATCACTGGTAGATACAACTACTTTCAATTTTGGAAGAGAAAGAAGTGAAAAATTCGTATAGTTATTCAGTGCGCATGCGCATCCCGCGCTGGAACTGCGCCAGCGCCTTTATTATTCAAACTCACACAAACTCGGCCATTATTTATAGAACTTTATTAATGGTTATAGGTGTTTACGGCTTGAACTGTACACAACAGTGGTAGTAGTTTAATTTCTTTTGTAAAATGCGTAATATTGAGGCATGTGTAGTGTATCATCACCTATTAGTAGATTAATAGTAGTAGATATATACTTATTTTTGTTCCTGCAATTTTTTTTCGTACGTTTGAAAATTTTGTTGTTAGTGATATTTTTCAGGTAATATTACATTTCAGTTTGAGGAGTTCAAAGAGTCACTTCAAAAAAATTCGATCCATTTCAATTTTAGGTTTAACAGATTCAAAAAAGATAGTCATAAACCCGAGTAATGTCATCGATTATAATTATATTACGATATAAAATGACACCGTTACATGCGTCTAGTTTGCGTGCATATTTATTTTATTAGCTAACTTTTTATACGTAAAATATTAATTTTAAAAACATTTTTAGTTTTAACACTTTAGAACAAGATTTCTTGAAGTGGGACTCATGATATGATGACGACGATTTTTCCTAATGTGTAAGTACATGTCTAATTGGGGGTATTAAGATCAGGTCCCAAGAGAGGTCCTTGTGGAACTCCATTTAGTAAGGTAGTCAGTACATGTACTTTAAAGTATGTTTATTTAAGTATGTTTAACTTGAACTCGAAAGTTCTGATATGTAATTGCGTGAACACGAATTTTAGACATTAGGTTAGGCTACATATTGAGAAATTATTGTGTATCCTGTTTTGATACCTTAAATAAATAAATATGCAAAAATGCTTTAATCTATTTAAGAAATTTTCATCTTTCGGCCCAAAAACCATATTAGGATATTTTACAGCCAGGAAGGCTTATGAAAAGCAAACAAGCTCCCTGATGGTAAGTAACATTTGTACCAAATATATGTGAAGGCCTTTATGTAAATTACTGAAGGTGCAATGTAATAATCTGAATATTAAAATAGTGCAAAATTCAGGAATCTGGATATTTACTTTTACCAGAAAGGTGATATAGTAAGTCTTTTATTAAGTTTAAATATATCTGCTTTAATTAAAAACACTTTTAATACAACACATTGTATTATTACTAACACAATAAAATATATACACTGTAAAAATAATTAAGGAGCAGGGCATCTATTTTATTAATATCTTACAGCAATGTTTCTCTATAAAGAGAAAAAGAGAGTCTATATAAGAAGAGAGTGTTGGTATAAACCAACACTAAGAAAATCCAATATTGCCAAGATACTATAATAAATTAGATTAACTGAAATTCAGTACATTATAATAATAACCTATAAAATAACTGCATTCGCATAGTTGGTGGAGTCTTTCATTTCGTTTTTTCGTGGAGTGGTCAATTGACCTTTTGTTAGTAAATTATGCAAGGTTCTATTACACAATTTTACAACAAACGTAAAATAATCATATAACCAAAACTTTGACGACTTTAAATTGGGATAAACTACATACATTAAGACATAATCATAAAAACATATTAAATAGATATAGGGATCTTATGTGTTCAGAATAATTGAGGTTTGCCACTTGACCACATAGATCTAGAAGTATTAAAATCATTCCTCAGACGAAGATTTTGTCATATTTTGTACATTAGAATCAGTATTACCTAATTATGATATTTATAATATGTAACACCAATATCCCTTTTGTCCTTACACTGTAATATTATATGAAAGACCTCTTTTGTAGATTTATTGTGGGTTCAACTAAATATCCCGTTATATTGGAGTAACTATCACTCGAAAGTTGATGAATGAACTACAATATGTTCAACTAAAAATAAAATGCATTGTTTATGAAGCTCAACTAAAGCTTTATGTACAAGTAATTAACTGTACAGTTAATTATTTTTGGATTATGATAAAACCCAACAACTATCACAAGAAGATATTATGATATTTCATTTGCTGGACAACATTTATTTTGTTTTTGGTTTGGTGGTGTTTTGGTTTGGCAAAACTTGAACCCTACATTATAGTGAAAAAATAAGTACAACTTACTTTTAAGCTTCCTTAACTTCACATTTCTTCACTTAAAATCCCTTTTCATCGTCAACTTTTTTAACTCTTAAGTGTCTTTTTCACTCACTACACAATCTCATCACTATATACTGTTATTTTTTTCATTAACTGCTTACGTAGGCACAGGAAGATTCTTAGCGACCAGTAGCAGAATCTGCTCTATACTGAAGCACCAGTTAGCGATGTCTTTGGACACCTGGCACCAGTATTCTCCATGGTGAGGCTCTGCTGCCTTGCAGCGGGTCTTCACATCCTCTTGCTGTTGTTCGTTGCCGTGAAGCAGCTCGAATTTGTAGAAGAATGCCCATGCGTCTCCCAGGTCCGGGTCTATTTTTACCTGTGGAATAGAATTTTGAGGTGTTAATAATGTTCTAGCCTTGAGCATAAACTAATTTCTCATATAACAAGAAATTGTGAATATGTTGTTATTCCTCTCAAATCAACGCAATACGAGTGGCCGACACGTTAACAGAGAATGTGGGCTGGTGAACATAACGGCGTATTTTTTTCAAAATAAATAAATAACGCTTCATACTCATAGCCTCACACTAGGATTCCCTGTAACATGGGTGCCATGGACAACACACAAAGACGGTACATTTCACACCCAGACCGAGACCAGAAATTCAAACTCATCATTTAAATTTCCTCCTCGCTGGGAATCGAATCCAGGACCCTCGGCGCGGCGATTCGGCATGGTAACCATTGCGCCGCAAGGGTCGTCAAAGAAGCTTTTAGGACCGCGTAGTTGTATAGTATGTATTATCTTAATATATATAAATTACGTGTCACGTTGTTTGTCCGCGATGGACTCCTAAACTACTTAACCGATTTTAATCAAATTTGGACACCGTGTGCAGTGTGATCCAACTTGAAAGATAGGATAGCTTACATCTCAAAATAAGAATAAAAACTTTTGACAGAACGAAGTCTGTCCGGGCAGCTAGTACTGTATAAGTGGCAACTGACCGTCCTGTTGAACCACTCGCGGCACTTGTTGAGCTTGCGCTCGCTCCAGAACAGCTGCGACACGGCCAGCAGCACGTGCGCGTCGTGCTCGCACTTCTTCAGCGCGTCCACCTGCAAACCAGTGGGGTTTTGTAACGCAAGTGACGTGACGTCATTGGCACATCACAGACATTGAATGGTAACTATAAATTTAAAATATAAGCACTTCCACGATGTATGCCGTGGTAACCTATAAGGCAACATTTAGTTAATAAGCTAGATCAGAGTTTTATGTACACATAATAATTATGTTGTATGCATTGTTGGTTACCCTAAATAAATAAATAAAATAAAATAAAATTGAAAAAAAAGCCGACAGTCTTACTAACACCAAAGAACTAAACACCATCTCTACATCGCAGAACCGTCGTAGGGTCATCATTCAAATCACAGACTCATCATTCAAATTTCCGCTTCGCTGGGAATCGAACCCAGGAGCCCAATTCTCATTTCGTAGAGATACATGTCTAACAGAGATATCTCGAAAAAACATGGCCGATTGGCCTCGTTTTATTCGAGGTCGGCCATGTTTTTTCGAGATATCTCTGTTAGACATGTATCTCTACGAAATGAGAATTGCCCCCCAGGACCCTTGGCGCGGCGATCCGGCATGGTAATCATTGCGAGTCACGGGTAGTCAACTTACACTCTTGGTCTTCCTCTGCGGCCGCGACTCCATGAAGATGGCCTCGGCCCACAGCCGCCCCGCGGTGGGACATTCCTGCAGCGCCTTGGCCATCACCGCGTGCGCTATCTCCACGCTGCCGTTCCGCCGCTCTAGGCGCACGCTTTCTAGCCTGAAATGACGTTTGTTTTTATTTGCTGTTTTATAGTTTGTCGGATAATAATGTGGGTGTGAAGACATGTCAAATTTTTAAACTTTTATAAGGCATTAAAAAATTTGATAAGGCATCACTCCTATCTGTAGCAGAGTAAGTTAGGGCACAATATGACATAATGTTATATGATTTTTGCAGTAATATTTGTATTTTTCTTATGTGACATGTTTTGTCCCGACTTACCTTACTTTAGATTATACTATTTTAGATAGTAGTATTACTTTATACTACTTTAGACAGTGTTGCGCTACTTGTTTTTTTATTTTTATTAAAATTTGACATGACATGTATTCACATTTATTTGATGCACTTTATTTGTGATCATTCTGTTCACTGTAGTCAAAGTGTACAAAACACAGCATAAGTTTAAGCATTTAAAATTACTTACCACAACTCGGCATTCTTAGGGTTCCTCAGCCGAGCCTTCTCAAGCACCGAGCGCGCCTTGGTGATGTGTTTCAGTTTCTCCTCAAGCCGTGACAGCAGTATCCACATTGGTACGCATGTAGCACATTTTTTCAACTGTTAAAAAATACACATTTCGCATTGGTTAGATGTAAACCACAAACTATTGGCGGAATTTATTAAAGTATCAAATGATAACATGATTTTTATAATTTTTATCTGTTTATTGTTAATAATTTTATGTATCTACCGATCTACCTGATAGCAAGTGGCCACCGTTTGCCAGCCAAGAGGTAAGAGAGATAAAAAAAGAAAGAACTCTCTCCCAAGCCCCCGCTGGAACACGGCAAGACATTAGTATTTACTATTTAGACACGCGGGAGTGTATCGAGCCAAGTTCTGTATAAGACACAACAAACCAGCACTCACCCCTTGCGTATAAGTGTTATGAGCATCATCATCCCGGGACATCTGCTCCTCGATCTGTCCCTTCATCATGTGCAGCTTAGCGTAGTCCCCGAACACCTTGATAGCTTCCTCTAGTAGCTTCAATGCTTCGTCCATGTTGTTGAGAGACCATTCCAACTTGGCTGACTTGATCATCACCTGGAAGTTACCAATAAATTTATATATTTGTACTTTTGGGATTTTGTTTATTCTCTTGCTTGACTAGACTAAGTAAAACTTTGATACAGAAAAAATATTAATTGAAAATTTGGCACATTAATATTTATATTTTTATATAATATAATTATTTTTATTATAATGATTTGTTAATATTAACTTTTTAGTAGGATGTGTACTACTTGATATCAAACTTTTGTAACTATTGTGCCACAAGTCAAAGCAATAAAGTTATGTTAGTTAAGTTTTATACTTATTAAAAGAACTATATGTCTGCCTAGCCTTAGTTAAATATTTTACTTTCAACTTTAAATCACAATAATATTGTTTTAAAACAAACCCTAGGCGTGGGCGCGGACGCTCGCGCTTTGGCCAACAATCTCCTCGCTCTGTCATACTCTTTGTTCTCACTCTCCAGCTTGACGGCCGCTAACCAGATTTCCTCAGAGTTGGGATTGGCCTGGAAAGCTAGAGATAGGATACCTCTGGCTGCTGGGACATCACCTGTAAAATATATTTTATTCTATAGTATGTGAAACGCTCATAGCATGGATTGTGTCGATCCTAAATGATTGACAAAGCAACAGCGGACGCGGTCGGTAGTTAGATGATCGCTAACAAACATTTCCTAAGCGCTTCCATGTTTTGGTGGCTACGTCAAGCGGTCCTGGGTTTTATCGTAAGATACTAGCTAAGTCATGTCGAAGTCCCACGGGCGGCATGAAAATATTCGACACTTGGGTTGGCCACTAACCCCTCCAGTCACCACCAATCCGCACTGGAGCAGCGTGGTGGAGTATGCTCTAGGCCTCCTCAAGAGGAGAGACCGCACTTAGTAGCGGGTCATTAATGGGTTATATATATAAACCCAATGATTTCAAAAAAGTAGTAGGATATAATATAAGTCAATGTATAAAACCCTATAAAAACTCACCCGCCAACCATTTAGACTTGGCCCCCATCAGCCACAGCACCTCAGACTTGGGGCAATGAGCGACCGCCCTCTGCAATAACGACTCCAGACTGGTCCGAGTTCCGTGTTGCTTCTCTAGATACGCCGCTCGGAGCCAGATCGACTTCTTAGACGGAAACACGGATAGCGCGTACCCGTACACCGCGCGGGCGCACTCGTACGCACCTTCGTTTGCGCACTGAAAATATAGTTAAAGATTGTTGACTTCACTTAACTAATGTGATTATGAAAATATTTATGTTTTAGAGAGCATTAATGGTATTTTTGTGTAACTTTTCGACACACAAGCTTACGATCCACTTGATGGTATTTGGACACCGTTGCTCATGGACATGAGTAGCAGCAAAGGCATTACCGATTATTCAATTACCCGCTATACAAAGAGACTTACGGCTTCTGCGTCCTCCATCCAGGTGTGTTTCTGATCTTCTGGTTCGATACCATGTCCGATAACGGCACGAATAATAGCCTGGAAATTTATAAAACATGTGAATATAAAGGAAATGTACATGTATGATGGAAATGTATAAAACAATTGAAAATATTTATACTAATCTCTGATAAATACATATATAAATAAAATTATGAATCTAAAATTAGTACCTTGAATTGGATTGGATTAAAAATTTGTAAAACATTACTATAGTATTCCAAAATGCATAAACACGGCGTACGCAATGTGATACGTGAACGTAAATGCATATAACCTGACAAAGATGCAGCAAATGCAAGTATATCAAAGCTTGTATATGTGAGAGTTTCTGTATGTCGTAAATACCTGTGAAATATGGAGAATATATGCGTTAATGCGTGCCTGTGTGCGTAGTCTTGTGAGTTTTGTAAACACTTGACAAGTATGAAGAGTGTGTCTATTTGTGGCTTGATTACCTGTCAAGTATGGAACGTGTGTTTGTGCATAAAGTCATTACCTGGCAAGTATGCACGCCGCCAGATTTCTCAGCTTCCATGGCCTCCTTGAACCAATGCTCGCGGTTAATCTCCACGCCATTCGCGCTCAGTGATGTGATCGCACGATCTATGATCTTCTCCACCATGTGTGTGTTACCTGTTGGTACATAAAACAAATGATATCATCAACATTATTATTTTAATGCATTATATGATGGTGGACTGTCAAGAATAGTAATAAAATATTTTAGGTAACCCCCAATTTTTATAATAACTTTTAAATGTGTAGGTATGTGACCTTAACATAACTTTTTTGTACTTTACACGTTTTATGAGAAAGGGAGGGGATATTGCATTTTCATTGTGGCCTTATTTTTTATTGATTATTTTATTTTCAGTTTACGGGTTGCTTCAAAACCTTTTATCAGATTTTATCAAATTCCTACAGGATAGAAGCTGCTGATAGAAGTAAAATATATAGTTTGTGTACCCACAATTATTATTCAAAAATAACCTACCATGAGCCTCTTCAAGTTTAGCGGCGGTCACCCAAATCTGTCTGTCCGTGGGTATATTTTCACGTGCCTTATTCAACACTTTCCTTGCGTTCTCATACGTCTCCAGTCTCGCTAACGCTAGCCACAGTTCCACGCTAGTAGGGCAACACTCCACAGCTCTTGAGAGAAGGATACGTGCGTCTTCCGGGTTTTCTAGTTCTACTGCCGCCTTCCAAAGACGCACTGAGTTTGGAATGTGTTCAAGCGCTTTGCGGAATACGCGACGTTTGGCCTGGTTGAAAAAGCATCTATTTAGTACAACATCGCATGCGGAGATATTAAAATACCACACCACTTATCGATTTACCCCTTACCTTAACCTCCTGTTCCAAGTCAGCAGCCTTCACCCATATCCTGACTGAATGCGGTAGATTCCGTGCAGCATGAGCGATGACCGCGCGCGCCGTGTCCCGCGGCTGTAACCTCGCGGCTTCCAGCCACAGCTCCTCACTGCTGGGGTTCACCTCGCAGCCCTTCATTATCAGGTTGCGGGCTGACTGGACCTTGCCTGTGGACGAATACAAGTATGTTATGTAGAATTCAGATCTCATGTAAATATAAGGACCAAGGTTTGTTATATATGTTATATATAAGAAGGTACTATTATTTCTTCTGTGGTTGTATGGCAAATGGCACTGACATAAAAAACGAGATATAACAGACAAATACTACACAATACAAATATTAACCAGTCACAGAACAGTTTGCCCTAACTGGGAATGAACCAGGGGTTCTGGGTACAGTGGAAGCAACTGAGCTACAAAATTATTTATTAATATATTTTTTTAACTTGTTGGAAATATTGTACTAAAATAAGTGGAAAGACTATAGACTAATGCTTACAATTTACAAAGATTAATGTTACAAACAAATAGTACAAAATTTACCTGTAACTTCTTCTAATCTGGCACTAGCAATCCAGGCGGGAGGATGATTTGGATTGGTCTCCCGCACAGATTTCAGCAGCAACCTGGCTTTCTTTATATCATTAATATCTCCACCGTATGTCGGGATCATAGATTGTAAGTCTGTGAGATAGCCCTTGGGGTCAACTACCGTCTGTCCTGTCACTGAATCTGACACTTGGGACAATTTGACAGTCATAAGGGTGTTTCTGGCTTGACCGATTTTTCTGAGATCCAAATCACCTGAAGATAGAACATTTATTAAGTAATTTATTAATAAATTAAATTAATTATTTGGTTTCTTGGATATAATGTTTCTTTTAAACAAAATTTTATACATAAATGATTTCTAAAATTTAGCAATGCTGTTGGTATGTTTATATATGCAAGCTGGTATATTTATAATTTTAATATCAATTACAATATTCCCATGATTAAACAGTTAGAGTAAATTTATCCCAAAAAATATTTATTACACATACAAATGACATAGAACTTATTATTACACTTAATACTCTTAATAAAATTGATAATGCGTTACCTGAAGGCGTCAACATTCCCGGAGTCATAACACCAGGCATCATGGAAGCTAACCCAGACCCAGGGTCGATTGATGTCGACGATTCACCACCCAGATTTCTAGACAGCACACTATCTGGCAATGGAGTGAACTTCTCCGCTCTAGGGTTACGCTGTTTCCTGTTACGAGCATCTCCCACTTCGGGTATGGCTGCCCATTCATCCTCCGATACTTGTTTCAGTTCCCGTTTTAGATCAGAAAACTGTTGTTGAATTTTTGGTCTGTAAACATGCAACTAATGTTATATGAAGAAGATTTGCCTAGTGCCGTATCAATTATGTTTGCAATAAAAGATAGTTTGTTCAGTTAAATTGAGGAAATATAACGATATTAACTACTACATGATTTTTTGTTAATTGCTAAGCAAATTATTTTTAATATTTTTCTATAATGAAGCTACAAAATTTTATTTGACTTCCTTCTTGCCCAAAATTATCAAGGATATTTATACACCATTCATTCTAAATAACATAAGCTATTATTTTTTAAGTGAACATTTGTAACTATTCAATGAATAACCTCTCTTGACGATATCTCTCCAAGTCTTCTTTAAGCCGCTTCTCTCTGTATTCCTTTCTTTTTTCATCCATTCTTTTATCAATTGATTCATATATAGCATCGGCTTCTGCATCATCTTTGTCATAAGGATCCTGTGAAATATATAAGAGTGTAAAAAAGGAGTAGAAAATTAGCAATGGTTCATAACAGGATGACGAGGAAATACCTTTAAAATAGTTTCAATAATCAAACTATAAATCCAAATTAATGATCAAAAATAATTTTTTTGCCAAATAAGTTAAATGTAGGCAATTAATATGAGATGAGACATAAATTTAAACTCTAACCTTAGAGAACAAGGAGCCACTATAACCCGAAAATTCATCATAATTGGAGTCATTCAAATCTTCATCATCATCTTCTTCATCATTTTTCTTGCGTTTAGCTGCTGGCGGAGCATGGCGGTCATCCCTGGAAGTAAATAAGTCGAGATTATTTCCGATTCCTTTAAAATCTCAGATAAATACTACTCATTTACTTCTAAGACGGAATATTAATAATAAGTAGACTGGTCCGACTTCTGTTTATTTTTGTTAAAACTTATCTTTAAATTAATGAACATTGTACGCCCTTAATGGGCAGGACGTTGCGTTAAGATCTCTAAAACTGTACCACACCTAGTACACAATAAACTATTTTGATTGGATTTGATTTGAAATATTTTATATTTCACAAAATGGAGAGAATACTTACGAAACATCATTCGCATCTCGAGCTGGACCGATATCAGACCGGGTAGTAAAACCAGTGGCACTGAAAATAAGTTACAATATTGAAATTTTGAGCACTTAAAACTGTTGATAACAAAATATTTAAGAATATTATCAACAAACCCTCGACCGACACCAGCAACATAACCTAATGGCGCGGGGATCCCAAGGAAATGTTTTTTATTTTTATTCACAAACGCTTGCGGTGGCACCGCCATCACAAATTAAATAATTATATTATCTGGAAATACTGGGAATAAACAATAAGTTGAAATAAATCAGAAGATTTATTAGCACAACGTAAATCTCCTATAATTTTTGACATTGACAGATGATTACATGAACCACAGCACAGATTACAATTTACATTACAACAAACAACAACAGTTTAACCCCGGTCACTCACATGCGCGCAAATGTTTGACATTTTTACGAATGTTTGCACATATGTGAAGGGCGGTCAGGCAAATGGGTTCGCATATGAGTATACAAGCCCATTTCCGCTTCCTCCTACACTTTGTTCACGAATGTTCAATCTTACGGTTTACGGTTTAAGATTTTTATTTCTCAAAAGAATTTTACAACAATTCACTTACAGAGAAATATATAGGTACTAATTAATGTACAATGATATGCCGCTAAGCGTAGTTACAAATAATTTAACCAATACAATACAAAACATAACCAAATCAAACAAAACAAAACAAATCTTGCTGTTGTTATTATGCTGTTGTCATTCAAATCCATTTTCAATACAGAAAATAAACGCTAGTACGATTATACGCCACGAACCACGAAAAATTAAGAGATACATCACCTTTTTAGTCGTGTGCGCAACTGGTCGCACGAATGTGTGGGAGACTACACGAAGGTTCGAGGTTCGCGCGCTTTGATGTGCGACAAAAAACCGACACAGCTTGGAAAACCCCGAATGACTCGAAAACTTCGCATAATCATTCGCGAAGGTCGTCCCACACTTGTGGGTTCGCGTATTCGCGCGAATGTGGACCGTGGTTTTCCCGTTTCACTTGCTTATGAAGCCAAGCGTAAATAAATCCAAGTGGAATGGACTAAGAAGCGTTATAACCGTTGCAGCGTTGATGTAAACATTAAAAACAGCAAATTTTTCTCACCGTCCGCTTCGTTCCAAGTCTTCAGATGGGTCGTTTTGAGCATGGTGTGAACGAAAATAATGACGTCATGTGGAACGGCTGAAAAATTATTTTGATCATCGTGAGCGTCAAGTGGAACGCATCCAAAAAGTATGACAGCTAGATGACAGTGACGTTGACAGCAAGAAGGAATTGATTGTTGATGACATAGATTACAGCCAGCCAAGAACTGACAATGAGTTACTACACCACAGATTGTTAAAGAAATGGTATATGGTACATACCGGTAACTACTTGAGGGTGTGCTAGAAAGCAGTATACTCAAATGCATAAGAATACACAAAATTGCACACAATAATGTTTGTTATTATCCACCCCATTATATTTTAGAGTAATGGTATCATTTATGCACATCAAAATATATCGTAATCAATGTATAATCAAAAAGTAAAGGCCAATGAATATGTAACGGGTTTTTTTCCGTACGGGACGGGACGTGAAGTTTTGGAAACATCGTTGCATAGAAAATGTATACGATAGTGCATACGCAGCGGAATCCCGTACGGCCTACGGGAAAAAACCCGTTATGTATGTATTGGCCTTACCTCGGCTCGACACGTTGGTCCCAACGCCGGTAACAACGTTGGTTGAATGATTTGGTGAGGCATACACAATTACACACGTTGGCATAGTCATTAGGAATTTTATTGTATTCTGTCAGAGCCAATATGAAGATGTCTGAACCAGAAATAAAAATTGCTCTAAGTGCTTTTACAGTACTGAATGCATGATATTAGATATAAAAAGAGAAAGCCACCAATTTTCTGTTGAATGGTATACCAATACCTACGACAAAGACTCATTGATATTCGCACTTGATGCCTGTTGCAACAGGGACAAAAAATGCCATTAAGTGGACGGATCGCCAGCGTTGTTGCAGTTTCCTTTGAAAAAACCGACACGCGCCGACCAACTACCTATGCTCGTGCCAACGTGGAGCCAATGCTGCTTCTAGATACACACGTTGGACGAGTGGTGTTGACCAACACTGGGTACTACCGTTGGGGCCAACATGTGTAGCCGGCCTTAAATGTAATCAAGGTTGTGATTTGAAAAGTCTATAATCTATATTATAGTTTAAATATTTTTAATCTGTAATTCGTATTCGTTGCTTAGCAACTAATTGTTTTCAAATTGATTACTCACAACAAAATTAAAGCACATGTTATGATTTGAATTGATTAATTTATTAATGTTTTAACATAAATATTGGGTGAATTCTATTAATAAAATGGCAGAATCGTTGGTAGCGAGTATACAAGAATTACACCCTAGCGCGAGTAACAGCAGTAAAGAGTTTTTACTGCTTGAAAAGTCTTGCGAAGTTTATAAAGACAGCGACGAGGAAATTAAAATGATATTTAGTGAAATTAAGAAACTGTCTAATTCTAAGGATAAAGATACTGAAATCGGTGATATCGAGGATGTTGAATTAATATTGAAAAAGGCTGAAGATATCGCTCAGGAAACTGAAAATTTATTAAAAAGTAGTCCGGTTTCATCAGTCGGTAAAAGTGTGCATAATAACAGAACAAATGGAATACCAATAATAAAAGTTACGAAACCAAACGAAGTGGATACAAAGATTGACAATAAACCTCAAGGGAGTAATAAGGTAAGTTTTTACAGAATAGCTAGTATGTACCATACTCAGGTCTCAGATTAACTTTAATCTCAGGCATGGGCGTAGCCAGGGGGGGGGGGTTTCGGGGGTTCAAACCCCCCCCGAAAAGTTATGAACTGACATTTTTATGTGCTAATAAACCCTTAAAAAACATTTTTCTAGACGTCATTCCGAATCGAATGAGCTATCGCACATATTTTTAGGAGCTTTATTTCTATTAAACACGTTTTTGACCTTTTTGACTAAAGTAATATAGATGGCACTACATACGTCGTGAGAAAAAATAAATTCTCAATTTTCTTTCAGGTTATTTTATGTACTTTTAGTCGTTGTATTTTCTTTTGACTCCCCCCCCCCCCCCCGTAACTTGAACCCCCCCCCCCCCGAAACTAAAACCTGGCTACGCCCGTGATCTGAGGTATCATATTACTCAGTTCGTTGAAAGAAATATAAATACCGCATAAACAGAAAATCCGAAACATTATTGAAACCCAATGTTTAAATGATAAATTATTTATTCCACAATTTATAATAACTTACTTTTTGACAGTTAGTACGTAATTCACACTTATCAAAAATATATCACAAACTAATTAAATTAATAATAAATACTTATTTAAATGCATGGTTTAATAATTTAAAACTTATTATTAGTTAAAGTACTTTAGTTGGTGCTAAGATGTTTAGCAAGGTATCTGATGCCTGCTATGGACTCCTTGGCGACTGGCACAATGTAGGAAGTTGGGAGTACAAAACCATAGCGACCAGTGTCGCTAAGTTCAACGGTGAAGGTGTATTTAATGCCTTGTCCTTTAGCCCAGTCATCGGAACCTCCGGAAGCAGGGTAGAGGAGACCACTGGACGAACCAACTTGATATGTAGAACCTCCTGCTTGTTTGATTGCCTGGAGGAAAAATTAGGAATTTAAAATTTATCTCCACTAAATAAATTACAACTGCGCTTCATTAGGAATTCATCGATCATAAGTCACATTCATGATAACTTATCTAGCTTGCTAAGTAAAATAATTCAAAATCATTTATTCATATAGGTTTACTAATACCTACCTACACTTATGCATTTTTTTTTCATTTTAACATCATTTCGGAATGTTGCTTTGTCATGAAGAAGCAGAAATGGTGAAAGAAACTCCTCACAAAATGTACAAAAAACATACAATTAATTTACAAAAATGACTGCTGTACTACTTAAGCAATAATAATATTTACTAATCTGAGCAGAACTGGTTTATTTTGTGGTGCATTCATTTAATTTTAGGTAAGTAGGGTGAGGTTTAACATAATATTATTATGGTATTAGTGGTATCACCACATTAAGTTACCTGAGCAAAATGTTTTCCAACAACATCCAAATCCTTATGATCTGGAGGCACTGCGTTGTCGTAGCCCCAGGGATATAGTAGGTACTGTCCATAGCTGTGGTACGTTAGATAGGCTGAGAAGTTTACGGCGCTGTTCTTGATAAATTCCTAGACAAGCAAAACATTTTAATTTAAATGTGCAAATAACTTCAAAAAGAGAAGAGGAACCACGGTCAGTGGTCTCCGGAGAAGGATATCGTTGACACCAAAGCTGCAAAGGCATCAGACATGTATGCCAGCTAAAAATAATGGGTGCTTTATTTCTGGCGACTGAAACACTTCGAAAATATATTTTAACGCTCGAATTTAGATAGGTGATAACATTGGTAGCTAGGCAGGCTCGTAAAAATCCCTATTATAATAACATGTGTGATTTAAAATAACAAGGCATAACAAGAAAGTCGCAAATCTTTCCTTGCCAATCCGATATTAAAGTTAGGTTGAAACTCACCGACACAGCCCGGGACTCGGGTTCAGAAAAGGCTCTGCTTCCGCGGTAGATATCGCTGCATGGATTGCTGGATGCGCCCTTACCACCCCAACGGTATCTGTTGGAAATTAGTACAATATTTTTGCAGTTTGCAGCAATCGTACATTAACTTATGTACTAAGAATGTAAATATATTGTTAGGGGCCATCAGAGATGTTAAAGGTAGGGAGGCAGTGCGCGAGGAAAAAATCTTCACCAATAGGATTACCTAATTACGAGACGCAATGCTAGGAGAATTCAATTTAGCCGTGATCACAATCAATCCCTTCAACTGAGTACCCGTATCATACTGAAATGTGATTGGCCCGGATTGTTCTCGCGAACTGCCTGATTGTGAAGAAGACCAGAGACTTGCGAGAGGCTTAGCTAATGTGGAGAGACGATGTAGAAATAGCGATATCTCAGATATCTGATTAATTACTTGTTTATGCGCAAATAAAATTGAAATGTCTATCTATGATTTCAAAATAACTGTTTTCTCAAGTGTTCATAGTTACACGCTAGTTCATAGTTAGCTGAAACACAAACTTAGCAAACAATTTTGTCTGTTTGTCTTTTTGTATGTGTATTTAGGTTGTAAATTTAGGTATATTTTGTCAGCCAGATTATTCATGTGTGAGAAAAATATGTTTCTTATAATATGTGCTGAGGAGTTTCTTTCGGCTTTTCTTCTCCTCCATGACAAAGCACCTTTGCGAAAAGCTGGTTCATTAAAAAAAATTACGTGCATAAGTGTATCAATGATACCTACATGAATAAATGATTTTGAATTTGAATTTAATCTTTGGTATTTTTAATCTAAATGTACATAGTATGTACTACATACTTACGCAGTTAAGATTCTTACCCAAAGTTTCTATTAAGATCCGTGCCAATACAAGCCCTTCCTAATATTCCAGGCTTCCTATTCTTTCTCCACAAACGGTCACCCACGTGTGTGTATTCATAGCCGTCGGGATTTACAACTGGAAGGAAGTACCTGAAATAAGAATAATTGTAAGATTCATTAGTCAACGTCTACGCACTAGTAGACGTCAATAAAAGACAATCTTAAACAAAATCGATCCTAACAAGGTCTATTGGCAGTTTTATACTAATATTAAACGCTTACCAATCAATATTTTTGATATCATCTGACTCCACGTCAAAGTTTTCAGCGAACTGGTTAATGAAATATGTAACAGTTGCGGGGCTGATCCATTCTCGGGCGTGTATGCCTCCATCTATGAACACTGCCTTATTGGTAGGCTTACCGTCGGAAATTCTTAATACCTGTCCACAATGAAGAGTCATGATTATTTGGGTTCTGGGTAATTTTTAATAACAATAATGTCATTGAATTTATTTAAGTAATGTTATCCAGAATTATTTCAAAGAATAACAAGTGAATAGTTTAAAGACTAAATAAACGGTTTTATAGTGCCATTGCAGGGACTAAAGAAAAGTAATTGTGACCTTGCTGTTAATCGTTAAGGAGTTCCTTCATCTAGAACCAATCCTAAAAGTATTAGCATGACCTACTTGTCATAAAAATGTATTGTCATCGGAATCATAGCAATATGCAAAATTTCAACTTCGTAGGATGAAAGGAAGTATTATCCATCTTAGAAGATTTAACCCAAACAGGGTAAGCTAAACAAAACCGTTTAAAAAGAGACACAATAAATTCTGATTATCCTTCTCCAGATTAGAGGATCAGTCTAAAGTTCGGCAATGGTTGGCACCATTTTTCATTTAATTGGTCCTTTACAATTAGTGTGAACTCAGCAAATAAATAATAATCGACATGTTTTAATCTTACTTTGAGTTCTCTTCCTTCATAAGACTTCCCGATGGACTTTACACTCACTGTTGCAGGATAAGTTTTGGCCAGATAGTCCATAAAACCGTGGATGTCGGACAATCTGTGATATTGCTTCCATGTCATACGATGACCTGTGTAAAAAAATCATTTTGATAACTTGCACATTGACATCTTTGAAGAACTCAGTGTCTCATATCATTGACCGCGTCATTCAAAAACCTTTACTATTTTAAATCTTGGCCTACATATAGAGCGTGAAACTGTACTATTATTTAATAATGCTGTGCAAGGTAAGTTATTTTTACCACAATAACTTTTAATTCTTTAGTTACAATACATAAAGATTAAAAACGATACACATAGACATGCAACAATTCGCCCAGCGCACTACTCATGTTAGGACAATGTCAAAATACAACATCAAGTATTCCATTTAGTTAAACCACAGTCAAGTGCAAATTATTCGAGCCCGTGTCGAACTGAATAACGAACCCCAATTTGCGCTTGGCCAGTACTCCATGGGCAAGTCTAGAGAATTGTAACCCATGTAGGCACCTACTAAACTTAGACGACGATTTGTAGCCCTGTAACGCCAAAAATTGTAAGCTCTCGCTGCAACAGAACGACATAGTCCCCTGGATAAGTCCCCTGGAAAATGTTATGTTTTAGATCACTCGTATCATAAAGATCAATAATATACAAACCTTGCCGATCTTGTAGTTCTATTTCGTTCTCATCCAGCGGAGGATTTTCCTCATTAATTCTCCTTTGCATGTCATCAATCACTACTTCATATGAAATATTTTGTCTATTGAAGACTCGTGTAACGTTTTCAATAGCGTTAGGTTTGACAAAAACATCCACATATGAGTGATTTCCGGCCCATGTTGAGATTACTGAAATAATTACGGCGGTTGATAATTGTTGAAATTTAAAATATCTAAATTAATATTTATTGATGCAATTAAAACTTACGATTTCTTCGTCTTAATCTGACAATAGTGGCTCGGATATCATTTTTATCTGCTGTTACCTTCCAAAGTTGTGCGCCAGTGTAGTCAACCTTATCGGAAAAGTCAGATTTTTTTTGAAGTATATCTGCGTCTTCTTGAGGGTCAGACTTTTCATTAACAGGGTCTGCTTCTATAGTACGTACTGTCGTCTCAATTTCTATCTTTTCAGGATTAATTTCTGTCTCACTTTGTACTTTTGTAGGTTCATTTGTGTAATCTTCTGGCTGTTTTACTGACTCTCGTCCCGGCCATTCTGAAAATAATGGTCCAGAATTATTAAGATAGACCCGTTCATGTTTTGCAATTATAAAAGCAATTACATTTATCCTTTATGTGCTAGATTGGATCGTGAGCAATTATGTGTTATCTTTACTTTTGTACCTGCATTTATACAAATACAACTACTATTTTGATGCCTAGCCATGTTTATTACCCACTTACCTATACTGACCGGGATACCATTTAAACTTACAGTAATAATAAACTACAATTTACATTGTCTACTTATGGTTCAGTTTTATTGTTTAATGTAATCTGTCTGATGCTTAATTTATTGTGTTGTGATTGTGATACTTGTGATCCATTCAACTTACCTAATGTTACATTGTGATATTTTTCAACAGTTGTTTTGTAATTATGGGTTGCTCTTATTTTTATTTGTGTGTGGTTATGGGTAATGTGTAGCTAGTTAGCTACATAGCCAGTGATTACCCATAGTTGAAAGATGTGATCCTGAGGGTTCATCTTGAGACGCAAAGTCACTTTTTGTTTGACGATTTGAAGGAAACAAGGTACTTAACCTAGAGACGCGATTTGTCCGTGTATAAGTCATTGATATAGCGCTCAAACTATATGAAGTAGCAAGACAAGTCATTGAGTTAGTTCTGATGACGTCCTTGTATAGAGCTTGAGTCTCATCTAAAGTACCTAGATGAATGACTTAAGAATCTAACAGAATTATGGAATCAGAGGCCCAGAGCCGGTCGTAGACGCACCAATTAAGGAAGGCTATGTCTAGCATGATTTTAGTCTTACGAATAAAATGTTAATTCGTAACGAAAGTCCTTTATATATTTCCTTACGGACCAGTCAATGGCGAACATATAACGCATTTATAATAGGCTATTAAAATGCGTCGCTCGTTCCTCCCGTGACATGTTTAATGACTTTCTCTGGCCACGACTTGATTTCCATTCGCGGCTCGCCTGATCTTTGCTGAGTTAACGGTGTTAAGGTGAATTTACACACTTGGCTCAATATGTTACGGTACTTGATGTAAACATCGCTAAGTACATACAATATGATTGTAGCCAAGTACTAGGTAGGTACCTGAGTTATGATTAGTAGGTATAGGTATATCATTTTGTAAATAGGTATCAATGTATGCTTTTCTGATGCTTTTATTATACAGGGTGTCCCGTAAGTAGTGTATCAACCGAAGGTGGCAGATAGCTTGAAGGTTGACCTATCATATGTCAAAAAATTACCTTAGTAAAAGTGTCACCGTTTTCGAGATATTGACCATTTTATAGAATTTAGAAAATTCGGCTCCCTTACCCTACTTTTTCCTGTTTAGATTTTGATAAATTTTTTTCCTAGAGCTCTCAGATAGTTGCTTTATAATTATCAGTATGTAATGTTGTTGAAATTATTAGGAAACGCAAATGAAAATGAAATTTATTTTAAAGGTAGAAATATCGCAAAATAATCATTATTTTAAATATTTATTAGAGCATTAATTTAACGTAACTAATATTTAGCAAAACCTATTGAAAAACTTCATCCCTTATGAGTAAACAATAAAATAACTTTTGATTCAAATTCACCCCTTTGACACTGAAATGGCTTTTACTTGAAAATTTTCCCTATCAAAGTAGCCTGTATTGTACCTTTTTAAAATCTGCATTAAACAGACAAGTTTTTAAAATACAGGGACATACTTGCCAAGTACATTTTTTTTCAACCACCTCGCATCAAAGTTGTATCGAAGAAAATCAAAACCAAAAATATCCAAAGTAGACGCTATTTTCTCAGCGTTTCCTAATAATTTCAACAACATTACATACTGATAATTATAAAGCAACTATTTGAGAGCTCTAAGAAAAAAAATTATCAAAATATCTGCTCATTTGTGGACTCAACAGGAAAAAGTAGGGTAAAGGAGCCGAATTTTCTAAATTTTATAAAATGGTCAATATCTTGTAAACGGTGACACTTTTACTGAGGTAATTTTTTGACATATGATATGGTCAACCTTCAAGCTATCTGCCACCTTTGGTTGATCCACTACTTACGGGACACCCTGTATATACTTTAATCTACCAATTCTGTGGCCTATGGCCCGGAGTCAATTTTTGGTGAAAGCCTCTCTGGGTCGTATTTTTTGTTTTATTGTTTAAAAATATCCCTATTTCGCCTTGAAAAACAGGTGACGAGTCCACGACGTAGATTGAGATCTAAGATAAACATGAGAACCTAAATGATTTAGAATTTTAATTTAACATGTATTTAATACAATAAAATTACATTGTTTTAAGTTGAATCATTTGTCGTCTACTTTACTTCCGTTTCTAATTTAAATTTAGCTCTATTGTTCACTAGTGGGTACCTGTTGTGCTCCACTACGCTAAAAAAAATCTGATGAGAATGACCGATCAGTGTTTTTATGTTGACATTAACGTTGATGCGCCATCTTTATTAATATCTTAAATGATTTTATGGGAAAAGTGGAAAAACGATTTTTTCAATGGACCCAATATGCCAAATGCATTGTTTTAGTAGTGTCAAACCACCTTCGGATTATTGCCTTTCAAATGAATCCATTTTGAGGCATATCGGTTGAATGGTTTCAGAGGTTATAAAGGACATCCGTACAAACATTTTTTGTCTTTTATATACATAGATTGGTTCCGCCTTAGGAAATCTGGACTTGGTCTATTTCCGGAACTTCTGATATTTTAGTTTGCTCACGTAAAATCAAGGCGACTTTATGCCTAGAATCCTGATTAATCGTTTCGTTTCTATATACTTATTATTTTATACTTATTTGTTTTGAACAGCTTAGACGTTACATATTAACACGAACAAACTTTTTGTTATTGTTATGAATGTTATGATCCTTTGCGTTATTTTAAATTACGGGTATAAGATCAGCTCATGAGGTAAATAAGAGATTTTAATTAATAAAAAACCTCGAGAAAATTCTAAATACCCTATGCTCTTGACTTATGTCTGAAGATACAAGGTGGGACCACATGACAAGCACCAGCTTTCGATTAAGTAAATAATCATCAAAATCGATTCACCCAGTCGAAAGTTCTAAGGTAACAAACATAAAAAAAATACAGTCGAATTGAATACCTCCCCCTTTTTTGAAGTCGGTAAAAAACTAAGCTTCCACATTAATTATTGACCATAATATTAAATAAAAGAGAATTTAATACATCAAATTAATTAAACTGAATTTATTTTCCATTAAAATTGTTAAAAATATTACATAGGTAGTCACTAACAATTTAGCGATATGACATTTTGAAAACATTACGCGTTTAGCAGTGTTCTAGAAAATTTGAAAATTTAAATAAAATAGGTATATTACTAACATTACACAAATTCAATTTACCGTTTAATTTTACCTTAACAGGAAATCAAATTCGAATAAAATTGGAAAATGCGCACAATATTTATTACTTAGGATTTAAAAAAAAAGTAAATTTACCTTGACCGGGTGGAAGTTCGTTGAGGAGCGGTGTACAGAGGACGGTAGTGACCACTGCCACAAGCACGACCGCACTCGACCACGGGCCCATGGTTACTGATGGTGGAAGCTGTTGGACGACGCAGGAAATCGCATACCATGCACTCTACGCCGCGCACCTTTTTAGGGTTCTGAAGTAATTATTAATGATTCACCAGGTGACCAGCGCATCACTGAATGACTGATATGTCTGGCGTTATATAAGTCGGATGTGTTTGTTTTTGGAATATCTGCACTTAAGTTATTCTTATAATAATAAAGCTATGCTGCAATGTAACGAGGAGTACCTAATCTGAATCGTAGCAGACACAAGGACTTTAAAAATAAGATAAAATTGGAATTATAATTTTCCAAACGCTGTTTTGGAAATTATTAAGCGACGATATATTTTTACTGTGTAAAGTTATCGATTATTTAATTTTACTTTCTTAAACATGAAAGTGAAATGTATCCAGACGTTATAACCAAAATAACAAAATAATATGTAAGTTGCAATTTTTGAGTTCGGGCCTTATCATAGCTATAAATCATTTTCACGGTAAAACACAAATTGTGTGTATATTTAATCAAATATAGGTAGTATGTAATGTGACGCCCATCGATAAAGTTGCAAATTTCGCGATTAGTAATTTAGTAGCCAACAACAATACAATATCTTGTTGTGTGTGTTCTGTGTATAATCGAGCTTATGAATAAGTCGTAAATAACTAATAATAAATATTCTAATAAATATTTCTTCTTAATGTTGAAAAATCTGACGTCGTCATTCTGTCTATTTGTTTGTTTTGAAACCAGAATGACAACCTTTCTGGATCTGGAGAGGCGCCATGCCCGGTCATTGCCATCGAATTGCAGTTATTTAATAAACTGCTTACTGTAAACATGTTTCCCCCTGTTAGAACAACTCCGCATCCGCTGGCTTCGATCTTTAACGTTGTCAACGTACAGGTACAGTTAAGTTACATTGGCCGCTAATCATCTGTTCGGATCGGGGTCATTGAACGATGGAAAGATTACATAATGAAGCGTTAATGTGACATTCTAATGACTAATTAGCCTATGTAACCGCTTAAAATAATAACAGATAAAAGTACATTTGCTTTTTATTACTTCGTTTATTGTTGTTGTTGTTGTAGGCCACTCAATTTTCAAAACAAACACCTAAGGAAAATGATATTCGCCGTAAACCCAAGTCGAGACCTTTCTCTGCCGGTGTCATCGATTCCAAGAAGAAAGAGGCCGCGAAAGTAGCCAGATTTGTAACAAACACGCCTAAGAAATTAAGCTGTAAACATGATTCATTGATTGAAGAACTAAAAGATACTAACGAGAGAGTTAAGGGTCTGGAATTATTAAATGTACAACTCACAGATGACAATAAGGTATTGCGTAAGAGACTAGACGAACTGAGCGAACAAAAACATGTGAGTGAATTGAAATTAGCAGAATGTGAAAAATTCATCAGTAGGCTCGCAAAAGAATATGAAAGTCGAAACGCTGAGCTGAAATCCGTGAGACAAAATGAAAATTCTGTTATAGCTGAATTACACAAGGAAAGAAACGAAAGAAAAAACTTGTCTATACAACATGAAAAAGACGCTCTAGTTATTCAAGATCTTCAAAGGCAAGTCAAGGAAATGGAGATGATATTAAGAAGGAAACACCCGGATTCTGTGTCTGCTCTAATAGGTAAAAATAATTGCTGATAAAAAGAAAGTATTTATCAAAACAATGTTATTCTGTGTCTTTCTATTTTCAGTGGCTGCGAAGTCATCATCAGTTGAAGACAATAAAAAGAAGTTACTAGAAGATCGCATCGCTAGATTAGAACAAGAGTTAAAAGACAAAGAACACCATTTTCAAGGAATACTTTTGACACTGCAGGAGAAATTCGGTGACATGAAACAAAAATATGAAACTCATATTATAGACGTTGAAAGACAATTAATGGAAGAGCGTAAAGTTAATAACGAGCTTAAGAATAAAATAAGTAGGGTCAATTTATGCGATGTTGCCGTCCAAACAGTTCCTATGCATCGTAATTCTACTGGAACTCAAACTGTTTTAAAGCCTGATAGAGCCTCTTCGGCTACTAGTAGATTATCACAAAATTCAGCTTTATTATTGAATAAATTGAAAGAAGATAGTTATTTATGTGCTACAATAAAAGGCATGCAAGCCGAACTTACAGTTAAGCAACGAACTATTTCTAAAATTAATAGGGAAACTGAAGAGTTAAGAAAGAATTTGCGAAATTTACAAAAAGAAAAAGAAGGTAAGGATTTACTTACGCCGTACACGTATAAGGCATTTGATAAAAATACAGTTCTATACTGATAATATTTTTTCCAGTTCTTCTCAATTTGAATCCGCAGAAGAAAATAGGTAGTAAGCAGGCAAAGTCGACTGAAAATATTTTAGCAAGATTAAATACAGAAATGGAAACAGAACTTACTGAAGTTCGTAGACAAAAGGACAATCTCGTACAAGAAAAGGCAGGACTATTAGATTCCTTAAAGCGCACAAACGAGGATTTTATATTACTGAAGAAGAAACGAATACAGGATGTAAGTATCTATACTTTTTATATGTATACCTAAACAGCTTGCAAATGAGCACACGAGCCACATATTGGTAAGTTTTCACTGCTATCCTATGGTAAGTTTCCGTGAAGATGTAGATAAAATTGCCAGGTTCTAAAAACCATCATGGGTATTAAATTGATTTGTGTCCTTTGAATATTATCATATACTAGCTGAGCGGACAGAAATCGTTCTGTCAAAAGTTTTTTTATTTTGAGATTTAAGCTATTTATTTATTTTATTTATAAACTCTTTATTGATTGTACACCATAAATATCATATTACATAATTACACAGAACTTTATTAAGCTATCCTATCTTTCAAGTTGGATCAGACTGCACATTGTGTGCAAATTTGATTAAAATCGGTTAGTTAGTTTAGGAGTCCATCGCGGACAAACAACGTGACACGTAATTTATATATATTAAGATGTATTTTAAATTTTACTTCCCTTTGTTTTTTAAGCTTCATACACTCCAACTGGCACACGAAAAGGAACTAATGCAGATGAATATGCAGTTATATCCTCTGCAAGAGGAGATCAAACTCCTCAATCGGACAGTGGAGATTCTTCAGGAGCGTGTAAGAGCAGCAGATGACAAGCTCCTCAAGTATCAAATGGGTTACAAAGATGTAGATATACGTGCTGGTGGAGATAATATACCGTCTAGAAGTCGGATTAATTGATTTAGACTAATTTGGTTTGTTCATAACGAAATCTGGTTATAACTGTAGGTATATTTGCGTTAGTCATTATGACATTGAAATGTGCAGTACCTAACATAGGCTAATGAAATTGGCTTTTTGTAACGATAAAAAATTTATACAGAAATATATTTTGTGAACTGTCCGTATTATTGTAGGTAGTAAAATTGTTAGGCACAAGAGTGTTATGTATATTTATATTTATAGGTTAATAGCATTGTCTTTGTGCGAATCAATTTGTCTCATTTCTTTTCGTGAAGAGATGATCGACATCGACATCGTTTTACCTACCATTCGAATGAAAACGATTATTGTTGACGTCAAGAATTTTCCTGGACGTGATTTCAGTTTCAATAGGAATTGAAATGTTAATATGAATATTTATTGAATCTCACTGATGGACATTACTATTGCCACAATTTTCTTTACAATATGCTTTTGTTTAATAAAACATGTAGGTACCTATTCATCGTTATTTTGTATTGTCTACAGTTACTTCGTAGTTACTAGTTATATTATAGTATTGTACTTTTTGAGTGAGAGTTTTAAAAACGCAATGCAGGTCACGATTTGGAATTAAGTTTCATGTGTTAAATTTATTCCGTATGCGATTGTTTAAAGTCACATTAAACAGGAGGCTATGAAATCATTGGACAGTTCCTTCGTTGGATATATCAGCGTTACGTAATAGAAGAATTATTTTAAAGAATCGAGGTAGGTGTACCAGCTTACGTAGTCATTAGGGACACTGTAGAAAATTAGAAAGTGGGACCACTTAGTGCTGAGATTTTAATACCTACTATGGCGCTAAAATGTGCAGTACTTCTATCTATATATCTAACAGTCTTTTAATGTGCACTGTGGGACATAGGCCTGCTCTAATTGGCGCAACTCCGACCGCTCCTGGGCCCTCTGAATCCAGCGGCTTCCCTCTGTCTTCTTTAGGTCATCAGTCCACCTGGTCGGGGAGCGAACAGTGCTCCTTTTACAGAGACGTGGCCGCCATTCGGACTTTGCGACCCCATCAGTTATCTGTCCTTCGAACGATGTGGCCTGACCATTGCCACTTCAGCCAGCTAACTCCGCGAGCTATGTCGGTAACTTTTGTTCGCCTATAGACTTATCGTTACGAATCTTATCTTGTAGTGAAATACCTAACATAGCTCGTTCCATAGCGCGCTGTGTGACTTTGAGCCATAGCTCATATTCCACATAAGCTACAAACCGCGGCAGGTTACACTCTTCGGGCTTCTGCCTTCTGTATCACCTGCCTGAGTGAATGTATGTGGTCTATGGTACTATAGCCTTTTCGGCATCCGGCTTATTCGAGAGGTTGAAAGTCTGTGTACTATGCGATTAGTGAGTACCCTTGAAAACGTGGCTCAGAAGTGCAATGGGCCTATAGTCCTTCAACAGGGTTTTAGCACCCTTCTTGAAGAACAGTGTCACCACACTTCTACTCCACGCTTCCGAGGTAGTCCCGCTACTGATAACGGAATCAAACAACTTCTGGAGCACTAGCAAGATTGTCTCCCTCCAGCTTTTAACAGCTCAGTTGTTATTCCGTCATCGCCCGGTGCCTCGTTCTTCTTTAACTGCTTCAGTGCTTCCCTAATTTCATACAGACTGACGTCCGGGACATCTTCGATATACCTAGTGTCTGATCAACTTAGCTCGCTTATCATTCGCCTAAGCTGTGTCTGGGGACAGGAGCGCGTGAGAAGGTAAAGAAACGTCTGTAGTACGTCTCAATTTCTCCCAGAACAAGGCAGTACTTATAAATTTATAACATATTTAGCAGCTGTTTTAGGTACCGATTACTAATGTTACATAAATGAGTCGGGGACTCAAAGTTAGTTTGATATTCGTCACCACGAATCAATTTTGGTATTTCGGGAATTGTGAGTTTGTGAGTAACTTGATATTTGGTACCTAAAGATAAGGATCACAGCAGGTACTGAACATTATATGATGTAGGTATATTTATTTACCCTATTGTAAAATTGATACGAAAATTATAACTGTGATTGTTGATTTACAATGTTTTGATAATGCTTTTCATTTAGCATCGGTAATAATAATGATATTTAATGATAATAAATTAAGCCTAGCACAAATTTTGTGTTCAAATTATGGTTCAAAATATAGTTCGCAGGTATTAAAGTTATATAATGTTGATAAATATTAGATTATAAATATGTACTAATGTATACATTCTTGATAAAGAGGTGTTCATAATGTACATAAGTTATCTAGTCAAATATTTTCATAAGATTTACATAGCTTACGTCCCAACTCAAGAGTCTATCATACAAATTCTATACTAAGGAGCGATTTAAGTAACCATTAGTGACTCTGGCGTTATCTTTTAACTAGTTATGTAAGCTTTGCCCACCGATTTGAAGTAAATGTTCGTCCTAAGACATGTGCCTTTTCGTATTTTTAATTAAAGCAGATATTTTGTAATGATCATGTTTTATTTGATCTCCCTTATTATTAGGTACCTAGTACCTACCTACAATTATTAATATCATCAATGTTTCAAATTAGAATGTTATATTCATATTATATCGTAATATATAACGTTATTACCTTTAATGAACTTATTAAAAAGGTTTTTGAAATATAAGACACTTATTTCAATGCTACCAACATTACGCCCAAGAGCAGATTTAGTTGAAGAGCACTTGAGTAAAATTTTACTGTCTTAAATAAATATTATTCGTAGTTTCTGAACATAGAGACGTCCAATCCAATTCAATTTATTCAATAGAAACGCAAGCAAGTCCAGTAGTAATCAAGGAGTACCTATCGGCTAAGATGAACATTAAAATATTGCCCTACATTGAAGCTTGTTTATCTGAATTTCTCTGATGGAGGTGGGATTGAACCGGTTATAATAAAATGTAGCTAAGGTTCCGTACTACATAGTTATGTGTATCTACCATAGCTATAGTTGGTGTGTAACTACTTATATTATTTTGACGTGTTAGAAATATCGTGGCCATTGGCTCGGCTTGTGTTGATCTTCAGTAACATTGGGCATGGTCTGCAGGTGGATAGGTGAACGCTAGTACCAAAAATGTTCTGAGCGCTTCTGTGCCTAAGCATACTTTCGACATTAATTGGATTATGGTTTTTCTTTATGCAAACGAACGAGTTGATGAACTACCGTACCTAATGTCATGTTATTCACCGCTGTCCATGAGCATCCATCATTTCATCCATGTTTTAACAGACGCTGCCGATTAAAAAAAGAACCAGCCGGATAAAATTGCCTTTCCGGCCCCTACTCATGCGTCTAGATTAAACTGGGTGGTAAAACTTGAGTCTTCACAGGACGGACCGTTCATCATATCCTCGATTGCTGTGAAGTATTGACTAGCAGTGGAGATTGGTTAGGTTATTTTCGCCTATGGATTCGAATAATACGATACTTCGCAGTGGCGTAGCTAGCCCTAAGGAGGCCCCATATCAATATTTGTTGTGGGGCCCCCTCGACGTCAGCTGTCAAATATAAAAGGAGTGCCAACTGTAGGGGTCGTAAGCCGCTGGCAAGCTTTTTTTTTGGGAGCGTAAGTGGGGGTATAATTGATACGGCTTATACGGCGGTAGCTACGCCCCTGTACCTTCGACTTGTTATAAATATTTAACGTAAGTGCATAATGTTGTTCACAAATCACCATTTCTCTAGCTTACAAAGTATGTATTTTGAACTTTTTGGATAATAACTTAACAAAAAAGTGTTGATGCCAGTAATATGTTTATTAACATAGCTCTATATACATTTATTGTTATTTAAAAATAGAAACATTTCACTTAGAAATTCACATAAATTTAATAAAAACGAGGCATTTATTAATATTAGGCTTGGTGTTGACATTATTTATTGCTAACATATTAATGGACTCTAGGTCATTGACTCTGGCATATAAATAAAACAAATGCCATAAAATAATCAAATTCGGCAACAAAACTCATTTGATATTGCTCATATATTATTGGATTTTTCTAGATATCACAATTAAGTAATGCACTTTACATAAATAAATTATAAAATTGTCAACTGAGCGTCTATCTTATTATTCCTCAATCGTATAAAACAATGTCAAAAACATTCACTATTAACATCTGATCACATGGTCCACTGTTGTGCTTAAAACGCAAACTATAGTTTTACCAAAATGTTTACTCATTTTCACATCTGACACGATCATCACCAATTCATTGTCAATGGATTCATTTGTCTATATAAATTTTGTCTTCTAATAAAGTACATAGAATAGAGTACACTTGGATACAAGTTAACCAGAGCATTCCTTGTGATAATTCATCACGTCACATAACATGGATCACTAACAATAGACAACGGTCTAGAGACGACAACAGTTCACAATTTCACTAAGGCGTGTCCGTGCGTGTCGCACTCGCTTCCTGGGCTAGTCGGCTTCCCCGTTGGTGACTGTGAGTGGTTCCTCGTCTTCGTTATAGTCGAGGGAGAGGACGGAGGCCCGGCGCCGCTTGCCAAGCGGGGGGTCGCTGCAGTCGCTGCCGGAGTAGGTGCGCTTGTCGGCGGGCTCGCGGCTGCCGTTCACAGTCGCGTGGGACGCGCGCAACTCCTGCTGCAGGAACAACACGGTGCTCTGCATACCCTCCACGTCTTCGTCTAGCTCTTGGAGAAACTCGTCCAGCTCTGAAAGATTGTACAGTTATTGCGTTACATTTATTGCGTTTTCTTTAGATATGCATAGACTTTATACCATGTTATTTGTAACCAAGCTAGATACGGACAGAACAATTATTGTTATAGTTTTAAATACTATGGATAGTTCAAGTCTTTATTCAACTGTGTTGCAGGGGTCTTAGCGCCTATTAGCCAAACGAATAATTATGCAATATGTTTGCGCTTCATCAATGCATATAATATTAGTTTAAATAAACAGTTATTTAGTAAAGAGTCCATAAATACCCTACCAGTACGCAAATACCGCAGGAATTAAACCGGTAGCGTAAAACAACGCATAGTGACTTCCACCAGGTAAAATTCTTTTCTATGGCCTCGTCTATCTTTCAGGGTGAACCATAGCACAGGTTAGCTTGGACTCAACATGGTAGGAGCACCATACGCGAAAGTACAGGGATATCACCATGTTCCCTTGTTCTCTTTCTTGTAATTATCTTGTAATAATTAATGTGAAGAGGGAATACCTCTTCGACGCTAGCTCACTTAACTCTGGTCAAATTGTGTCCACTGCTTGTCCCTAATGTTACCTAAGACTTAAAATAACATCCCCATTTCATGATATTTATTAAAGTAACAAACCTGATTGAGATTTCTTAACTTCTTCGCTAAAACTCTTTTGTAACGCTAAATCACCCTCTAACTTAGCTATTCGTCCGCTAGATGTCATACGGCCCAGGTCTTCATTCTCCTGATGCAGTAACCTACACTTTGCCATCAGTTTCTTCCCTGTATTCGAGTCCGGCGTGAACTTCCACGCTGAGAGTTCGTTCTGCGTTTCTTCAAGCCTAGCTTTTGTTGACGTCAACTCTTGCTTCAACCGCAGTATCAATACATTAACTGCTGGGTCCAAGAGCGACGGACGTCCGTTTAGACTCGCGTGTGATGATTTTAATTCACTTATTTGACTCTGAAACATTGATATATACATATTCGGTTAATGCTCTACCAGAATTACATAATAACGGTCCCCAAATAAATATGTATAATTTTCTTTTAATGAGGAAAAGTCACTTGGCTTCAAGAGAAGGAAGCAACTAGTGTAAGACTGACATTTCATGGAAGAAATATTTGAAATAAATGAACAGGATTATTCCCTTAGTGGCATTTTCAATACATAATCTGTCTGTTCTTCGTAATATCTGGATAATTAATTTGGTAAACAACTGACATTACAATTATGGATGAATAGAATATTAAGAATAGCGATTACAGAATTATAACAGCGACTTGACTTAAAGTATAATGAATAAGTCCAGGATTACTCACAACATAATCTTGTATTTCTTGTTCTTTAGCCGCAAGCCTTCTAACCAGGACTTTTTCTCTATGCTGGGAGTCAGCGTACTGCTGTTTTATCCTTTCTTCTATCTCTTTCGCCTTCTCCAAACTTCCTGCACAAATCAATTATAATGTGTAAGCATTGATTGAAAAGTTCCTATCTAAATTTTATTCGAAAGTAATGGTAGGTATCCACTTATCCTTACTTATAAATTTCAACCACTATTGCATTTTTCCAAAATCCTGATACTTAAGAGTTATAAGTTAACTTTATAGTAAAAGTTGATTATCAAAAAAGATGTTTATGTCATGTTTTTGTAACAAAGAATTGGAGTAGGTACTAAAATATGAAACTATGTCTATTCCTGTCTTCCCGAGGACCTTAGTACAAATGGTTGGATTTATTAGTTTTCAATTGCTAAATCAACATATGAGGAGAATTTGTTTACGCCCTAAAGTGGATACCAAATTTAACATTCTGATATTGAAAGATAAATATTTTTGATACGCTACTTGACAAAAATATTATTATAATTTCCTACTTTCAGTCACATTTTCAACATTGGAGTTGGACTAGTTTTAGGTATTTGAAGACAGACAAATAGGTAACTGATATTTGCTGTAGTACATTGCTTTGTTAAAACATTAACAATTTAGTACGAATGATTTCATCTTTAAGAAAGGAATCACGTTTGCATTAATATATGTTGCATAATATTAATAAAATATGAAGACTTAAACTAACCGATTCTAGAAATTTTAAATTTGAAACTTAAAGGTACATATTCATATTTTATTAACGTTATAATTAGAATTTGCAACATATTATGCAAGACCCTAATAGTAAAAACAATATTTGATCGACAACACCTTAACTAAATATCAAAAACAGAATTTCAAGATTTTAAAATACATATTATATGGTTTATGAAAGGATATAAATAATACCTATATAGCTGCTATCACGTTCAACTAATAAATAAATTAATAAGCATCCCAAGCTAATTAATAGATACTATTACCTACATTAAATTTTTTTTGTATTGCTTCTCCCATGGAACAGGGTAGTTTTCTTTTGGTTTTTGATTACCAAATTAAAAATAGTAAGTAAACGTTTATATTTTATATGAAGGGAAAACTGTTCCGATTTTTTAAATAATGCTTAGTCACAGCAGTGTGGGGTTTGGTAATAAGTTTACATGCAGGAAGCTACTTAATTTATTTAACCCCCGATGAAAAAAAGGGGTGTTTTAAGTTTGACATGTCTGATGATGTCTGTGTATCTGTATGTATGCCTATGTATCTATATGACTGTCCATGGCATCATAGCTCCTTAACGAATTAACCAATTTTGATCTAGTTTTTTCTTTTTTATGACAGGTGACTTAATCGAAAGTGTTCTTAGTTATGTTTAATTTAAATCAAACAGTTGGGTTTTTTTTAATTTACGATTATATAGAATTAAGACTTGGGTGAAGAGCTTTTATATTCTATGTAGTTCTATGAAACAAAATTATAATCTTTGCAGTCAAATTTTGTACCTTATCCTAAATTCATCTTTCTACTTAGTTGGAGTTTACTCATTTAGTCCAAACAGCAATACTTAAGGCATATTGCTTCATTACAAAGGCAAGACTAGTAATTTTCACGCACCAGGTGAAATAAACAGGTTGTAAAACTAGTTGGGTTAGTGTAATGATGGAAAGTTCTGGAAGGCAGGCTATAGCTGTAATGATTTTAGCCATTATCTAAATTATCCCATTTGATATACAATTTTTTCCATTTAATCCTTTCAGATTATTATCGTGTTATCAGTAAAACTAGTAATTTTTTTGTTGTGCAGCTGAGGGTGATGATTGAGTGATCACTATCGCCCATGGACATCCACCCCATAGGCATCATATGTTGCTGGCAAAGGGAGAAGAGAGCAGCTCAAGCTCCCACATGTAACATAATTGTTTATTTGTTGGCTGACTCAAGTAGATGGTGTTTGGCCAAGCAGGCTTCATGAAAAGATACCTAATTCACATAACATTTTGCTATGTACAAAGAAATTAATACTAAAACAATATCACACTTGACTACCAACAATTAGCTATGATTGCTCTAAGTACATCCTTCAAAAACAGATTTTTATTTAAACATTTCACATTAAATTAATTATCAATTATTTTCTACAGTATGATTATGTACTATGTTAAAGACTTAGTCTGCTGATGGTTATATTCAGAAACTTTCATTGTATTAAAATTTAAGGTAAAAGACTCTTTGAAATCAGTTGTCAACTCCTTGATAAATTATTACCATGGTTAACTAATAATTGTTCCAAATAAATAGGGTTAGAATGCATTAATAAAGCACTACAATTTATTAGTTAGTGTCTGCAGATAGCAAGTTTTAGATAAAATGTTATTTATAGAGATCATCATAATACATTGTTGCTGCTGATACAATATCTGTTATCATGATACATGCCAATATAAGATGATATTGTAAGTATACAAAGTCCAAGAGCCACTTTGGTTTGCAGCATAGATGATTGGAGAGGTAGTAATTAGTTTCTGTTTTTACTGAACCTCTTTGGCAAAGGCGATAGTAGTTCTAATTAAGACCCATCCCTCTCATTCACTAGTGACTATGAATCAACGTTATATTCATTTTTAAAATCTATTACAGGAATCCACACAAATCTTTCTTCTAGCTCTCTCATAACACAAATGTTACAATTAGAATTGAATATCACTGTTTTCAAGATCTTGACTTTTGTTTAAAATTTCAGAAATTCATCTCTTTTTTACCCTACTTTCTACTGTTGAGCCCACAGATGAGATTGAGATTTATTCTTTACAATTACAACATACTGGTGTATGCTGACACATACTGATGATGTGGCGCAATAGTTACCCTGCCAGAAGGCCATGCCAATGGTCCTGAATTCGATTCCCAGAGAGGCAGATATTTTAATGATGAGTTTGAATTTCTCTTCTTGGTCTGGGTGTGAATGTTCTTGTCTAGTGTGTTCTTGTCTAGCGACACAGGAAATCCTAGTGTGGGGCTGTGAGTGTGAAGCGTTATTATTATTTAAAAAAAAAAATTTTGTTCAAGTTATCAAGGAACCCTGAGAAAATAGCATCTATTTTGGATATTTTTTCTAAGTTTTTAGAAAATGTTAAACATTAAAACATATTCAGATCCTATTGATACCAAAGTAAGCTCCTTTCAAATGCCATTTTAAGGCACTACTTAGTGAAATATTGACTTGGTCAATATCTGGCTGACGTTAAATTTTTTATCTAGGAAACTATCTCATTTTAATTTAAACACTGCTCAATGTAATTTAGAAATATAAACATAAATTGTTTCAATATTTAACCTAAGTGTAACATTTTAAAAGGTTTAGTAATTTAAGGTTATATCCTACATTAAATTTTAAGTTTTCCTTAACTCTGAGTGGCAACTATATAATTTTTCATTTTTTTCCAACCTATTGCTGTAAAAACAATTCTGTATGAAATCAGAAGCATTTAATACAAGATTATCCCAAAATTGTATTACATTTGTAGACAAACTTTTGTTAGTAAATAATTTAAATAAAGGAATTGACAACTATCCCAATAGTTTAAACTTGTGTAAGTTATGATTTTCATTCATTTTATCTATACAATAGGTTAATCTATTGAAGGCAGAAAAATATTTTACAATAAACATAAATATTAGTCAACAGGTCATACACGGATAACCTCAAGTTATTCTTAATTTTTAACAGCTTCATTGACATTAATATGTAGTTAGTTACATATAGAACAGCCTTAACTTAGTTTGTTTTTGTATATTCAAACTGTATTACTACCGTATACATATTTTCACTTAACCATACAATGCATAACCTTAATCTTATTAGTATTAAGAGTAAAGAGACAAGTATAATTACTTTTTGCTGTCGACAAGAACTTGAAGTATCAGCATTGTTACCCTTGGCACCCGGAGACGATTTTATTAGAGCACTTGGTATGGACACATCTCCAAGATAACATGGAGGATTCACTGGATCGGGCACCTTGCTATATGTTGTATTCACTTCCACTAAACACTCCACTGGCACTGCTCTCACACAGCTATACACCTCTCTTCTTTTTTCACCTTTATGAACATCTAAATACACCCCGTACCACATACTTGTATGACTAAATTTCGATATCACAATAACATTTCCATTTAACATTGTGTCATAACAGTATCACTAAGTTTAGTTAAAGCATTGTCGATATAAAAAGTAACTAAGTAATGTTTGCACGGAAACAGGGCGCGGGCCACCAAACGCGAACCGAGACCTCTACCAAGCCGATGTAACTTTGTCGTAAATACCTTCCAACCGCTTGTTCAACGTTTCAAGGTGGTCAATGTACAAGTCCTGGTTTCTCCATGAGGCGCGAAGCGAGTCCGCGGTCGCAGAGTCGATCTGCTGCGAGGTCAACAACACGCGAGCCACGTTTGTGACGCCGCCGCCCGCGACGCCCTCACTCGCGCCTTCGCCCTGCCGCTCCGGCTCCTCGGACATTGCACTCTCACTAATACTATAGGAGCCCGAGCTTTTTTCGACTGCAACCAAACACATGTTTTATTCTGCAATTTAGATTGTTTCGGTTGCCGTTATCAAACCGTGACGCATACATTAATGTTAAAACCATAAGTACGCGATACTTACAGTTGTGATCACTTCCTCAAACTAAAATAGGTATATGTTTTGTGTTTTTTTACTTTTTTACCACTCAAAACTACAACATAAAACGGTTTTTGGCAAAAAATTATGTGACTTCAATTTAACACGAGTACGCCATCTTATCACGTAGACGTACTAGGGTTGGCTGCAATCTACTACGCTACGATAGAATAGAACGATATTACCGATACATCGACATTCTTTATTAAAATGATATCGATGTTGTATTTGAATAAACCTGAATTTTTGTTTATAATATTTTAATATTACAATGTTTTTTCTTTGCTAAATTTATATCAATGATTCTTAAATATTTTGACGTGATAACGTCTATTAAAACGATGAGCGCCGGGCGCATCTATGAAAAAATGTAGCGTTCCGCGAGCGAGAGAGCGGCAAAAGCGAGAGAGAGGCACTATCGCCTACGATCGGCGTATCGTAGCCGATGCTGTAGGCGATCGTAGTTGAGTGGAGCGGAGCGGGGCGGGGCGGGGCAGGGCGGAGCGGAGCGGGGCGGGGCGGAGTGGAGGAGAGCTTTGTCATGACGTTGTCACATTAAACTGCCGTCTGTTAACCGACTTTACAGACAACCATTTTTTATATGTACCTACATACTTTAATTTGACAGTTTTATACTGATAATGATACAATGTAATGCATTATTGATTTCTTGAAAATATTGAGAAAAATGTTGTCTGTGAAGTCGGTATACGGACGGAGATTTAACGTGACAACGTCTGTTCGTGGTATAAGTTTTTGGAACCTAGAATTAAATGAAAATCACAATTTTAAATTCATAATTCACTGACATAATTCGTTGACGCCAGAAACGCTCGCGTAGAAGAGAGAAGCAAGGCGCGCGCCGGTCGAGCGAGCCTCTCTCTCGCGCGTGCATGATAACCTTCCTTACACAGATTTCGTGAATGACACCCAAGTCAACCAATTTATAAGACGTTATCAACGTCAAAAATATTATAATATTAATGTATTACTCTTCATTTTTTGATAATATTTGTTATATTAAATTAATTTTTACTGACATCGATATAATTATCTTGTCATTTGAATCGATTAAACATTAGTTGATATTATTTGTAATATAGCATCACTAACAACAAGTGTTACCAATAGTTGCCACTAATGCCAGATCAGATAATGAAACTGATTTTATGTTTAAATAATATTTTTTTAGATATTTTTAATATGATAAAAATTTTGACAATTATTTGAAGGGTTTCTGAGAACATGTTATAATTTTATTTTTTAAAGTTGTTAACACTGAATTGAAGATAATTCGTCTGTGTTCATGAAGAATAAAAATGTTATTTTGTCTGTGACCTTGTGGCTTGTAGCGAAATGGCGGGAAGTTGTTGAAAAAGTAAAAATGAGTCAGAAATGTTGCGAAGTTGCGAAAATTCGAAGTGTAGGGGTATGATTTGGAATATTATGTAACAGCGACAACGTATTATTTTAACATTGTATTGTCTAGAATTCTAGTTAATCATCTAATGTATTACATCTGTCCAGCCCTGGGTGTTCCCATACATTTTTATTTTAAAGTTGTTACCCATTGAAGTATTATTACTAGCGTATAGAATGGACACCACGAACGCAATGTATGTTCCAATGAATTGGTGCCGCGCGGCTTCAATTGCCAATGGATTCGTTCAATTTTGAAAGGAGAACGGGGGCCCAATTTTGAAAATAGAACCTCCCGGCGGGAACATACATTTTATTCGAGATGTCTATTCTATGACATTATACTTCAATGTTGTTACCTATTTTATTCATTCATCGGCCTTAATATTATACGCACTCACAGTGACGCACTACTGTAGCAGCGCCAGTTGTATGAATGTTGCACCACGAAGTGGAAGTTTTGTGATTTTGGCTTTACACAATACAAAAAAAAAAATGAAGAAATACAAGAAAAATGTTAACGTTGTTCATATAAATGCTTAGAGTATTCGTATAATATATTCGTTTAAGTGCATTACTCCGATATGTTCAGTTTCACTAGTTTTGATAGCAAATCTATCTATCTCTACTCCAATAAAATTATGTACCTACCTACCTACTTATCGCAATCATGGCTGAAGCCATGTCTTCCCTCGTCATAGTCGTCATCCATGTCATTCTCGTCTCTGATAAGAGCTGCGGCCGGGTTACCATCTTCTCTCTCACATATCTTTCACTGTGATTCGCTCATTGTCTAATGGTCTTATTGGGAGCGAAGAGTCTTTATTTGTTGAAGTTAATCGCTCCAGCACTAATTCGGGGTTAGAGGTTATCATCAGTTATTTATTTTTCGTCGTTTGAATAACTTCTTGAGGATCTAACTCCACCTTACGATCACACCGTCGAAGGTTATAGCAGCTGTGTCCTATTTGTATCGTTAGGAATATTTACTAGTGACATGGCTTAAGCAGGCAAAGGCTATAGCCGGTTGCGTCTTATTTAAATGTCTTGGAGTTATTCGCCAGTGACGCTGACGAGGTGGTTATACAGTACCTAATCTAACCTAGCATATGGGTTATGCTATATGGTTATGCATATTGAAGTATACAATGTACATTTAAGTATATAGGTACGCGTTATTTTTCTTAAAATGAAGACCTTTAAGAATCTTTCAAGTCCGCTGACTTTAGACTATACCTACGAGGACTAAGAAAATCGCCTATCACAGAATTTCCAATTTTGTCAGCTCCTTTTATTGCCCATTTTAAGATTGCAAAGTTTATTGTTGTTTAATAAGGAAAGGGCGCATCACGACTTATATTTACTAGCTGTGGTCCACAGCCTGTGGACTTACCACAGCAGTTAAAAAGGTAATGGAATAAAACTCGCAACAACTTGTAATGTCAATTTTATATTAACATTCACTATTAAATTAACACTTAACCTAATTAATGTTTAACATTAATCAATTTAAAAATTATTTCTATACAAGTATATCTAGCTATGTATAATAGATTCGGATTTAAATAACTATATCACAATATGTACAACGGAACATGGATTGGGGTCAGTAGTGTCAGTACGCTAGCGCGGGTACGGTCTCCACACCTCTTGACTGCCGGTGCCGTACAGACCATGTTTCACGTCATCGCTTGCCTCACAGCTCTGCACGAGGCCACCACCTTCCGTCGTACCTGGAAGTTCCGTCGTTATGGAAATCCCACCGCCTAGGTCACTTATTTTAATTTCACTCGGAATATATTGTTCAAGGTTGTACTTATCGGCCGAGCTATGAACATGCACATGTATTTGGTTCTGATTGACAGTGGAGTACAGGTTAGGTAGGATCATTTGGGGGTTAGAATTGATGTAGGGCGTGTGGGGTTGGATGCAGGCGGGGTTGTTGATGTTGTTGTTGTATTGGTAGTTGTAGTTATTCGACCCCCAGTTGTAGTAGTTGGGGTCGTATCGCTGCGCTGGCATGACGGCGGGCGCGTTGAGGTCCGTGAGACCAGCGCTCGCTCCGCTAGGACTGCTTTTCACGAAGCCACCGACCTCAGGTTGGAAGGGACTGTAATCCGCGTGTCCTAGCTGAATTTCAGGAAGAACTGAAAACAGAATAAAAAAAATATGATTAACAATATTGTACAGGTACAAAACGTGAGCAAAAAGCACAGGAAATTCCAATTATGAAATATGTTACGTACATTAACATACATTTGATTTATTTATAGATACATCAATACTTATACGGAAAAAACCTTGTTGATATAGATGAAACCCAGTGAATACTTGTATTTGCATAGTATATTAAACGTTTGGCGTCGATGTTAACATACACGGGGGAATACGCGACAGAGCCAGAGGTTACGACAGTACTTCTCTACATATGAATCACGTAAAAAACATTCACTTTGTTTGTGAATCATGTTTTTGCGTTGCGTCTATCAAGCTCTTTTCATTCTTTAAAATTGTTGCTGCGTCCCTGTGTTATCTCTCTCTTCGTATTTGAGTTTCGCTTGTGCCACAACCCTTCATGGTGGTCATGCCGTGTTATATTATCAGAATTCTATGTTACGGTCTTGGATTGGATGGCCAGTTTTTCGTATCTGCCAAGTGTTTGTACTTTGCAAATAAAAGAACAACAGCATTTTACAATTAGATGCTTTCATTTATATGTGACATGTATGTGACACAGAATTTTCTTTCAAAGAACCTTGCTGCATATATGGAAATGTATGTGTATGGGTATGTGTGTGTGTGTGTGTGTGTGTGTGTGTTTTAATTTAATTGATTTTTATGAGGTACTCGTACATACCTGGAGGTAGGTGTATGGGGTCTGGCTTGTAGTAAGGCGGTTGAAGCGGAGGGTAGGCGGAGTAGACGGGCCCTGTCGACGGATAGCCGGTGTTCCATTCACTCGCTCCGAGGATATTGCCGCTGCTTTCTGAAATATAATAAGATGAGTCCGTTCATTAAATTGTAATTTTATCACAAATTTTTCTTTAATCAGAATGAGACAAATATACTGAATGTTTCGCTTTATATTAGCAAATTTCCAGAAGTAGCAAACTCAGTATTTTCTAAATTCTACTTAGTTATAACGTGAAACCCATGTTGAAATGTTGAGAGATATACAAATAAGTATTTCGCAGATGAAGTCCCCGTGTAGTGCCGGGCCCACTTAAGTAGAATAGCACCACTCCCGTTCTTCCTGGGATGTCGTAAAAGGCGACTAATAGGACTAATCCAGAAGATGGGCAGCGGCATCTTCATGTGTGTGACGAACACCAGTCAGGTCACCTGCGGTCACCAACACGCACTAGCCAAGTGTGGTGACTACCGGCTAATACCCCCGCATGATAGTCACAAATGGTCTGAGTGGCGTAGATTAGGGGAGGCCTATGTCCAGCAGTGGACCTCAAAAGGCTGATGGATGGATAGATGAAGTCGCGGGTTTAGGAAGTATCAAGCTTAGAGATAACTAGTTAACTATAATTCCGTCAAAAGTTGCTTTAATTACATTATATTTTACTGAACTGAACATAATATTCTAAGTACATTGGACTAAGAAAGCGTTTTTTATGCTCTTGGTTGACCAGTAGTTCAAAATTCGACCGCAATTCATTTATCTTTGAACGATATTCAGATTTTTCCTCTGCGCCAACAATCTTTATTCTGTACATTGTTTAACCACAAATTATTGTGTTTGATTGTGACTGGTTTTGTATAATTGTTGTATTTTGCTTTTTTATTGCTCTATAATTTATTTACAAACATAGGCTTTTGGGTATGTTCTGTACTTTTTCTCAGTCAAAACTCATACTTCTCTTTACATTAAATTAGCTTAATTTTTTTCTCTTTACGTATGTTATAATACTTTAACCAAAATCAATGAAGCTTTCCACTAGTTTTTCATCACAATATGTCTCACGAAGTCAACAGCTGGTAACAAGTAATTTTCAATTGATCATTGAATCGTTTATTGTTTTGTAGATACAAGTGGCACACACCAAGCGATATTTTAGCTCAAGATGTTTAAAAAAGCACGAAATATCTGAAGTCTTTCAAGGGGTCTTTCAAGAAGCGGATCTATCGTTTCCTTCTAAGCCGGCAACGCATTGCTGGCGCCCCCGGTGTTGCTAATGTCCATGGGCGACAGTGATCACTTACCATCAGGTGACCCGTCTGCTCGTTTGCCTGCCCAAGGCATAAAAAACCCCCCAAAAGTAACAGATGAAACCTATTGCTCACAATTTCAAACTATTTTCTATTCCAGTTATAGGTATGATCACCTGATTATTAACTACTTACCATGATTTAATTAACAGTTAAGTATTTTATGTTCATCTTTACCGAAAAACCAAGGAAAGGAATTCCTCTCTAGTTAACGTAGTATATCGTACCTATTCATGCAAGGCGCAAACGGGTTCTTCGCATAGCTTTGTTCGCTGACGCTGTGACAAGTGGTATTAGTTCGATTATAATGGAGGTCACACGTACGGAACTCGGGTGGGATTGCCTGGTGAATCACACACCTCACTGGTGTCACTACGAAAGTTGTGTCACAAACTAAGCGCCAAAATTACGAATACAATGACTTTTTGACTCCAACTAAACTTCAATGACTGTCAAGGCAAGGTCTTGGTATGGCACCAGGACACAGTGGAATCATTTAAATTGTAAATTTTACTGTTGTGTAGTAAATTGATATGGCTCGATGTTCTCCTTAAATAGTTTATTTAACAACGTACAATTCCTGCTAGGGAAAATAGACGTAATATAGAAGGAAGTTTCACTAGTTAAATAACGCTATAAATAATAACGCTACACACTCATAGCCCCACACTAGGATTCCCTGTGTCGTGGGTGCCATGGACAACACACAACATAGACAAGGACATTCACACCCAGACCAAGAACAGAAATTCAAACTCATCATTCAAATTTCCGCCTCGCTGGGAATCGAACCCAGGACCCTTGGTGCGGCGATCCGGCATGGTAACCATTGCGCCACACGGGTCGCCGTTAAACTACAGATAATCATAATTCCCTGTAGAAATCAAAACTATAACGGAACATCAAAGTCAATTTAAAAAATTTCAAAAGAATATTTCATGAATTCCATGGTAGTGAAAAGTGGTAAAATTTTCGCTAAGATTATAAAAAAGTAAGTGGAAGTGTAATCGGCCTATCATATAAACGGGGTAGTTTTGTATAAAAAGAAAAAGAAAAATTGGAAAACGTTAATTACTATAGGTTTTCTAAAAAAATCTATAACTGTGCCTCAAAATAACAAGCGTTTCGATACTTTCGAGTGTGTTTTAAAATGTATTTCAAAGCCAAAAAATTTCCGCATCGATGCCCTCCCATTTCGCACTGCAGACGCAAAATGTTATGATATTCGCAAATGGTCATTGGTCTGTGATTGCGACTGGATTGTTCTTAATATTATGTTAAATTTAATTTTTCCGGTGTTTAACCACAGCTGCAGTAAGCTTTATGGTCTCTCGTGGTAATAGTGTGCATTATATTTGCTTTTCCATATTTTATTCTCAATATTATCTTGCGATAAAAATAAATTATATAAAACTCGTAATCAGATCACAGTTCAGCTTGGTATAGATGAACATACACCTACATAATACGTAATATATGCATAATAATAACTTCTACAATAAAAATGAATGCCTCTAAAAATCGAAGTCCTACTTTTTGAAATTATCGCGTTGAAATAGAGATTCTATTTATAATAGCGATTATAGCTTCTATTTATAACTGTTTTATTATGTAGTAAGTATATGAAATGACAAACCTTTTGAACGTTTTACATTTAACATCCAAAACGAACATACAAAAAGTGCGATTGATTGTATACTGATTAACGCACGTGTTTGCTTATGCCTCAAAGCACTTTCAATAAAATTTCAATTGGAATAAAGCTTTCAATTTATTTGTTTATATTAAAATGTTTGACAAATCATTGTGGCTGTGCATTGTACGCGTGATTCGTTTACGTATTGCAAGCGTGCACCGTTGACTCACACTTGATAAAACAAATCATTATGCTAATTCTTTTAGTTGTAACACTCAGCTTTGTATGTACCTATATTCGGGGAGCACGCGACTTGAGACACGTATACAAGTTACACTGACGTAGATGTTTCATTAATTGTTATGGTTAAATTTGTTTTAACAGGAAAACAATAGGTTCCTCTTATTCAGTGGCTAAATCGTCACCATTGTGATGAATTAAAAGTTACCGTTATTTAAATGAATTATAATGAAGACTAGGGGAACATTTGTAAATAGGTAATATTTTATTTAGGAATGCCAGAATTAATTACTTATCTAAAGGATATCAAATTAATTTTTGGGTAACTATGTGCTACAAAACGATTCATTCACGAAATTGCAAGCTTATATGAAAGATCCACTAATTAAAGATTACACTGTTAAAATGTTTTCAGATCTCACCAAAAGCTCCTCACTCTGCAAGGTGTGACTGCAAACCTCTACTCCTAATCTTGGTCACAGCACAAAGTATGGCTTGGTTATTTTGACTTTGCGGAGATGCGCCGTCTAAATTAAAAATTTTCCTCATTTTCTCAAGATTTTTACTCAAAGAGATCCTATAATACGGTGGGTATATTAATATCATTTTGGGGATGATTTATCTATCTGTTATATTGTATGATTGGTAAAAAGCACTTCATACTTTTTAATGCCTTTTTAAAACCAGGAACCCAATTCTGGAATTGTAGAGATATTGCATTCGCCATTTTTTTTCAAGATTTATCGAATGTCGAGATAATAATGTCTCTGACGCGAGCGTATCGTAAATATTATTGTCTTCATACTTGTCTATACATATTTCCGAAAGTTACTTACGTTTTTACGGAAGTAACTTACAAGTGCGATTGCAGCCTAAGATATAAAATTGACAAATATTTTAAGTGGGTCCACTCTGAGAAAACTCGTATTATTAAATTGATCTGTTGTTGTATAATTTATTTAACTGTTTGAAAACAAGGGTAAGGGAAATCCCACTGAGTATTAAGATTGTATGGTAAATGAGAAGGTAAACAGCATTATTAATAGCATCATGATAAACTTACTATAAGATTGTAAACAATTTGAACTAAAAGTATCGTTACAAGATGTTCACTGTAATGCTGTGTTCTCCTTATTCACAATGCTCAAGTCTGAAATATTCCCGGTGAGGGAGTGCATTTATAAACTATACTTACTTATTATAAAACTATAATTTAGGCAAAAACTCAAATGTCGTTGCACAACATAGAATATTTTGTAAATATATTATTTTGTAAAAAAAGGTTTTACCTTAGCATCTATAAATAGTTTGAATTAATTAGCATTACATTACCCAACATGATAATAATGTTACGCAAATATTGTTAACATATCCATACTAGGTATATCGTGACGGTTAATTGATTTGTTCTAGGTTTTCTTAGGCTAATAGCAGACTGCATGAGCGTCAAACATAATTATCACAGTTAATTAGTATAGGCTCGATTAGTAACATTGTGGTCTGAATTTGTTTGAATTAAGTTTGAAAATATGTGTGCAGTGGCAAGACCACTGCTTAGCTTGACTAATCCCATAACAATATTCGGGGCTAGTCTCTGTATGAGACTCCATGGGGGGCTATCTCTGGCGTAAGGTCCCTATATGGGCGGTGAGACTGTCTACCATAATACATATATGGTCTATATCGCTTGGCGGTTGACTGGTAAAAAACATGTCTGTAATAACTGTAAATAGACTTGTATTATGATGTTCATGTAGTATCAGCTCGTCTGTTTATTTGCCGGCTATTAAGGTACACTAAAAACGCCATAATGTATCTGTAAAGATATCGATTAAAATATTAATATTTAACTAAGCTATTAATAGTTCAACTGTTCCATTTTACGCGGTGTGATAGTGACGTAATTGATATACTGGTTTTTCCCGAGTTTTAATCTATCGTCATACAAGTCCAACTATGACGATTGAGCGTTTAAAGTTTCTACTTAAAATGTCTGTTTGTGGAAAATCCTTTGATGGTAATTTCCATAGTACTACTAGAAGGTAATAGGTATCTACTGTTATACATTTCTTTAATGATCTTTCTTTGTATTTTTATCTCTTGTGGTATATTTTTAGGGTTCCAAAGAAAAATCGGAACCCTTATAATTTTGTCATGTCCGTCCGTCCGTCTGTCCGAAGCATAGCGCCGAGACCCTTAGTGCTAGAAAACTGTAATTTGGCATGGATATCATATTAAAACTTCAAAATCGTAAAATAAAATATTGAAAAATATTTTTTTTCAGGGTACCTCCCCTACAGGCTACAGGTAACGTGAGGATGAAATTTTTTTCGTTGCCTATGCCATGTGTGGGGTATCGTTTTGGAATTAGGCGTTCCTTTGCGAAATATTTGGTTTCAAAATGCTAATTTTGGTTAGAGTCAAGTGTCCCCCCCCCCTACCGCCCCATCCTAAATGATTGGATAAGTGAAGAAATTCTCAAAAATAGGTTACAATATGATGAATTTACAAAGAAAAATATCACGGCTATGTTAGCATATGTACGTAAGTATTTCATGAGTAATAGTCGATAAACTTACTACTTCGGAACTCTACATTGCGCGTGGCCTGACACGCACTTTTGCCCGTTTTTTTTATCATCACATAATCCTTTTAGGTACCAATATTTTGCCGATTTTTGTTGTTTTCAGTATACAGAGATACCTAAGCATATAAAACACCTGATAAAAAAGCGTCATATATCGTTTCAGGTGCGGCAGAATGTACCTCCCTAGTAATCATGTTTCCCGAAGTGAAACGGGAGACAAAATATTCATTATCAATATGTATGTTTATTTAGGGAAGCATTTTATGATAAGGTATCACGCAATAATAACTTTATCCTTGAAATAACTTGTTGTGATTTGATCAAACAACGACGAAATGTTTGGTCAAAAACCAAATTAGTATAAATTAAAAATAGGTGCATATTTGGATTATTTATACAATGATTGATAAATAGGTATTTATAATAACACTAGCTGCCTGGACAGATTTCGTTCTGTCCAAAGGTTTTTGACTATAAATTGAGATGTAAGCTATCCTATCTTTCAAGTTGGATCCAACTGCACACGGTATACAAATTTGATTAAAATCGGTTCAGTAGTTTAGGAGTCCATCGCGGACAAACAACGTGACACGTAATTTATATATATTAAGATTATGCAGTTATATAGTCCTGCCTGAAAGGAAAGTTCTTAGATTCGATATTTAAGTGAGAGATAAGGAAATCAGGTGAAACTTTAGCCTATCACGAATCACGATATAAAAATAAAATATAAAATGTTTACTCCTGGATCTTGAATGTTTACTCACTCTTGGAGTTTACCAAGATAAAAATAAAACGGGTTCTCCTGAACGGAGGCCTCTAAGATCGGGGTACTCAGGGAATAACCCGTTTGTAAGCCCTGTATGTGTCCAAACTCCATGACACCCGTAACATACATATATTATCTAATATATACAAAATTCTCGTGTCACGGTGTTAGAAGTTGAACTCCTCCGAAACGGCTCAACCGATTTTCGTGAATCTTTGCGTGCATATCGGCTAGGGTGGAGAATCGGACAACATCTATTTTTCATCCCCCTACCCCTAAATTTTTTTGGCAGAACAACGTTTTCCCGGTCAGCTAGTATGTATATATTATTGAACACACAAAATGTCAAATACTGATCACCCCTTTTTGCACGTGGTGGGTAACCTTACTGTACGGTGCAACCGTGCATCTGCTGTGGTCAGCATTTACTCGAGCGCGTGCGACACAATTTAATTACAAGTAATATGTTTTTGAGTTAGTTCGCAATCAACCGTCAAGGGTCGCGCGTGCTCATCTTTATCACGTCATCGTCATCAAGTTCATATAGATTTAAAATCCGATTTACAGTAATACAGTTCACTATTATACAAAAGGTCTTATCATTTTACTTCTACTAATATACATAGCTAACAAGAGCTCGTACATTAGTATATGGTCCTTCGAAAAAGGGGCTTACGTGTCGTAATAACCGCGTGTAGTGGAAAAGTACCGCGTGAGCTGAACCAGTGTATATCAAGTGTGTGGTAACATCAAGGTTATCAAGGACACTTTCAAAAAATATCAGGATTGCAGTGATAATATCAGGATTGCAGTGAGGAGTCTGGATCGTTGCCGCGTCGGGTGCAAGCAGGGAGCACGTCGGGAGCAGTAAGGATCCAGTTATCAAGTAAGATCGTTACATTTTAAATACCTTTTGCAAATATGGAAGATATTTACAAAACTCAGGTAGAGCTACATGTGGCTATGTCCAAAATAGTCTCTAATATTAAAAAAGATTCCAAAGATCGTAAATCTGCGGATTATTTCAAGAGGCGATTGGAAACTTTAGATGCTTATTGGGCGAAGTATCAATATAACGATGATCTCCTTAATTTGGAAGAAAACAAGGCCCATCCGTATTTCACTAACAACGAGTATGAGCAGGTATTGGATGTTTATAGAACAACAAAGTTATACATTCTTGAGGAACAGCAAGCTTTTATAGAAAGGAAAGCAGAAGAACCTACTGGTAACCCTCAACCAGCTCAACAAGGAGAGATGAGTAATCAGTCGGAACAATCAGGACAGTTCCAGGACTATGAGAACGCACGTCAATCAACAACCGTCAAGCAAATGTCCAGAGGGTCATGTAGTAAACTGGATGAGATGCTGAAGCGTCAATCAAGTAACTTCAGAGCTTTTCTTCGAACAGTATCAGGTATCAATTTAAATGTAATTACTCAAAAATGGGAGTTAGAAGACGCGCTACGTAGTTTGCAATCTCGGTGGTCAATAATAGATACTCTGCATTGGGAACTGGACAGCGAGTTACAAGGGATGGATGAAGAATATGAAAAAGCTTACACAAATCATGAAAGTACTTACAACGAGTTGAAGAAAGAAATCAATTGCAAGTTGTGGTCGGTCTCGCACAAGGAGCACTGGACACCAAAGATGGAAATTCCCAATTTTAGTGGAAGCTACCAGACCTGGGTATCATTTAAAGATCTGTTTACAGAGGCTATTCATAATAATATTTCTATCTCAAACGCACAAAAAATGCAATTTTTGAAAGGTAAATTGAGAGGAGAAGCTGAGCGTTTAATACAACATTTGCCTATCAGCACTGAAAATTATCATATCGCTTGGGAAATTCTAAACAATCGTTATAACAACATAAGGTTAATATTTTCAACACATGCGAATAACTTGTTAAACCTGCCAGCTACTCAACAAGCTTCAGTTAATAATATCAAGAAGATACATGACACTACTCAAGAGTGTCTCAACGCAATTAAAAACCTAGGAGTGAACATAAGTGGCTGGGATCCGTTAATCGTTCATATTTTATTACAAAAACTGGACACGGAAACTCACAACGGTTATTTAGACTCTCTAAAGAGCCCGCGTGATTTACCAAACCTACAGGACTTTTTAAAATTTTTAGAAAACAAATTTACAACGTTAGAGTCTTCCCGGAAGAAACAGGAAAACTCTAAACCTTCTCATAATTCTCAAAAACATATTTCTAACTTCAAACCTTTTAAATCAAATCACTATAATGCTAAACAATTACCTACGTTTAAAGGAGGTCAATCAACTTCTTACAATAATAATTCTGCGAAGTTATCATGTCCATTGTGCAAGGAAATGCATGGAATTTATTTTTGTAATAAGTTTTTAAACATGACACCACAAGACAAACGTACAACTCTAACAAGACTTCGTTTATGCCAAAATTGTCTTTATTCGCATGGCGACAAGGCCTGTACATCAGAAAAAAGATGCCGTGAGTGCAACGGTACACATAATACGATTGTTCATGAAGCATTTTCAAATAATTCAGCAGTAAATATAACAATTGCGGACAAAGATCAAGCATCTAATGAAAAGTCAGTAATGCAACAAGGCACTAACATGAATGAAATATTACTAGCTACGGCGGTAATAAAGGTCCAAGCAAGGGACGGAACTTTACATAAGATGCGAGCGCTCATAGACCAAGGCTCTCAAATTTCCCTCATATCCGAGCATGCGACACAACTTTTAGCATTGCCAAGAAAGCGGTGTAAGGGAATAATATCAGGAGTTGGGGCCAAGGAAAGTAGTTGCAAAGGTGTCACAGAGATAACATGCAATTCGTTATATGGAAATTTTTCCTTCAAGACTGAAGCATTCATCATGAACACGCTCATAAAAAACCTACCCAGTTACACGTTTAACAAGCCTACATGGTCTCATCTGGACGGTATACAACTTTCAGACCCCGACTATAATGTTAGTCGGCCTATCGATATATTGTTCGGAGCAGATGTGTATTCAAATATTATACTGGATGGGATTAGTCGATCAGATCAAGCCGGCCTACCTATAGCACAACAAACTCGCTTAGGTTGGATCCTATGTGGTAATATGCAAACATGGCAATGTAATGTTGTACTCTCTCCAATTGACGAAATAAGAAAATTCTGGGAGATAGAAGATATTTCGATCGGACAATCATCAAATTTATCAGAGGAGGATACTAAATGCTTGAAATATTACAAGTCTACAACAAAAAGGCGCGAAGATGGAACTTATGAGGTCCGAATTCCATTTCAAGAAAATTTTGAGAAACAATTAGGAACGTCGAAACATGCGGCGATAGCTCAGTTTCATCAATTAGAGCGAAAATTCAAAAATAATTGTAACATCGAACAGCAATATAAGTTATTTATAAATGAATACAAACAACTCGGTCACATGAAACTGTCTACCGGTAATCAGAAACCTAATTATTACATGCCGCACCATTGTGTTATGCGTAATGATTCAACTACAACTGCACTTCGTGTCGTGTTTAATGCCTCGAATAAGACAAATTTAGGATGTAGTTTAAATGATTTAATGCTCAAAGGTCCAAACCTTCAACAAGACCTTCAATCTTTGATACTTAAATGGAGAAAATTTCGCTATGCCTTTACTGCAGATATAGAGAAAATGTACAGATTTATTTGGATGAATGAACAGGATCAACAATTTCAAAAAATAATATGGCGTGATTCTCTTGAATCAAAATTAAGAGAATATCAGCTCTGCACGGTCACATATGGCACCAAGGCCGCGCCATTTTTGGCTATGATGACGCTGAAGCAGTTAGCTGAAGATGAGAGATTAAATTATCAAGATAGTCAGGCTGTACAGGTTTTAGAACAATCATTTTATATGGATGACGTTTTACATGGGGCTGATACTGTAGAATCAGCTTTAAAATTGCAACAAGATTTGATCCCTTTGTTAAAATCGGGTGGATTTAACCTTCGAAAATGGAAAGCCAACTGCGACGAAATAACAAAAGATAAAACAGAGATTAAACAATCACAGGAGAACTTTGAGTTTAAACAACCGGAATCAACAAAAACACTGGGGTTACGATGGAATCCTAAACAAGATGTATTCACATTCCAATCACAAGTAGAACCAATGTCGAAGACACCAACCAAACGATCTATGCTTTCAGATATATCCAAATTGTATGATCCGCTTGGATGGTTGTCGCCAGTATCGACCAGACTCAAATTATTATTTCAAAAAGTGTGGATATCTAACGTAAAATGGGATGAAAAGTTACCAGAGGATATTATAAAGGAATGGATCAAGATCAGGGAGGATATGGCATACATAAATCATATTGAACTATCACGTTGGTTATTCACTATAGAAGGAGAAAATCAAGTTGAATTGCACGGATTTTGTGATTCTTCGAATAAAGCATACGCATGTGTAATTTACTCTAAAACTACATTCAAGGAAAACGTCAAGGTCTCACTTGTAGCTGGGAAAGCTAGGCTCGTCCCAGCCAGTAAATCTATTTCACTACCAAGACTAGAACTATGCGGTGCCCTTCTCTTAGCTACACTCATGGATAAGGTACAGAAGTGCCTCGGCAATTACAACATCAAGGTGTACGGGTGGGTTGATTCGATGGTCGTTCTCGCATGGTTACAAGGGAATCCATCAAGATGGAAGCCATTCGTCGCGAACAGGGTGAGACGAATTACTGAGATTATACCTTCGAATCAATGGCGATACGTCAAATCAGGAGAGAACCCAGCTGATTGTGCCAGCCGAGGCATGAGTGTGGTTCAGCTGAAGGAGCACTCGTTGTGGTGGAAGGGGCCGTCATGGCTGCCTGAATATAGTATAAACCTGGATAATAACCAAATCTTCAAAACAGACGAGGAAGTTAAAAAATCTAAGCAAGTTAATTACCTAATAAAAACATCTAGCATACTGGAAGAGCTATTAGCAAGATATAGATCTTTTCAAAAACTAACAAGAGTTTTAGCATGGATTTTACGATTTATCAACATAATAAAACAAAATAAAAAAGAAAAAATAAATTATCTTACATTAAAAGAAATTAATACAGCAAAATATACTATAATAAAATATGTACAACAAATAGAATTTACAAGCGATATAAATAACCTACAACAAAACAAGGCTTTGAGTGCTAAAAGTAAGTTGTTACAATTTAATCCCTTTTTGGATACCGAGGGTCTATTAAGGGTTGGAGGAAGGCTGAACAAGGCGAATATTGATCCTGACATGAGGAATCCCATAATATTACCGCATAGTGGCCTTCTGACTAATTTAGTGATAGATCACGCACACATACTTTCTTTACATGGAGGCGCTCGACTAACATTAGCGACCATTCGTAAAAAATATTGGATCATTGGTGGCAACAGGGCTGTCAAGAGCCAATTACGTAAGTGCGTGACATGTCGCAAACACAGCCCAACAAAAATGACACAGTTGATGGCGGATCTACCTTCACACAGATGCAACACTGCCAAACCCTTTTATAACACCGGGGTAGACTTCACCGGACACGTTTACATCAAAGCCAACAAGGGTCGTGGTATCAGGACTACTAAAGGTTACATCGCAGTGTTCATATGCATGGTGACTAAACTTGTTCATTTAGAGCTGGTCTCCGACCTCTCTTCTTCATCTTTTTTGGCCGCGTTGCGCAGGATGGCGGCTAGAAAAGGATCACCGCGACATATCTACTGTGATAATGGGACGAATTTTGTTGGCGCTAGTAATCTTATGACACAAGAATTTCAAAATATACTTGAGACGTTTGATCAAGATTTTATAACAGAAATTACAAACATGGAAATCGAATGGCACTTTAATGCACCATCTTGGCCTTCAGCAGGCGGTCTATGGGAGGCGGCAGTTAAAAGTGTTAAATTTCATCTGAGACGAGTGATCGGTGAACAGCGACTCACCTTCGAAGAGTTTTCTACGATTCTAGCTCAAATAGAAGCTGTATTGAACTCAAGACCTCTGTGCCCCCTGACCGAAGATGCCGATGACTTAGAATTTCTCACTCCAGCAAGTTTCATAAACATAAATCAGGACATGAATATCATGGAGACCGAAACGGACATGCGTACTCGATGGTATCTCACTCAAAAAATCGTTCAAGATACTTGGAAACGATGGCGTGTTGAATATCTCAGTCACCTGTCGGCACGAAGCAAGTGGAGAAATCAACAACCTAACATACAAGTCCATGATGTAGTGACGATTAATGACGCAAACCTACCCCCTGGCAAGTGGGCGGTGGGACGCGTTGTTGAGCTACATCCCGGAGATGACGGCCTAGTAAGGGTGGTAACATTAAAAACAAAAAGCGGTTTCATTAAACGACCAATTATAAATTTATCAGTTCTTCCTGTCAACAATACACGTACCGAACAAGAGGCGGAACCGACTAGTATATCAAGTAACAATAACAAAGGACGGGTGAAGCGATCGAGTTGCAATTTCTTATCTTTATTTACTTTACTATTATTTTTTATGAATATTTTTGGCACAGTTCAATGCTCGTTTAATATATCGGCTCTAAAAGACGAACAAGGTCTGTATTTTGATAAAATTTCCGATATGAGATTAATACGAGATGAATGGAAAATAGTTACATACTATAACATGGATTCATATTGGCAAGGAATGACAGCATGCAAGAAATACATAAATTACTTAGAACAGATTTGTAATCAATTAAAAAATGTTTCCCATTGTGACATAATTTCAATACAATTGCAACAAGAATACACGGAATTGGATTACTATAACCAGCTGTTATTGAGTCAGCATTCCAGCACGCGTCGGGATCATCGTAAGCGCCGGGGCCTTATCGACGGTGTCGGGTACCTGGCCAACAGCCTGTTCGGAGTACTGGACGAGAGATTCGCCGAACAGTATAAACAAGATATACTATTGATTCACGACAACGAGAATCATTTGGCGGCACTTGTAAGAAATCAGACGTCTATACTAGAGGCTGAATATAACATTTTGAAAAGGAGTGAAGAGTCGCTTAATAAACAACATAAGATGTTGAACTACTTAACACAACAATTTGAACATTTTCGGAATGTGTTGAAAACGGAACAAGAGAAAAACCTTATAAATAACGATTTTACACTAGGTGCTATTACGGCGAACAATATGCTGAGACAGTTATCTAGTGTGCAGGAAAAGTTATTGGATACATTAACAGATATATACCAAGGCAATCTTAATTTTCATTTAATTTCTCCTGAACAACTTAAAGAAACATTAAATAGCATATCAAGTCATCTTACAAAGGATTTAACACTACCTATTAATAACTTACATAATGAATTTAGAAACATCTACAATTTATTGAAAATCAAAGCAAGGATGTCAGAAGATTATTTATTATTTGAGCTACGGCTACCTCTTGTGACCCGGGACCCATATGAAATCACGAAAATACTATCAATCCCGCACGGTATTGGTAACAATGTTATGGCTCGAATTGTACCTGTAGCAGATTACGTGGCTATTAATTTAAGAAATGAACAATATCTGATCATGTCGGAACAAAATGTCAAGTCATGTCAACACGATGGAGGTAGTGGATACCGGTACTGCTACTCAAAGGGACCGGTTTATCATCTCAAGAATAATGAAAATTTATGTAACATAGACCAAAGTACGAGAAAGTGTCAAATCAGTTATACTACATGCACCAATGAATGGACAGAAATGAGCAAAATAAACACCTATATATACTTTTGTTGTGGGGTATGTCCTGTAAGAATATTATGTGAAGACCACGCGACGGTTAGGCATATCAAGAAGGCAGGAATATTAAATATTGATCAAGGATGTGTAGTTAAAACCGAAAATTTCACGATTTACGCACTTAATGAGGGTTCCAGTAACCTAAATATTATAAATAAATTCTACATGCAAGAAACAGAACCGATCAATCACATCATAAATATAAGCATTCCAGCTCCTCTATCACTAAACTACTCATTGAATTCAAGTGAAATACAATTGCAGAAGATCAAGGAACAGATAAATAAGCTCAAATCAGATGAGAGTCTCTATCAACGCATATCATATCACGATGTTCACCATTATACTGCTATCTATGTGATCATGGGAATTGTATTGGTTGTTGGAGTGGCTGTCGTTGCGGGCAAGGTCCGTAGCAAGCAATGGACGCTGTGTCAGGGGGCAGTGGCCAGGGTCGAACAAGCGATCCCGGAACCCACGGTCACCTTCAGGTCTGCAGTGGCGAGTCCATCGGGTCAACGATCGAAGCATAGTGTTAACAGTGTTGGTGACATTGATCGATACGATAGTGAATGTGTTAGTGAAGTGCGGTGTCAAAGTGAATACAGTGTTCCTCAAATTCCCCAAGTGCATAAAGTGAACAAGTGTACAACACCTATGCCTAGGAAGATAAATTTCACTTAGGGACTTTAATTGCTCAAAATAAGGACCTAATGGAATCACCTTGTAAAATCAGCACTCATAACAATGCACTTCATGCACATCACTTCACCCTTCATCTTCTGCCCTTGGGAGCATGTACGGTGCAACCGTGCATCTGCTGTGGTCAGCATTTACTCGAGCGCGTGCGACACAATTTAATTACAAGTAATATGTTTTTGAGTTAGTTCGCAATCAACCGTCAAGGGTCGCGCGTGCTCATCTTTATCACGTCATCGTCATCAAGTTCATATAGATTTAAAATCCGATTTACAGTAATACAGTTCACTATTATACAAAAGGTCTTATCATTTTACTTCTACTAATATACATAGCTAACAAGAGCTCGTACACTTACAATAAACATTGAAGCCTTACACGGCCTTACGCTCTACAAGAGCGATTCGATATGTTTTTTTCCTGCAGGTTTGATTCTGATATAAAAACCGGTCAAGTTCCCATTTGGCACGTGAATAGGGTTCCGTGTTATAAATTTTATAAAAACTTGAATATGTTCAGTATGATAAACGTTGAGAAAAAAACATCAAACATTTTTGAGAAAAATATTATGCTAATGACTCTAGGTTCCTTTCTTGTAATCAATTGTACAGACCGTAAAAATATAAGTAATTGGGTATTTTAGCTGATATTACCTTGGCATCATTTTATTTGCATAACATATAGGTCCGTCTTCTATAGGTTAACGGCCTCGATGCTACAAATTGATTCTATTAATAGCTTTTTAAGGGGTTTTACTAAGCACCTTACGCAAGGCTGGTTTTTAGTGATGGGTCACGTGATTACGCAGTGTGCTATTTGTATCTAATGTTGTTAAAAACATTTATCGGACGTCAAATAATATTTCATAATTAGATAATATATGCATATTATAAAACTAGTAGGTGTCTGCAATTTCGCTTGCATTATAAATGATCGCTGGTGGTGAGTGGTGACCACTTACCATCAAGTAGCTCGTTTGTCTAACGTTTGTTGTTTGGCTAACTGTATTATTTTTACGATAATACGAATAAGAGGAATAAAATATTGCATGTTTTAAGCCTTAGGTAATCTTTTTTTTAGTTTTTAGGGTTCCGAATGAAAAAAAAACGAAAAACGAAATCCTTATAGGATCACTCGTGTGTCTGGGCGATCGCCCTTCACAACCAATTTTCTCCGTATCTACTGGACCAAATGAGTTAAGAGTACTAATGTGCTTTTTAGCTTAACATCAGTACCTACTTAGTTATACAAAAATCCAATATTGATCAGATATACTAGCTACCTATCTACAGCACTACCTTATTCGAACACGCAGAGATTCTGATAATAAATTATAAAAATACTAGCTAACCCGGACAGACTTCGTTCTGTCAAAAGTTTTTTTTTTTAATTTTGAGATGTAAACTATCCTATCTTTCAAGTTGGATCAAACTGCACACGGTGTGCAAATTTGATTAAAATCGGTTAAGTAGTTTAGGTGTCCATCGCGGACAAACAACGTGACACGTAATTTATACCTATATATTAAGATGTAAAATATTAAGCAGGGAAAGCACACTCTTGCTCAAGTTAACTTCATTATCATGAACTCGGATTTGTAGCGATTGCCTCGCTTTCTAGCGTAGCGTAATACTGTAATGCTGTATGTAACAATGTCATTAGCGCTAGGTAAGCGCGAATATATTAGATTAGACCACAGCCGAAATATCGTATTAACAGGTACCACCACTATGAAAAGTGTATCTAATAATGATTACCAGCAGCGTCCATAGCACACTAGAGCCCGCGAATCGAACGAATCCACTTCATTTTGCGGTCCGACCGTTCACTGTTCCTAATTTTGTGCGCTCGTTCATGAAATTAAAATCGGGTTAATGTATAAATGAGATATGCACTTAATAAATATTTAATTAGGTGTCTAAATAAAAGCGCTCAGTGCGTTCGGGGTTGCGGTTCCCGTACAATGTTGTTATGTAAAATAATGCATTTCGCGATAAACGAAAAACCGCAGCTTTTTGACGAGTATTTTATTAGCCTAATATCATTTAACGTCATCAGTAAAATTTTCGGTCATATATGGTTAATTATTAACTTTACGTAAATTTGATGGTTACCTATTTTTGAAGGCTTTATTAATTAATAAATTAAAAGGGTTCATTATGTCGCTGTGAAAACGTATTCTACCTAACTCTCTCTCTTGTATCTCCATCATATGTAAGTTTCATAAGCATGTGATTTCTCTTAACTTACTTTGAACACCTACACAAATCAACCAATTCCCGTAAAAAATTCGCGAAGAAATTATTGAAAATGTTTCATAATTACATGATCCTTCGGTACTGTTTACATAGTTATGCGAGTTGCCGTAGCCATACGGACAGCCCGCCTAGGCCTGCCGTTGACGTGGGATAATTACCGCCCGCCCCCCCTCCGGTAATGTCACATTAACACCCTCCGCGTGGTGAACTGTCAAAACATCGCACGGTACTATTTAACGAAATTGCAGCAAATGAAAACAACGAAGCTTGAACGAAAGCCATGATCGCAACAATAATACAAATTTGATTCGAGCAATCGTGTGCCATTATGTGGGACCGACGCGTGAATTTAGTTGAATTCGTAATTCGTAATACGTTCGAGTATATATTATCATATTATATTACATATTATATTGTTTAAATTGTTTTATATTTAAGTACTAGTGGATACCCGACGTGTTCCACTACAACAGATCTTCATTAGGGTTCCGTAGCCAAATGGCAAAAAACGGAACCCTTATAGATTCGTCATGTCTGTCTGTCTGTCTGTCTGTCTGTCTGTCTGTCCGTCCGTCCGTATGTCACAGCCACTTTTTTCCGAAACTATAGGAACTATACTGTTGAAACTTGGTAAGTAGATGTATTCTGTGAACCGCATTAAGATTTTCACACAAAAATAGAAAAAAAACAATAAATTTTGGGGGTTCCCCATACTTGGAACTGAAACTCAAAAATTTTTTTTTCATCAAACCCATACGTGTGGGGTATCTATAAATAGGTCTTCAAAAATGATATTGAGGTTTTTAATATCATTTTTTTCTAAACTGAATAGTTTGCGCGAGAGACACTTCCAAAGTGGTAAAATGTGTGTCCCCCCCCAATAACTTCTAAAATAAGAGAATGATAAAACTAAAAAAAATATATGATGTACATTACCATGCAAACTTCCAACGAAAATTGGTTTGAACGAGATCTAGTAAGTAGTTTTTTTTTAATACGTCATAAATCGTAAACCGCAATTTACCTCGATCAAAGTTACAACGAACTTCAAGAACTTTTATATTATGTTACTTGCTGCTACGGAACCCTTCATGGGCGAGTCCGACTCGCACTTGGCCGCTTTTTTTAGCTAAGAACCGCCTCGATCACGTCAGCTTTCAAACAAAAAAAAAAACCTCATCATAATCGGTCCATTAGTTTATGAGCTACAATGCCACAAACAGACACTCACACAAACACAGACACGTCAAACTTATTGCGCCGGGGGTTGCAAAAGAGGTGATTTGCTTGGCAGATGACCTTTGAGAACTTTATGGAAAACTTTTGAGAATGCAGGTTTCCGGAGCAAGTGAAAAAGTTCCTAATTCATTTTCTCGTATTCAAGGCAGCTTTTTCATGTTGGATCACAATAGCTCGTCAAGCAACCGCGTCGAACGCAAACACGTGTCACGACCAATCAAGTGCGTTGATTAGCGCACGGTAATTACTCTCCTTTGATCACGCTTGTTCTTGTTACACAAATTTCACACGTAGCTCAATGTACCTGTGTAGGTACATATGTGATTAGTATAGGTACCTCAAACGTTACCGATATAGGTACATCACGTGGAGCCTATTTACTCGATGGCGTATGTGAAAGCTTGCATTAACAACGATTCATTGTCAGTTGAAAGATTTACACTATTTAAACGTTTGGAAATGGAGGTCTGAAATCATTTTTGTGACTGGGTTAGAGGAGTGTTCAGATTTTGTCAAATGTAATTTACTTCATTTTGTTATGTACACAGGTTATGTATTAATCAGGTAGACAACTTATTAATTCAAAAGTGTATAGAAAAAACTTTATATTATATCGGATCAGAGAAATCGGATTCCTTGCTACTTGAAGGATTTTAAGGCTTGGAAATGGAGATCTGAAATCATTATGTGGCTGGGTTACAGGAGTTTTTAGTACTTGAGATATTTTCTGTGTTGTTTAGATAAACGACGTGAGCGTATTTTAAACTTACGTATATATCATCGCGGACACTGAACGTTTTAATGCAACGGGTAGGTACTCACAATTCAAAACTGTATCGAAAACTCCTAATTTTTTTTGAAATCCTTAAATTAATGTATAACGACCGATTGGCTATGAAAGGTAAATTTTGGGTCAAAGTGTCCGACTTTGATTCCATTTGTCTTGGTTTCACGATTAATGTTAGGATATCACACGCCGTGGAATATAATAATTAAATTATCTATTATTTATTATTTCTCTATTCTCGACGACCCGTGTGGCGCAATGGTTACCATGCCGGATCGCCGCACCAAGGGTCCTGGGTTCGATTCCCAGCGAGGCGGAAATTTGAATGATGAGTTTGAATTTCTGTTCTCGGTCTGGGTGTGAATGTCCTTGTCTATGTTGTGTGTTGTCCATGGTACCCACGACACAGGGAATCCTAGTGTGGGGCTATGAGTGTGAAGCGTTATTTATTTATTGTTATAAATTGCATAGAAAAATTTCTTCTGTTACAAAAGCGAATTCTTCAGAAGATTACGTTAGCTACATAGTAATTGTTTTACCGGCTTATTATTTTCTTCTTCCACAGTTAATTCGAACACTTTATATAGCTTCTTAAAAAACTTTTTGTGCGTAAATCACGCTCAGAGCTCGCCAGTTACACGCGAATATCCGATATCGTATCAGAAAAATAAATCAGGTTTCATTGAAAACACGGCATATTTTACTGAAGCTTTATAAATCTCATTAAACTCCCATAAGAATATTCTCACCCCTCGCTCGTCAAGATCTCTCGTTGTTTTGTTAAGTTTTTGTTGGTGATCATTTACATCGTAACTTGGCGTAATTCGATACATCCTGTGCTTGACGGGCTCGCTGAAGCCTCTGTTCGATTTAAAAGGGTCTAACTACTCTACTGAATAAAAAATAACAATATTGTACACTTGTAACCTATTTATTCCGTAGCTGGACATATCTTTTGGAATATGAAGTGACATTAAAGTTAAATAATTTTTCATGAGTTTAGTTTCAGTTCCATTTCGGGGTGCAACTTACGAAATGGAACTTACGATAATTTATTATAAAACATAAAATTATTAACATTGGATGATTAAAAATTTTTCTTTTTTGATATTGTTCTTAAATTGTAATTAATAACTTAATTATAACGCTTCACAATAATGTTCCTCTAGTGAGCCTGGGTCTCTCTCCACTTGAGCATACTTAGTCTTCCACGCTGCACCATTACGAATTGGTGGAATTAGCAACTCCTTACTGATAGATGCACTGTTTGGGCCTTTGATAACCAATAAAAGTTCCAATATCCAATATGTCCATAAGACTGCAAACGGTAATGATGTTCACTTCAGTGCGCCGTATTCTTAGACACGCTCAATGCGGCTAATGTTAGTTGCTTAGATTAAAGACGAGGCCACGAAATGTGAGAATATGTACCTAATTCCTGATCAAATGGAATTGTACGGTTAAAGTTTTAAAGATAACATTTGTAAATCTAAATATAATTACATACATTTCCCGTGTCTTTATTTTATGCGATATTATTTTAGGTGGTATCTTTTGTTTTCAGACTATCAGAAGTAGTTTCCCTTTGCACTACCATTACTTATCTTTTATTTGACCAATATACCGCACTATAAACCACATATTATTATTTAAGCATTATCGCTAGAAACCGCAAAATTGAACAGAAATTTATGTAGGTATGTCTCTGTGTTTCAATACCTATACAATTTTGCGATAAGTTTGATAATTATAGTTACATTACCTACCGAATATTGCAATAATAATTGTTAATGAATTTATTTTAGCATAGAATTGATTGTAGTGGGTGGGTATAATATGAATCTAATGCTTGGGTCTTCATATATTTAATACAGTGTTCAATGGTTTAATGATTATTTTATAACTCAAATAATGAGTACGTTTTTATAATGTTTCTATAGAGTTAACTTTGAAGGGTGGAATTTTTTGTTTACTATACTGAGCAATTTTACTTCAAATGTCTGTTTTTGAACAGTGTTAATAACGTTTCAAACATTTGTATTATAAACATTTACAATTTCGACGGAGAAATATACGGTAGGTGTGAGGAAATTGCTTGAATTGGTGACGTGTTGAGATTTTTGTTATATTAGTCACCGATCGGTGGAATTTTCGCTATGAAAGCTTAGTTTTTTTTACTAATCCAGGGGGCTTACCATGAACTCTTAAAACAGGTCAATAATAGCCGATAATTGGCCTGTGCTGCTATATCCTACCATGATCTGGCTAAAACACATGGCAGCCAGCGACCACGTCACCGTAACAGGACAGCGGTCACGTGACTTCAAAAATAATCTTCTGCCCTGCAATTCGTGTACCATGACGCGATTGTTGACGTATTGACATCAGAAAGTGGCATATGTTAACGTCAAAATATTACAGCTCACCGAAAGTAACATTTATTGTCCTGTTTCGGCTATTTCGTTGATGATGATGAAACACGACGGGATGCAGCCATGGCGAATTTCAAATACACCATCATCACAAAATAAATACATTTCATTTGTTTGGAAAATTTTAAAAACATTCATTGTACTTATGCTTTTTAAATTATCGCTCCTAACCCCGGTCACTCACATGCGCGCAAATGTTTGACATTTTTACGAATGTTTGCACATATGTGAAGGGTGGTCAGGCAAATGGGTTCGCATATGAGTATACAATACAAGCCCATTTCCGCTTCCTCCTACACTTTGTTCACGAATGTTCAATCTTGCTGTTGTTATTATGTTGTTGTCATTAAAATCCATTTTCAATACAGAAAATAAATGGTAGTACGATTAGACGCCACGAACCACGAAAAATTGTGGGAGACTACACGAAGGTTCGAGGTTCGCGCGCTTTCATGTGCGACAAAAAACCGACACAGCTTGGAAAACGCCGAATGCCTCGAAAACTTCGCATAATCATTAGCGAATGTCGTCCCACACTTGTGGGTTCGCGTATTCGCGCGAATGTGAGTGACCGGCATTATAAATCACACATTTTAATAGGCATTTAGACATGTCACTGTGTCAAGTGTCAAGTGGTGTAAGATTACGTTCAAAAATATAAGCATCACTTAGCGATAATTTTTTTGGTAATTTTAGAGAACGAAAGGTTAATAAATCACAACACTTAAGCATTTATAACAAATCTCAAAATCTTCCATTGAGATTGTTATTTTAAACTTTTAAAAACATCAATATTACGCATTCATTTGAAAACCGGTAAACCGATAAAACGCTCTATTTCAGAACATAATTAGTACAAATCAAGTGTCATAGACTAAGATGCAGGACAGAAGTAGAGGCATTGCAGGTCATCGGTAAACGTTCATGGTACAAAATACACTCCTGTCAGGTTTTAGCTACAAGCTGACCTGTCCTGAACATGACACATTTTATTAGAGTTCATGGTAAGGCACCTGAACTATCGTTTGTCAAACTGCTTGTCTTTTTTTGTTTTTATACTGACCATTTTAACTTTACCATGCAAATGGCAGCAAGATAAAATCTTTCGTATTTTTCGATAAGTAAGAACATTTCCAGCAAAGCTTTCTTAGGTATTTTGGAATGTGAAGGAAGAATATAAAGACGTATAGTGCATTTGTAGTTAAGTATTTATTGCATTCATAGTCTCATAAATCTAACTAAATTCAGATAGAAGTACGTTCTAAGAATCTTGACAAGATATAAGTATTTCTGAAGATTAAGGAAGAATAGATTTACAATCAAAGCAATTGATACTTGATGTATCTAGGAGAAACTGTTGACTGATAAGTTATCAGTGATAACACGTGGCATAAATGTGAGATTTCGGTGCAGGCAAGTGCTGGAAAGTTGTAGGGAATCATTTGGTTTTAGTCCTGAGCTATATGGGGAATTCTCAGTAAACGTCACCAGCACAACTTTACAATGCATCTCTCAACTCTTTGTATGTCATCATTCTACTCACCCATTAACAACAACATGAACTCTTGTCTTCTTTTACGCTACATAACGAGATAGGAAACAATGATCAACTTTAACAATACGATCTCAACCCGCTACACGCTACGCTCACCGCCCCGCTGACTCAGTAGCCCCGCAGGAGGTATTGTTACACGGAATGAATCCGGCCGATTGACGATCGTTGATACAGCCGGCCGCTCGCGTAACACTATCCGCGGTACACGATACGCGGGCTAGCGTTACCTATCCTATCACATCTCGTGCCTCGCTCGGTACTCGATAGGTACCGATATAGGCGCAATAGAACCGAGTACTTTGCAGGAATGTCAACTGCCGTTGAACCTTCTAGATTCAATACGGTTGCAACTGTAAACTGTAAAGCTTATTAGCAGTTAAACAGTGTACTCTATTTTTACAATGGCTGAGTGTGAAAATGCTTTGAAATGCTTATCCATGGTAAGCCTTGAAAAGTTATCGGTATGCATACGACTTCTCTTTTATTTTAATCTTCATACAGTCTTCAACTGATCAGCAACAGGCAGGCAGTTGCATCAAATTGTTCATCAGTTTCATCACATAATATATAATGGTAAACCACGGACCTAAAAAAAAGACGGACATAATCTCAAGAACAAATTCAGTGAAGCACCCATCGGAATTCTAACTCTCTATTCGTACAAGTAAACACCCACACATTGACACAATCGGTGTCATTCCGGCGCCGGACCGCACTCGAGTCATACGGACAACGGGAGTTGATAAAGAATAATAAAAATGCCTTTGTGTGCTGTTAAAAGTTGCAAGAACAATAGTAGTTCAGTTAAAAAACATAAAGGGATCACCTTGCACAAGTAAGCTTGTCATTTAATCACTGATTTCTTTTATTTTTCCGTAAGTTATTAACAAAACAAACTAAAAAAATTTGTAACCACAAAATCAGCCAGTGTTGCCAACAATATTGCTTAAGCAAATACCCAGAATGTGTGGGAAAATTATAGTATGTATAATGCTCGAGTTTCTTACTTTAGTTTAAAAGTATATATTTTTGGGGTTTCGTACTAAATGACAAGGAACCCTTACCTATAAGTTTGCCATGTCTGTCCGTCTGTCCGCGGCATTGCTTACAAACAAACAATATTAGAAAGCTGAAATTTGGTACCGATCAATGTAAGTATGTATATTAATTACGTTAAGATAATGGTAGAACAAAATTGGAGAAATTTTAGGTACCTCCCCTATAAGTGAAGTGGGTAAACCAGTGTATTTAATCTGTCGTCAATTAATAAAATTCATTAATCTTATCAAATATAATAATTTGCATTTATTGAATGTGGATTTGACTTTTCATCATATTTCCAAAATGGAAACTGTAAATAAAACACTGGAAAATAAACGTCAAGTTTACAAGAAGTTGACTCTTCATAAAGGATTTTAGCGTGCCAATTATAAAAATACTAGCTATTACCCGCGGCTTCGCCCGCGTATTCAAAAATAAGTAACAATGAGTTGTTTAACATACATGACACATTCATGGTGCAAGAATAAATAAGTAACAGTTCCAAAATTTAAAAGGTACTAAGAGGAACCAAAATATATCAATAAATTTATATCAATCCATAGATCCTTTACGAACTTATAGCAGAACCAACACATTGTTACTTATAATATGGAGTGATTCAAATACATAATGGATTTTCCCATTGGAATAAGATATTTTACCGCGGTAAAAAGTAGCCTATGTTACTCTTCAGCCTCATAAATACAATATCTCCCAAAATTCATACCATAATATCGCTCCGTTACGACGTAAAACAGGGACAAACAAACAAACACACTTTCGCATTTATAATATTAGTATGGATATACTTATAAAATATCAGTTTGTAGCGCAGGTGTGTAAATAATTTCGAAATTTTCGGCTTTTCTTCTCCTCCATGACAAAGCACCTTTCCGAAAAGCTGGTAAATTAAAAAAATGACGTGCATAAGTGTATCAATCATACCTACATGAATAAATGATTTGAATTTGAAATCTGAAAATATTTACACAAAATGTTAGTCTATTTAACGCAGTGTCATGAGAGTATGTTATTAAGTTTGGTTGTATGTATGTTTATCTGCGGATTTTTCAGAAACTCCGATCAGATTGCTGCAATTATTAAACTTACGCCCCAACTCAGAGTCACTAACGGTTACTTTAATCGCTCCTTACTAAAGAATCACACAGTAGTACAGAATTTGTATGGTGATTCATTACTAAGGAGCGATTAAAGTAACCGTTAGTGACTCTCGAGTTGGGGTGTCAGTATATATGTAGAGCAAGTTTGTCAAAATCTGTTTTTTAATTTATTAGTTAGGTCTGAATTTATGCCACTGTCAAGTTCCATAACCATGAATTCAGACAGGAAAATAAATCTGTTCATCGCTACTATGAAAAAAATGCACACTTGTAATTTTTTTACAATAAAACAATTATAAAAACAGTTGAGAGCGTTTTATTTTCATTTTCATAAATACCAAGATACTTATATGTTTTTTATCAAAAGAAGCAACCTTGGTCTAATAGCTTTTACTTCAAGGTTACAATGCCGGGCGGAGCTGTGAAGTTAAAACAACCTTATTGTCCGTTTACCGTATTAATTTACTTAAAATTTAGTTATTTACTTAACTACTTAATACGTGTAAACCGAACATTACCGAATAAACTATTCAGTAAGTAATACATTTTGTGTTTGAATTTACTACTAGGTACATAAAGAAAAAATGGGGAAAATGTTCATATTGTGGTAACCCCAAAATTACGCACACGCAGTAAGCGGTCGGCCATTTCTATGCTTCACTCTCGGTTACACAAGGTTACGTCTGTATTTTTTTTAGGTCCGTGTGGTAAACTAATGCAAAACAGTAATATTATTTACTTTCATGTCCTTTCGGGAAATTATAAAAATATATCCCTAAAGCTAGTGGAACGCGTGTGAGTAAAAAATTCTTGAAGCTCAAAGAGTGGCCGATAATGTATTGCAGAGATGTGAATGAGCTTCTCGCCTACGTGTGTGCAAGACAAGCGACGTCAGTGTTCTTTCACGAAGAAAATCAAATCATTACCGCATCGCAGGACACGGCTTACCTATTTAGAACTGATATTAATGTCTTTTCCTGGTTTTGATTTAAGGTGTTATTTAACGTGATCTGTTCTCGTAAAAAACAAATACAGGTTAAAATTATAAGTTACGATACAAATGGTTTTACTTTTAAGTCAAGAAATAGTAGGTATGGGATTATTGGGATTCCCGTCCGCCTTCGATCTGTATAATATGTAACAGAACACCTAATATTTTCCAAAGATCCAGATTGTCCGATTCGCTTATTTAAATGATGGCCATGTCCAATACCCAACTACCCTTTGGTACCCTTTTTATCTTCATAAAGTAAGCAACGAAAATAACCGTTTACAATTTACAAGAATATTTTTTCCTGAATTTAAACACATTACCGACAGAAGGTAGCCGAGGAACACGTAGAACAATAATTGATTGTATTGAGTCCGTTGCACACCTCAAAAATGTATCAGCCAATATCGGGAACGATTATTATTTTGGCGTCTCGCTCGCACCCAAGCGGTTGGAAAGAGAAGGGGTTGTGCACGGTGCTATTTGATACGCGTTTTCCTTCGAAGGATAGGAGTACGTGATTCGGTGTGTTTTTTTCGTGGGTTGAATTATTTGTAAGGTTTCGTTATGTGTTGCTCATTACGGTACAAGCGCGTATCCTGCCGGCATTGACCGCAAATGCGAGACATTACTGAGCTCACCTGATCCTTGGAGATGAAGTAGCGCTCCTTTAATACCACCATTTGAGGTGCGTGTTCGCAATTCCGCAAATGGATGATAGTAAAAACTTTATTTTTTAGACCGCCCGTTCAGATGTTCGAGTTTTAACAACTGCTTCAATGCAATGGAAGGTTTAATACTCGGTTTAAAAAAATTATTTTGATTGTACCTATAACCTTTGCATGGTTCGCTTTAAACCACTATTATTTCATATGCAAAAGATTTTTTATACATTTTAATACATATAAAGCCACTGGTGTCAGCATTTGCAAAAACATCAACAAATTGTTGACTACATCTGTGCCAGAGTTCTTCACTGCAAATTCCTTTATTGTTCCCCGATTAGATGATGAAGCCTAGCATAAGAAACAAGCGAAAGCTTGTTCCTAAGGTAACTAAGGAATATAATCGTATCCATACATTTGGTTAAAGATTAACGTCGGTTTGTTATGGCGAGCGAAGAGCCCAGACAGACCGCAGACTGCTCGGCAGACGTGGACTGTGTATGCCAAATATAACTAGCTATTGTCCGTCGGTCGCTGTTAGCCAAGCTTGGAGTGCCCTGTCAACCAACAAATACCTGCACAGTAGGTGGTTGGAACGAATGGTGCCGGGCTCGATTCTCGGTCGGAACAACATTAATGTCTGTGTCTTACGCCCCAACTCACAGTCACTAATGGTTACTTAAATAGCTCGTTATTAAAAAAATCACCATACAAATTCTGTACTAACAATAAGTACTGTACTGAGTTGGGGCGTTAGATGTAGAAGCTACGGATTATATGCGAAAGGCCAAATACGTATAATGTATTTGTCTTCGTATTTCAACCTTTCAATCTGAACCTACAACCATACAGTGACCTACAAACATGCAACAATGGAGTTAATATTCTAGTGCTCGATTCTCAGCTGAGAGAGGATTTTTTGTTCATTTGAGCTCGTATCATCCTTAAGATTTCTACAGATTTTGATACGGTTTAACGATAGTAAAATTAGCGATGGTAAGATCGATATCGAATCCCTTTGAGAAAAATAAATTATTGTGAGTTCTGTACAATTCTACTCTAATTCCAGAGCTTCTTGAAGCAAGTTTCTACTATTTGACGAAAGATGGCGCCACGATTCGTTAAATCACGCCGTCGAAGTTAATTTGTTCTTTGAATTGAACACTTAACCTGGCTAGATATTTCCACATAATATGCCCCTCCAATAAATTATCGCCTCATCGTATAAAATTGCTTTTGTATTATAAGTGTTACAGTAGCTCACGCGTCACTAATAAGACTAATATGGAAAGGTGTGATTAATATTGAGATATCAGTAAAACAAATAATAGCTGCTCTAAATTTGGTTAATGATATTTATTCATTATTGCATAACATAAAAATAGATACATGCAAGAATTGAACCAGTACTCCCCACTTGTCTATACTCAGAAAAGACTCCCTTATTTCAGTGGAAACTATATTTAGAAATGCCCCCTTAAACAAGATAAGTATGAGCAAACCTAACACAGTTTTTCTTTCGAAATCTCTGGTTTGCGGTTAACGCATTTGGCTCCACACTTACAAATTTACGCTGAATGAGAGAAAATTCGTTGGTGTTTGTGCAATGGAAAATAGTAGCCAATTTTAATGATGTAGGGGAAAGGTGAAACGCGAAATAAACTGAATTAGTTATTCACGTTTAGTGGAATGGCGAGACGGTTTCATGGTTGATTTAGAATATGAATAAATAATGAAGGACACGCTCGACAAATTCTAGCAAAAATGTAAAAACAAAAGAAAACTACTAAATTAAAAAAACATTTGTATATGAAAATGCTTAGAGTTATAAACAAATAATAGTTTTTATATTCTGCTATTAAAAAAAAAAATCATAATTTTAATTCAGTTTTCATAATTAATTGTGTTTTTTAGTTAATTTATTCAGGTGTTCCTTGTTTTTTATGCCTTTTATATCATACTTCGGTGTTTGTGTTTTAATCCATCACCATGTATCAAGTCTGTCATAAAATGACCGATTAATTTTATACCTAAATAAAAGAGTTTGGTACGGTTCATTCATAAGCGGTTGGAAGAAACAATTATACTGGTGTTCGATGTGAAGATAATGGCCGATGGGGCAGCTCATCTCACCAGGAGCTGTGGTTTGCGGCTACAGAGCTTAATTCCACCCGCACAGCCACGCCCCCTATACGTTTTTATTGTTTTAATGCTCCCTACGACTTGTCTTCAACCAGTGATCTTTTATTTTCTATGTGTAAGCTTCCGAGAAGAGTACTGTGCTATTAATGTACGGAAATATGTAGATACAATATGTGGTACATCTACAACATAAATGGTTATTATTACTTTTCCAATAATAACAATAAGCTGTGGTTTCATCAACTTAATGCACCTATAAAATTGGCCTACTGCAGATTTTCACTTTTGACAATAGTTAACATCGTCCACCACGTTGAATAGTCAGTTGTGTAATTTTTCAGCAAAAAAATTTTTTACAGATTTGTTATAACTTTATGAGCATTAATGGAGGATTTTCAGTCCATCTAATAATATGTTTTAAATGATCGGATTTTCTTTGTGTTCATAAAAAAGTTATAAACTCCTTTTTTAATTATAATTGCCTTCTTGCTCTTGATAATAAACCAAGCTCTTATAAATCCCTGAGCTAGAAAGCTAGCTAAAACTACGATAAAGCATAATTTGTTATTTCAATATCTTTAGAAGCTATAAGTTATTGAAGGAAGCGCCATATTTAATAATAAATAAAATTTTCATTCGGATTACCTGTTTGATCTCGTTTTACGGCTTTTATCATACACAAAAAAAAAGATATTTTATCCAATCCTTATTTATTTCTCCATAAAACAACCAAATGGTGACCGATTATAATGGTTTTTACCGCATATAATTACATAGCCTTCCCAAATAAAGACATTTAGGAAGTACGTGCTCAATCTATTGTGATTGACCGTTGATAATTCTAAAAATTTTATAACCGTGAACATGGGAGCTTTTATAAAAACATTTTAATGTAACTACATAAAAGTTTCACGACATCTTAACTTGTTTCTAGCTATCGTATGTTAAATTTCATAAACATTATCTCCTTAAAGATTATGCACCTTAAATTTTTGTTGTAATACTTTTATCCACTCTAATTCAAAGCTACCGTACTTGTTGATTACATCTGGCATGAGAGCTAAGGCTATCATTAGGCAAGCGAGTAGTTTGTGAAGTGAGCATCGAGCATTGAGCACTGACCACTTTGAGCAGTGTGTGATGAAACACGGCGCGTGCGGCGACGCGGCGAAGGCGGCTAATCCTGTCCGCTTATTACATCTCACAGTAGCACAGCACGGATTGAAACCGCAGCTATTGCCCCTCGATGCAGCCCCTTCGATCTATAGGTAGTTTCGTTATCAAATTTTCACACGGACCCTCGCTTCGCACCAAGATTGACTTTATTTGAGTAAGTGTAACCGCAGAGATACGCGTCCGTGCAACGGTGTACAACGCCACTGGATCTCGCTCTACTTCACAGAAAAAGCTCAATAGTTTTCCATTTTTTAACAAATCCCTCTCGCTTCCGAGCGTCGATTGTGAAGTAAAATAGAAGAAACAGTCGCACAATAAGACGATCGAAGTAGCCGGCGGTAGCCAATCACGCGCCCCTGCTATTATTGATCATCAAAATTGATCAATCAAATTGAAAATGTTGGACCGGAAATAAGGTGCAATATAATATTTTGTTCAATTGAATGTTTTGTGCAACTGATTCTTTAAATAACTCATTTACGAAAGGTGTGAATTTGTGTTAAAGTAATAAAGGTGTGAAATTACAAACCTAAACCTTTAAGGCAATGCTGCAATGATGAGTCTTAATGATGGTGTATGTAGTTTCAAAGTTGATTTAGAAACACCTCAATTAGGCATAGTTTTCAAATTGTGTCTTTAATAAACTCAATTATGTGATGGAATTTCTACGACATTATGACATTTTTTTTAATAGTGGAAATCATTGTTTGCTTATACACATAAGCATACTTGTATTTACGTCAACAATATTGGTAATTTCAAAAATAAATATGCAAGTAGATTAAATGAAAACACCTTTAACAATCTTTCTGCTATAGATATACGAAATACATAAATGTTGAAATCAAGAGCTTGATATAGACATTACAGCCTGTCACATCATGATGGAGATTTTAAAGTACCGTGGTAAGTAGTGATGTCTCTACGCTTCGTAAATCTATGGCCATCCACCGTAATGACATTCTGTCGGCGGCCGTCTGTTTTTTCTCCGGATCGCATTTGATGTTATTGTTATTATTTTCTCTCGTGGGCTATCCACAGGTTGACGACCTTCCAGTAACTATGCCCGATTTATCAATGTGATATCCGCTTGAGATTACGGATGATGAGGTTTTTACATCACTTTGCATAGCGGTTTACAAGTCACAGTGCGATCTATAAAATTATTGTATTTGAGCGAAGCTGCCTTTGTAATATAAAATTGTTGGAAGTATTACTTTATTATTAGCCACGTTCATATTTTATACGGAATAAAAACAAAGTAACGTAGGTACATTTACTTGTACTGAAGTGTGAGATATTACATATTATTCAAAAATAAAGGATCTAAATTTTTAGTCCAAGTAAGTAAGATACAAGACAGGTTTGAATTTTAAGAAAGTAAAGACGTAAAAAAGAAATCGTACTCCGTAAATTAAAAACTTTTATATAAACAATCAAATAATCTGGTCCTTTATATTATCAATTTTTTTTCGTAATCAATGAATTTTCAACTTCTACCTGGTTTACTTTTATAACCAAACGCAATGCAATTTTACAGATAAAAGCGATAAAAAATTAAAAATGGGTCTTCTCTATTTCTTCTATGCGTTTATTTGTGATTGCCGATAGATGTCGATAGTGGAGGCAGCAAGGTGTTCCATCAGTTTGTAATTGTGTTGTTCCGATTGCGCCTTCACCCTATACTCTACAATCTACAGTCTATAGTCTACACCATTATCAATAACAGCCCTATTGTACCCAGCTACCATAAACCGTATGCATTGTTACAAACATTACACGTAGACAATTTCAGTGGAACATAATTTGATTGATTCTGGACTAAGTCATGTTTTTATCTTCGATCACTTATAAAATAAATTCTTTTATAAGTGATCGAAGGTGTTTGTAAGAAGGTTTTATAAGAAGGTTTAAAAGTTATTTTTGTAGGTATTAAATAAGTAACGCTATGAATAGAGTTATTGGGATAACGTAAATTTTATCTGCTGTTGCGACGGCGACGTTAAAAATAAAAACATTAAAAAAATATAGTACGTGTCGAATAGAGAACCTCCACCTCTTTTTTTTAAAAAAAATCCTGTTGTCATCCATGTTATTGGGTCAAACAATTGCGACAAAATACAGCCCTAGGAATTAAAAACATCTGTATTATATCGAACTAATCTTGGAAAGCCAAGTGACTCCACGCAACTAACCAACTGATGAATCTGATGAATGATGAAACTGATGAATGATGACGACCTGTGTGGCGCGATGGTTAACATGCCGGATCGCCGCGCCAAAGGTCCTGGGTTCGATTTCCAGTGAGGCGGAAATTTGAATGATGAGTTTGAATTTCCAGTCTCGGTCTGGGTGTGAGTGCTCTTGTCTCTGTGTGTTGTCCGTTGTATTAAGTTAGTATTAGTCTACTTTGCAACAATCCGCGTTTAACATGTATGATGGTATATACTTTAAAAGATGCGTGGCACCTCCCTCCCTCCCACAACGGAAACATGCACTACAATAATTAAACGTATATACCAACATACATACCAGCACCAACACGTGTTTCGCCCCGAAACGGAGCATCATCAGGGTAAGTTGACTCTACGATGGTTAGTCGGAATCCGTTTTCCGACTACTTTAAAACATGCGTGGCACCTCCCTCCCTCCCACAACGGAAACATGCACTACAATAATTAAACGTATATACCAACATACATACCAGCACCAACACGTGTTTCGCCCCGAAACGGAGCATCATCAGGGTAAGTTGACTCTACGATGGTTAGTCGGAATCCGTTTTCCGACTAACCATCGTAGAGTCAACTTACCCTGATGATGCTCCGTTTCGGGGCGAAACACGTGTTGGTGCTGGTATGTATGTTGGTATATACGTTTAATTATTGTAGTGCATGTTTCCGTTGTGGGAGGGAGGGAGGTGCCACGCATGTTTTAAAGTATATACCATCATACATGTTAAACGCGGATTGTTGCAAAGTAGACTAATACTAACTTAATAACAATGGATTTCCGCAAAGTAACGCCTGATACTATTAACTATTGTCCGTTGTATGTTGTTGAGGGGCTATGAGTGTGTAGTGATTATTTAATATACTAACTGTACTAAGCTTAGGGTAAAATTTATTTGAACAGGTTCATAAGTAAAAAATATAAGCACCAACCTAAAGTCAACTTAAAACATGTTTTTGACTGCGTGTACTAAAGCATAACTTTCCCAAAGAAAACCGCGAACAGTTACTAGTAGGTAATACGTACTACTTTTAATAAAGATAATCTTATACCTGAATTCAGATCATTCAGAAAATTCCAGTGACAATACATGTAACTCATGGTATGTTCATCTACGATTGCCGATAGGCCAGTGGTGTACCGTCAGACGTAATTGCCATGTTCCGATTGTGCCGTCACCGCGCTATTAGCCGATATAATAACGTAGTATTGTTTATGGCCTTACACTGCTTACTAATAGAATATTCGGAACTTAGTACTCGAATATTATAGGTCCTTAGTACGTATTAATTATTTATCGATTGACTTGTGTCAGAATCGGTGATAATGCAAGATTCTTGAGCTTTAGTAATTTGAAAAATATTAAGCAACTTGGGATTTTTTATAACCTTCAGTGCAATTACTATCTAAATAATGAGGTCCCAGGTGGTTTAAGTATTTGTTTAATTAGTTCAGACCCAACGTGTTTTAAATATACGATGTTATAAATATATTTGCAATTTATTTTATTTTTTATGTTTGGTAGAGCAAATCACTCTACATTCTTTTATACATCTATCTCATAGTAGTGGCGGCCTAATTACAGTTTAATAACGGTATAAATAAGTTTACAAACTCTATCGTGTCTATGGATCACCAAATCACATTACTTTATGCAAAAAGTCGCAGTTACGGCATTAAAACTAAGTCAAAGTAGAATTGCAGAGCGGTGGCGCTGAGCCAGCCGTGTAGCCGGCGGCGGATTGTTGTGTTGCGTTGCGGCTAATAACTTAGGTAATGCGCACGCTGATGGACCTGTGCCGGGATTGCCTTGTAAACGCGTGTCAACGCGCCTTTAGGCCGCGCAGAAATGACACAATACATTTATTGAAAGTATTGAAACCATTTTAATTTTGAACCTTGTGCCGTTTACACATATTAAGTAGGTTAACTTTAACTTTAGTTATCTACTTACCTAAGTAGATAACTAAAGTTTAAGTAATTTAATACGTGTAAGCCGCACATGAGATTTTTCTTTCTGTCATTTTGCTTGGCCGGTAAGGTAGCGCATCGGTGATAGCTTTGATGTTGTTGATGCGTATGAGCACGGTCACTATTATTTCACATCATGTAAAAGATCGTAATACCTAGTAATGCAAAAATACGTAATTAAACTTTTTTATCTACAACAAAATAGGAAGAGAAATTCTTAAACTTTAATATGGCATAAAAAGAAAATTATTTATCATAAAATTATTAAGTATTTTTAACCTTAGGTATCCATGGAAAAAAACACTTTTTGTATTACAATTTATGTTTCAATAAATAAAATGAATAATATTAGCAGCACTCTAGTAGATTAGTGAGTGCGCGGGCCTTCTCGTCGGCAAATAAGGCGGCAGTCAGTTAGAGGCTGTGATTGTGAGATGTAATGGTAATCAGCGTGGATATTAATACACTTAGCGGCCTTAGCGCAGCCGGGACATTGCAGTTATTCAGGACATAATTACGAACGAAATTAGTTTGTTGTTTAGTATCATTTACACAATTATCTCCAACGGTAAACACCGCGTTTTGAAATTGGAATTCAAATTACTTTTTCTTTTTAAGCTCTGTTATTTAAGTAATATTTTTGAGTTGGATTATTCATAATCATTTTATAACTCTTGTTGTGTAATGTAATTGTAATTGCTCGGTGCTTGCAAATTCTATAGTAGAGTTTTTTTTTGAAGTCTTAGCGGGAAGAAGGGAATGTCATGAGTTGGTGAGATTTGGTATATAGTATTTGGTCATACAGTAAGTAGTATATTAAACCTATTGCTTTTCAATAAAAATGTAAATTCATATTTGAACCCACGAAAATAATAATAAAATTTAGTTTTCTTTTTATTTTGATTGTTTTCTGGATTGTGTCTATTGTAGATAAAGATGCAGAATAGTGAAAATGTAGTATAAATACGAACATATCCAGTAGATTTAATCCGCGGTTTCACTCTTGTTAACCTTTTCGTTAAAATTTTCTCAAAAATCTCTACTCCACTTATACTCTACACATAATATCACTTGACAAGCCGATCGGATGAGAGCCATGGAGACTTAAGAAACAAACATACTTTCGTATTGATATCTAATTTGTAAAAAGCTCGTGTCACTGTGTTTGTTGCACTCCTCCGAACCGGCTCGACCCAATTTAATGATTTTTTTTGTATATTTAATTTTGGTAGATAAGGGCGATTAGGGTGTCAATATCCTGTTGGCAGAAAAACGATTTCCAAGTCAGTTAGTATTAGTATAAAATGAAACTCACCCCCTGTAGGTATATTGGCGTTAGTCTTGTACTCCCGCTCCTCATGGGACAAGGTTCGTAACGCTCTACTCGACGTGTTCTTGCATTCGAAGTCTCGGAGCGCTATCGTCGTGTCCATGAAGGTTCTTTGGAAACCCATCGATCTGATGGGATGCGTTGGTACGTTTGTGTCTGGAACAATAGGGGAATTCGTTACTGTAACTTACCTAAAGTTACTTGTGGTTTACTGATTGAAAGAGTCGAAACAAAGAATAGGCTTATGTGGATATACCTGATTTTTATATATAGGTACGTATATTATTTTTACGAAAATGTTTTTATAATTTTTAAGAAACAGTTAATAATATTTTTAACTATAATATGCTATTAAAATTGTATCAATTTCACTTGATTTTACCTAATTAATTTTGAGATTAAAAATATTTTAACAGTGGTTTTAATCATCTAATATTTATTAGGAAAATTCGACATTACGAGAAATTTTACTGAATTTATCCACATTTGCCCACAAAAGGCAGGAAACCCTCTAAACAAATAATAACTATTATCCATAAATAACGACTTAGGTAGGTAACAGAAACAATTTAGATAAAATTTTGTTTCCTGTTTCAAATAAATAGGCATGTGTCAATCATCTAATTAGGCAGAAAAGGTGTTCTTTTTTATATTTCACGGACCAAAAACGGAGCGATGCCAATTCTACGCTCTCATTATAAAAGGTACCGTCGCAATTATTTGGTCTTCCTTGAAAAAAATTCAAGATAATTAGTTTATGAGTTTACACAATGCACAAAATATACCTATGCCGCAATTATGTTGTGAAATCGACAAACAAATGTTGGCAGCTAATTGTTTTTATGCTATAATGATAACTAGTGATGGGACTTTTGATTTTAATCCGGTGTTGGAGTTTAACGGTTTTAAAATTGTATACCTAAGGTTTAAAGGCTTGCTTTGGTTTTGATCACTCATGCTAACATGATTTAAGAGAAGATTGTTAATAACTAGGTACATACATATATAGAGATGCAGAATGTTCTACATGTCAGCCATTTAGCCAAAGAGACGGTAAAAAACCTTAATAATCGAGAATCTAATATTACGCTCACTGATATTTTTTTTAATTCATTGCTTTCATTGAATAGTACCAAAAGTGTAATTCTGGTGGAAATATTCATAATTTTTTAACTTTGATATTTGTAATAAGAAAATAATTTCGAATCGTTTATTTAAAATTTATCGATAACATAGCTTTAACTATATGGAAAAGGGTATATTATATAATTTATAATGATGGTTTTATCGATAATCGATAGACAAGCTTTATTACGTTAGACATCCCGTGGAGGGTCAAGCGAAGCGGCTTATACGGGGGCGTCCAAATTAAGTCTATTAACTCAAACTTTTAAGTCCCTTGTGCACGCGATCTTCCTTTCTTGTCCCGCGGACTTTGGGGCTTACGCGTTAAGTACAGCCTTTTGCTCCCACTCTTTGTTTCGGGATATCTATACAATAAGCAGGATTTTCGTTCAGCTTTATACAAGTTGGGGTGATTTCTTGTTCTTCGCATTGTTTTCATAACTGCGTAACAAATATTAAATCCCTTTATGTGTGAGATAGAATTTAATGCAAGTGATTACGGCAATACTGTAAGAGGGCTTCTAAATCTGATAGATGGGTGAATTGATGAAATCACTTTTAGAATTTATACTTCTTATCGGGCGTTTGCAAAAATTATGAAATTTAAATTTTTACGACGCGACAGCCAAAAAGCGACATGTTAAAGGAGCGTGATACAAGGCGCACCGCATTCGCTGGAATAGTTTTGGATTGCTAGCGCGCGCCTGGTCGTGGGTGCGAGCTAGAGGTACTTATAAGTTAGAGGTAATAACTTCTTACACAAACGTTTGTTTTTGGTAGTAAAATATTTTATATTTGGCCATGTTTTTCCCGGAGGAAAAAACGTTGGTTTATGTTGGCAGGGTGCGTTAGTTGCATCATGTTAGGTATTTACAGAAAGCAAACAAACAGGTAAATTATTTTAGTGTCCAAAAGATTTACTGAGCCAGAAATTATTATATTTTAATAAATATGATTAATATCATAATGGTTTGACTACTCTTCACACGCGCATAGAACAGTTGGTTGTGATTATTTCTGTGATCGAAGTGTCCCAGGTTTTACTCCTGGCCGAATTGTTTGTTTTGTCTCATATGTTTGTTAAATTCGTGTTTTGTCTTTTTTATTACTTTACTTTTGAATTAACGACTCTGTGGCTCCAAATCCCCTTAGGTTTTAGTGACCTTGTCTGTCTAGTAATAGAGTTCAATTCTGGGGGATAAAAGTTGGGATAATGTTCGTTTTCGAGTCGTAAGATAGCACATTTTCTTGTTTTTAACCGACTTCAAAAAAGGAGGAGGTTCTCAATTCGACTGTATTTTTTTTTTTTTTTTTTTATGTTTGTTACCTCAGAACTTTGGACTGGGCGAACCGATTTTGATGATTCTTTTTTTAATCGAAAGCTGGTGGCTGTCATGTGGTCCCACATAAATTTTATTGAGATCTGACAACGGCATCTATGAGAAAACTACATAAGTCGTAAATTTGTGTTAAGATGTGCGCGACAAATTGACGAATAACTCAATATCACGCCAACCGATTTCAATGATTCTTTTTTTAATCGAAAGCAGGAGCTTGTCATGTGGTCTCACATAAATTTGAACGAGATCTGACAACTATGTAGTTTTTGAGACTTTGAAGTCGGTTATTTTTTGTTAGTAAAATTTAGATTATTGGGATTTCTAATGTCTTTTCACAGTGTGTGTTAAATCACTCATAGGTAAAGGATTTTTTTTCACACACTCAAGTTAAAATTGTATGAATCTGTTATTCTCAGAATAAACTATTTTTTAAACATAGCGCTTGAATCACACTACCTATCACACACCAACAAACCAGGGACATTTGTAAACTCAGTCTTCAAGAATAAAGTTAATACGTCTTTTGCTTTGGACTTGCTCATTTCTTACACGGGTTTTTCAATTAAAACAATAAAAAGAACTAATTTAAAAAACAGAGTCATATGGGACATAGCCCAGGCGAATGTCATCGTCTGCCGTCGCCAAGGCTGGCCAGGGCACAAAGACAGACAGTTGCTCCGTGCGTGAGTGGAACTTATTACTGGCATAATTCCGCCATTGTCCGCCACCGGCACCGCATATGGCGTAACGTGCCCCGATGGCTAATTTCGATATTTCCAATTTTTTTTATTCTCTCGAAATCTACAGTTTCGCGTGACTGATTCTCCCGGAAGACGTTCCTTTTTTAAATTTATACACTAAATGTTTGGATTCCTTCGATGATTATTACTTATTTTTAAAGTAATGGCCATAAGATTTTGTTAATTTATGTTCGTAAAGTAGGTGAAGGATATCATATTATTATTGCTATCAGATGGTAACAAAATGCTTATCCAACTTCACAAATAAATAATTATGTAACTTATCAATGTCAATGAAAATGTATTTCTTTCAAAACAAAACACTCACGTACTTTTTTTATATTACTTAGTTAAGTCTTACTCTTTGGTTAAAATATTTAAGTAAAACAAAATCATGGTTAAAATTATTGGCTTTTAACTAAAAAATGTAAATAATATGCATCATTTACTGTGTATGAACTTAAATTGAAACTATAAAATCTACTAACTGAAACAGATTGTTAAAACTAAAAACAAAAAACAATAAACTATGACACCTACTGAAAAGTAAAAAAACATAATTGAAACAATTCAAAGCATATTATTAAACTGGAGAACGTCCTTGCGGGGCCACCCACTGATAAGCGGCAAGTCCCGTGGGAAGAAAACAGTTATCTATTAGTAGTGATAGCGGCCACATCAGCGTGGCATCCATCGTATCGCTAATGAAATACGTTAAAATACACGCGATAATAATAGAATTGTTTGCTTTATATTTTAACCGATACATTCGGTACTCATTGCAATGATTATATGTACTTATAGAAGTTTTATAAATTGGGTTCTTGTTAATTCTTAAGTGATTCATAGGACGCCCCCCGACCAGGTGGAATGACGACGTGAAGAAGACTGCAGCGGGCATCCGCTGGATTCAGAAGGCTCAGGACCGGTCAGAGTGGCGAAAGTTAGCGAAGGCCTATGTCCAGCAGTGGATCTCCAAAGGCTGATGAATGGATGGATGATGATGGTAGAGCATTAATTTAGTAAAAACCTATCTACACATGCACATACTATAAGTGCTTGTTCACACTGAACTCGCGGGTGCGGTCGCGAAATATCAAACATATTATGACCTACTATGAAAGTGTTCACATCAAAACGCGCGCGCGGTGTATGTAGCGTTTACCGCGACCGCACCCGCGCCCGCGCCCGCGAGATCAGTGTGAACAAGCACTTAAACATACCTATATAAAATAGGTTGCGAAAAGTCACAAGACTGTAACGCTTTTACTAAAAGTTTTATCAGATTTTATGTAGAACCAGGCCAAACTCTATCAAGCTTGTCTCTACATGATTTAAATCTATCATCCCTACTGTGTACAAACTAATCAAAAACTATGGCTTGGCTGTTTCGCGGCCATCGCGAAGAAATAAAGTATTACATGCAATATTTCTACTACTTTTAAACTTTGTTGTGAGCAAAACACGTATAAATACTTCAACATTGGTTGGAGCATCCAGGCATAAAAACATACACACACACACCTTCAGAAAAGACGGTGGGAAAAATCCACCGACTTCTAATGGAAAGTAGTTGGCGGCGTCCATTTGTCAGTAAAATGTATCACAAGCAGAACACATTCACAATCAAGGATAGATGGAGATATTATTATTATAGCACCTTACACTTCCTACCGTTTTATCTGTTAAATACGCACACAGTATCAAAATATCTCCATGTGCAAATATGAACAACCCGTTAATCTACATATTACAGTTTTACGCAGCTTTATAGAAAAACCAATATACCTGCGACGTACGAGCAATATAGCTTGCTCATAATATATTTTAATTGTTTACGTCCCAATGTGGTTTTTGTTACAGGGCGACGAATAATAACAAATTGGGCCCCGGGCATGACATGTCCAATCAAATTAAATTAAATTTAGTTTTACATTACCGAATGTACGTAACGATTGTGTTGTATTAGTGATAATGTAGTTTGTGCAGCCGCCTTTGTGGTGTTTGTATTGTCTATTCGCAGGTAATCAAATTGTTATGGGCTATGTAAACGTAGATATTTGTTAAATTCATTTTAGTTCATAGAGTATAGACATACATTCCGAACATTTAATAAAGATTATCCGTCACATAAAAGTACCTCAGCCGAGAGTCGAATCACATTACGTAACTGCAATGTTGTTAATATAAGTTCTTATCCACAATAAAATTAGTGAATGTTCTTGTCTGATACTGAGTGTATTGGGCTGATTTGGATAAGATAATTTCAGATTCTATTATTCAAATTCTAAGGTAAGTTGAATTTAGGTAGGTGTACCTACTTATAAATGATGTTATGCTTAAATACTGCACTGTTTTTTTATGGAAATAGCCAGCAAACGAGCTGACGTTTCACCTGATGGTAAGTGGCTATCGTCACCCATAGACATCAACATCACTGATGCGTTGCCAGCCAAGAAAGAGAAGAAAAATAAAAAAAGAAAGTTTTAGTTTTAACTAAAAATTATCTCATAACATGGTGATCAGTGGTGTAGTATGCTAATAAATGGTAACTAAGTATCAGTAGTTTGGATGTTGGAGTCTATCTTGATAATATTTAAGGCTACGGGTCTTCATCTGGCACGATCACTCTGTCCACATTATCTAGAAAATGCTGGAAGCCCTAGCTTTATAGAGAATTAGTGCAAGGTATTAGTAACTTACTACTTTTAGAGCGAGGTTCCCGAGGTCCATCCACGGTGACTTTGATGGCTTTGATGTAGGTAGTTACTTGAGGCGGAGACGTTGATATCGTAATTGTAAGAGAAAAACTTTTCCCTGGAACAAACAAGAAACTGTTAATTACAATACTTCGTTATAAAAAGGTCTATCAATGTTAGAGTTTTAATAGGAGTAAATTTTAATGAAGTGATGGGTACCCGCTGGATTCAGAAGGCTTAGAACCGATGAGATTGGCGCTTGTTAGGGGAGGCCTATGTCTATGGAGGGTCACTGCTCCAAGTAGTGATGGATGGATGGAAATTTAAATAACGTAAATAATGAACTAATGATTTTGCAAATTTTTGCAGGAATCATTAATTTGTGTTAATACCACCTGCATGGATTACAGTTCGTGATTTGGACAAAACTTTTCTTACATAGCACATCGTCTATAATTTGGACGATTAAAGTTGTGTATTAAAATATAGTGGTGTGTATTGAATGACACTTTACCGAGTGTTGTGCGGCATTCCCTGGCTATCGGCGGCGCGTATGGGGAAAATGGCGAGCTTTTTGGGTGCCCGATTTGCGGTCGACAGTAATGAATGCACCGATAAATACGGAATAAAATTACAGTTAAAATGAGTGGATTAACATGTCTAATGCAGATAATTCGTGTGTAGCGCTCTCTCGATTTAGTATAAATGATTGATTTCAGCCGGTTTAGGTTAGGCGCTGTTTACGTATTCCTTTTAGATTAGCGGAGCGGATGACTGAGCTATTTGCGTGGAACGATGACTTGGTAAATGGTTAAAAGCTGGTTTGTAGTTGAACCATTGACATCACTACTACACGTAGACTGAAGGAAAGTTACAGTTTTAAAACTCAACTGTTTTATGATGAACTTAGGGACATTTTTGAATGAGTAAGTGGCTTTATTGTGTTCAATTCAATTGTGTTGAGTGTACCTGATTTTGGAAGCTGAATAATAGTTAATGATTTGATCAGGAGCAATCAGACAAAATGAGCAATGAATTAAAATGAAACTTATGCTATATGCAACTGCTACAGTTGCTCCTATTCTTTCCAATATTTTTTGGACACAGATTAATCAATGAATCACTTTATTCACTTATTCGATTATACCTGTATTCGAGTTCAAAGTTTGTCAAATAAATGTTGTAAATTACCAAAAGATTTAAGTTTATTTTCATTGCACAAAATTAACTCTATCAGAATGTACTCTAGGAATTTGTGGTCATCCATAGACACGAGAGATAACGATGTTGTTCGACTGTCACACGCTCGCTGCTTCCTGTACAACGGAACACGTCAAAACTTGTTGTAACATTACTCCCTTCTTTAATCTAAATAATCTAAATTCTATCTACATATATTGTCTTGAATAATATTATTTAGGTACTTGTATCGTATCAATATAAAACCTCAGATGAAAGTCCTTCATCTGAGTATAAAACTATGTCCTATGCCTGCTGAAAGATTACAATTTTAACTACAATGTTTATGTATTTTTATATGCCTACCTAGATGTCAAAATAATGGAAAATGTTTATGAAAATATAATGCATAAATTAAATAAAAGGAATGTGTAACCCTGTTTTATGTACATCTTTTAATCATGAAAATTTGCTTGGTTTTGTTCTTTATGTATCGAGACAAATATTATGATATTGGAAGATGTACTTATTGCATTTGTATGTGTACCGCTCAGATTTACCGACGCAAAATCCTAACATCAATGTTGCTCTCCTGTCACAAAGCAACATTAGACTCAACGATACATTTCAACACGGAAACAAATCATCATAAAACATTGGCAGGTAAACTGCAAAGGTGTGTCTTGAACGATGTGAAATATTGCATTTAAAATCGCTATTAAACTTAATGCATTTCACATGATCACTCATCAACAGTTTAGGACCTAACACAATACACGGAGAGCTGTAAAATATAACATTGTAGTCGAATGGCCATCTCCTGGAGGTGTTGAGAGCGGTCCGTGAAATATTCAATTATTGTGCGCGGGCGCAGGTGGGCCGTGAAGGGTGAGGTAGGAGGGATGGCGGCCATCTTGATTTACGATCGAGTGTAAATCCTCAGTGACATTTGTGAGTGACGAACACTCGTGAGCTCTCGTCGCGTTATGAACAACTATGACACGTTTTTCAGGAAAACATTTTGCGGTAACGCTTGCATTACAACTCGGACCAGGGACGAATGCCATTATTTGGGACGTGTAAGAGCAATGAACAGGAACATCCGTTGTGAGTCAACTGTGAAAATATTAAGACTTCTCATATGAATGAATATCTACGGTGCATGAACATATAATGTTTGTTAGAAGCCGTGTAAAGCGAATCAATACGCCGTGAAACTACAGTGTAATATTACTGGGCGGCGGTAACTTTAGACCAGCCTAGTTGGATATGATCAGTTGAACACAATAAATGTGTGTACATATGTTCGTGTTGAGATTTTATATGTGTCATGTATGATGTTATTTAACATGAAGATAAAGTGATACTCAGAGGACGCGTATTGAGAGTTACCTAACTATATATGTATCTAGATTATATCGCGACGTAAGCAATACTAGGTATTATAATGAATACAACATGATCGCATTAGTTACACATTTTTTTGGTTTTTTTATGTGCTTCAATGCCATTCCGCCTGATGGTTTACCTTTGGATATGTAGTCTGTGGTAGTAAGCCGCATTAATTTAGGAATGGTAAATACTCTTGCCCTGACTGCTCTAAAATTTCCATTGGACAATTCATTGTTTCCCAATAGATATAGGTACTTAGTTTCTTCTAATCTTCAACCACTGGTAACGTATAGATTGCACCTGTTTACTGATGTCCACGTATGGTAGTGAACACAAAATCTGCTATCATGTCGTCTACCGGGTATTTAACATAAAAAAAATCCCAAATTACATTATCCAGTTAGTGAGCTGTATACTCGCGTTTTTCCTGTGTAGGTAGGTTCACTATATGTCTATAATATAGTCTATACTTACATGTTATTTTTGAGTCATAATTTTGTAATTGTGAGTCGAAAATGATTCCTTTTTGAATTTACTAATCGCTTTCCGCTCGGAACTTAAACTTTCTAAATATTTGTAAAAACAAAAAAGATTTGAATAGATAAAATCCTTCTTCGTACCCATAAAAAGGTTAAGCAACAACCCATAATTGTCCCACTGCTGGGCTCGGGGTCTTGGGGGGTCGGGGTCGGGGGATTGGTAGACTTCACACACATTTGAGAACTTTATGGAGAACTCTCCGGTGTGCAGGTTTCCTCACGATGTTTTCCTTCACCGAAGCAAGTGATAGGTAATTAACTTCTAACATGCACATAATATTTGAAAATTAGAGGTGCGTGCCAGGATTTGAACTCGGGCCGTACGTAGCCGGTATGTTCCTTTCAATAAATTGAGATAAGTTCCGAAGTCATATATACGGTGATTCATCGTCACTAGGTCACTACCTATTTATCATTTTACGCACTATTTCATTAAATTAATAACGTAACAATATTTATTAAATCGTGCTTTGTTTGCGATTATATTTGATTTTATGTTGTGGTAAAGGGTCCATAACTATATATTTTTAATAAACAAAACTTATTGCTATTTCTTGAGAGTTTTTGAAGTGGCAATGCAGGCCACATAGACAAGCGAAGAAAATATTTGAATGTTTGTAAAAGGAACAACACTGGCCACAGGTTAAGACCAATGACGTCACTGGTTTCAGAGGGTAAAGGAGAAAAAGGAGCTATCTTAGTTGCGCATCAGTCCGTATATCAATCACTCCGTGAACGGAAGCAGTCGTACAATAAATCGCCAATAAGTTCACCTATCCTATGTTGAACTTAGTTTAAAGCATTAAAGCATTAAAGATAACGAGTACCTAGGTATAGTGCTGCACCTGTCGACTTATTACGCGGTTAATCATTCATAGGTATGCGCTTTGATGTAAAACGCAAAGAAGAGCGAAGGTGGGTTTAATCAACATTTGGCAAGCCTATAGAAGGTTATGAAATCGGTCAGATGTATTTTTTAATTCTGGAAATCGTAATCGTCATCAATTTAACACGTCATCACAAACATGACAATCAGAGAATAAACTTTTACATATCACATAATTGTATGCCATGTCCTCCTGGTTGAAAACCAAAGGCTCGACGCTGGCAAGTTCATTACCATCTGGCCTGTGGGCGATATATTATCAATTGGTCAGAAATTAAAAATAATTGCAAACACAACGATGTTACCTACACAGGTTATACAAATATGATAACAAAAGTGCTGATAACTAGAAAGAAAGGTCGTTTAGACCCGCTCATTTGCCGGCGTGAAACGATCGAGGCGGGAATAAGAACAAAAAACGAGAACCGAACCGTAATACGATGATGACCGCTACACAAAATGATTTGGTCACATTCTGGTCATGCCGTTTATAGCGACCGCTCGCTCCTAATTATCTGTTCAGTTTGATGATAAGCGGATCTACTGAGTGAGAGAAGCTGGGAAACAATATTATTTCTTTACAATAATTTGATGTGATTGATATTTCTTCATAATTAGTATAAGTAATATTAAGTCTTCTGTGATAATAGTTAAAGTAACCTCTAAAAATCTGATTCAGAGATTGAACGGAAATCTTCAAGTTTTATTAAGGATTACAAAACCAACATCAACTGATTGACTTAATTAAATATTTATTCCTCCAGTCCGGATTATTTTAAGTTTGTTGCAGAAAGGATATCGATCGGTGATATCGCACTCGTAGATAAATAACTAATATGACACTAACTTTATTGAAACTGAAACCAATTGGTTGAAAAAGTAAACCAATAAATTCCTAAAACTTGTGAATCTGTCGTCAGGTTGCTTGATCTTATTTGAAAGGTATGCTCCAAAATAAAACTAAACAGGGTCCTTCAAAAATTGTTTTATTGTATTAACGCTGTGAAGTATCATAATCGATATGGTACTTGGTCCAGTGATCGACCTCTAATCATTGATATTATTATTTACCCTGTAGCCTAGTTGGTAGCGAACCTGCCTGCGAAGCGAGGGGTCTCGGGTTTGATTCCCGTCCGGGGCAAATATTCACGTGACAGAATATTTATACTTAAGTCATGGGTGTTAAGAGCAGTGATAGCCTAGCGGTAGAACGTTGGTCTCCCGAACGAAGGGGCCCGAGTTCAAATCCTGGCACGCACCTCTAATTTTCAAATATTATGTGCGTATTACATGTTAATTATCACTTGCTTCGGTGAAGGAAAACATCGTGAGGAAACCTGCACACCGGAAAGTTCTCCATAAAAGTTCTCGAAGGTGTGTGAAGTCTACCAACCCGCACTTGGCCAGTGTGGTAGACTATGGCCTAACCCTCACATTATGAGAGGAGACCCCGAGCCCAGCAGTGGGACAATTATGGGTTGTTGCTTTGCTTTGCTTTGCATTGGTGTTATTGTGATGATATGTGTCGTCCATGCCGCCCGCGACTCAGGTAAAAAACGATATGAGTGTGTAAGCGTTTATTTTTTATTTTATTTGTAATATTGTATTTTTTTTGTTAATACCTACATAATTATAAATCAAAAAATTGATGTGTGCTCTTTATTTACTTTATTTTTATTTGCGGCTTTGTTGCAAATCAGCTACAAATAAAGACTAAGACCGAGAACACGAAATTCAGTTATTTTATAAGAGAGTACTGATATACAATATCGTGACTTATACTTTAATCGTAGCTGTGTTATACAAGCATGTAATAAAAAGTTTTCCATTAGACTCTATAATTAATAAATTAATAGGTATATTTTTTCCGCATTCAAAGAGCAATTTATACCAAACAAACGAATCCTAAAGTTACTTTATTTCAAAACGTATAAAAACGTCCATGACCGGTGCAATCACCTTACTGATATCAAAATTTGGTGCAAGCCAGCGATCCCTTGGCTCGGATCTGTCGGCTCGCATCACGTCGCGTTAGCCGCATGTTGTGATGACCACGTCGGAACCACTGGCACTGAACCTACTACCGGTGTCGGTTTACACGCTTACAACACAACGTACTCTTACTTTTTCTATTCCAATCGTTGTCAAATATGGTCGATTATAGGAGCACTTGGCCGACTAAGTATTGTTAATTTAAATTAATTATTTTTAATTATTTCATATCAGTGTTTTGTTAGTTACGTAACACCATATCTCTTTTAATTCTAATTCTTTTAGTCTAAATTAGTGATTCTAATAACAGTTTAAATAATTATATTTCCCGATGTAGATAAAAAAATCAAATAGAGTAAAATATGACCTACTATTAGTACCCAAATCTTAACCCACTTAACCTTTAATATACGTGTAATTTCGCAGTTTTCTAAACGCTATTATAGTTTAGGGGACATTACTATTATTATCTTCCCCTCACAACCTGTCTATATATCTTCGGACTTTACGAAAAATATCGTCACGTTGTTATTCTAGGTAATATCTGTTATTTTATTTATTTTGATCACAATATATTTTATAGCAGATTTCTTGCAAAACGTGCTCCATTCGTCTTGTCACGAATCCACGCGACTTGTCATCGTTTTCTAGAAAATCACTTTGTATACGCTCATTATTCTATTAAGGCCAGATCCTCACTATAATGCCGTTCACAGTTCGTTCTCGGTTTGATAAAATATTATGCAGTATAAAATATATGTGTGCATTCATACTATCCGTGACAGTCAAGTTTCGCTCCAATTGTATAATTTGTACGTGATACGACTTTACCAGACCGAGATCGGATCGAGAACGGACTGTGAACGGCATTATAGTGAGGATCTGGCCTAATAGTGCCTTGACATAAGAACCGATACTTGATTTGTACTTAAACGTAAACCAGATCTCATTTGTATGATATTATGGAATACAGTCGTCATTTCTAATTTTTGACTAACTAGTTAATTCGATTTTAATTGCATAGGTTACACATTTTTTTTTATCTTAGTAATTCGTATTGCGTATTAGTTTTGACTTAATTAATCTTAATTTATAAATTTTAAATTATGTGTCACGTTTTTTGTCCGCCATGGACTCCTAAACTATTTAACCGATTTTAATAAAATTTGCACACCGTATGTAGTTTGATCCAACTTGAAAGATAGGATAGATTACATGTCAATTTATAGTCGCAATATTCTTTTATTGCAAATTTTTTGACAGAACGAAGTCCGTCTGGGCAGCTAGTGATAATATATGCCACAAAGACAAGTTGAGTTGACATAACCTAGATATGTGTTTCTATATTCGCAGGTTAGACACAAATACACTTATGTTAAGAAAATTTTACAAGTTAATGCGCACCTACTTGCTCCTGAAAGTACCTAAGAGCCTAAGGTAAATGTTGATAGTTGTTCAATCCTTTAGCACTGGTCGGTGTGAAAGAAAAGTAAAACCCTTCCAAAATTGACACTTAATGTCAAAGGAAAAATATCGCGAGTTGCGTCAACTCCGTTAAGAAGATCGGTAGAATTCACGACGTTCGTGGAGTTTCCATCATCAGAAGACCATAACGTTTATGGTGCTGTCCTCCGGCCGTGCCGTGAAAGAAAGAAGCAGTCGTGCGCAGCGCAATCCTGCGACATTGGATGTTAAGGTTGGTGGGTTCTTTCTTACTGATTTTGGTATTGGATTGGACATACTACCAACCTACTGCTTCATACATACATACATACATTTATACAGTCCACATTACATACATCGAAGGATCGCCCCTGCGATTACCGCACAATTTTTTTGTGGCCTTCGAGCCGAACATAGAGTTGGCAATTCTTTATTCATTTATTTTATTTGACATAATATATTTAGTTTGCACGTTGCAATGGCTAAAAAGGGTCAGAAGGTTCAGGAAGTGTACGAGGAGTGCATAGCTGATGTTGAATTAAACGTTTTAATCAACAAAAAGCAAAGAATTTTTGAACAATTACAAATATTATCTGACATGTCACTAAATGTAACTGACAGCAATATTCGTGAAATGTTTCTTTTGCGTGTCACGGATATAGATGAGCTACGTTCATCTTTCGAATTATGCATTTTTGAAATTTATAAATGTCAGTTACAAGCTGGTATGAAAACCATATTTCAAAGTCAGGAATTGAATAGTTTTGATGAGTTGTATTACCGTATAAAATTGATTTCTTCAAAATTACTAGCGAACGTTAAAACTGAAAAAACACAGTCGTGCATCGAATCTAGACCACGTCTTCCAAAATTGGAGTTGTTTTGTTTCGATGGAAATATTGAAAATTTTAATACCTTTTACGAGACATTCTGTTCGTTGGTTCATAATCAGCCTCAGATACCTAATATAGATAAATTTCACTATTTACTCTCATGTATCAAAGGTTCGGCTTTAAACATAGTAAAAAGTATTCCGATATCTGCTAATAATTACGATATAGTTTGGCAAGCTTTACTCGACAGGTATCAAGATAACCGAATGTTAGTTGGGAATTATTTAGATAAAATGTTAAACTTTACACCTATTGCGAAGGAATCATCCTTTCAGTTGAATAATTTCTTGGAAACCTTTGATAACTCATACAAAGCTATACAATCTCTTAATATTGAAGATTTGAATAGTTACATTCTGTGTCATATAGCATTACGAGCCTTGAATCCATACACTCGTAGGTCATTTGAACAAAGTATCAATCAAAAGTCGATACCAAAATTCTCTGAATTGATTACTTATGTTACTAATCAAATAAAAGTGTTGGATCATTCTAGTTCTTATGGTGCTAGTACAAGCAACCAAAACGTCGTACAAAATAAACGTCAACCGGATGTAAGTAGGTTTACGGCGCGAACTAGAAATAGTGCACAGAAAAGCTACGCGCATGCATCGTCATCAAACTCAAAAAATAATTTATCTTGTTTGCATTGCGGAGACAATCATATGATATATCGCTGTGCTCAATTTCGTAAATTGAGTGCTTCGCTACGAATCAGCCGTGCTGATGAGTTGAAGTTATGTCATAATTGTCTTAAACCTAATCATACTGTTGAACAGTGCAGGAGTGAATTTAAATGCATTATTTGTGAGCGACCACATAACTTATTATTGCATCAGGACGTAACGAAAACGTTTCTCGCTTCCTCTTATGACTCCGGTAATGCATCGATTCCTGCAAGCGCGCCCGCCCAGTCGGGAGGCCCTTCAACTGATAATAATAACAGTTACAGTACGGTGTTGTTGGGTACCGCGATTGTTTATATTTTAGACAACTTTAACGTCTATCAACCATGTCGCGTATTAATTGATTCCGGTGCACAATCCAATTTTATTTCCGCTGCATGCTTACAACGTTTAGGTTTATCTCAACGTAAATGTCCATTTAGCATTTGCGGATTAGCTGATGGTTTAGTTAAGAACTACGGCATGACGTCATGTAGCTTAAGGCCGCGTCACACTGATAAACCTGTTTTTAATATTGATGCTGTTATTCTTCAGAAAGTAACTTCAGATCTACCTACCATTAAAATTCCTGAGCATATAATAAAACAGTATGATAATTTATTTTTAGCTGATCCTCATTTCTATAAGCAATCGCCAATTGATTTAATTTTAGGCGGTGACGTTTTTCCCCATATTTATAGTGGGAAGAAAATTATTATGGGCCCCAATATGCCAGCCGTGCTGGATAGCATATTTGGTTATATTATAACTGGTAAACTAGTTACACCGTCGACTTGTGACGTCACGGAAGTGAACGTTGTAGCGTCTACAACGTTGGTGTCGTACACCACTGATGATCATTTAAATGATACTCTTAAGCGATTTTGGGAAATAGAATCCTCGCCGTGCGATGTTCCTTTAAATTCCGATGATGAAGTCGCTGAAAAACTATATATTGAGAAACATTATCGTGACGAGAGTGGCCGATATGTTTCACCTATTTTATTAAAGCCAAATCACGAACCGTTAGGTAATTCGTATGACATAGCCTTTAGGAGACTCACGCATGTCGAGCGCCGACTTGCGCACTCACCCGAGTTCCGGAAGGCTTATTCTGATTTTCTGAAGGAGTACGAGTCACTGGGGCATATGGAGCTATATCGTGGTACGGAGCCGTCTAAATATTTTATACCACATCACTGTGTGTTACGGCCTTCTAGCTCCACAACACCGTTGCGTGTGGTCTTTGATGGATCACAGAAAACTAGTACTGGGGTGTCACTAAATGACAACCTTTTGACCGGCCGTAAATTACTTCCAAATATTTTAAAAATTATTATTAACTTTCGTCTCTACGACGTATGTTTTACTGCGGACGTGTCAAAGATGTATCGAGCCGTGCTCATCGACCCCGCTGATAGGTGTTATCAACACATATTATGGCGTGATACACCGTCAGACCCAGTACAAGTTTACGAGTTGAAAACGGTCACTTACGGACTGCGTAGCGCGCCTTACACGGCCATTCGCACGCTGCTTCAACTTGCCCAAGACGAACGGTCAGACTGTAAGGCTTCCCGAGTTCTAGAAGAGGGTGTCTACGTCGATGACTTTTTGTGGTCATGCCAATCTGTAGACAAAGCTTGTACCTTACAAGACGGCTTAATGAGTCTTCTGAAAAAGGGCGGGTTTGAATTGCGTAAGTGGGCTAGCAACTGTCCCGAGCTACTGACACGTATGAAATCAGAACAAATAACGCAAATAAATTTTCAAGATGATACTTTATCATCATCCTTAAAAGTCCTAGGATTAACATGGTTGCCCTCATGCGACTTCTTCTCATTTAATTATAATTTAAAAGATAACGACGGAACGAAACGTTCAGTACTTAAGCTGCTTGCTAGTATTTACGATCCGGTTGGTTTTATTTCACCGTGTACTTTCGTTGCCAAATGTATCATGCAGGATCTTTGGAGACTGAACCTCGGCTGGAATGACCGTTTACCATATGAATTATTACAAAAATGGGATAAATTTATCGGTCAATTACCGATCCTTTCACAACTTCGCATTGAGCGACATCTTCTAGTGAATTCGTTTGTAAACGTGCAATTAATCGGTTTCTGTGATGCGTCATCACTGGGTTACGCAGCTTGCATATATTTTCGTAGTACTGACAAGGATGGGAACGTCAAAGTCAAACTATTGACGAGCAAATCTAGAGTTGCTCCATTGAAGCCGTTAATGTCTATCCCTAGGCTTGAACTTATGGCAGCCGTGCTGTTATCGAAGCTAGTTCGTTTTGTCGTACAAAACGTTAAAGATTTTTATTTACCAATAGTTGCCTTTAGCGACTCGAGCGTAGTTTTGTCGTGGCTACAGACTCCGCCTTACAAGCTAAAAGTATTCGTGGCTAACCGTGTTAGTGAGATTGTTGACGTGATTCCGCCCAATTGCTGGTTTCATGTAAACAGTGAGAACAATGCAGCCGACCTCTGTTCGCGAGGCGCGCTGCCTGAACAACTTTTAGCAGTAGCGGACGAATGGTTTAGTGGCCCTGCATGGCTTGCTGGAGATCCGCGTAGTTGGCCAAGAAGTACATTAATTTTAAAAGAAAATGATATTATTCCAGAACTTAAAACTAACGTAGACACATTTACCTTTAATTCTTACAATTTAAATAACTTCAATGATCTTGAACATTCCTTTAATAAAATTTCATCGTTCAGTAAACTCGAGCGCGTAACAGCGTGGTGTCTTCGTTTTGTAAATAATTTAAAATGTAAAAAATCTGATCGAACATTTGGTTCACTAAAGTCTTGCGAGTTAAAACAGGGACATGATTTAATTATAAAAGTCATTCAAAATAATTATTTTTATTCTGAAATACAAATGCTAGCAAAGGGAACTCATGTATCATCCCTTCGTAAACTATCTCCCTTTATAGACCCTGATAATTTCCTCAGGGTGGGGGGTCGAATACAACAGTCGGATTTACCGTATAATATAAAACATCCGGCACTATTACCTAAGAAGTGCCACATAACAAATTTAATAATTGATTATTTTCATAAATTGTACATGCATGTAGGACCGCGCACCTTGCAAGGCATTTTAAATAATAAATACTGGATAATAAATGCTCGTAGTGTAATTCGTTCAGTTTTGTCGAAATGTCGGGCTTGTTTTAAATTTCGTCCATACTCCACACAGCCTATGATGGGTACGTTACCTGCAACTAGGCTTAAGGCCAACAAGGTGTTTGACCATGTTGGTTGCGATATTGGTGGTCCATTCTTTATAAAAGAAGGTATGCGGCGAAACGCAAAAGTTACTAAGGCATATTTGTGTTTATTTATATGTTTCTCTACAAAAGCAGTGCACCTAGAAGTGCTCTCAGATTTGTCTTGCGAATGTTTTCTGGCCACATTTGATCGTTTTGTGGCACGCCGCGGTCTCTGTACTTGCTTATATTCCGATTGTGGAAAAAACTTTATTGCAGCAGCTAAACATTTAAAAAACGTTACTAATTATTTTAATTCTACGTCTAATTCTGATGAAATTCTTTCTGGATTATCCTCGCGAGGCGTCGAATGGCGTACGAACCCGCCTAATGCAGCTTCCATGGGTGGTCTGTGGGAGGCAGGCATAAAATCAGCCAAACACCATCTCTACCGTGTAGTAGGTGATAGGTCCTTGACTTTTGAGGAGTTAAGTACCTTATTTTGTAAAATTGAGGCAATTATGAACTCGCGACCATTATGCTCCCTTTCAAATAATCCTAATGAATTTGAAGTTCTGACTGCGGGTCATTTTTTAATTGGACAGAATTTATTAACTGTTCCGGAGAATAATTTTGAAGATGTACAGATGAAGCGATTGTCACGTTGGCAATGTATTCAAAAGGCATCACAATCATTTTGGAAGCGATGGTCAAATGATTATTTGCACACTTTACAGCAAAGAGAAAAGTGGTTCACCTCAATTCCAAATGTTAAGAAGGGTGATTTAGTGCTCCTTAAATCTAACTTAACCAAACCGTTACAGTGGCCTCTTGGCAGAATAGAAGAGGTTCACCCTGGTTTTGATAACATTGTACGTGTAGTCACTGTACGCACGCAAACTGGGGTTTATAAAAGACCGGTAAATAAGATCTGCCCATTGCCATATGCAAACTAAATATAAAGTTAGGTTATTAGGTTAGGACTTAGATTAGGCACATACACTCAACTTTTTTACTTAACATTAACAAGTTTATTTTATTTTTGAATTATTTCGTAAATATTCATTAACACAAATTATTAACACACTCATTCTTCACACCGACACTATTAGGAAATCATCACACTGATTTCGGTGGGGGGTATGTTCAATCCTTTAGCACTGGTCGGTGTGAAAGAAAAGTAAAACCCTTCCAAAATTGACACTTAATGTCAAAGGAAAAATATCGCGAGTTGCGTCAACTCCGTTAAGAAGATCGGTAGAATTCACGACGTTCGTGGAGTTTCCATCATCAGAAGACCATAACGTTTATGGTGCTGTCCTCCGGCCGTGCCGTGAAAGAAAGAAGCAGTCGTGCGCAGCGCAATCCTGCGACATTGGATGTTAAGGTTGGTGGGTTCTTTCTTACTGATTTTGGTATTGGATTGGACATACTACCAACCTACTGCTTCATACATACATACATACATTTATACAGTCCACATTACATACATCGAAGGATCGCCCCTGCGATTACCGCACAATAGTAAATTAATCTTTATGTTAAAAAGATACCGGGTCTGTCTGATAGAGATACACTAGGTAGGTACTAACGCACGTTAGTGTTTCCGTTTAGTTATAGGTAATATGGGTATCCTCAACAGTCTACTGGTAAAATAAATTAAAAATCCCTGGACAACCGTCTGTATTTTTAATAAAAAACAGGACGCGTACGGGGTGCTTCTCCCCTGGACGCGCCTAAGAGGACCTTAGAAGTCCCTCGCAAATTCATCTATCTATTCCGACTTAACCCTAGGTATGCAATCGTCACTTTATGTACGTATGAAATGATCTGTGCGTCTTTACTACTTTTTACATAACTGGTAAATGTGGGCCGTGGGCTGGTAATGGCGTGGCCTGCGCCGGCGCAACACAATGGGCCAGTAAAGTGCGAACGTCGTTTACTGCTGCGGTTTGGAAATTAAAATCTGACTTATCCCGACCGTTCAGAGCTGGTGAAAGCAAACGTTTTTAGGTTAAATTGTACTATTTCTATTCGTAATCCGTTACAGTAATCATAATAAGAAGGTGGATGTAGATTTATAATTTTCTAAAAACAATTTTAGATTTTGTATAGGTCATCAAATTCCTAATTAAGATCCAAGGCAACAAATTATAAAACAATGAAATTTTGTTTAAGCAATAACATTCCTGAGTACGCAAATTGACAATAAATTACCCGTGATTACCGAGCGTCGTGCGCTAGCGTTGACGCGCCAAACGCAGATTTTCACATTCGTGATGTAGAAAACGCTCATTTCTTCACCGCAAACTATTATTTTGTTTATCACCATATCTGCCAAGGCTTTAATGATGTTAGACGCTAATAGCAACATAAGTATTTCAGGGTTATTTCGTGAAGACTTCTTTCTTTAAAACTTTTTATCACATAATGACATATTGACATATCGTTGGGACGATTTCTTTTTCAATATCATCGAAGAACCTGTATTACTGGTTATAAATGAAGGAGGGTTTATTTGAAGATTGCACATTGGTGCAATTTGTTATTGAACAAAACAACAAGTTTTAGAAAAAACGGGGGAAATAACGCAACATATCCAGGTTTAATTTTATGATGTACCTACCTACCTAGATAAGTCATCGTCTCCGAGCCATCATCTCTTAAACCCAGTACTAGCACTTAAAATTATCAACTCAGTAGGTAGTCAGTAACAATATTACCGCGCACTTATCTGAATTTGTGTAGTGGCATAGACAATAGAACCTCTAACCTGGTTAGTAACGCCGGTTGGAACGCAAATCACGGCGCGCGGATTAACCAATTATTATCCAACTCCACTGTATTAGTTAACCGGCGCAATAACCGCGATGGTCTAACTGAATTCCTAAACTACACTTTACAGCGATGCGCAAATGGAATAATTTGTAATGACTAGGACTAGGAACAGGTACATAGCTGTACGGGAGTTTTTGCGCGTTAATACATACAATGCTCATGGTTGTTGTTTTCTTAATGCCGACAAAAATTATAAGTTTTTAAAATAATCTATGATTGTTTGGGTACTTTGGAAATTCTACATTTATTTATTCGTAACTTCGCTGTTTTCTTCAGCCAAAGGTCGACTAATTGACTTTGCTTAACATGAAGTACTGTCCTTAGTTTTAAGGCTATGGCTTAATCCATTAATGTCTCACTACTGAGCCCAATCCTCTCCTAGGAGTCCTAGAGCATACTTCAATAACCTGCTCTTATGTTTTTCTCCTGCACAATGCTTAAAAATAAAGCGAAAATAATAAACAGGACACAAACCTCGTCCACTTCTTCCTACAAACCGCAGATCATTGAATTTAGCTACCCTGTTCTTCATCACAGCGGTATTGTTCCGGAGTTCCGCCGAGCAGTTCTCGTCGTTGCCAGCGCGGACGGTGACCACGGTTCCGTCCACCACGTCGCTGAGCGCCACCACCTTGAACCCACTGGGCAGCGTCTTGTTGGACCGCCAGTGTGTGGGTAGCTGCGAGCACATGTAGTCCGGACTCCCTGTTTTCACTGTTGACAATAACAGTTTATTATTAGTTGTAGTGTAGAAGGTGTTTCCGAGGGCTGCGAGCAAGTTATATCTATTGCAGCCGTACCCATGATGGACGTTAGATGCCCTTGGGTTCCAGATTTTTGATTTGTCAAAGACAATATTATGGAGATTGCCATGTTGACAATTACTACGGCAAATTACATCGCAGACAATCACAATCCAAGAATAAACATTTATTTTATATTTCACATGTATGCTCCGGCCGGAAATCTAACCCGGGATCTTCGCCTCACACGAGCGTTATCAATTAGCAAGACATCACTTACCTTTAAATTGGAACCCAATTTTAAATTTAAAGGTCTAGTCGTTGTAACCCCAAAAAACGTTCTATCAATATTCAAACTATTTTATAGTTCAGAGAGAGCGATACTTTTCTGACAAAAAACATGTTTGGGGTTTTTTAATATTGCAGTATGATCTACACATCAAACCGAACCCTTACTGAAATATTTAGTAGCCATAAGTTATGATTTTAAACTTATCGTAAGTAACTATGCACATTTACTATGATACGTACTTACGATATTAAGATACTATTGTAATTTTGAGTTGTAATTACGAGCAATATAGGATAACAAAGCAATCGGTACACAATTGTTTTGACATGTTATTAATACATGCTATTAACGCATGTTATGCAATCAATTACTATAGCCGTTTATCTCTCGCCAGCCATGGTTAATTGGAAATACCATAAAAATAAGATTGGTAGAGGAAAATGGTTAAACGATAAAACCAACATTGTTAAGCATTCAATTGTTTTATGTTATTACTCACTAAACCTTTGTCAAATCTTGCAATTCTCGTAACTACTAAATTACTTATCAAGCGGATGTTATTAGCAACATTCGTGTTTACAATAAATACGAAGTAGATGAATGTATGTACCTACTAAGATATTATTATGAAAATTACAAGTTTTAACTATCAAAGGCACAAAGTATAGGGTAATAGTATATTTTAAGTATCTTATTTGTAGATAAATAAATAATTTATTTATGTAAGGAATGAAGTTTTTTTTATATTTTGAAGTTAATTTTATGATTTATGGTTTTATGATTTCCAATTCACACACATCTTAGATAGCTTAAAATGTAGTTTACTACAGAGGATAACACAAAGTAGGTACCTACATATTTATTTGGATATGATAATTACAAAAACTGCTATAAAACTCCTGTGGTTGTTATTAAAAGATTCACGAGGTCAAAGTGCATAATTTATAAAGATTTTCTGAAATTTGCTCAATTTATACGACAATTTAATGTAGATTAAGTTGAAGAAAATCCATTCATGATTTTTGACTACAAACCAGTGCGGGCCGGGACAGATAAAAATCCTGTAATTTCAAATCAGAGTCACTTCAGAGTCATTTCAGCTTACACATAAACCTCACGACGCAAAACAGACCCGAGTTTAGTAACATCGATTTAAGATGCGGTTAAGCAGTTTAAGCCTCGAATTTCTTTTAAAGTCTCCGAGTAACGGGTTGGGTGGGTATAAAAACATTAATAGTAACTGTGGTTTCTCTATTTACGGAAGCTGGAGGTATCTACAAATTATAGCCGCAACTGCGGGACGGAGTGCGGTCTGTGGGGTGTTCGATGCGCCGGCGCAAGGAATCTATCATTAGAATATAATAATCGTATTAAGGTGAAAGCTACACTTGTCTTGCTACTGCTAGTTTATTCTGGTAGCTTATAGCTTTATAATAAAAGCCACAGCCACAGATCACTTGCTAAGATGATACCTTGGATTCTGTAACAAGTTTTTTTTTTATATTTCTGATAAACAATTGGGAAGCGATTGTGTAAATACTCTATGTGATTTAGCTGACTATCAGTGAAGAGTTTTGAAGTAGGTTAATTTATTTTATTATATTTTTACTTTAGAAAATTCTTGTAAGTTAAATATTGCTAAAAAATTTAAGCGATTTATTCCTCGGAAGACATTAAAGTAATATTCTATAATGTTATAATATGTTTATTTAATATTAATAACGCTTCACACTCATAGCGCCACAATAGGATTCCTTGTATCGTGGGTGCCATGGACAACACACTAGACTCAGACCGAGAACATCAATTCAAACTCATCATTAATATTTCCGCCTCGTTGGGAATCGAACCCAGGACCCTTGGCGCGACGGTCTGGCCTGATAACCATCGCGCCACATAGGTCATCAATTATATACATAGTTTCCGAAATACCCTTATAAATACCTGTAACAGTCGTCATACGATACTTCAGCCACACTCAAACTTCCGCACTAGAGCCACTAATATTCCCTACGTGGCATTTATTTCATGAGTCAGTGATGTAGTTGTCTATCCGTAATAAGACAGTAATACTCATGACATGAAAAATATTATCTGTCACAAAAATATCTGCCCCGGCCGGATCGATGGGACCCCTAGCTTCGTAATGTAACCCATTCCTACTATGTTACGGGGTCGTCAAATTAATTAAGATGAAAATGTCAAGTTCAAATAAACTGGATACATTAAAGTGTATGAAGCCTCTGATCCCCGAGTTAGCACGAAACTGTGTTTCGGGTATCAGCGTCCTCTCCCAGTCTTTCAATGATGTTCATAACAATATGTTCAACAACCAAAAATTATGTATAGGTATGCAGACGTTAAGATATTTTAAGCTAATATTTAACAAGAAGACGAAGATTTTGATGAATAAAGACACAATCACGTTTCATGAACGAAGCGATAAACCCTTGTCTAGCCCAATATCCCACCCGAAACAGGTAACACGGAATAACCTCCACTTTCGGCGCTAACTTGCCAACATTACAATTAGTGAGTGCCGAGTGAGAACGCGCCACAGTAAAAGCACTCGTGGTAATGAGGTCGTTCAATGCGGGCTAATGAGCGCGGCTCCGACAAAACCAATCCGACATTAGCGTCCTGCACTTTCCGGATAAAAACCATGCCCTAAAATGTTATGAATGTATGATTGCATGGTGGATGTACGATTCGAGGTATAACCCTGTTAGTCGTATTGAGACGTCGAACCTTCTGATTACGATTCTCAGATACATTTGTGCCTCAAAGTTCAGTAGTCAAAGGGTTAAAAAAAGAGTTCCTGGTTTAATTCTAGACCAGATATTCATGTTTGATTGTTGTGGCTTAGAGGAAGTTATACCAAGTTATACTAAATTTTGTGTGTCATCACAAAACTTATAACAAGCGGGTGATCAAGACCATTCTTTGAATAAATAATTTGTCGAATTGGCTATTAGACAATTTTTGGAAAAATATTTAAAAATTTTCGTAGTTTTATTTTATACCTCTTACAATATTTATTTTTCCCTTAAAAGTGTTATTTAGTAGAAAAAAAAAAAAACTTTTAATCCATTAATTTTAAATTCGCGCGAAAATAGTCCGCCATCTGTCACTTGCTGGCTGTGACGTCATATTTCAATTAACAAACGTTTACGCTCTAACTCTGAAGATATTTTAAGTGACAAACTTACACCTTTTTCACTGGAATTGTGAAAATGACAAGCCACAAGACGTGTGCAGTGCCTATGTGTAGAATTATTATTATTATTATTTATTTATAGACGAGCAGCTAAGCTGATGTGTCTATATCAGTTGTGCTGAAAAATCATTTTTGCTTTAGTGAGAGCTTCTCTGATTTCAACCAGCTATCGAGACGGTTTTTAAAAGCATTAATTGAAGTAGAGGAAACAATTTCTTTAGGTAACTTGTTCCAATTCCAAACCACTCTATTGCTTAGAAAGTTGTGTGCAGCTGTTTTACAGGTCGGTGCTCTATACAATTGTATTTGGTGTCCTCTGTATATTCTTCCATTATCTTTAAGGTTATAAATGTTCTGTATATCAGGTAAATCATAGTAATGGTTGAGAATTTTGTATGTTTCAATCAGGTCACCACGCAGGCGTCTTTCTTCAAGGGTTGTGAGAGTTACTACAATTAAACCTGACAAATTGTTTATACCCACACGTTTCTAAATGCCCTCAACGTCGAAAGCAGTGGTTACAATTAGCACGTCGAGACCCAGAGTTAACATCTGTTATATCAGCAATATTCTTTTGTGAGGATCACTTTGATGTAAGTACATATTTAGAAGAAATCAACTTAGCCTATGATTTATTAAAAAAACAAATTAAACCTAACCTAATACTGTTCATAAACATAACCTATAATTAATTTAAAATCATTAGTAATATGGTGTCGTTAAGGGGACGTTGAGGAAAAACTTAAGAAAAAAATCCCCCTGTGGCCACTTAGCAAGACTGAAAAAAATTTACTTTATTAACTTCAGTACTTACAAGGAGGTTTTTGCATTCCGAAACTCGGTAGAGCAAAAGTCAGGGTTACACGCAAAGAAATTTGCGACCATAAATGAATCAACTTGAGGCAAATTCGCACTGTCAGCTTTTGTATAGCCTGACTCCATTTTACAAAACCTCTCAAAAGCAGAAATCAAAATATATCTTATTAATTTTCTCAGTAAATTGCACAGTGCACACGATATAGTTAGTAGTACACGACGCTTTATTTTTTGAATTGTGACGTCATAACATGCTCAATCATGGCCGCCCGCGTTTCGGTTCTCGTATCCACAGGTAAAAAAACTCAAATCTATTTTTCAAAAGTAAAAATATTTACAATTTATTTTCATGCAAGAAACGTATTGTATAATTATTGTTAACCATTATGCAACCATATATAACACATTTCATATTTTACCGTGATAACTGTCAAATAGCCAATTATGATAAGCAGTTTAAAAGTTTTACGGGAACAGATAAACATTAAAGTACATGTCGACGATCCCAAGCTTATAGACGGAATACTCGTATACAATAGAGTCGCATGAGTTGAGGAGAGATGTAGACTCTGAATGTTCTGCAGAACTGTTTTTTTTAATCCCTGCGGTTGATTTTCGTCACCGCACATCACGGTGTACCAAGTTCCATCAACACTACCTGGCGTTCGTCCACAGTTCGGTTCTCGCATAGTTTTCTACCTCGCACGTGCAAACTGTGGAACGAACTTCCTGCATCTGTGTTCTCTCTAAGCTATGACATGGAGTCCTTCAAGAAGCGGGTCTATCGCAGCAACGCATTGGTGGCGCCTCCGGTGTTGCGAATGTCCATGGGCGACAGCGATCACTTACCATCAGGTGACCCGTCTGTTCGTTTGCCTGCCCAAGGCATAAAAAACATACGGGTTGAAATCATAAGCCAGGTCGTCGTATCACCGAATCATTGAAAAGATATCATGAGAAGTCATGTATTTCATTTTGTTGATTTATTAATTTTAAGATTTACTTCAGTATGTGAATGTTCGTGTCATCGTATGTACGTTTGCATGTGTGGGTAGATGTGTTTATTTATAAGCTACGTGACCCGACAGGCGCACGACAGGAAAATTAAATGATTAATCATAATGAAAACTATCATATTGGGTATAATTTTAATGATGATAATATTACATGGGAAATTCCTAAAATTATATTAAAAGTATATCCTTATTGCTATAATAATATTACAGCATCATAAGGTAACTTTTTCAGGGAGAATACTTTTTCTATACCTACTACTATAATAAAACTCAAATGGCATTTTTCCTACACATTAAATATTTTTTCAAATTCTTTATAATTTGAGTTGGTTTGTTTATGCTTCAAAAACTCAAAAAGTTTTTTAACACAATTTTGACACAATATACATTAAATATTTTTTCAAATTCTTTATAATTTGAGTTGGTTTGTTTATGCTTCAAAAACTCAAAAAGTTTTTTAACACAATTTTGACACAATATACTGTCGCCACTTTAAGGATGGTCTTTATCAATTTTTCGCGTTTGTAACTTATCTGCGATCAAAAAAAAGTTATTTTTGCACTCAGCTGTGTAACAGTAGCGCCATCTTGCGAAAGAAGAGGACACTCGCTGTACCATGCATCCACAATGTGTCACAGCCAAGCGTGGTAGGGTACAACCAGTAAATAATAAGACGAAACCTAATTCCAGAAACGACACTTATACGTAAAATGGTGGATATTATAATTATAACGCTATTTGATGAAAGTGCGGTTTATGTTTATGCAACCAAACTAACAGTAACTATGATTTACTTTATAGCAGCACTCAGTATTATGAATACCAAAACCCTTCTAACAAATATTATCTATGTCACAAAACGTAAAATATTTTATTGAATTTTGTTGTTATAGTTCATTAATCGTTTTTCTCTACATTTTTAGTACATTTTTGCTTAGACGTATGCGTTGAAGTCTTTTGTTCACATATCATTTTATCTTGATTCTACACGACTTCATACGTTTGTGTCTTAAACATATGTGTTGACAGCAGCTATTCATATTACAAATAAAATGTTATACAGCTAGGAATTCTCCATAACAAATAAATCAGTTAAAAATTAATAACAGCAAACATATAAAAACAGCGTAATTTTCAACGAAAAAATATTTCTTACATTATTTCTTTGCTGGGCACAAGCTGAGAATAATCTGTAAGATCGAGATGTAAGTTAAATTTTAAGCGATAGGAACTTCATGGAATTATTATTTATGTGCGCACGAGGCACACTATTTAAGGGTGTTTCAAATTGGAACTTATTAAAGCCTACTTAGCTTACTTACTTAAAGATACTTAGCAGTAATTAATTTATTAGATGATCAAAAACTTGTAAGTTCTTTCTTAAAATATTAAAGCTAAAACTGAATTTTTATACTTAACATCGAAAAGTAAGGTAGAATTGTTTTTTTGATTTGGTCCCATAGCAAGACGCTCTAGCTGTGCGCTCTATCCATTAACGACCGTTCTGAATATTCTATCTATCCTCAAGTCAGTTGCCTAGCAACTGTCATAAAGTCATATTGGTTTTTGGTCATTTGATCTACTTTTATGGAAGGGAACTGTATCGAAAATTACAATAGTCGAAAGTGCGTCCAAGTAAGCTCGTAGTGCAAAAGCAAAAAAAGCAAAGCCACCACGCTGGCCAAGTGCGGATTGGTAAACTTCACACACCTTTGAGAACTTTATGGAGAACTCTCCGGTGTGCAGGTTTCCTCACGATGTTTTCCTTCACCGAAGCAAGTGATAATTAACTTCTAATACGCACATAATATTTGAAAATTAGAGGTGCGTGCCAGGATTAGAACTCGGGCCCCTTCGTTCGGGCGACCAACGTTCTAACCGCTAGGCTATCACTGCTATTAGTGCACTCGCTCGTAGTGCACTCTGCGAATAATATAATAGACAAGACAACATCGCGTGACTACTGATCAGTTCAATATTAAAGTCAAAGTCAAAATATTTTATTCATATAGGTATCACTGATACACCATGCACGTCATAATTTTTTTAATCTACCAGCTTTTCGGAAGGGTGCTTTGTCATGGAGAAGAAAAACCGCAAAGAAACCCCTCGGCACATCTTTAAAAAAAATATTACAAAAAAGAAAATTTTACAAAAATATTTACTAATCTGAGCAGAACTGGTCATTTCCCTGCGCCTTTGTCATTATATACTCGTCTATTATGGTTATGCAGCGTTTCTGGCTACCACCCTCCTTGTAGATCTCCTCATTAAGTTTATGAACGTATTTCAGTTATTGTTGAAAACCAGATTGAAATTTTTAAAATTCAATGTTTTAGATCTCACTAATACACGTAGTTTTTTTTACAATATTACTGGCAATATGGAAAGGTGGTTTATTATTAAGGAGAAGACACGGCGTAAGCGGAAATTGTCTATGTAGTTGCGGAAATTGTCATTTCTATGCGTTTCTGTCATTTACAATTATGTAATTAATAATCGAAATAAAAAATATATCCATCTTCAAAGAAACAAACTTCAACAGAGCACTAAGAGCTCGTACACAAAACTGCGATTCGACGCGATGCGAATTCGCAACGCAAAAAGTTGCGACACGAATTGCTGCGATGCGATTTCGTGCGGCAAGGCGTGTCCCTTCCACGATAAGGTGACCATTCCTTTGACAACCGTTGAAAACTAGGTCGTGACATGGATCGTAAAAAGAAGTGTGCACTTTTGTTATTGCTTAGGAGATACAGGCAAAAGATGCAAAGAAGATTTTGGGTTCATCCATTTATTACTATTATGAACGCCGAAGGGAACTATTTTCATCGAAAATATGAATTTGTTATTAAAAGATTTGATTTTTAAATGAAGAATCTTAGAAGAAAAAGAAAAAACGTTTCATTTTAACGTAACAAAAAAGATTTCGTATTTTCAAAGTGATCTCAAACTTTATTTGATGTGTGTACGTCTTGCCAACACGCTGTCTCAGAGCCGACTTAAAAGTGTAATCAACAAGCATGACGTAACATCGCAGGAATGCGCGATGCGAATCAATTCGCAAGTTCTTGCGACGCGACGTGCGAGCTCGCAGGTTTTTGCGATGCGACGTCGCATCGCAGTTTTGTGTACAAGCCCTAAATTATAGCTGAACAAAATTTTGGTAAAAATGGGTTCAATCTAAAAGTAGGTATATCCTTTATTCGTCTATGCTTGTCTATGTACATATGTCGGTACCTACCATCAGGTGGAACGTCTCCTCATTGGGACCGAATAAAATTCGCATTATTTTGAAAGTAAATTAACTGGTTTCTTAATCATCTAGAACAGGGATTGAGAGGCCATACTTCACTTAAAACTGGTTACATTCAGTAATAACTTTAAAGCATCGTTAAAATTAAATTATGTCATAAATATGTCAATGTCATAAATCTAAAAATCGAATACCTTAAAACGAGCTATTCTTGTATATACGAGTATAATCTGAGTTTCGATTTTTATGTTTAGTATGCAAGGGGTTTCCGGGGGCAATAAATCGATCTAGCTAGGATTCATTTTTAGGAAATGTCGTTTTATCCGTGTTTTCAGGCAATGAAAAACTGCTACAATAGACTCTTCCTGATATTTATTGGCGAGTAGCAACACTAAAGCTACTTCAGTAGATGGCGTTGTTAAGCAACACACGATTTACCAAAAAGCGGCCAAGTGCGAGTTGGACTCGCCCATGAAGGGTTCCGTAGCAGCAAGTAACATAATATAAAAGCGGTTTACGATTTATGACGTATTAAAAAAAACTACTAACTAGATCTCGTTCAAATCAATTTTCGTTGGAAGTTGGCATGGTAATGTACATCATATATTTTTTTTAGTTTTATCATTCTCTTATTTTAGAAGTTACAGGGGGGGGGGGGACACACATTTTAGAAAGAAAGAAAGAAAGAAAACATTTATTTCCCTCACAGGGCACTGCAACAGATAACAATATGCTTAGGTCTAATGTAAAGATAAAAAAAATAAATTAAATGCAGTGCCACGCAGATGGATCGGAAAAAGGTCACATTCAGCGAGGTCCGCTGTTTTTCAATGTGACCTGCGGCGTTGCGCGGGGCGCACGCAGGTGCGGTGCATGGCGAACTTGCTAATTCTATTTATAAAAAATACATAATTAAGGTGAACACAGAAATTAACTAATTTATTAACTACATTATCTATCCTTTGTGCATAACAAACGAAAAACATTAAACAATTACAAAGTATACAAGAAACTATTTCTACTTATGGAAGGCATCATTGACAAAAAATTGATAACAACAATTTCTGAAACTAAACAATAGTAAAATGAGGCTGGGTCGAACACAAACGGAGTAATGGAATAATTTATCTGCTGAGCTGTCGGGCCTTAACATTGCCGGTGAGTATTTCCCTTTTTTTTATGAGAATAACAATTAAATAAATATTAGGTAGGTACCTACTTACATATTTTAATTTGCTAGGATACTTGCGTTGGTGTATGTGTGAGTGTGTGTGTGTGTGTGTGTGTGTGTGTGTGTGTGTGTGTGTGTGTGTGTGTGTGTGTGTGTGTGTGGGTGTGGGTGTGTGTATGTCAGGTAGTATGCGAACATTAAAGTGATTTTTGCACATTTAATAGATAAATTTTATATTTTATTTTAAATGAATTTACCGTTTCCAGGCTACGTAAAGGCGGCGGGAGATTATTCCAACACTTCGTGGCGTTATATTTAAAACTACCACGAAATGCTGCGGTCCTATGCAATGGAATTTGGAGACTATAACTGGAGGCCCTCCTTTGATGGACAGTGTTAATATTCTTGGACCATACTAACTTGTCGAATAGATACGATGGCGATTTATACTTCACGACGTCAAATAGCAACGACGCAAAGTGAAGCTGCCTACGGTACCTCATTTTTAAAATATTTGCACTGTTTAAATAGGGCGTCACGTAATAGGTTTTACCACTTTGGAAGTGTCTCTCACGCAAATTATTCAGTTTAGAACAAAATGATATTAGAAACCTCAATATAATTTTTGAAGACCTATTCATAGATACCACACACGTATGGGTTTGATGAAAAAAAAAATTTGAGTTTCAGTTCTATGTATGGGGAACCCCAAAATTTATTGTTTTTTTTCTATTTTTGTGTAAAAATCTTAACGCGGTTTACAGAATACATCTACTTACCAAGTTTCAACAGTATAGTTCTTATAGTTTCGGAGAAAAGTGGCTGTGACATACGGACGGACAGACAGACAGACAGACAGACATGACGAATCCATTAGGGTTCCGTTTTTTGCCATTTGGCTATGGAACCCTAAAAAAAATACCGAGCAAATCTCGGTCACCCGGATACTAAAAATTATATTGCTAACATTTCTCAATTTATTAGCATATTAAAAATAATATACAATAATTTAAGAAAACCCGTTATACATATTTATTATAATTAAATTTATATAAAAAAAAATTAATCATCTTTCATTGTCACACTGCTTGCTCCTATGTTCGATTCTTTATCTGAATGTGTCACTCGTAATGAAAAAAAATCTGCAGTTATTTTTAAAATTTTTGTTAGTTAAATCCTATATTGCGCGTGGCCTGACACGCTCTTGCCCGGTTTTTTCAAAGTAGAGGATTTCCACTTATAGGCTCTCCTCAAAGAAGCGTTGGGAAATAGATAACACCCAAATCATATGTCATTTCATATTCCAATGTCCAACATCCGTGAATAGATACCAACAAAAACAACTTAGTGAGTGACCAAATCGGAGTTGTTATGATAACCATGTAACTACAAGACAAGTACTACTTGATTGGTTTTTCTGAAGTCTTATTGCTTACTTAGTCGTTATTTTTGTAACTATTAAACATTATACTCTTTATTCATTCGAACAAACGCATTATGAAGTACACATATTACGAAGTAGTATGAAGTATTGGACGGATGAATTTACGTAAATCTTTTTATAATAATTACTAGCTGCCCGGACAGACTTCGTTCCGTCAAAAGTTGTTTTTTTTTAGATGTAAGCTATCCTATCTTTCAAGTTGGGTCAAACTGCACATGGTGTGCAAATTTGATTAAAATCGGTTAAGTAGTTTAGGAGTCCATCGCGGACAAACAACGTGACACGTAATTTATATAAATTAAGATAAAGGTAGCACTCTACAGCGCTTTAGAAAGAATCTTTATAATTTCGCTTGTCTATGTCTAGGTCCACAATTCAGGCTATGCGTTGTGTGGGCTATTTGTATTTTACTAAGTAGAAGATGGTATTAAAATTGTACTTAGGTTTAAATGGATACTAATAGTATGCTTTAAAAATTATATCATGAACATTATAGCCCTACCTTTTGTTTGAGGACCCTGTTAGTTGGTAGCGACCCTGCCTACGAAGCGAGGCCAGGGGTCCGGGTTGGATTCCCGGCCGGGGCAGATATTTATGTGACAGATAAATATTTGTGCTTGGGTCATGGGTGTGATTGTGATGTGTTATATTATGTGTCGTCCATGCCACCCGCGATACAGGTAATAACCTACTGCGGGGGTGTGAGTGTGTTAGCGTTTATTTGTTTATACTCACGATTGCACCTACTTATTCATAAACCTAATTATAAAGCAATGTTAGAAGCCTTACCAAGATCGGGATGTTCCCCGAGGGTGTCGTCGATGATGGCCTGGTACCACCAGGGCTCCAGGTCGGCCATGTCGCGCCGCCGCCGGCCCCTGGACTCGAACGGCAGGTGCATCCTTCACTGCATCACACTACGTCACTCCACCGTGTGACGTCACGTCACCGTACTCACAATCTGACGGTCCCTCAAGGACTCACGCGCATCGGATTCAAATTCGACCGGCGCTGGCGCTTACTATTGTTTTCTCCGCTTTCCTTTACGTCCTTTGACCTTCTGAGTAAGTTATTGTTTTAATATTTATGAGACACAAGACTTGGCGGAGTTCCAATCAATCTTTCCTCTTTATTGTTATAAGTATCTTTGTGTTAACGAAAATTATTATTATTTGTACTTGTAATAGATAATTCTTGTTGAGATCTTTGGGTTTCCAATACCTTATAAATATACACTAACATAGCTTACTACTCGTACAGTCTTCGCGTTAATAGTTCGATCACAAAACAGTTTGCCAACAAACTTTACACACGTTACAAGTCAATAACAACATGTAAACAAGCGCGGGAATGCGCATAGTTCCTTCCTTAATTCTATGTTTACGACCAATAATAGCGACGCTTGAAGTTTAGTTTCAACTTAACTTTCGTCATTTTAATGACTCACGAGGTCCTCGACGGGAAGAGGCCAAAATATTTTCGACATTCGAACGAAACGGCCAACTTCTTAGAAGCGTAATTGGAAAAATCACGCGCGGATACGCACGCTCTGTCAATATCAGCTGAGATGTTTTATATCCGAGATATTTCCTCGCGCGTTGCGTCAGCGCCGATGTCTTAATCGAGTTATATTTTTTGCAAACAGTCTAACGTAAGTTCCACGTAGGTCACAGGTATTTACCGCGTCCGTCACTCGTCACACCGACGCGACGGCCAGATGAGTCAACGCGGCGTGCAGCCTCCAGCACGCGTGTTCACCGTTCGCGCGACTCTCTACTACTGAGTCGCCGCACTCGCCGCCATTCTGTCACTCGCTGCCTCCATTCTCTGCGGTCAATCTGTGGTCTGGCCACGCTTCATTTGCCGGGAAAATGCGCGTCGTTCCCCTCTCGGTCGCACTCGCGATGAAGCACGACCGTGCGAGAGGGACGCGCGCAAGTTTTATGCCATCAAACATTTTTGTTTAGTTCCATTGTTGAAAGGGAAATATAATGAGCTTTTTCATTTTGACGCCCTGTTACGTATCTCTCTCTGTTGGTCCACTAGCTGCGGTTTGCGCGGAGAGAGATGTCTATAGAAGACCGCTAGTCCTTATGTTGCAAAACTTCAGCTAGTTCGTAACAGCTTTAACACAGAAGCAGAGCAATTTGTGTAATATACCTAATTAGTAATTAAAAATACATGTACTGAACCTGTTTATTCACATTAACCGCATTCATAAATAATTGCCGTTCAATAGAAATAACCTGTTTCATTTCTTTAATGACAATTTGTAAACATTATCTGATACGACTGCGTGATTAAGCGAGAATTCGATTTGATTTCATTTGATAGAGTATTAACACTAGCCCGAGTCCTAGGACCGAGGCTGAGCTTAGTAAAAGATAAGTGAATGTGCGAGTGTCTTATCTATCCGAGGTGTTGTGGGGAGTCTCAAGACGGGTGGGTGGGCGTGCGCGCGGCTGGGCGTGGCGCCCCGCCCCCTCAAGACGCGACTCGGAAAAATTCCCGCGTCATCTCGATGCACTTGTTGCATGCTCGTGACACGACGCCGACGCCGACGACGCGACGCCGCGATGGCTACGGCGTCGCTTACGGCTTACGGCGATATAGAAATAGTATAAATAGAAAATATTTATTTCTCCAGTTTTCACAACAAAATTACTCTAAAATTATAGGTATGAATCATAAACTAAAAAAAATTGGTTGACGTTGAGCCTCAAAAAGTGTTGCTCTACTTTTTATCACCCTCTATGTGAAAATAAGTATCTAAGTGCAACTTATGAATAACACTACTGGATAAGTACAATAATTCGCATAAAGCTTAAAATTTGTAAGAATGTTGGCAACACCTGGAGCAACACCATAATAAATGTAATGTGACAAATTCCCATCCAACCCACGTCTGCAAAACAATATTCATGGTCAAACTTCACAAGTATGTGGCACTATGTGGTTTAGTACTTTTCAGCCAAACAGTAAGTTTTATCATAAAAATAATTAGGTAGACAAAAATTGTAGATCATGCAATTATGTTTCAGAATCGGTTCGTAGGTCCTTTTTTTAAGATCACCATTCCTAAGAATAAGTGATTCGAAAAGTTGAAAAATTTGTTTTCCCGTGATCGCTGAATCGAATAACGAAATTGAATTCTGAAAGTTATTCAAGAGTTCCAACGCAGTGGTAAAAAATAATCAAGTGTGTCGGATTATTATAATTTGTAATTTGGCATAATTTGCTGATTTCATTGCCATGGTATTCGATGTAACAATACTATTTTTGGAAAACAATAATAATTGATTATTACGTTTACAAAATAGCAACCATTTTCAAAACATTTGCCTTTCGTTTTTATCAGGCGTTCTAAAACAACCCTGTTTGCCCTTAGTGCCCTTACAAGGCTTACACAGCTAAATCTACTTCGTGAATCACTCATGTGATTATAATCTCATCAAAAATATAAATGTGAAATGAGACCCAAGTTCAATAAAAAAAGAATTGAGATCTTTGTAGTTGGAAAAGTTCTGTGCAGAAAATTCTAATAAAATAGTCAAAACAACATGTAATTCAAGCTCTACGTTTTTGACTTGACTAGTTTTTGTGTACCTACATTATACATTATATTTGTATAACTGTCTTTGTTAAGTCTGTTAAGTTTATATTATAATACTTATGTTACATTTTTTAAATTTGGTTTGTTGGAGCTAACTAATGTAAACTAGCCAAATCAAATGTAGAGCTTGAATAACATGCTGTTGTTATTAAAATTTTTGGATTTTCTACACAGAACTTGGCACCCATTTAGATCTCAGGATCTCTCGTCAACAGCAACACTGTCCATTTGAAAAGTTATCTATGAAGCGAAGTTTAAGCGGGACGTGAATATCTTCACCGTCCATATACCTACACATAAACATAGAAGTGTTAAAATTTTACATCGTTCATATAATGAATTTGTCTTTTAAAATTCCTCAACTTGTCTTGTGTTCACTACCCACACTACTTAGAAAATTTATGAAATTAATGAAGCTCCCAGCAAAGGACCTATCTCTAATGAAGATAACCGGCAACGAAGCTAGTAACTAATTCTAGTATAGTGCCATAATAGAGCAAGATCCCAGGGCCACCAGACGTCACATATTTTCTGACGGACGAAATGTGGACGATTGAGTAGGGTTAGTATGTACTATGAGCGTATGCCTACCTGCTAGCAATATAAAGCAATATGGCCAACGGAAAGTATCTGGGAGCATTGACGACTTACTTTTAACTATATTATCTAGAACATCGTGAAAATCAGCCATGAGAATTCACGTGAAGTTTATAATGTTTTTATGTACCTTGATCACCTGATACCTGGAAATTGGCCGTTTGACCAAGTTAGCAGGTAGGCATACGACCGTAGTATACACTAACACTACTCAATCGTCCACATTTCGTCCGTCAGAAAATACGTGACGTCTGGTGGCCCTGGGATCTTGGACCATAATAATAATATAATCAAAGTTACAGACGAGGATGTGGGCGATAGTCGGTCGACCGCAGTGTTGACAAATTTTTGCGGGCGGCGCGACAAGGCCGACACCGCAGGGCGATCCGGCCGCGGACTCCAATCAATTAGCTTCACGACTATAAGTTTACCGCCAAGTCCCACAACTGTCAGCTGTCATTCCACAGAGTATTGAGGTATTTAGTGTTCAATAGAAAAGTGTGCCTCTGAGTTTGCTTGTAAAAAATAAAAATGTTTTGAGGCTTTTGCGGTAGATGCTGCCGTGCAGATGTAAAAAGTTAAAATTGAACGTGGAAGTTCTTTTTCCTCTTCTTTCTCTATTCTTGGCCGGCAGCACAGGGGATAATGTACATAGGTTATAACCACCTAAATAGAATCAGGTGGTTTGTAAGTATATAAAAAAAACACTAAGTGGGCTTTAGAGAGCAAAAAATAAAAGATTCCACCAAAAATATTTCATTTAAAATCAGTTGCCAAGACTCATAAACTCATAAAATTTCACTGTTAAAATGTCATCAGATGTCATGAACAAGACAAACTACAAGCTTTAACTCTACGTCTACGTCTTGGTCAAGAAGTATGGCTCACTTGGCCATTTCACCATTTCACGGCTGTCGCACAGAAACTCCCGAGAACATGTACATTGTGGTCTATTCATACGTGCGACAGCAACGCGTACAATAATGTCACACTGCATCTTTGTATGAAAATACATAAATTCATTCAGAAGTGCGACATTTTGCCGTCCAACTGTGCGATGCACGACGCACGACGCGATCGCGGTTGCTGCGACATTTTGACCCAGCTTTGTCGCTACAACACTATAAACAGTGTATCGTTTCGTCGCGTCCTTGCTATTAAGATAAGTTTAATTTTTGCTCTATTCTAATCGGTTCACAAATGAAAATATACGGCAATTTAAGGAATCCCTTGTATTCCGTTCGAGTGTGAGCTAAAGCATAGTTAACACGAAGCGAGGTAGGTATTGTATTACTATTTGTTACCTTAGTTTCGATAGAACCATCGCACGTCGATACTGCAAGTACCCACACACCGATTGCATACTGACTGTACACCGGAGCCTAGTGACGATGACCTGTGGCGCCTAACGAGCTGCATTGTTTACTAGCGATTAGGCTGCAAACACTCCAGAACACACAATAACTTCCTAGGGGTCGGTAGATTGCTATAATAGATTACGCACTAGACTAAACAGATGGTCTAGTGAACTCTAGTGGTTTGATTGTCGGTGTTTCTTAAGATTCAAACCTCTAGTTAAAACTAGAAAGGAAATTGTGTTCGATTTGGAAAGTCTTGATATCTATAGCAGCATATAAGCAGTGACGGTGGTTAGAATGTTGGTCTCCCGTCTCCGGAACGCAGGGGCCCGAGTTCAAATCCTGGCACGCACCTTTAATTTTCAAATATTATGTGGACAAGTATAATGTTCAAGAATTCCAATATACAACTACGAAAACAATACTTTACATTAAAACTAGTATATTTTACCGGTACATCCCTGACGAATCCTATTAATAAAGTTTCTTTGGTTGTTTGTTACTCTTTCTCGCACGCTATTGAACGGATTTTCATGAAATTTTGCATTATAGGTAGACTATAATCTGGTATAAGATATAGAGTACTTATTATCCAAGAAAACGCGCGAAAATCGCGGACATGGCGCTACATAATACATAATTAAACACAATAACCATACATTAATACTTACATAATTATATATTTTGCCTGTATCTCCCTGAAAAAAAAATACAATATTAATAAATATAAGAATGTTTTAATTGTCCATTCTGCGGGACTCGGACCCCCGCCACGTGGCCGGTGTCCGGTCCCCGATATAATCGGTTTATATTTTCAGATCTTTAATGAACTTATCTCGTAACGGAGCGAAAGGGATTTTGTCGTCAAAGGACGTTTATGAATGATTATAGCTTTTATACATCACTAGTACCCGGCCTTTGCTTTGCGTCGTGTGCCAAGTCTATAGAACCCCTAAACTCCTAATAAGTATTATAGCCTAAAACCTTCGTCATGAATGTGACTATCGCCCCAACTCAGAGTCACTAACGGTTACTTTAATCGCTCGACTTTAGTAAAGAATCACCATACAAATTCTATACTGAGGAGCGATTTAAGTAACCGTTAGTGACTCTGAGTTGGGGCGTATGTGCTGATGATCATCAAAATTCTTAGGGTACTTTCTGAAGTCTTCAGATCTCATGTAGAGACAACCTTCTAACTCTACAAGCCCTATCCTCACAAACTCTACACCTTAGTCAAAATAATTATGTAGTTGGCCGTTTCGCTACCGTAAATTTATTCACTGTTCATTCCTTCTCTATTATACTCGTACAATAGTTCTTTTAGGAACGAAACGGGCAAGCCACATATTTTGACTAAGGTGTAATGTTTGTGAAGATAGGGCTTGTAGAGTTAGGGTAGTAAAATGTTTATTATATGGGATTTTTTAATCCTACTAAAGGATCATTTTGTTGGACAGATTGGATCCTTAGAGTATGGGCAAGACGATCCCCTTGGATCGACCGAAAGAATTTTAGGTGAAGTTGGCTGTAGATAAAAGGCGGACGTACAAGTGATCCTATAAGGATTTCGTTTTTCATTTTTTTCGTACGAAACCTTAAAAAAGACCCAAATGGCGTCACTAGTTTTGCTGCAATCGATATGGATCATCTGACCTCAAGGGATCATCTTGTACACGTTTCTCCTACCATCTTTTAAATCTTATAATAATAAGTTTACTTCTCCATTTGCGTTAACGTTAACGGCTGCTCCGGAATACGCATCACTTAGCGCGTTAGGCCGCAGATGTGGCCAACAACGAAGTAAAATCCAGAAATCGTAACATGCGTTACTGGTGTTAACAAGACAACGCCCCTTTTAGCGTGCTAATTTTTGGGCACACCTGCGTAACGTCATTCTTAACGCGTTAATTAACTCGTCAGCACGCAGGTGGCGCCTTGACATATTATGATGGACGGAAAGAAATATAGAGCAATGATGAATGATGTCCAACAATAATTGGGGTTAACGGCTTTCTATAAAGGATGCAGATGGCAGCACTGCACTTTTCAGGTAGAGTTCCCGCACGGCAGCCAGCTGTAGACATTTTTCACCTCCTGTTGGCCTGCCTCATAATAAACATAGTTCTGCAGCAACTTTACAAACAAACACTATTTTGTAACTTTGATAAACTTTTTAAATAAAAAAAAAACTAATTTGTACAGGTACAATTTATAGTAACCAATGCCATCTATCACAAGTTTTACAAACTATATTGTCCTGCCATCTATCGATCTTTGTTTGAACTATTTCGTTACGTTGTGAACTGATTCGAAGCTGTTACTTGGCCGTTAAATTATTATTGTACAGTAACAGTGTAACAGCTACACAAAAAGCCCATTAGATGACGCTATGATCCAAATTCAATTTTAAATAACTTTTAAGTTACGATATTGTCTTGTCGAAATGCAAAATAAATTATTATCCCTTGTAAAATTCAAAACGAGTTAAAGTTATACAGCGTTGTTAATAGTTTTACTCATTTTCATAACATTTTAAAATCCGATGTAAAAATATATTTTCCTGTAGGTAATACTTTATTTTAATTTTAATAATGTGATTTAAAGAGCTAGGTAGGTACCTACTTACCTATACTATATGTAATTTCTATTTAAGGATGTAATATTGTGTTTTCCTATTACCCATTGTATTCTGAGTACTGGCAGATACCTATACTTCCGTCATCATAAGTTAAAATGCAAATAAAATTTGAGGTGTTAAGTAGGTAAATTAAGACCTACATAATCGCCTTCGCCCTTCACACACCCTTAAATTTATTGCTATCGATTCTTATACCCTATAAATATCCATAAATAAAGAGATTTTGGGTAAGTAAATATTTGGATAGTGACATTTTTGGAAGGCTTTGCTTCGAACGTGGTCACGCCCTCTGAACAACACAATATGACGGTTGGACGTTCACCCGAAAGCAAATTGTTATTTCCACGCCATAAAGTTTACTGAGTCGTAGTAAAGAATTGAATAGTTTCGTTCAACTATTAATCTTTCATCAATGAACCTTCTGGCAATCATATTTTGTTATTAAATTCTGTTCTTACTTTTGCAATATGAATTATTTCATTTTTTCATCAATAATGTACAAGTTATGTTTAGTGTTACTAAATCAATGTTCAACTTAATTAGATTACATCGGTATGATTCAATATCATTATCACTTTAAAATAATTTATCATTAATTAGGACATGTTGCAAAAGAATTAATAGGTAGGTAGTAGGTACGTATGTATGTAACTATGTACCTACACAGTGTAGCTGCTCATGTATTACCTACTACATAAATTGTTTAGACGTCTGCCAGTCTGACTGATCACCACAGTTTCAAACCCTGTAAACATGTAAAAAGTGTAAAACCATATTAAACAAAGTACTCGTAGGTACCTACCTAACTAATTCATAATATGGGTTATCATGCCTTAAGGCTTATTAGTTAGGAGTTAGGTACCCTCGTATTTGTGTAGCCATAATTATGTATACCCACTAGATAGATAGGTGCATAGCTTAAAATAGGTCAATGTGAAATATGAGAAAATTTATCTGTTTCTGTTGACAAGAGTATCTATTCGGGTAAGTAAATATTTGGATAAGACACAAAACATTTTCAGGGAACGACTTTGTGTGAGCTCGGTCACGCCCTCTGCTAGACACAAAGCCAACTTCCACAGCAGCTTGGTAACCCGCGGCAAATTGTTATTTCCACGCCATAAACTTTAAAACTAGCCAAAGAAACAGTTTGCTACAACTATTAATCTTTTATCAATGAATGTTTTGTAACTTCGTTCATATAGATTTGTAAGCGAAAAAAATGTATGTCTTTCTTCTTAATAGGTTTTCTCAGCTGTTTTTTGTCTAAACAGCAGCAGTTTATTATTCGTAGCAAAATATCAAGATTAAAAAAAAAATTGTAGACTTACATTAAATTCAGTCATACAACACAGAAATGATAAATTTTCTATTTGATTTAATATTAAAAAAATATAAATAATTACTACATTAAATGTATGTATTTTTAATAGTTAAGAAATAATTATATTTCTTAGCTATTAAAAATAGGTTTTCTTTAAAAAAAATTATGAAATATTTTATAACACCCACGAATAATACAATACTTTTTGCGTATTCCAAATTCTGCTAGACAGCCCGGCGCAGCGGCGGTTTTAGACCATTCTTTACAGAAAATATAAATTTTTCTTAACATTTGTTCACCATAGAGCTTTGTTCGAACGGGGTTTTCTATCGAATTCGTCATTTATTATCTGATATGTGAATGGCTTGTCGCATCGCGCCCAAACAAAGCTTCCTGAGGTATAAAACGTCCAATGCAAGTTGACCCCCTTTATTCCATTAGCGAATTCTTTTTCTACCTTCAGGTCAGCGGGAGCGGTCGCCGCGGCGGGTCTTCTTGTGCTGGTGAACGCGTTATAATACGTTTAATGGCCTGTAATGAATGGCATAACATCCATAAAGCGACAATATGGCCACTCGAACATGCCCCTTTATAATAATACCTGATTTATCGACAAACGTTGCGAAAGGTGAGCTTGTTTTGCACGTGTTTATAATGCAACGCCTCCGTCTTAAAGATAATAATAACATAATAATATAGAATCTGGGAAATATTTTGAATCATAAGGCTGATAATAAAATCTAACACTTTTCATGACCGTAGGCCAAGAACAAGGTCATGAAGAGGTAAGACTCTACAAGACCTGACTCTACAAACTGTAATTCTATAAAAGTACATCAAAAAGTACCTATAATTTGTTTTGTAGAGCTATTACATGAAGGTACAAATACGAATAATAAGAATTATTTGACCTAGATGAAAGGTTTGTAGAGTGAAAGCTTGTAGAGTCAGGCCTTTGGTTTGAGAAATAGAAAACTGCATAGATAATTAAGTATCAGTGGCAGATGTAAGTTTCATGTTGCTTCCTTTTGACCTAAATTGTTACCATAAAATTGTCATTAGTGCACCGTAAAGTAAGTCACAGTACAATTAATTGGTTTAACAGAAAAAGTGATAGCGTCTTTTCTTATTTTTGTACAAAAATGTCTACAAGAATAGGTACAGATTAGGGCATTTTGAAGCAATTGATCTGATGGTTTGATATAATTGGCTATTTGACAGTTATCACGTTAAATTATGAAATGTGTTAAATATGGTTGCATAATGGTTAACACTAATTATACAATACGTTTCTTGCATGAAAATAAATTTTAAATATTTTTACTTTTGAAAAATAGATTTGAGTTTTTTTACCTGTGGATACGAGAACCGAAACGCGGGCGGCCATGATTGAGCATGTTATGACGTCACAATTCAAAAAATAAAGCGTCGTGTACTACTAACTATATCGTGTGCACTGTGCAATTTACTGAGAAAATTAATAAGATATATTTTGATATTTGCTTTTGAGAGGTTTTTTAAAATGGAGTCAGGCTATACAAAAGCTGACAGTGCAAATTTGCCTCAAGTTGATTCATTTATGGTCGCAAATTTCTTTGCGTGTAACCCTGACTTTTGCTCTACCGAGTTTCGGAATGCAAAAACCTCCTTGTAAGTACTGAAATTAATAAAGTAAAATTGGTCAGTCTTACTAAGTGGTCACAGGGGGATTCTTTTCTAAGTTTTTCCTGAACGTCCCCTTAACGACACCATATTACTAATGATTTTAAATTACTTATAGGTTATGTTTATGAACAATATTAAGTCAGGTTTAATTTGTTTTTTTTTTTAGTAAATCAGAGGCTTAGTTGATTTCTTCTAAATACTTATATCAAAGTGGTCCTCACAAAAGAATATTGCTGATATAACAGATGTTAACTCTGGGTCTTGACGTGCTAATTGGAACCACTGCTTTCGACGTTGAGGGCATTTAGAAACGTGTAGGTATAAACAATTTGTCAGGTTTAATTGTAGTACTTCTACACATAGGCACTGCACACGTCTTGTAGCTTGTCATTTTCACAATTCCAGTGAAAAAGGTGTAAGTTTTTCACTCAAAATATCTTCAGAGTTAGAGCATAAACTTTTGTTACTTGAAATATGACGTCACAGCCAGCAAGTGACAGATGGCGGACTATTTTCGCGCGAATTTAAAATTAATGGATTAAAAGTTATTTTTTCCTACTAAATAACACTTTTATGAGAAAAATAAATATTGTAAGAGGTATAAAATAAACCGACGAACATTTTAAAATATTTTTCCAAAAATTGTCTAATAGCCAATTATTGTCTGTTAGCTATTTATAATCGTTTGAATTTGGAATATCACTGAAAATGTATACTCTTTCATTTCCATCAATTTCTTTCGTAAATATTACAAAGTCATATAGAAGATGATACATTTCTTTGTTGAACTGTTGTTAAACAGTGTTCTCAGAAGACGAATCAGTTCACAATTGCACGACATCTTGAAGAGATAAAGTTTCATAATACCATGTAGGTAGGTAGGTACTAAGTCGAGCCCGTAAACTTTGCTCTTTTATTCGTTCTAAGATAAGAGGCCCTTCGCCGCGAATTCCACAAAGCAATGAGACAGATGTCCAAATTTTATCGCACTTTTTACTCTCCGGATAAAAAGTTTAGAAGTTTTAAATCTTATTCATACCAAACAACACCTACGTAACAAGCATATTGTGTAATATTAGACAATAGCAGGATAAATGTGACGTGAAATCTCTTCAGTGCACAAGGAATAATCCACTTAGAGGCATGTCGTCGCTTTTTGTCAAAATACTGGCACGGTTCATTGAGTTTAAAAAAATAACGCCGCGGGGTACCTTGAGTGTGCAAACAGAGTTAGTCTGAGGGGCTTTGTACAATACGTGCCCTGTACTTATGAATCTCATCGGGAGTAGTGAATAGCGGAAGCTAATAGGTGTCGCTACTGGTATTTAGAGCAGGTTTGTATTTGTTAGTTAGTAAAACCACACAAGAAATAATAGTACATAATATAATAGGTAAAACTAAAACTGGATATGTCTGGTAAAAGGTGTGCCAGTGAATAGTATAAAATATGTTCTTTTTAGGTTTACTTAAAGCAAAGTTAGAGTCCTTTATGAATTTACGATGTTATAATCAATTGAAATATTATCCAGAACAAGATAAGGAAAAGTGCTTATAAGTTTGATGGAGAAGCTATCGGCTTAGCTCCTCATTACTATAATACCGGATAAAAATAATTGTGTTTACATTACCTAATGTGAGTAGATTGTGGGCATGTTCTAATTTTTGTTTCCTGACATATTTTCAAGATGGTTGTGTTGTTACGGATAAAGGTTCATACGGTAGAAGTCATTTAGGGATGTTTTGGTGATGTAATAAAATAGCAGTTTTATGTTTTGCTCTTATTGAAAAATTTTGTTTTTAAAAAATGATAACAATTTTCACATGGGGTGGTAGTGGAGATAACTTTGAGAACTGTTGGGTTAAATGATAGCATTGTAAAGTGTCATATGTGTGCACAATAAACGTCCGGTTAAACATCATAATTATGATTTGTTTTTCAAAAATTAAACAATGAAAAAACTACAGTTAAAGAAATGTGCACAGGACAAAGAATTTATGGTCTGCGATCTTAAAGTTGAAGTTTTTTATAACATTTTAGTTTGTCTCCTCTTTTTATAGATATAATATCATTGGTTTATACAAACAAAATTTAAAAAAAGACGTGTGGCACTCGGGGGCTGCCGCGGTAAAGCTATTGCATACCTAGCATTTGTTGCGAAATAAAACCTGACACCCCCCACTTGCAGTCAGTACTAGGATAGCAAAAACAAGCAAGCAAGTATGCCAAAACAAAGCTGGGGTATTAAATTTCTCATCGGATTTGTTCACCATTAGTAGCAATTAATTAAAGCGAGTACTAGGCGTACAGAAGTCTTCGAGGATGCGACATCAGTGACATCGCACATGCCACAGTATGTGCGATCTTATTCACTATTCGGTATTTAGCATAGGCACAACAGTGACGTCCATATCACGATCATGCACATTAAGCTAATATTGCCATTTCTCCCGTCATGCCAATCAATATGCGGAAGAGCGACAGTGATAGAACAAATCCATCACTGCCGCTCTGACAACTTTTCATCTGCATATTCATCGGCATGACAAGAGAAACAGCAATAAATAACCTAATGTGCATGATCGTAATATAGACATCACTGTTGCGCCTTATGCAAAATACCGAAGAGTAAATAAGACGGCATCATACTATGGCCTGTACAGTATCACTGATGTCTCATCCTCGAAGACTTCTGTGCGCCTAGTACTCGCTTTAATTAATTGCTACTAGGTGAACGAATCTGATGAGAAATTTAATACCCCAGCTTTGTTTTGGCACACTTGCTTGCATGTTTTTGCTATCCTAGTACTGACTGCAAGTGGGCGGTGTCAGGTTTTATTTCGTTGTTAGTTTCCTATAGACATACAGTTTCATTTTCATCATTACTAATTCTCATAACCGTGATTAATCCACGTAGCTATTTACCAGGGACGCATAGAACGACAGAGAAAAGAACTTCTGACCACAGTTTGGCTATTCACAGTATTCACACCACCTACAATGAACAGTTTTTGTCACCTCCTGTTCACAAGCTTTACTTTAATATCTTGTTTAGCTGTGATTTATGGGACGACATATTTTAAATGCAAAAAATAACACAATTCAATCAAAATAAAGCTTTAATATCTAAAAATAAAGTCGAAAATACGATATAATGTCGCTGTCTCACCGTTTGTGCACATGAAAAATTGCGCGAACGTAATATTTCTGAACGTTGTGAGAGGAACAATTTCACGGGCTCTTTCAATAAATGTAAGTAAATAGATTGTGGGCATTTATGTCCTATTTAGATACAACGTGATGATTAATGTGACGACGAGGCATTTTGAGAAGTGAATTGAATGTGTTCCGATTGCTCAGTCTATGGAAGTACGACAAGATTAATTTATGTCAATGACAAGTTCTTTTAAAAATATAACAAAATATCTACTACAAGCAAAGATATACCATACAATATCATTGACTTCAAGTATAAATTTCGTCAATTAATAAAAATAATAGACATTCTGGTAAAAGTTTGCCTGTAATCTATATTTTTTTCGGTTTATAGTACCATTTTGTTGATATTTAAGGTACATACGAGTATTGTATAAAAACGGACCAAAGTTAAATGCCCGCAATTTTGCCCGCGTTTTTCGACTTAATAAGAACCTATCCTATATCTTATCCTAAATGGTCTAAATGTATGCTAAATTTAATCAAAATCCGTTCAGTAGCAGATATAGTATAAAAATCATACAACATACATACAAACTTTCACATTAATCATATCAGTAGGTTATAACAGAAGATTATAACAAACGCCATTGACTCCAAACGATGATCGAGAAGTTGGCAAAAGTAGTGTATTTTATAAACAAATCCAATACAAATCTGTCGCGACCTAAGCCGCGCCCAACTTTATGCCGCGCATATCAGTTTCCCGACTTTAGCCAATAAAGGGTAACCCGTGATCCGTTAAGTAAACAAAAAAAGAAAGGCTTGCGAGCCCGCGAAGCGACGTAACGAGTAAATCACGGGTAAGCCCCAATACGCTGCGCCGCCCCGGCTTAAGCCCCATAACCCCTTTAAGTTCACCTTCCGATATCCCTGGATGTGCCGAATAAACGAACGCGCTTCGATCTCCCCGGTCTCCTCTTTACCGAGACACGACGTTCGCGTTTTTACGCTTTAGTGCTTCGATGTGATGTAAACTTTGAAGTTTCAATCATCAACTTAATATCCACATACAATTTAGTACTTATTCTTCGCGTACAACAATGGTAAATAACGAAGAGTGAGATGGGGTTGGTTTAAGCCTTGCATGAGGACTTCCGGTGGACATTGGTTTGGCTTCTAAGTTCTAACCCTAACTCCAATTCTTACTGGAGCAGCGTGGTAGTGTAGGTATGTTCTTACGCCCCAACCAGAGTCACTAATAGTTACTTAAATCATTTCTTAGTACAGAATCACATTTCTTAGTATAGCCATACCATACAAATTCTATACTAAGAAGCTATTTAAGTAACCGTTAGTGACTCTGAGTTGGTTAACCACTTAAAATAAAAGTAATATTAACGACACTCATTTTTTGAAACTTTTTTGCTGAAGATTCCTGGCAGATTCGACAATTTAGTTTTGGTCGGTAATGCTTTGATACTCAAGCCTTGGTTTCCAGGCGGAAAAAAACTCAATGAAATCAATCCACCAATCATTGAATAAATTGTATCATACAAAACAAAACCCCGTTAACAGAACGAACAATACCGCTGTACCGCGGGGAATTGGGGTCTCGACTGAATGCCCCTAATCTGTTTCAATAGAAAACTTTGTACGATTTCCTATCGAAAGGTAAGCGTAGTAAAGAAATGAAGCGAGCCGAGGGCGGACCGGCTGACCCGCGTCACCCAACTACTTTCACCAACACCCTTTACACAAATTGATTTTAAATGGCGATTTATTTCCGCCTCATATCGTCGATCCGATCTTCCTATGAGTTTTATAGGCGGCTTTACGTGGGGTTAAGGAAGTCTGAGTTATAAAACGGTTTATTTCTTTTTCAGGACGGTAGTTAAGCGTCCCCTAATTATGCCGGATCGGGTGCCCACCAAATGTACCTTCATTACGTGAAGCATGACTGTAAAAGGGTTACCAACTTCGCCTATGATGATCGTAATTCTTTAGGAACAATAGAGCAGCAACTAATAGAAACGAGTTAGCTCATAAAAACTAAGGGGTAACGGTACTCGTGCAATCTTGTTTCAATAATTCTGCAACATAACGGGTGTTTCAAATAAACGCAGTCCTCGCATAGTTTTACCCTTTTGCAAATTTGTGCAAATTACTTTATGAGCGCGCATTCAATGGCGAGTTTGGGAGTTTTTTGTCAATGTCGTTTACAACTGCAGCGAGATGGAATTTTCGCTGAAAAGTTTAACCAGCCACGTAGAGACGGAGTTTTGATTTTATGAGGTCCCTAGTCGAAACTGTCGAACCCTAAACCGTCGGCTAATAGAAATAAATAGTAACCCTTCGGTGGTAGAACGTTTGCTGCCGAAAGGTTTACTTTTATTGCCGGTGACTTTCTTTTACCCGATACCCTTTCATAATTGTTAGGGTTGAACGAAAAAATAGAAAACGTTATTTTTGTGGAAACGTCTTTGTTTCATTTTTAGCAAATTGCGAATTTATTGTTTGTAATAAAATTCGCAAGTTTGTTTAAATTGCGCAAAGACAATGAATGTTGTGTTTAACAATTAGATACTTTAGAGTAGGTACAATGACTCTTAAATCGCACACCTAAATAATAACCATAACAAAACTGTTTTTTCTTATTATATTATTAGTAACCTAGTAAATAAGCCTCAAAGCGGTATTTATTCAAAATAATACTCATAGTAATACTTTATGTACCTACTATTATTTCTTTTGTGGTTATACTACGGGTATAACATCAACAAACTTGCTAAATAAATTATAGATGTTAGTAAAGAAATAGAAAAATATTTTGTAATGTCTAATGATGCAACAATAACACGTAACTTTCGTTCGTCAAAATTTTTAGACGGTACAAAAATATTTTTTATCATACCTTCAAATAATTGCAATAAAATATTATAATTGAAGGAATGGACTGATAGTCAAAGTTCACAGATTCCTCTACAACATAATTATTGAATATGTGTAGGCAGTCACCTAATAGAAAAATTGTAACATTTTAATAGAATATCTAGGACTACGTTCCGTTCCCAACTTTATCACATTAATTTTGGTGATAGGTACATGCGTTCGCTTGAAACAAAGCTTGCTTTGTTTGTACAAGAATGATTTAGTAATTATTTTGAGGTTACAGCAGTCTTCATTGAAGAGATCTCACAATTACCCATAGTGACATGCAAATTATTAAATTTAATGGAATTCACCACGTACCTACATAAGTAGGTAACTTACAAAGCGATAGGAAACGACTTCCTAATTGAAATTTCAATTCGGTGATAACGTAAAGTGAAGTGTTAATAAATTTATCGGCGCAGCGGGTATCATACCTGCGTACGTTTCAAAGCGATCGTCTTCCTATAGTCGAATTTTTTACCGCGGTACTCCCAGATTGATACATTCGTGACCGCAAAAGCTTTTCAGCGGGGGGTACCGACTTATGCCGACCGACTGACGGATTTTTTCACTTTCCTAGTAAGCTGTCGATTGAAATGTCACAAGTCGGAACGGTAGTGACTAATGTCGTAAAGGTACAAATAATGCAAGTGTCAGCGCAAAGAGATATTTTGTTAACAATGTCGTTTGTAGATAGATTTTGTGGTTGTTGAATAACAAAGGGAAGTCGACAAGTGTAATGATATGTCTGTTGCATAACAATTACTACTTAAGTATTGTGAGTGAAAATCGTTGAATATTGTAATAACAATTTTATTGGTCTGAGTAACAAAATATATAGAAATTATAGACATAATTGTCTAATTTTAATACAGTTTTTGTGCATACTTTTTCGCTACCGTCACATGGGCTTATTCACTGTTTATTACTTTTCTGTTATACTTACAATAGTTCTTTTCGTAACAAAACGGGTAAGCCACATACATATATTGACTAAGGTGTATTGTTTGTGAAGATAGGACTTATATGTATAGTTAGGCCGTGTAGAGTTAGAAGCTGATGACATCTGATAACTTTTTGATGTAGAGCTATATCAGGTATCGTCTTGGCAACATTTTACATGAAAATGTTTTTGGTGGGATACATTTTGTTTTATTAAATTTAGTCATGATGCTGATCCATAGAACTGGGTTGAAATATTGTGCCTGAATGAAATCATTAGTTCTGACTACTTTATACCTACTTACTGTATTATTTTAAATACATCACCCAAATAATTACTTTTTAAATACATTCATAAAATTCACAATTAGTCATAATAATAGCTTACAATGTTAATGGATTACGGTTATTTGGGTATCGAATAACCGTATACACATTAGTTTTAATGTGTTTCGGAAAGCATAGATCTCTTGCTCCTCCCTTAGACCACCTTCGAACTATTTCTGGAGGGATATTTACTACTTTAAATGGTCACTATTTGGATGAACTGCGTAAACAAAGGTAATTAAGTAAATCGCTAGGAATATTTCCGAAATAATCGGTGTCTAAAAATGTAGTCCAAAATTAGTGCGACGGAATGGTTAAAGAAAGAACGGGCTTACATGGAGTCGTTTTTGTTATTCAATAATATAAAATTAATATTTTACTACCTGAATATAATGAACTATATTATTTTTGAATAGTTCACCTGTATGTACATATTATTATGTATTCTGTGACAGTTCTACGATTTCTTTGATTGGTTGGATTTTTAATTGAGTTTCGAAATTGTAAACGCAATTTTCAGGGTTTCAGTTAAGTTTATTAAGAACAAATATATTGTATGTCGAGTTACGGGGTAGGTCACACTGTTTATAATCACCAGAACTAGTATAATCATTGGATAATTTATTCAACGCAATTTCTTATGCATTCACTATGTGTTATGTAGGCACAGTACAGTGTGAGATGGTACATTTCGATCATTTGTCGTAAATATTTATACTGTACCTACGCAATACTGTAAACAATGTTTGATTTGGTAAGACATATAATTATGTTGTTTAAAATTTTAATTCAAAAGTAGGTAGTAGTTATTATTAATAAAAACTATTTTTTGCATATAAAGTCATTGACTTGATTTGTTTAAGTGAGACAAAGTCTAAAATGAACAACCCTTTTTTCGAGTTTCAGTAAATTTACCGGCGCATGTAAACCACCTCGTCCAACAAGAGGTGCATTAGGCCGCGACACATCGGGCGGTGTTCAGAAAGTAGCGAACAGTCGTAAAATTTTATTGCTTCTAATAGCCCCTTGCTCTGATTTGTGTGACACCAGCCTCTGACCGACGGTTACCGAAGCGTGTGTTACACGACTCTTTAGTCCGCTTTACTAAAATATCGATGGAGAACGAGATTGTTCTGAATGAGATGTGGTGGATGAGATTTAAAGTTCAATAATGTCTTGTTAACCTTTTGCATACGTTATGGTGTACACGTTAAAGTATTTGTGTTTTCATAAAGTAATTAAAATAAGTAAACTATTATATGATTTACTACGGTAACTCACAACAGAGGTTAACTTAGTAACATAGTTTATGTACGTTTCTAATCCTGTAAACGAGTTCACTTAAAATAAAACTTATTATTATTGTCATTTAAGCTTTGTATGTGTAGTTATAGGTTCTATTTTAAATAAAATGATTTTTAAATATTTTTATGAAAAAATGCTGTAAGTTGTCATGTGTAATGTGTAAAATTTTTATTTAATTTATTCACTTACTGTAATAAATTATTTCTTTGTTTTCTGACACACATTTTAATAAGAAACGAAAGTAGTTTTTTGTTTAAATAAGTACTGATAACAATTTAATTTCCCATAATTTTTGGACGAACAAAATTAATAAATAGAAATAAATATATACAAATAAAGTAAAATAACCTTTTATAAAAAGTATATATGTATAGACCAGGATATACACAACAGTAACATACGATCATGTTCATTAAACAAGTTGTTACGATCGACGTGAAAAATATCACCGTGTTCAATCGAAACGATACATCTTTTTTAAATATTTTAATATATGGTTATGTATAACAAAACAAAACATCAACGAAAAATGTATTCCCATGAGCAAGGTGGGAGTCATCGTATATCAGAGCGTTTTTGTCACACGAATACATTACGCGTATTTATAGTTAAAAGATCATTTGTTGAAATGGAGCCAAATTTCCGGCGCGAGCTTTCAACAGAATTTACAAAAAGCGCCATAAATTGGCAAATAATCCCCCGCATAACGCAACCTTTGTTTGGCCACACGTGCTTTTAATATCTCGCGATCGCAACAATGGTAGGATTTGGTCTTTGTGCCTGTCTAACGCAAACACTTCAACTTGTAACTCGGTGGAGAATTTGTGCAAAATAAACGTGTTAATAAATTTTATTAAACGATGCAGGGACAAAGCGATCGGTTATTCAGTTGTCATGATACAATGTGCGCATCGAATTTGTCATGAAACTGTATGCTTTTGTCTGGTGTATCAAAGGCCGTGTGAGAAGGAAGGACTTCCGGCTGTGCGGGTTCCTCCCAGCGATGGCTCCCCGATCGTTCCCCGAGGCGATATCTTGCCATCGATATTCAACAATTCGATATTTTTTACGCTGCATTGTAATTTACTCACGTCATTCAAACACCTACGTTCTCTTCCTTTCGATTTTATTTTATACGCGATAAATATGAATAGTAAGGGAGAGGAAAAAGAAAAATCTTGAACATAGATACTATTGTCATCTTGTTTCTGTTGTTGTTATGTTTTGTATAAGTTGTTTAGATTTATATAAACAAATCATAGATTTATATAAAAAACATGACATAGAATTAATTAAATTGTGATATTTTTTCAGGTGTCATTTCAGAGGGCAGAGGGCTGCGCAGTAACTTTATATTATCTAAGAAATTAAACTCACAACAGAAAATTTACAATGTTAATTATTATTGATATGTAAGTGTACATTATTAAAATAATTTTTATTCATTTAATCTTTACTTAAAATCCACATTCTAACATTTTGTAAGTAGGGTTTCGTCGAAATCCAACAGCTTTTCGCAGCTTTCTTCAGTACACAGTATATTTTGATCAAATTGCAATGGTTCGCCAACTGTGATTTGTTAGTTAATATGTTAACGAATTCGCATTCTAAGTATTAGCGCTGCAGAAAAATGAAAGCTAATGCATACAAAACGAAATCAATGAAACAAAGCTTCTGATTTTAAAGAATTCAGTTTGAATCGTGCAAAAACGCGAGCCTGAATAATATGACAATGCGGGGTACGTATTTTTATTTTTTATCTGTAGCTCCGGGATATCCCGATCGCGGTTAAAATGGTAGATTCGCAGGCAAGTTTCGAAAGCCAGCGTATGATACATTTTTTATAAGTTCGCTTCGATTGTTCCGCGGTGGTTTCATTTTTTAGATTCGCCCCTGTCGATTCGTCCATCGGTACATGCACATGACTGAAGTTTTTTCTTGTTTCACGTATCCCCGACCTCTGTTTGTTAGTGCCAAGTGCATGTGAAGTAGTCACTTAGTACAGATCTATGAATGATCTTTTTACTCGTTTTGGAATCCCTCCCTCCATGTACCTTTCAACCGCATACATTTGGGATCGTGAGAATGTTACACGGATATCGTTACGTATAAATTATGAGTTCAGTGCGCGGGTGTAGTCAACGTTTCAATCATAGTGTTTACTGATTTGTATATTATTTCTAATAAAATATATTGATATTATTATATTAAATAAATAAATAAATAACGCTTCACACTCATAGCCCCACACTAGGATTCCCTGTGTCGTGGGTGCCATGGACAACACACAACATAGACAAGGACATTCACACCCAGACCGAGAACAGAAATTCAAACTCATCATTCAAATTTCCGCCTCGCTGGGAATCGAACCCAGGACCCTTGGTGCGGCGATCCGGCATGGTAACCATTGCACCACACGGGTCGTATTGTATAATCACAAAGAAAAAGACAACCAAAATACGAAGTAGGTATATGAAATTAAATAAATACCTATGCACAGTAGCATTCGTAAAATACCTAAATTAAAAGTGCATTTATAATGGGTTTGCGTGGTGAATAAAACGTTAGGGACGTTGATTTTTTATAATACCCTTATAGATTTCTTTTTTTTTTGTAAATTCCACCTTGGACCGTAACTTTTCCGATTTTCACGTCATTAAAAGACACGCAAAGTAAACTAGCATATCCTACTAATATTATAATTGTGAAAGATTGTATGAATGTTTGTTAGTTTTTCACGCAAAACTGAACTCGTCCCTACATAATATTAGGTATACCGGATGTGCGGTAATCGCAGGGGCGATCCTTCGATGTATGTAATGTGGACTGTATAAATGTATGTATGTATTTATGAAGCAGTAGGTTGGTAGTATGTCCAATCCAATACCAAAATCAGTAAGAAAGAACCCACCAACCTTAACATCCAATGTCGCAGGATTGCGCTGCGCACGACTGCTTCTTTGTTTCACGGCACGGCCGGAGGACAGCACCATAAACGTTATGGTCTTCTTAAGATGGAAACTCCACGAACGTCGTGAATTCAACCGATCTTTTTCAACGGAGTTGACGCAACTCACGATATTTTTCCTTTGACATTAAGTGTCAATTTTGGAAGGGTTTTACTTTTTCTTTCACACCGACCAGTGATAAAGGATTGAACATACCCCCCACCGAAATCAGTGTGATGATTTCCTAATAGTGTCGGTGTGTGAAGTGTGAAGAATGAGTGTGTTAATAATTTGTGTTATTGAATATTTACGAAATAATTCAAAATAAAATAAAGAAACTTGTTAGTGTTAAGTAAAAAAGTTGAGTGTATGTGCCTAATCTAAGTCCTAACCTAATAACCTAATTTAATATTTAGTTTGCATATGGCAATGGGCAGATTTTATTTACTGGTCTTTTATAAACCCCAGTTTGCGTGCGTACAGTAACTACACGTACAATGTTATCAAAACCAGGGTGAACCTCTTCTATTCTGCCAAGAGGCCACTGTAACGGTTTGGTTAAGTTAGATTTAAGGAGCACTAAATCACCCTTCTTAACATTTGGAATTGAGGTGAACCACTTTTCTCTTTGCTGTAAAGTGTGCAAATAATCATTTGACCATCGCTTCCAAAATGATTGTGATGCCTTTTGAATACATTGTCAACGTGACAATCGATTCATCTGTACATCTTCAAAATTATATTCCGGAACAGTTAATAAATTCTGTCCAATTAAAAAATGACCCGCAGTCAGAACTTCAAATTCATTTGGATTATTTGAAAGGGAGCATAATGGTCGCGAGTTCATAATTGCCTCAATTTTACAAAATAAAGTACTTAACTCCTCAAAAGTCAAGGACCTATCACCTACTACACGGTAGAGATGATGTTTGGCTGATTTTATGCCTGCCTCCCACAGACCACCCATGGAAGCTGCATTAGGCGGGTTCGTACGCCATTCGACGCCTCGCAAGGACAATCCAGAAAGGATTTCATCAGAATTAGATGTAGAATTAAAATAATTAGTAACGTTTTTTAAATGTTTAGCCGCTGCAATAAAGTTTTTTCCACAATCGGAATATAAGCAACTGCAGAGACCGCGGCGTGCCACAAAACGATCGAATGTGGTAAGAAAACATTCGCAAGATAAATCTGAGAGCACTTCTAGATGCACTGCTTTTGTAGAGAAACATAAAAATAAACACAAATATGCCTTAGTAACCTTTGCATTTCGCCGCATACCTTCTTTTATAAAGAATGGACCACCAATATCGCAACCAACATGTTCAAACACCTTGTTGGCCTTAAGCCTAGTTGCAGGTAACGTACCCATCATAGGCTGTGTGGAGTATGGACGAAATTTAAAACAAGACCGACATTTCGACAAAACTGAACGAATTACACTACGAGCGTTTATTATCCAGTATTTATTATTCAAAATGCCTTGCAAGGTGCGCGGTCCTACATGCATGTACAATTTATGAAAATAATCAATTATTAAATTTGTTATGTGGCACTTCTTGGGTAATAGTGCCGGATGTTTTATATTATATGGTAAATCCGACTGTTGTATTCGACCCCCCACCCTGAGGAAATTGTCAGGGTCTATAAAGGGAGATAGTTTGCGAAGGGATGATACATGAGTTCCCTTTGCTATCATTTGCATTTCAGAATAAAAATAATTATTTTGAATGACTTTTATAATTAAATCATGCCCCCGCTTTAACTCACAAGACTTTAGTGAACCAAATGTTCGATCAGATTTTTTACATTTTAAATTATTTATAAAACGAAGACACCACGCTGTTACGCGCTCGAGTTTACTAAACGATGAAATTTTATTAAAGGAATATTCGAGATCATTAAAGTTATTTAAATTATAAGAATTAAAGGTAAATGTGTCTACGTTAGTTTTAAGTTCTGGAATGATATCATTTTCTTTTAAAATTAACGTACTTCTTGGCCAACAATGCGGATCTCCAGCAAGCCATGCAGGGCCACTAAACCATTCGTCCGCTACTGCTAAAAGTTGTTCAGGCAGCGCGCCTCGAGAACAGAGGTCGGCTGCATTGTTCTCACTGTTTACATGAAACCAGCAATTGGGCGGAATCACGTCAACAATCTCGCTAACACGGTTAGCCACGAACACTT